>CM062602.1:44670155-45870155 GCA_031470985.1 Agastache rugosa
AACAACGAGAAGAAACGGTGATAGAAGATGTGGAAAAGGTCACGTTTGAATCGGAAAGGAAGTCAGCTGAGATCATTGAGCTGAAAAGCACCGAAGAGGTACTATCTAAGAAGATAGTAGCTCTCATCAAAGCCACGTCAACAATGGACGAGATCATTAATGCTCAGCGTCCAGCAGCACTCAAAGCGGGACTGGGATACAACGAATCAAAGGATGCCTCAAACATTGCCTCCACAAGTGGAACAAAGGTTATGTTTGTACGTGCAAATGAACCTTCAATCCCAGCAGCTCAGCATCAACAGTTGAGGACACAGCAGGCGTCGGGAAGAACAGCTGTGAAACATTCTCAAGCTCCGTCGAGAACACAGCAGACGTCAAAAAGAACAGCTGTGAAACAGTCTCAAACTCCGTCGAGAACACAGCAGACATCAAGAAGGTCAGCTGTGCGACAACCTCAAGCCCAACTCAGACAGCAACGTGCTCAACCTCAACGAAGACCACAGGCTGGATTTTACAGATACCAGCCACAACACCAAAGACGTTGATCGATATCAACCAAGATATCAGAGATACCCAGCTGGATACCACTCATACGAGTATCAGCTGGATAATCATTTCCAGCCACAGCATCACATGAGACAGCAGAGACAAAGGAACGTCTCAGCTAGGCACACAGCTGGAAACCAAAAGAAATCCAGACAACAAAACAAGAAGACACGAAGATCAAGACCCCGCCAGCAACAACAGAAGAACACAATGAATGTGTACATCGACTCAGCTGGGAGAATTATCAGATCAAATGACCCAATTCGAGTCATCAAGCAGATCTGGGTCGTCAAAGGATCTCTGTCTAACCCACAAGGACCCAATTAAAACTGGGTACCTGAATTTTAACTTTTTGTTTAGGTTGCAAGGAATCAACGCATCTCTGAGGAGTCGATGAGAACGCTTTGGTACTTGGACAGTGGATGTTCCAAGCACATGACGCACCTAAAGCATCTACTCCAGGAGTATATTGAGCGTACAGGTCCACAAGTAACATTTGGTGACAACTCCAAAGGCCTAACCAAAGGTTATGGTACATTTAAAACTAGAAATGTTATAATCCCAAATGTTTCTTATGTACAAGGATTGCAACATAACTTGCTTTCCATTAGCCAATTCTGCGACAACGGTTTTTCTGTCAAGTTTGATGCACAGGGATGCACAGTGAAGCACAGGGAAACCAAGCAGATACTCCTAAAAGGGAAAAGAGAAGGAAATATGTACTTCGGCGGCGGAACGGCGGCCCTTCGGAGCCTTGTCTTGTATCAACAAGCATCAATGAAGTCGGTGGCATTTGGCACGAACGGCTGAATCATCTCAACTTCAAGACAATCAACAAGGCGGCTAGGAACCAGCTCGCTAATGGAATTCCAGATCAAGTATATGACAAAAGTCATATGTGCAGCGCGTGTCAACAAGGAAAGCAAACAAGAATTTCATTCTCTCTCAAGCCAGCTCAGTCATCTGATCGAGTTCTTCAACTTCTTCACATGGATCTCTTTGGTCCAGTTACTCCAGCAAGCTTCAATGGCAGAAAATATACTCTGGTAGTTGTTGATGATTTCTCAAGATTCACATGGGTATCTTTCTTATACCAGAAGAGCGAAACCAGAACTAAGCTGCCTATCCTGCTGGAAAGACTATCAACACAGAAGGAGTGCAAGATAATGGCAATAAGATCAGATCGTGGAACGGAGTTTCTGAATGAAACTATTTATGATTTTTGCGAGAAGAACGGAGTTCAACACCAAACATCTGCAGCTCGCACACCTCAGCAGAATGGTGTAGCAGAAAGAAGAAACAGAACTCTCAAGGAAGCAGCTACCTCAATGCTAGCTAGCTCTGCTATTCCAAAGAAGTTCTGGGCTGAAGCAATCAACACAGCTTGCTTCACTCAGAATCGCTCCCTACTCACATCAAGGCAAGGAAAGACACCGTATGAGCTATGGAACAACAGAATACCATACATTGGATATTTCAAGGTATTCGGATCCAAATGTCACATCCTCAATAATGGGAAGACACAGCTCAAGACGTTCGACGAAAAGACAGACCGAGGAGTATTCCTTGGTTACTCCACTGTGAGTAAAGCATACAGAGTCTTCAACAGAAGAACTCAAATAGTCGAAGTAACTCCACATGTTACCTTTGACGAATCCTCCTTCGAATATAGAGATTCTATCAAACGAAGAAGCGAAGGAGAATCTTCAAGATTGATTCAGACAAGGGCTCAAGAGAATAGAATCAGGAATCTGGCCGAACCATTAATTTGGGACAATGAGCCAGAGGAGGAAATTCAAATCGACCAAGAAGCTCCACCAGTTGGAAATCAAAAAGAAGCTTCAACGCCAAATCAAGGGGGAACATCATCAGCTGGGAATCCAAACACAGCTGAGTCCCCAGCTCCATCTCCAGCTGAGCCTCTACAGAAGTCTCCTCAAAATCTAAATCAAAGAGAGCCAAACTCTCAAGATTTAACTCCTGAGCAACTACAAGTCAGACGAAATTTAGCCACGTCAAGCATCAATCAATTGGAAGAAGAAATTCGTAAGAGGAGAAGATGGATTGAAGATCATCCATCATCAGCAATCATTGGAGAACCATCTGACCAAGTCAAAACCAGAAGCTCAGCTGCTCAAGCTTCATCGGATCATCAAGAAGCAGCTGACACAGCTCAACTCTCAGTAGAGCTAGAACTGACGGTCTATGATGAAGACACAGCTCTAATGGCGTGTTACGTAGCTCAAGTGCCAGAGCCTCAATCAATTCTCGAAGCTTTGAAGAGCGTGCCTTGGACAAATGCCATGCAAGAAGAGCTGAACGAATTCCTCAGAAATTGTGTCTGGGAATTAGTCGACAGACCTCAAGAAGTCAAAGTCATAGGACTCAAATGGATATTCAAGAACAAGATGGATACCCTGGGAGTCGTCATCAGAAACAAAGCTCGACTCGTTGCCAAGGGTTACACTCAGCAGGAAGGAATTGACTTCGAAGAATCTTTTGCTCCAGTAGCACGATTGGAAGCAATCAGACTATTTCTCGCCTTTGCAGCACATCACAAATTCAAGGTCTATCAAATGGATGTGAAGTGTGCATTCTTAAATGGAGAAATCAAAGAAGATGTCTACGTTGAACAACCTCCAGGATTCGAAGTAGAAGGAAATAAAGTCTACAAGCTAAAGAAGGCTCTTTATGGATTGAAGCAAGCACCTCGAGCTTGGTATGACACTCTGTCAAATTTTCTCATATCCAAAGGATTCAAGAAGGGCTCAGTAGACAGAACTCTCTTCACCATCAAGTCAGGAGAAGATATCCTGGTTGTTCAAATCTACGTAGACGACATTATCTTTGGATCAAGATCAAGCTTCTTATGCCAAAGATTTGGAGAGATGATGTCAGAGAAGTTCCAAATGTCCATGATGGGAGAAATGAGTTTCTTCCTAGGACTTCAAGTCAAGCAATCTTCAGAAGGGATCTTCATAAATCAATCCAAATACGTGAAAGATTTGATCGTCAAGTATGGAGTTCAATCCAGCAGAACTGTAAAGATTCCAATGAACACCAACTGGAAGATTGAACCGAGGCGAAGGGAAGTCAGTTGATTCCAGCAAATACAGAGGGATAATACGATCCCTGCTGTATCTAACAGCAAGTCGTCCAGACATCTCTTTCGCAGTCGGAGTGTGTGCCAGATTTCAAGTTGATCCAAAGGAAGCACACATGCAAGCAGCCAAGAACATTCTCAAATATCTCAAAGGAACTCAGAATGTTGGGCTGTGGTACCCAGCTGAAGACAATCTACGGTATTTGGATACTCGGATTCGGACTTCGGCTGGAGATCGATTGGACGAGAAAATCAACTTCGGGAACTTGTCGGTTCTTAGGAAGTAAGTTGATTTCATGGTTTTCAAAGAAACAAACGTGCGTCGCAACTTCCACGACGAAGCGAGAATATATGGCCGGGAAGGCTGCTCGCAAATTCTCTCGGTGAAACATCAGTGGATGACTATGAAGTAAAAGCTGGACAGTTCCAATTTTACGTGATAGCTCAAGTGCGATTGCCATTTCAGAGAATCCAGTACTTCACACAAGATGCAAGCATGTAGACGTACGACATCATTTCATCAGAGATCACGTAGAAAAGAAGGATGTGATTGTTGAGAAAATTCACACAGACATACAGCGGGCTGATATTCTCACAAAACCGCTGATAGAAGCAAGATTCAAAATGCTGTGCGGATTACTTGGACTTCTCAACCCAGACGATGCTTCACCCAGCTGAATGGAAGCAGAGACCAATGAACGGAAGCAGACCAATGAGGACAGACCAGTGAATAGACGAACCCAATGAAACGAACGAGACCAGTGAATGAACGGAACCAGTGAATGCAAACGATCAAGCGAAATCGAATCAATGTCAACGATATCGGTGAGAAAGAATTCAGCTAAACCAGATGCTGAAAGGAAAGGATTATTCAGCTGAGTGGGAACCAGCTGGAACCACGATGACCCAGCACACCCACTCAACCGAGGTATCAGCTGACTACAATGATCAGCTGAGAGGTTTGCAACAACATTAATTACACCTACTCAATCTGTTTTCTGTCAACTCACATCTTGTCATTTCTAATCAATCTTAATTAAAAGTCTGCAAAGAATTGAATAATGGGAGTTTCGAGGCAAAAGTCAAAACGCCTCAACCGTTCTCTCTCGCGCATTAACTCACATCTTCTAATCAAGAAATTGACATGACGCGAGAATCACTCCCAGTCGTAGATCTTCTTATCAATAGACAAATCTTGATCGTCCATTCATCAAGAAAACTCTTTAAATATGCTAGAAGATATACGCATCAACCCTAGAAAGTTTTTCAGCATTCTTTCTTATTTCCATCAATTGGTATTGTTTGTTTCTACTAACAAAAGATGCAGAAGAAGAACATGGAATCCAGAAAGATATCTCCCGAAGCCGATCAAACTTGAAGAATCTGTCAAAGCTTCAAGATAAGAGTTGCTTAACTCTCAGGAACCTCAAAGAAGACGGAAGTCCAGAAGAAGGTGAAGCCCATCGACAGAACCAGGCCAGCACAATAGGAGAGCGCAAAGCTCAAGAACGTCATTCACCAGGAAGGTGCAGAAAACTTTCTGGGAATGACAAAGGAAAAAGACCTCCTCGGCCCCACTGTTTCTCTCAACATAAAAGAGAGAACGGGACACACAACTCACAGGATGCAAAGTCAACGGACTGGACCAGATGTTGATAAAACCGGAGTATTCAAGAGCAGTCATGTCAAAGCTCTTGCTCCGCCACAGGAGGCACAGAAAAAGATGCAGGAGACAAAGCGGCAAGATGCATCTAACTCCGTAGTGGGAATCGGAGACAACTTGAGGAGACAAAATATCTTGAAGCCGTCTTCAAACCGAAGACTCAAGTCAAAGGTGCTCGATCGATCGGCAGAGAAGCCGGTGACATTATGAGAGAATTCGTAATCACTCTAGGAGCGAGAAGGCCCACAAGCGGTCGTTTCTTTCGGTGGAAGAAAAGTTCACATCCATGCGTGAACATAATCATCACCAACACCGCAACGGAGTATTCCAAATTTGAACAACCAAGCTTAAACCCCAAGACGGATGAGATACTTCAACCGCCTTCTCCTCGGTTTCCTTCGGCTCCACGGGGACACCATCTTCGAGATCTTTCAATAAAAGATGCTCAAGTCCTGCACCAAGCTCAAATGAGAAACATCACCTACCAACGATCACTGCACTGGATGATGATGATATGAGCTGAATACAAGTCCCTCAAGTGCTGAATCAGACTTTCTCATTCAATCTAAGAAGTCTGAAGAAGCAAAATTGCAAGGAATGAAGTTATGCCCGACTCAGAAGATGCTATCTCCCGTGCTAACTCATCCCTCCAAGCACTGACGCCCTACTGAATCAGCCAAGGACGTTGTGTCCGCAATCACGAGTGAGGCTAATGAAGAAGAGCCAGCTAATACAACAGCTGAGCCACTTAGACTCTAAACCTCGCTGCTCAGAGCTGAAAACCACAGTTTCGCCAAACTAAAACATCGCAACAGCCGATGGTGTATATCTCCCACCCTGTTTTGATCATGCCAAAAAGGGGGAAGTAAGGGAGAAGAGAGACAAGTCAACGAAGAGGCAAACTGTTGAGCTAGAGGAACACTGAATCGAGAATCGAGTGAAGAAGAGACGAGTCAAAAGAAAGAAGCAACGGATGCAGAAGAGAAGACCCAGCCAACTGGGACTGAAGATTGAAGGATTGAAGACTAAAGATTTGAAGATTTTTTTTCCTTCTTTCTTTTTCCTGTGTTATAATGTATTTTCTTACATTAATAAAACACAAGTTTCTCTGCATCATAAGTTGTCTCAGTTAGGTTTTGGCATCATCAAAAAGGGGGAAATTGTTGGGAAAATTATAAGGTTTCGATTTGATACCAAAACCCAATCGATTCTCCAACCGAATAGATGATCGCGTCAACCTAAATAGTGTTTTCCGGCTCGCACATTTGAGCCTTAGATGTTCTAAGTTTACGAGGTTAAGGAAGCGGAAGACGACGGTCGACCTATGTGTCTACGGCAGAGTCGGCTAGCGGAAGACGACGGTCGACTGTGTTCACAATGAGTCGGCTAGCAAAAGACGGCGAGCGTCAACCTTCGGTGAGTGATCCGGCGAGCTCGATCAAGCCGAAGAGAATTCGAGCCGAGTTCAAAACACGGCTGGTCCAGTGTACGAGAACAAAGGAACTATCTCCGAAGACTACACTTCAAGACAGTTCGGCTACGAATTCAAAAGCCGGCTCTAAAGGCGAGAAGATCCGGAATCGAGAGGAAGTCAACCTACCTCGACCAATGAGGGATTGCCGGATCGCATCCTAGACTTCGTAACCTAGGATGTGACACAAATGAAGACAGGTGCAGATACGCCCAACGGCAGATCTTGTATTTAAGAAAAGTAGGTAAGATTCAAACGGCTCCTCCAACGGCTAGTCTTGAATCTCTACCTATATAAACCCGTCTTCAACCTCAAGATCAGATACGAAAAACTCTCTACAAGCTTTCATTATCTGAAATCATCATTCTTTCAAATGCTCTCAAGCGCTCTACATAGATCAAAGAACACTTTATCTTAAAGTGTTTCTAGTTAAGAAACTGCTTAGTTTTTCGTCTGTTCCCTAGGCCAAACTCATTGTATATCTTAAGCCTAGATTTCGAACGAGTTCATCATTCTCTGAAGTTCTTAATTGTAAGAACTCGTTCATAGTTGGAACCCCATACCCAAACCCAAACCCAGAAAGGTTAGGTAAAGGTACGCTTGCTCGAAGCGCGTAATTCGAGTGGTTAGGTTCTTCGGTACCGTGGCGAAGGTGTATAGGCTTGACGGTGCCGCAATGGCTTGTTGGAACACAGCTCGGGTTAGAGTTGTGAAGTTGCTTGGTACTTGGAAACCAAGTGGTAGTGGATTACCAGTGAACCTGGTCGTGGACGTAGGAGGTGTTACTCCGAACCACGTAAAAACTCGCGTGCTTCTTACTCTCTCTTTACTTTTGCTTTATATTCAGCTGTGTACTAACTCCTTCATATCATTGCATATTTGTTCAAAACTGCACAACACAGCTGCTCTCCAAAGACAGCTGTGTCTCTCTAAAAGTTGCACAACCTGACTAAGTTGAAAACGTTAAGTTAATCTTTTCAAACTGAGTTTTTCTAAGTAACTGAGCTAAGTTTTCAAACCACCACTTTCCGCACCGCCAGCTGAGTTATTTACCCAGCTGACCCTCCCCAGCTGGATCAATAACTGAGCTCACCAACTCTGTGTTTTAACTTGAAAAAGTTTCGAAAAATCTACTTGGTGTATTCACCCCCCCTCTACACCAAGTACCCAGCTCAGGGACCATCAGACATACAGCGGGCTGATATACTCACAAAGTCGCTGATAGAAGCAAGAGTCAAGATGCTGTGCGGATTACTTGGATTACTCAACCCAGACGAAGCTACATCCAGCTGAATGGAAGCAGACCCAGCTGGAATTCAGAACCAATCTCAAAGAACCTAGCTGAGAAAGAATCAAGCTCAGCCAGACGCCAAAGTTGAAGGATTATTCAGCTGAGGGTGAACAAGCTGGAAAAACGATCACTCAACAAAACTATTCATAACCGAGGTATCAGCTGACTACGATAATCAGCTGAGAGGTTTGCAACATCATTACATACACCTATTCATTCTGTTTTAGACAGACATCAGTCAAATCATATCTTGTCATATCTAATCAAATTTAATTAAAAGTCTGCAAAGAACTGAAACATGGGAGTTTCGAGGCAAAAGTCAAAACGCCTCAACCGTCCTCTCACGCGCATTAACTCGCATTTTCTAAACAAGAAACTGACATGACGCGAGAATCACTCCCAGTCGTAGATCTTCTTATCAAACTATAAATCTTGATCATCCATTCATCAAGAAAGTTGAAATAAATATGCTAGAAGAGATACGCAAACATTTGCATTAACCCTAAAAAGTTTTTCTTTCGGCACTCTTTCTTCTTCCTCCCCTTTGTATTATTTGTTCTACTAACAAAAGTTGCAGAAGAAGAACATGGAATCTAGAAAGATATCTCCAGAAGCCGATTAACATGAAGAGTCTGTCAAAGCTTCACTATGAGAGTCGCTCTCTCAGGAACCACAAGAAGACGAAGTTCCAAGAGAAAATGAAGCTCATCGACAGATCCGGTCTAACGCAGTGGGTGACTGCAAAGCTCAAGAACATCATTCACCAGGAAATTGCAGAATTCTTCCTAGGAATGTCAAAGGAAAAAGACCTCCTCCGCCCCACTGTTTCTCTCAAAATAAAAGAGAGAACGAGACACACAACTCCCTGGGATGCGGCAATCAACGTCAACAAGATTCTGACAAAGAAATTCAACCTGACTGGATGAGATATTGATAAAGCCGGAGTCTTTAAGAGCAGACATGTCAAAGCTCTTGCTCCGCCACAGGAGGCACAGAAAAAGATGCAGGAGACAAAGCAGCATGCATCTACTTCCTTCCCAGCTGGGAAGAGGAAACAACTTGAGGAGACAAAATAAGCTGAAGCACCATCTTCAAAGAGAAGACTCAAGTTAAAGGTGCTCAGTCAGTCAGTCGAGAAGCCATCTAACATTGAGAGAGAATTCGTAACTACTCTCCGAGGAGCAGAAGGTGCACAAGCGGTGGTTTCTTACGGTGGAGAAGAAGTTCATGTGCCAGCGTGAACATCATCATTGCCACCACCACAACGACGTATTCTAGCTGATCAACTAAGCTTAAACGTCACAGCAGATGGAATACTTCAACCGTCTTCTCCTCAATTTCCTTCAGCTCAACAGGGACACTAGCTTCAAAATCAACTTATGGAAGTTGGAGCTCAAGCCCCTTCACCAAGCTCAAGTGAAAAGCATCATCTAGCCGATGATCACTTGCAGCTGGATGATGAAAACATGAGCTGAACCCCATAACAACCACTTCAGAAGTGGAAGGGGAACACTTAAGTCCCTCAAGAGTTGCACGTAACGCCTCAATCTCAAGGTTTGAAGACCTCATGCTTAAATGAGTCACAAGCGCAACTGAAGTGCTGAATCAGACTTTCTCATTCAATCTAATGAAGTCTGAAGAAGCCAAATTGCAAGGAATGAAGTTGTTCCCTACTCAAAAGATGTCATCTCCAGTGCCAACTCATACCTCCAAGCACTCACCAATGTACCAACAAAGCAAACAAGCTGTGTCTGCAATCACAGCTGAGGCTAATGTTATTGGAGAAGAGCCAGCCAATGCAACAGCTGAGCCACGAAGACTTCAGACCTCGCTGCTCAGAGCTGACAACCGCAGCATAGCCAAACTAAACATCGCAACAGCTAATAATACAGCGAAGATCGTTGACGCAATTCAGGAAATTGCACAGCTCAATAAGACGATGGTGTGTCTCTCCCGCCTTGTTGATCATGCCAAAAAGGGGGAAGATAATGAGACAAAGAAGTGGCAAACTGTTGAGCTAGAGGAACCAGCTGAAGGAGAAACGAGTCAAAAGAAAGAAGCAGCGGATGCAGAAGAGAAGACCCAGCCAGCTGAGATTGAAGATTGAAGAATTGAAGAAATTTTTTTTCCATTCTTTTTTTCTCTTTTTATGCTGTAATTTATTACATTAATAAAACACAATTTTCTTTGCAGCTCAAAGCTCACCCTGATAACAATTATCTTTTTTTGTCCATGCTCTGAACTCTAAACTCTTTTCTGCTGATTTTTTTTACCCTCTTAAAACGTAGGGAGAAGCTAAGGGGAAGCTTCATAAGTTGTCTCAGTTAGGTTTTGGCATCATCAAAAAGGGGGAAATTGTTGGGAAAATTATAAAGTTTTGATTTAATACCAAAACCCAACTGTTCTCCAACCGAGTAGATGATCGCATCAACCTAAGTAGTATTTTCCAGCTCGCCTGTTTGAGCTCTAGATTTTCTAAGTTTACAGGTTCAGGAAGCGGAAGACAGCAGAAGCTCAAGACAGCAGAAGATCCAGCTGTGTTTACAGCAGGAGTCAACTATCAGCTGAGTTTTCCAGCTGAGCTGAGTTCAAAACAGAGCAGGATCAAGCTGAAGATAAATCGAGCTGAGTTCAAGACACAGCTGGTCCAGCTGTACAGAACAAAGGGATCTACTCTGAAGACGTCACTTCAAGTCAGTTTACCCAATCCAGCTCTAAATTCAAAAACCAGCTCCAAAGGCAGAGATCCCGGTGTCAGAGGAAGTCAATATACCTCGACCAATGAGGGATTGCCAAATCAACATCCTAGACTTCAGAACCTAGGATGTGATACTAATAAAGACAGGTGCAGAAACGCCCAACGGCAGATTTCGAATTTAAGAAGAGTAGGTAAGATTCAAATGGCTCCTCCAACGGCTAGTCTTGAATCTCTACCTGTATAAACCCGTCTTCAACCTCAGGATCAGATACGAAAAACTTTCTACAAGCTTTCAGTTTCTAAATTCATCAACCCTTCAAAAGCTTACAAGCAGTTCTAAATAGTTCAAAGAACACATCTTAAAGTGTTTCTAGTCCAGAAACTGCCCAGTTTTTCGTCTGATTCCAAGGCAGAAATCATTGTATATCTTAAGCCCTAGATTTCGAACGAGTTCATCTAACTCTAAGTTCTTCATTGTAAGAACTCGTTCATAGTTGAAACCCCAAACCAACCCCCTCTTTACCCAGAAAGGTTAGGTCAAGGTTACGCTTGCTTGAAGCGCGAAATTCAAGTGGTTGTAAGGTTTTTTCAGTACCCGCAAACTGAAAGGTATAGGCTTGACAGTGCCCGTAAACTGTTGGAACGCAACTCAGGTTAGAGTTGTGAAGTTGCTTGGTACTTGGAAACCAAGTGGTAGTGAATCTGGTCGTGGACGTAGGAGGTGTTACTCCGAACCACGTAAAATCTCGTGTTATTTACTTTCTCATTATTTTCAAATATTGTACTAATTCCATTTGCATATTGCATCTTTATCAAATCTGCATACTCAGCTGCTCCCCAAAGACAGCTGTGTTTTGTCTATAAACTTGCATAACTTGACTAAGTCAAAAACATAAAAAATATTTTCAAGCTGAGTTTTTCTAAGCAATCGAGCTAAGTTTTCAAACCGCCACTTTCCGCACCGCAGCCTGAGTTATTAGCCCAGCTGACCTTCCTCAGCTGGATTCATAACTGAGCTCACAAACTCTGTTTTAAACTTGAAAAAGTTTTTAAAAATCTATCTTTGGTGTATTCACCCTCCCTCTACACCAAAGACCCAACTCAGGAACCATCACCAGGGCTTTGTCAACATCAGCAATCTTGGTTGTGTTGTCTGTTGTGACGAGGTTGAGCTGTGCTGTGCTGTTACTTCCAGCTTTGAACTGAGTGTCAAGCTCTTTGTAGAGGTTGAACAGCGTTTGAATGTCAGTTCTGTTGGAGAGCGTTTGCTTTTGGAGAGCTGCCATCTGGCTGGATAAGTCAGTGACACTCTTTTCCAGTGGAGCTTGGAGTTTTGAAATGATCTCAGAAACTCTCTTCTCTAGATGATGTGACTGATCAATGCGTTGAGAGACGAGAGATTGTTTGAGATCTCGACTGGTGCTTTTCTGTAAGTTCTGGGCAAAAGTGTGAACTTCATCAATGGACTGTCCATGACAATGGACTTGCCATTCTACATCTGTGATATGTAGAAGGATGTCCGCAATTGATTTGAATCTATCATGCAATAGGATTTTCTCAACTTGTTTCGCGATTTCGTCCTTCATTGTATCTGAAAGCATGGCATCAGGATCCGTCTGGATCCCGGATTTGACTTGGCTGGGTTTGTCTGCCTCGATCTCGACCAGTGAGCGAGTGTCATCGGCAATTGGACTTGGTGGGGCATTTTCTGCGGGCTCAACTGTTGCAGTAGTTGGCTCGTCTTTAATCATCATTGCCTCAGCTGTGTCGGCAGGTGCAACTTCCTTGGCCGTCTCAACGGCGGTACTTCATCTTGCTTAGCCTTCTAGATGAGAGTTTGGATTAGCTCGTCTTGATGTATGAAGGCATCCTGAAGACTTCCAAATCCAAAGATCTCCTGCAGAACAGCTTCTTCGGCTTTGAGCTTATTGAAGGAGTAGAACTCCACAAGTTCCTCATTTGCATACCAAGTAGTCATCTTGGTAGCAAGGTAAAATTTGAAGTCGCTGACGGCGACTAGTGCGGCGGGGAGTGAAGTAAGAGAAGGGTACTGTTGCAGTGCGCTCTTTATCCCTTGAAGCCTGAGGTCATCGAATCTCATGATAGTGGCAGCACGTGCAACGGCTCTGGGACTGAGGATTTCAAATTCCTCAGAAGGGCTTGTAGGTTCAGCTTGGATTTCATCATCCAGCTGCAAAGGAGCGTCAGCAGGATGGGGTTCTTTGGGTGGAGAGCTGGGTGCTGAAATTTGGAGTTGAGCGGTTTCAGGTACTGAGCAAGTGGGTGGGGAATCTGAGAGAGGTACCTGAGGATGAAGAGGAAGGAGAGGATAGTCTTGTTGAGCGGTTCCAGCTGATGTGGGATCAGCTGGAGCGGGTTGTGAATATGCTTGAAGAATTTGACGAAGGGGAATAGCATCCTCTGGGTCAGGGTGGGAGACCACTATTTGTTGTTCTTAAGTTTCTCGTGATGTAATCACAAACTCCCTTCCATTGTCTGAGCTGGAGGAGGATCCATGAGCTGTCTCCTCAGTGACTGGTCTCCACTCAGTTTTCTTATTTTGGAATGGGGATGCTGTGGGAGTGGACTCAGATTCAGCTGGCTCATCAACTAGCTTCTCTGTTGCCTCCTCAGCTGGCTTGCTGGCTGCCTTGAATTTTAGCTTCTTTTTGGAAGGTGGAGATCCAGCTGGCTGTGTCTCCTCCGGTTGCTTCCTTTTTTCCGCTTGAGAAGGAGTGGCAGTCTGCTGCTTTGCCTCATGCACCTTCTTATTTCCTTCAGGGTCTGCTTTCTTCAACAAGTCAGTGAGCTGACTTGGCTTCTCAAAAAGTATCCTGGACACAGGAAATTCTTCTGTGTCATGCCACTTGATTTGTCTTCCGGTTGTATAATTTTCTATTATGCACGCCACTTTGGTGCATAGGTACATTGTTTCTCTGCAACTGTACCGGGTGAAGCTATCATCCTCAAAATGAATCTTCTTCGATTCTTTTTCCAACTTTTCCATGAAGAAGGAAAACCAATCCACAGGGTCATTCCTGAGGATGGCTATCATTGGCTTCAGTTTGGGAATGCTGATCTCTCCTTGAGATCCAGCAATACCAAGGATGCACTTCTGGGTGACATCCAGAAGTAATCTGAACTAGGGCTTGAGCAGGAGCTTGGACATGCTCGCCCTGTAAGGTTCCGGCTTGAACAACATCTTATCCAGTTCGGCCTGGATTTCTTCTCTGGTGTAGTTATCTGGGGAGCGGTCCCCAAGAGTCTCTAAGTTGAATAGCTTGTTCAACATCCGGTTGATGTTGATGTCGACATCCCATGGAGTTGTATGTCCTGTCTTTTCCTTGAGTTGCAGAGAGACGTTGGAGCGGAGTCGATCATCTCGGTTAGTCATCTCTAGGAAGAACTCTGCGACTTCTCTGCGGAAGATGTTCTTCGGTCTTGCATTCGCCCACTGCAAAAGTTTGGCTTTCTCGATGAGATCCAACACCTCCTGGAATTCTGAGTTCTTGTAGTTCTTGAGAGTTAAACAACTCTCGAAATGAAGCTTTGACATCAAATTCTCAGTCTGGCTTGTTCCTGGTGTCATCTTCTTTGGGGCCATGATCTTCTTCTGTGACAAGAGGTTAGAAAGACGAAGATACTAGGGGAGCGTGTTTGCAAAGAGATAATCAAGAATCTGAGATATAAATTTCAGAGATAAGTATGAGCGATAGAAAATATGGCGAAGATTTGCATATTTTAGATGTATATATCAACTGTCCATTTTGATGGAAGGTTGAGATCTTGGCAAAAGAATTGAAGATCTGCGGCTGAGAGAGATTTGCACAACACGTCACATGACGTGTGTATATAGAGTGTAGGTCACGCGCGCGTGAGGTAGTCGAATCGTTCTGACTTCTGCCTCATTTCTCCCGAGCTACAGTATTCTGCATGCTTTTCATTAAATGCGATGGGATTCGATGGGATGAATGGCTTACTGACTAATCCATTTAAGGAATGTCTGGGTATTTGAGTTAAATTCAAATATTTTTATCCTTAAATAGCATATTCTTCAGGGAAAAAGATAAAAAGTCTGCAAACCTGTCACCTGATCATTGTAGTCAGCTGATACCACGGCTGTATTTTCTTTATGTTGAATGAGCTTTTCTTCAGTTTTATTATCCAGCTGAGCTTGATTCCCCCTCAGCTGGTTTCCCTTATTTAAACTGAGTTGAAAGATCTAGCTGGGTTTGAATTCTTCTATCCTGATGTCCCATTAGCTTTTCATTATCCAGCTGAGTCTTGTTCCCCCTCAGCTGGATGAGGTTTCTTCATCTGCATCCTACTTCCTTTTATCGAGCGAAATTTCTCAACATTGGCTCATTTCTTTGATGAAGTCTCTGTCTGTATAGCAGGTAGACCGCTGTCCTGAATCCAGCTGATTCATCTGTTGTTTATCGATTGTACTCTGCAGTGTGACTGGCTGAGTTTTTAGTTTTGTATCCAGCTGTCTTTATTTCACAGCTGGTCCCAGTCATCTAGCCGGGTTTCTTCAATTTCTTCATCGGCTTTTATCCTCTTCAGGAGGTTGATTCAGCTGGGTTTTTTTCTTTTGGGCAGAGTTGCTTGTCGAGATGAATCTTCACGAAATTCTTGCATCTTTCCTTGCTGAGATCCAGCGTGCAATCATGGCAACTTCTTCGTGCAATTCTTTGTTCATATTTCTGTGCTCCTGTTTGATTCTTCCAGGCTGAGTTGATTGAGCTGATCTTCTTGATTGAGCTCTGAAGGCTGTCTCTATTGCCTTGGGAGTCAGTTTTGTTTCATTCATCTGGCTAGATGATTCTTCTTCTTGTGACCCCAGATCAATTTTGTTGGTTGCATCTCTTGGACATTCTTCAGAAAATCCATCAGATATTGTGATGACTCTGATGGTTGTCTCTCATGGTGTCATATATTCTGAGTATGAGACGTTCCAAGTCGTCAATCAGCCTTTCTGTTCTTCTCATCTCCTGGTGGCTTGAGACGATTGCATCACAGTCTATCTGGTTTGCTGCTGAGTGAAATTCCTCTCTCCAGTGCTCCAAAATACTTTGGTATCTTGTTCTTCGTACCCCCAAGTTATGGAGATAGTTCCTGTAACATTCGCATCTCTGACACATGTCCGGATTCATGATTTCTCAAGAGCTAATTAGATAGAAGAAATTCTGAAAGATTTAGGGATCAATTCAGGTGACCACTGTCAGCGAAGAAGCTGACTTGACACAGATACAGTGATCTTTTGAACCACTGCTCTGATACCAATTGTTGGTCCCAAGACAGATACCTTGGTGTAGAGGGATGTTGAATACACCGAGGTTTAAAAACTTTTTCAATTAAAAACTCTTTTGAGTGAGCTGGCTGTGTTCGATCCAGCTGGAAGGCAGCTTGATCGACACAGCTGGCTGTGTGCGGAATGTGGTGGATTTGGAAAGTCCGTCTGTTACTTTAAATATATTGCAAAGCTCTGTTTCACTTTTCAGTTAGTCAGATTATGCAACTTAAAATAATTCTCATGATGAGTTAGCTAAATGCATAAATAAAGCAGTAAAGAACAAAGCAATTTTAACGTGGTTCAGAGTAACACCTCCTACGTCCATAACCAGATTCACTAGTAATTCACTACCACTTGGTTTCCAAGTACCAACCAACTTCACAACTCTAACCTGAGTTGTGTTCCAACAGTTTACGGGCACTGTCAAGCCTACACCTTTCAGTTTGCGGGTACTGAAAAAACCTGACTTACAGTTTCCGGGTACTGTAAAACCTGACCACTCGAATTACACGCTTCGTGCAGGCGTACCTTGACCTAACCTTTCTGGGTTTGGGTTTGGGTATGGGTTTTCCAACTATGAACGAGTTCTTACAATGAAAAATAAGGAGTATGATGAACTCGTTCAAACTAGGCTTAAGATATTTCTATTCTAATCTATTCTGCCTATGACTGAATATGTGAACAACTAAGAACACAGCTGACTGGCTGGGTGTTCTTGAAGATTTGGCTTTGAAGATCGTTGTTCATTTTTCTGTTTGTTCTTTTATTTCTTCAGTCGTCTCGCCAGCCTCCTTTCTTCAATGGTGGAGGAGATAAATATAGGTGGAGATTCAAACTAGCAGTTGGAAGAGAGCCGTTTGAATCTTACCTACTCTCATTGACTTCTGGCTTTATACCTACGAAGTAGGTCTGCATCTGCAGAAGCTATTTCTTCTCTGATTTGACCGCGTCAGACAAGATCTTCTGACATCAGGATCTTGTCTTGGAGAAGGTCTTCGTCTTTGAGCTGCTAAGCGTCTCTGCTGTGTCTTCAGCGTCTTGGACTCTGCTGCGTCTCGACTCTGAGCTGTGTCTTAGACCTGTGCTGTGTCATTAACCTGAGCTGTGTCTTCAACCTGAGCTGTGTCATTAACCTGAGTTGTGTCTTAGACCTGAGCTGTGTCATTGACACTAAACTGGATCTTTTACACTGAGTTGGGTCTTTGACACTGAGCTGGGTTTCCGTCACTGAGCTGGGTCTTGATACTGCTGGGTCTTTGACTCTGCTTGGTCTGCTCTGCTGAATTCCTCAGATGTGTCCGCTTAGCTGTGTCTTCTGCTATGTCTTCTGCTGTCTTCAATGACTCTACCTGTAAACTTAAAAACTCTATAAGCTCAAACAGGTGAGCTGAAAAACGCTTAGGCTTGTGCAATCATCTACTCGGTTGGGGTCAACTGGGTTTTAGAATCAAATCAAAACTCTATTAATTTTCCCAACAGAAATTAATTACATCTTAATTAAGGACATTCACATTGGGGGTAGATATAGACGTTTAGAACCATTATGGTTACTATAGCTGCTGGTAGAGTCGAGCACTTGGTAGTTAGGATAGTAGGGTTATGCTGCCGAAATTTTGTTTGATTAAAGTAATTAATACATTTATTATATTTTTGTTAGAATTTACAAGAATGAGTGAAAATCGTCAGTGGATGTATCATCGTTATCATGATCGTCGGTTGAATTTGAAGTTGGCCTTCAGATGGTTTACAATCAATGTAATATAATATAGCTAAGTAATTTATATGTCGTTATTAAGCAATATAATATATATATATATATATATACATCTCAATGTTCTTTGTGAAACAGATATCATGGATCTACGTAGAGGTTTTCGTGCTCCTTCTAGCTCGGACAGTCAGCCCGAGTCGGAGTCCTCAACTACACGTTTAGGTGCTACTCCGCCCTCTTCACAGCAGGTACCAGATACCCCTCCGGAGATAGCACCTGCCAGCTCCAGTAGGCCACCTGTTGTTTTCCAGAGAGACAGTATGGAGAGGGTGGTTTTTCAGAGAGACGACAAGGGGTATGTATTTATTTATCGTAATTCATATTAAAAATTTCAATATTTAAATATTGAAATTTTTATTATAATATATGATATATTATATATATAAATATATATATATATATATATATATTTATGTGTTAATTGTCTATTTTTTTTGTTTTTTTTACAAATGGAAAGTTATCTACTAGAGGTACATGGGATCTCTCATACTGCTACAGTGATTTTTAAGAGTATTCAAAATCCAGGAGGGTTTAGTTGGAAATTGACTCCAGATAGCATCAAAGCTATATTCGTTGAAGAATTTAAGATAATAAAATTTCAGGAGTTTGTTACTATTATTATCAATAAAATGTGATTAACTTATTAATTAATATTTTGTTCAACAGAAATATTTTAGTTGGCCAGCTGAGTGGGAAGCAGATGTGTATAAAATATGGGAGGCCAAGGCACGTGTCAGATACAGTGGGTGGGTGAACGATATGAAGAAACTGTGGATCAAAAACCCTAACACCAAACCCCCTTACTTGACTGATGAGTTTTGGCGGGTTTGCAAGAGTATTGGGCGAATCCAGATGTGATTGCTAGATCAGAAAAAGCTCGTGCAAATCGGTTGGCTGAGCCCGATGGACCCGGCACAGGGATTAGCAAGCATAGGGGAGGATCAAGATCCACTCGTCTCCTCGTTCAGTCGTTGGTACGTAATTTTTAATTAACTTGTTAACCAATATATATATATATATTATATATATATATATATATATATATATATATTTTTTAATTTATAATTAAAACTTATATATGATATTTTGTAATAATGCATGAATAGGCAGCAGAGTAGGGGGTCGCACCGGATGCATTGAATTATGTGAGTTTCTGCCGACTGCACGTGAACGCCGATGGAACTTATCTGACGCCGAGGGATGAAAAAATTGATGTAAGTATTTAATTAAGTTTTTCTAATTGTTATAATTGATGATAATATATTTTCTAACACATTTATATTTATGAATTAGGTCGAGGTTCATCGTCGGGCTGCTGCAGAAGGACGATCCGATTTGAACGAGATCTATTTGGAGATCACACAGCCCACGAAGCAGAGGCGCTACGGCACTGGTAGCTCCGGTTCTACCGGCTGCTCTGACACAAGAGACGTTTCAGTCACGAATCGACAGCTTAGAGGAGCAGCTACAGGAGGAGCGAGAGGCACGTGCTTGCATCGAGCAGGAGCAGTAGGCGGAACGCGAGGCACGTGCACATCTGGAGCAACAGTTTGTCGAGTTCCAGCAGATGCTGACGTCAGGGCAGTTTTTTCGTCCACCTCCACTCCCTGGTCCTGATGTATGATTAACTTGTTTGTGGATATTTTTTTAATTATTTAGTAATTTTATTATTTTAGAATATTTAAACTACTTTACATTTTACATTTATATCTGTCGAACATGATATTATTTGATATATGACAAATCGCTTTTAATACAAATTAATTATTTTGCCTGATGTTTGGTTTTTTGTTGAAATTTTAATTCGACAAAAATATTACAAAAATAAATAAATATATATATATATATAATACAATTTTTAAAAAAATATTGTTAAAACCATTACCGACGGACCTAAATCCGTCGGTATTTACCGATGGATTTCGATTCTTCGAAACTTACCGACGGATTGTCCGTCGGTAATATGTGATTCGATTCTTCGAAACTTACCGATGGATTTATATCCGTCGATAATTACCGACGGATTATCTGTCGGTATTTCGTTGCTATTTCCGGCCAACGGAATACAAAATACAGAACGTCACCGACGGAATTTCCGTCGGTAATCCGTCGTTAAATTTACCGACGAAAATAAATTCGTCGGTAAATCTTTACCGTCGACGTATTTAAGGACGGCATAAATCCGTCGGTACGCTGTTTACCAACGGATTCCTTTGTTTTACCGACGGAAAAATCCGTCGGTAAAAGAGAGTTTTTTTGTAGTGAGTATTTTACGTGGGCCCTGAGATTTGTACCGGAGGCTAATCTTGGATAATCGAGAGAGATTTTGACCAACAATACTATTATAGATGACATCTACGACGTATATGGCTTCTTGGAAGAACTTTACTTATTCACCGACACAATCGAGAGGTTTCATTACTTGATTAATTGATTTACAACATATTCTTCTTAATTTATCCTACCACTAATTCCTGGACCGCCTTCCAAAATATATGCGGATTTGCTTCTTAGATCTCTTCAACTCCAGGAATGAATTGCCTTATTGTATGCTAATGAATCTGATGCCAATTATTAAGAATAAATGTGATGTGTAGTCATTGGGAATTTAGATCGGCAACCGTAGTAGTGGGGGAAGTTTTGAGTTGGGAAACCATCACCGGATGTGGATTAGGGGTTATGGAAAAAAAATTCTTTTTTATTAAAACTAGTATCACACCCGTGCGTTGCACGGTGGAATGCACAGTGTAATGCATTATAAAAATATGAATATATAAATTATCGAATTACAGGAATAAGGAGAAAATTTATGAATTATAAAATTTCTTTCAACAAAGAAGAATAGTACAGTAATATTTATATATTAGATTTTCAGTACAGAAATAACGATATTTTTGGTAATAACAATAATAAATACTACAACATATTACATTTCAAATATTTTGAAAAACTTCTTTGTACAAAACATATTCGGTAATTGTTGAAGACTGCTCGTCATTAACACCCTTGCATTGCATGGACAGAATGCATTATAAATTTATATAATATCAAATTACATGATTAAAAGAGAGTAAAAAATATATATGTATTACATTAATATATTGTTTTCCTAAAACAAAAGAATGAAACAAATCAATATTCTTCATTGTCGAATCATTCGAGAAATTAGAAACACGACATCCATTGTCTGCCAATTTTTTTTTTTAATTTTAGTACATCAAATCTTTTAATAAGTAAACATAAAGAAACTATATATAATTATAGATATAATTATACCTTAAAAAACTTACTATTAGTTTTCTCACACTTTTGATAGAATATGATCTAAACATCTCTAAACAACCATTTTTTATATATATTTAAAAATGTAATTTCGATTAAAATCCATTTCAAAATGTCATTAACTATCATAATAATTTTAACCAATTTTAGCTTTTTTAATAGTTCTTCATTTTTTATAACTTCTAAACATATCGAAATATATATTTTTAACTGTTTTTTGAATATTTTTTCATTATTATATTTTTAAAATATTTAAGAATCTAAATAATGAAAATAATAAAATTATATTGGCAACTATTTATTGCGCTAATCTTTTTTTTTAATTACATATCTTAGTCAAAATAGTGTTGTTTTAAATTAGAACATTTATTATATAAATAATAAATATAAAAAGTAGAAAATTCAATTACATAATCCCAAAATTTTAATTAAATAAGAAAAATCCATAAATATTCAATTTTACTAAACAATTCAATTTTTTTAAGCCAAAAAATGATAACCAAGAAAGGAGATATATAGTAATTAACCAACACATATTATTTATTATCTATAAAATGACTTAAAATCAATACCTATTATCCACTAAATTGGATTGAGGGGGAAAGGGAAAAATTTGTTAATATAGTTCCAACTCTCTCTTTTAGCATTAGATAGAAGTATAGAAAATTGATTGACCATAATATAATATGCATTAACCCAAAAATAATGTATAGCTAACACTATTAACCACTAGATTGGTTTTGGAGGGAAAATGGTAAAATTGTTAATAAAGCTACAACTCTCTTATTTAGTATTAGTATAGATTTAAGTTGGGGGTTATGAAATTAAAAAAAAATCTTTTTTATTAATAAATTTTTAAGTTGGGGCTATAAGGGTATAGTAGTACATTTATTATTTAATTTATTATTAATTTAATTAAAGGGGCTATAGTGAGAGATTTGGAGGCTATGTTTAAAATTATCCTGACTGTATTCTATTTTTGTATATCTTTTTTATTGGGCTTCTTTTTTAGACTTCTGAAGTACTATTTGAACCTTTTTATTGGGCCTTTCAGAGATGAACTCGTTTATTAATTTCTTTTTTTTGAAAGGAAACTCGTTTATTAAGTACATTTATTAGGCTCGGACTCTCGTATTAAAAGACAACTAGACAAGAGTATTACTTCTTTCAAAAGAATTCAAGTTTTATTTGGATAGACTATTTTACCATTAAAATACTGACATGGCGATATAAATAAAAATAAATAAAAAAAAAAGTTTAAACATGCATGTGTTATGTGCCGTAGCGTTCACAAAATATGAAGTAGTACTACTCTTCTTTCGTAATCTCAAGGTTTGAATAAAATTATACTAATTTATTAATTTATATCAATTTCTATTTCTAATTATCATTGAAAATATACACATGATAATTACGTCATCAATTACATCAATGAAATAATTATTTTTTTTGAAAGGTACATCAATGAAATATTTGATAACATCATTATCAAATGTCTTCCTCAATATCACACTCATACTTACCTCTTCAAGCTATAATAGATTATAAATATTTTCTTAGCCACAAAAATCTTGCATTCTATTTTCGAAAGAACGCAAATTTTACTCACCTTATCCTCTATCCGTCCAAACCGGATTAGGGATGTAAACGGGTCGGGTCGGGGCCGGGTATTGCTTCCCCATCCCCATACCCGCTTCAAAATTTCATACCCATCCCCATCCCCATTTAAATCGGGGCGGGGATGGGGCGGGAATTACCCGTCGGGAAAAGGATACCCATCGGGTACCCGTTAAATAATTTATTTTATTTTTAATAATTTATATAACAAAAAAATAATAATTTATTAGTAATTTATTAATAATTTATTTTTAATACTTATTAAAAAATTATTTTTTATAATTTATTATTCAATAAATAATTAATCGGATCGGGTTCGGGGCGGGAATATATACCCCCGTACCCGACCCGCACCCAATTCGGGTTTTATAGGTCAAACCCGTCCTCGTCCCCGATCCCGAAAAATTTCACCCGAACCCGACCCATTAGGGGCGGGTACCCGCGGGGACCCGAACCTATGAGTAAAATTGTCATCCCTAAACCGGATCCTCTATTGTCTTTCCATGTAACATCTCATGTTGTATTACTAAGGGACGACACGTGGCATGACTAAGAGTTCAAGATTTAAGGTATATATAAGGAAAAGGGGGAAAATTTATTTTACACACTTTGAGTTGAAACAAATGAAAAATACACACCACATGCAAAACAAATGAAAAATACACACACCTACAACACTAACCCTAGAATGGCCCACAAAACATCAACTCATAGCACAAAAAACAAGGTCTGTGACTTTGGGGGGAGAAAAAAAGAAGAAAAGCTGCGGCAAGTACAAAATCATGTCGGGATAAGAGGTTAGTTAGCGGGATCTTGATTAATTTTATTTTGTTTCGATATTTTTTTCATAAATCGAAATCCCTCTCGGGTAAAACTATTTCCCTCTCGTATATACCTATTTCCCGCTCGAGCGGGAAATAGGTATACGGAAGAAATTGGTTAATTCAACTTATAATAATTTAGTCGATTTTTAGTCATATTTCTTGAAATTCCTCTCGGGTAAAACTATTTCCCTCTCGTGTATACCTATTTCCCGCTCGAGCGGGAAATATGTATACACGAAGAGAAATTTGGTTTATTCAAATTATAATAATTTAGTCGATTTTTAGTCATATTTTTTTGAAATCCCTCTCGGGTAAAACTATTTCCCTCTCGTGTATACCTATTTCCCGCTCGAGCGGGAAATAGGTATACACGAGAGGGAAATTGGTTAATTCAATTTATAAGTATTTTTCGCTCGAGCGGGATATGGTACTCGGGAGGAAATTAGGCTTAATATGCAGCATGTATTTATTAGCAATCATTAGTAATTTTTTTATTAAAATAAATCACAATCAAGTGTCATATCGGCTCTTCAAACGAAAAGTGTGTAAAATTCATTTGTTTTGGAGGAGGTGTGTATTTTTCATTTGTGTAAAGTGAAAGTGTGTATTTTTATGGATTAGCACTAAGGAAAATATATACTCTAAATCTTAAATCCTTAGTTATGCCACGTGTCGTCCCCTTATTAATGCAATAGTAAATATCACGTGAAAAGGCAATAGAGGATATGATCTGCTATCTGTCACATGTATTATCGTAAGCACTTAATGTTGTAGACTCCAAAACAATAGCTCATACTAAAATGTCAATATCAGCTGTGTAAAGATAACATCATCATTAATATATATACATACAACGTATCAAGAGAGAACAAATCTTATATAAAACATATCACTTTACAATTTAAGAAATAACAAGAGTACTAATTCCAAACGTCCAAGTGATACTTTAATTTCCACTAAAGCAATGAATGTGACACTGACATAACTCCAACAAGTACAGCTTACTTAGTAACATGAATAAGCAACATAACATACCCTACATAATTTACAAATCAATGCAACTTGCAACTATTTTATTCATATCTAATAGGAAAATGGCCTCACTTTCATACTAAATTTACAGAGAGAAAATGAGTGCCGTGTTATTCTTAACCTCATTTATTAAATTTTTCTTGAAGATTCTTTTCCCAACTTGACCAAATTGATATTTTTCATAATTTTTTTTAAGGGGACTGGTCAATTTTGAAGAAGGCTACATTATTAATCTGGTGTTGGAGGAGATAGGATAACTAACTAGTACGTCCATTCTTGCGGCAGTTGCATCTCTGGAGATCCCACCTGTGGCCCATTTGATACCGTGGATTCATCTCCATCTGCAAAATTAAATTTTAATACAAATATTTTTCTGTTGTCAGCAATAATTTGTTGAATTGTCTCTATTAGGAGTTTTTTCTTTGGGTTGGTTTACAGCTAGAGCCGGCAAAAGTGACCACGCCCGACGGGCTGGCCTAATTTCAAACTAGGTAATAAAAATTTCGGACCGCATCTGTCATTTTGCCAACCCTAGTTACAATTGATGGTTACAAGTCACTATTAGGAACTTTTCCCTTCTCGGTTCAGATCATCCGTCACATAATTTTTTATGTCTCATCGTGTCTCAGCAAGAGTTTTAATATTTTAATAATATTATTATAAAAATAACTTTTCATTTATTATTATTATTATTATTATTATTATTATTATTATTATTATTATTATTATTATTATTATTATTATTATTTATTTGAACCCACATTTATTACGACAAATACTCTAATTATGAGACAATCAATCCTAATTAACACTTTTAACCTTTATTTGAATAAAAACATATTTTGCATCCTAATCTTAAACTCGAACTTTAATTAGTGAAGTCCAACATAAAACAAATCATTAACAAGTAGAAAATCCCGATTATCAAGCATAAGATGAAAACTTCTATGGTGCCGTTGATGAATGATGATGATGCATTATTGGTTGCAACTATTGAAAAGTCAACTAGAGATTAATTTTCATTTTATTTCGATTTTATTTTAAGGTTAGGACTTAGGAGTTAGGACCATTAACAATATGAATGGTAAGAAACACGAATCCTTTTGGGTGAAAGCGAAAGAATAAGGTACCTTTGAGGGAACCACCGCTTTGTGATAGGGAATCGGAATCTTGTTGAATTCTACTAAAATGTTGCTCTAGTACTTGAAGAACTCGTGTTGGCATCAACACCATGGAGCAACCTGATGTCACAATTTATAGAACGCTTTTTAACTAACATAGCTGAAAAATGGTAGCTTCATTAATTTCACGAGCTTCAAATTTTCGAAACTCTTATCAAGATGTGAGTGCTCGCTATTTGTTCGCTTCATATTATGATAATCGTATATCATTTCACAAATGTAGAAGAATCGATGACAACAGAAGCAAATTCATTTTAGCTTTTCATAATTTTTTATACTTTTTATTATTTATTATTGTAAAATAATATTCATGCAATTTTGACAATATCACAGTTATATTATATTGTGGTGTCTAGCTACTATTTTGCGGTCAGGGAAATAATATCATTATTGAACAAAAGTAGAAGAGATAAGGATCTAGAAATCTATCGCTATCCTATTCATTTGAAAAAAAAAATCAACAAGTCACTCTCAAATAATAAAAAATCAAAAGCAAAAAATAAAATTATCGAAGAGGAAAACGAAGGTGTGTGGCCCTAATTAAATGCTTTCTGCTTTACCCAACGAAGAGAGATCCCACCACAAAAGATTCCAAATCAAGGTTATTGGCTGATGCATATTCCAATAAAATTATATTATTAAACAAAATAAAATTCGAATAAAAAAATAGAATTAGATGCAAAATCGAACAAGATTAACGGCTGACAACAAACGTCGTGGAATCATACACTTCAATAATTCAAGATTCCAAATCGCTTTCAAAATAATATTTCACATACTTTTACTCAGATTCATTTAGATCCCTTAAATTGTAGATCTGAGAACATCAAAAATGTCATTTTTCTTAATTTAAATTTAGGGTGTTTACTTAATAATTCAAAATAGATTGTAGGTGGTGATGCATTATTATTTAGGTGTAATAATTGATTTTGAAATAACATTTATTCTCCTAGTACTCCCTCCGTCCCCGGACACTAGGGCTGGCAAATTTCCGGGCCGGGCCGGCCCAGCCCGAGCCCGGCGGGCTTTTTGGAAAAATCGAGCCTGGCCGGCCCGGTCCGAAAATTCACCGGGCCGGAAAATATGGAGCCCAGCCCGGCCCGAAAATCAGTTTATAGCATATATTTTACCGGGCCGGACCGAGCCCACCGGGCTTTTGCCTATTTCGGGCCGGGCCGCCCCGAAAATTCATCGGGCCGGAATTTGCTGAGCCCAGGGCGGCTCGTCGGGCCGGGCCTGTTTTGACAGCACTACCGGACACGCACACTTAAAATGAACATGCGTTTAAACAATTTTGATGGTGAGTAGAGAAATGATCCTACATTTTGTGAGAGAATTTTGTGTAGGGTAGTATTTATAAATGGAAAGTACATATTTTTAGGAGGATGAAAAAAAAAAGTACATGTTTATGGAAAACGGAGGAAGTATTTAAACTATACAAGTAATTTATAGTCCATTGATATCTTCTTTTATTTTAGATAGTTACATTTTTTTTTTCGTAATTTATAGTTCATTGATATCTTTTATTTTAGATGGTCACATATTTCAATATGTACATTATTAACCACTTGTCATATATATTGCACCCTTTATTTACAATGATATCGTAGTTTGTTTACATTACTTGATATATATTGCACCCCATGTTAGCAAATAATAATATTATTAAACCAATCTATTTGGAGTATGAAACAAAACTAAGATGATACTACTAAATAAATATTCTTATCAAATATCAAATCAAAACTAGAATAGAAATATTCCCGCAAGGTTTATACTTTGCGAAAAGAAAAAGGGGGAAAAACCTAAATAAAACTTATTCTCATACCGAAAAAATTGGAAGAGACTTTATTAGCTTTTTATACCGTAAAAAAAAAGTTTTTTATTTTTGATTTTATTGACAATCAAAGGAGTTCAATTTATTTCTCTTCAAAATGGAAGCACTCGTGTAAATTTTGAAATAATAACATTAATCATGCATACATGCCAAGTACATATTTATAACGCGTACATTTATGATTTATGTAAAAGGAAATAGTATGATTGTGGTATATAGTAAAAAATAGAAAAATACCTGATTTGTTTTTTAGTTCAGCCGGATCACGGGGCAGGAAAACTCCTGTCCCACTAGACCCGCTTCTCGATCCGGATCCACCAATAAAAACCGCCTGCATACCCGACCCGGAATATCCATTTTTCCCAACTCCTGCACCCCATTCTACCCCCCTGTATTGCTTATATAGCTGCTCTGTTTTCTGCATCTGTTTCTGCTGAGCTGACTCGCTCCGTCTGACTCGTGTTCCCCGAGTCGAACCCTCCTTGCTCACTGGCTGATTCTTCAACTCATAAACCTAACACAGACACACACAAAATATTTTTTACTAATAAATAATTTCCACAAAAATTAATAATCCGACAGCTAAAATGCGACTTTACTTGAATATTCGGCTGAGTCGGATCATCAGCACGGACCGAACTCGAGTACAGGTCGCTTTTGAGGCTGCTAATGGCGCCGGAATTTTCATCGCTACTCGCCTTCAACAATTGTAACAAAAAAATTAGCGGCGAGTATTTGGCTACACGACGTCGAGAATACTAAATTAAATGCCGGACAGTTTCAGAAATCACCTCATAAACATTATCCACGACGGCGTTTTCTTCTTCGTCAAGCATACACTCGGCCATCTGGCGAGTCAACTCAGCTATGAAATCGGCGTCGTCGCCTTCCGACGTGCCGAAATCGGAGCGGAGCGGCGTGCTGAAACCGGAGGAGGAGGACGAGTCCCACGACGACAGGAACTGAGTCGAACTCGAGCTCGGACTCGAGCTAGAGGCGGAAATTATCACTGCATCTTGCCGCTCTTTCTCCATGGCCGTATATCGGTGGTTTTTAAATAAATCGGAAAAAAGCAGCGGTTTTCGGTGATTGCTGTTGCAATCGAAAGCCATAATTTCTACGGTAGTTAGATTGAAATCCTAAACCTTAAATTGTAGTTGAAGAAGGATTATGGGAGAAGGGAATTTTGGAGGTGGGGTTGGTTCCGAATTACGAGTAATCAGTCGGTTAGAGAGAGAGAGAGAGAGAGAGGTCGGTTAGTGAGAGAAGAGGGAATGACAGTGACGAGGAGGGGTTAATTTTTAAGGGTGTCACGTTGTACAAATTTTATTGGAGTCTATGAATTATTCTAAGTTTGGATCTGATATTTTTACATTTTTCGGGGTTTCTCTATGTATGCGGCAATTATATTGTGAATATACATTAGGGTTTATATTGAGATATTTGTGACTCATTTGAGATGGATTTTTTGGAAAATTTTGATTACTATATCGTTCATTTTTGTCAATATATCTCTGAGACACGTGTTTGGTCTTGCTCCTGAGTTAGTTTCATATCACAAACTAAAAAAAAAAAAAGATCGAATTGAACCTAAAAATCTTGAATATTAATAACTTACTCATCGTAATACAATAAAAAAGTAAGTCCAATAAGATTTAAATGATATTATAGTTAGACTATGATTGATCATAATAATACTAAAAAAAAGAAAGTCCTATTAGATCTAAATGATATCATAGTTAGACTTTGATTTATCTCTCTATTTCATCTATTATTTAGCGTATGTTTACAGTATTTACGAATTTACTTAGGCCATCTCCAGCAGTTCGCATCAAAATACAGTAATTTCACCACAAAAATACAGCAAAATCAGTAAGTCATCTCCAGCAGTCTGCTCTATATTTTTACACAAAAATAGAATATTCTACTTTTAGTCACGGTTGATGATCCTGAAACATGTGATTACTTCCGATTAAAACAACAAGATATTATTCGAAAGCGGTAACAAGCCAAAGAAGCCAACACTAGTATTTCTGATATGTTTCAAAATTTATTTTCAGATGGGGTGGGACGTTCCAGAGATGGCCTTTATTAGAAATTAAATGTATCGACTTTGTGTTTATGCTTTTATTATGTAATTGTATTTTTTTTTAATTTTTTTTGTTTATCTTGTATTTTATTTAAATGTATTTTTTAAATAATTTTATGTAATTTTAATGTTGGTATAATATGTTTAGAAATATAACTATAATATAATATTTTGGAACAAAATAATTAAAGAATACAAAAAATAATAAATATAGCAAGGAATAATAATTATAACAATAAAATTAATTGCAAAAAGAATAGAGCAATGAATAGTGTTGCTCCAAGTTTGGAGCAATACTATTCAAATCTGTATAATAGAGCAGGATTTTGGTGCTGGGCTGGAGAAGGAATTGCTCCAAATTTGGAGATATGTGAAAATATAAAGATGGGTTGGTGATGCCCTTAGTACTCTTCTTTTTAACACACGCACAAAAAAAGAAAAAAAAAATTATAAAATTGAAAACAAAATTGGCATCAAAAGACTGTTATGATGTTGGGCTTTAGTGGTTGGAGCGTACATTTGACTAGGCAATTCAACCGCCATTTGTTTGGCAGTTAAGATTCCGTCTTCCTTCATTATCCTTTCTTTTCGATTCACTCAAATAATTTCGGATGATATATATTACCTTCATCTCATAAAAAGATGCATAACTTTTCTATAGATGCTTTCATAAGCCGACGAGTTATAAAGTTAGCATCATGCTTAAATATATTTTTTATGTTGGCGCTGGGGCTACATTAATGATACAGCACCACTCCTGTGAAGCCGCCTCATAGTATGAGATCGGATTCGAGTTGACTCGATCCGGTCAAAACGGATCAATCCGTTGATTTTTTTTTTAAATTCAATTTTTTTAATTTGTTTTTTCTTCTCCATTTTCGGCTCCGATTTTAATTTATAGATAATGATTGTGACAATATTAATGTCTTTTAACTCGCTCCGAGACCTTCGGCTCCCCTCGCTCGACTCTTTAAGAATAAAAAACTGAAAAAAAAGAAATAAAAACACTGGAAAAAAATCGGGAAAAAAAATTAAAAAGTCAGGCGCGTGTAACACACGCGCCGAATAAAAAAAATGTCAGGCGCGTGTGATGCATGCGCCTGACTTAAAGGTTGAAAATGGGCGCGTGATGTACACGCACTCCACGCGTGGGTTTCGCCTCTTACTGTGCGGCGGTTTCACAATAGTTTTTGCGTTAATTATAACAATTTTGTTAAATTAAATTGTTTTTAAATACTCGCTTATTAAATACTCCCTCCTATTCAAAATGTAAGTCTTTTTAGGCTTTTATAATTTTTGCAAAATATGTATCATTCTAGTATTTTTCACCTTCAAAATCCATAATTACCCCAAATTAACTCACCTCCAAACTCACATTTTCACTATTCACTAATTTCAATTCATAATTTGTCAAGGTTAAATTTGAAAAAAATAAATTTTCTTAATTTATGTGCACAACTCTAAAAAGACTTATATTTTGAATAGGAGTGAGTATATGAGTATGATTAGCCAGCTATAATTAGTAGCTTAGAATTTACTTTAAAATGTCAAAACACACGTTTGCAACATTTAATTGCCATTAAACCAGAAATTGAATCATCAGTTTTGGAAATAGATATAAAATGAATATTCCTAAATTACTACAAATATTTAATAATGAGATGAGGTCAGCCATTCATGAATGTTGGCACCAAAACCGTTGACCGATACCGATTGCCGCCGCAAACCCTAATTTCTTAGTAGACACACACGACATGCAATATATACAAATACTTAGAAGGGTGGGTTTGTTTTTTGGTAAATTTATTCTTTTAAATGAAAGGATAAAAAAAATCTCAAACCTTTAATTTCTTCCTTTCTTATCCATCATTTCTTAAATCCCTCATTTTTTAGTTTCTTATTCACTATTTCCTAAATCTCTCAATTTTTATTCCTTCTTTTTTTTTGCTCTTAAGGATAGAAAATATTATTTCTTATTGGGACTTGACATTTTAGACCTTTGGCTTAAGGAGATATTTATGGGCCTCAGCTTTACCGTTTGGCTAGGCTTGATCGACACCTTCGATTAACGTGTTCTTGTGCATATTCGTCATGATTAATTAATGTAAGAATGAAGGCATTGAATCAAAACTCTCCAATATTTTTATATTGAGAACGTGAGAACAATGCATTTTTATTATATCGGAAATACGTAAAATTGTTGGTCCCAAGACGGATACCTTGGTGTAGAGGGGGGGTGAATACACCAAGGTTTAAAAACTTTTCCAAGTTAAAACTCTTTTCAGAGAGCTGGCTGTGTTCGATCCAGCTGGATGGCAGCTTGATCGACACAGCTGGTTGTGTGTGTGTGTGTGCGGAATGTGGTGGATTTGGAAAGTCCGTCTGATGCTTCAAATATATTGCAAAGCTCTGTTTCACTTTTCAGTTAGTCAGTTTATGCAGATTGAGATTTATGCTCATGAAGGTTAGTAACATGCATAAAACAAAGCGATAAATAACAGAGCATTTTTAACGTGATTCGGAGTAACCCCTCCTACATCCACGACCAGATTCACTGGTAATTCACTACCACTTGGTTTCCAAGTACCAAGCAACTTCACAACTCTAACCCGAGCTGTGTTCCAACAGTTTGCGGGCACTGTCAAGCCTACAACTTCAGTTTCCGGGTACTGAAGAACCTAACCACTCGAATTACACGCTTCGAGCAAGCGTACCTTTACCTAACCTTTCTGGGTTTGGGTTTGGGTATGGTTTTCCAACTATGAACGAGTTCTTACAATGAAGAACAAGGAGTATGACGAACTCGTTCAAACTAGGCTTAAGATATTTATTCTGATCTATTATGCCTATGACTGAATCTGTGAACAACTAAGAACACAGCTGATTGGCTGGGTGTTCTTGAGAGATTGGGCTTTGAAGATCGTTGTTCATTTTTCTGTTTTCTTCTATTTCTTCAGTCGTCTTGCCAGCCTCTCCTCTTCAATGGTGGAGGAGAGATATATATAGGTGGAGATTCTAACTAGCCGTTGGAAGAGAGCCGTTTGAATCTTACCTACTCTTGTTGACTTCTGTTCTTTACCTACGAAGTAGGTCTGCATCTGCAGAAGCTAGTTCTTCTCTGATCTGACTGCGTCAGATAAGATCTTCTGACATCGGGATCTTGTCTTTGAGAAGGTCTTTGTCTTCGAGCTGCTAAGCGTCTCTGCTGTATCTTCAGCGGCTTGGACTCTGCTGTGTCTTGATTCGAGCATCTTTAGACTGTCTTTGTATCATCAACTTTGTGTCTTCAACTTTGTGTGTCAACGACATGAAATTTGTGTTTTTAGACCTGAGTTGTGTCAACGATACTAATTGGTCTTTACCTTTGGTGGGTCTTTGACACTAATTTGGGTTTCCGTCCTTTGGGTCTTGATACTGTAAGATCTTTGACTCTACTTGGTCTTGCTCTGCTGAGTCTGCTCTGCTGAGTTCTTAAGCTGTCTGCTTAACTGTGTCTTCTGCAGTCTTCCTGGAAATCCGCGTTCTGGTAGTTCTTGAGTGTCAGACAACTCTCAAAATGAAGTTTTGACATCAAGTTCTCAGTCTGGCTTGCTCCTGGTGTAGTCTTCTTTGGTGCCATGATTTTCTTCTGTAGAAAGAGATTAGAAAGACGAAGATACTCGGGGAGCGTATTAGCAAAAAGATAATCAAGAATCTGAGATATGAATTTCAGACAAGTATGAGCGATAGTAAATATGGCGAAGATTTGCAAAAATTTGATAAATATATCAATTGCCCATTTTGATTAATGGTTGAGATCTTGGCAATTGCATTGAAGATCTGCGGCTGAGAGAGATTTGCGCAACACATCCTATGACGTGTGAATATTGAGTGTATGTCACGCGCGTGTGAGGAAGTCGAAACGTTCTGACTTCTGACTCAGTTCTCTTGAGCTACAGTATTCTGCATGCTTTTCATTAAATGCGATGGGATGTATAGCTTGCAGAATAATCCATTTAAGGAATGTTTGGATGTTTGAATTAAATTCAAATAATTTTATCCTTACAAAGTGTTACAACAGGAAATATAATAAACAAAATCTGCAAACCCGTCAGCTGATCATTGTAGTCGAGTGATACCCTTCTTTGTATTCTCTTACCTGCTAGATTGAAGGTTATATAAATTTGAGTATCTTGGTGATTAGCTTGAAGCTTCTTCGGTGAGTTCCCTTTAGCTCTTCGATTGTTGTCAGTGAGCTTTATTTCCTTTTCATTTGGATAATCCTTCGATACGAGCTTTTGGGATCCATCTGGGTTTGTTCACTCGGTTGGTGACTCCGTGAGTCTATCTTGGTGAGTGCATCCTGCTGGGTATTCTACTTGATTTTGCTGATTCTTTTCAGCTATGTAGAGTTTCCCCTCGATTTGATAGTAGATGGCTTTTTCTTCAGTTACATCCTACTTCCTTCTAATGAACGGATCTTCTCACCATCGGCTCATTTCTTTGAAGAGGTCTCTGATTGTATAGCAGGTAGTCAGCTGTTCCAAATCCAGCTGATTCATCTGCTGCTTCTTTATTCTTTCATTGAGACCAATGTGCTCAATTTGTATATTGTTGCATCTTAGTTATGCATCCCATTGTCTTTATTTCACGGTAGTCGCGATCGACTATTTGAATTTCTTCATCTTCTTTGCTCCTCGAAGGTCATTCCGGAGTTGGTGATTGATCTTCTTCTAATCTTTCGTCGAAGTTGTGATGACTTTGGTGGTTGTCTCTCATGGTGTCATATACTGCGAGAATGAGACGCTCGCCTCGTCAATCGGCCTTTACGTTCTTCTCATCTCACAGTGGCTTGAGATGATTGCATCGCGATCTATCCGGTTCTTCTTGAATTAAATTCCTCTCTCAGGTGATCCAAGATACTACGATATCTTGTTCTTTGTACCCCCAAGTCATGGAGATAATTCCTATAACATTCGCATCTCGGACAAGCGTTCTGGATTCATGATTTCTCGAAACTCCTCTCTTGAGAGATTCTGCAAGGAAGATTTCACGACGGTATGCAATATAATGATTTTAAAATTGAAGCGATGAAGGATCTGTTCAGGTGACCACTATCAGCAATGAAATGCTGACTTGACTGATACAGTGATCTTTTGAACCACTGCTCTGATACCAATTGTTGGTCCCAAGACGGATACCTTGGTGTAGAGGGGGGGTGAATACACCAAGGTTTAAAAACTTTTCCAAGTTAAAACTATTTTCAGAGAGTTGGCTGTGTTCGATCCAGCTGGATGACAGCTTGATCGACACAGCTGGCTATGTGTGTGTGTGAGGAATGTGGTGGATTTGGAAAGTCCGTCTGATGCTTCAAATATATTGCAAAGCTCTATTTCACTTTTCAGTTAGTCAGTTTATGCAGATTGAGATGTATGCTCATGAAGGTTAGTAACATGCATAAAACAAAGCGATAAATAACAGAGCATTTTTAACGTGGTTCGGAGTAACCCCTCCTACATCCACGACCATATTCACTGGTAATTCACTACCACTTAGTTTCCAAGTACCAAGCAACTTCACAACTCTAACACGAGCTGTGTTCCAACAGTTTACGGGCACTGTCAAGCCTACGCGCTTCCGGTTTCGGGTGCTTGAAGAACCTAACCACTCGAATTACACGCTTCGAGCAAGCGTACCTTTACCTAACATTTCTGGGTTTGGGTTTGGGTATGGCTTTCCAACTATGAACGAGTTCTTACAATGAAGAACAAGGAGTATGATGAACTCGTTCAAACTAGGCTTAAGATATTTATTCTGATCTATTCAGCCTATGACTGAATATGTGAACAACTAAGAACACAGTTGGTAGGTAGGTGTTCTTGAAAGATTTGGCTTTGAAGATCGTTGTTCATTTTTCTGTTTTCTTCTATTTCTTCAGTCGTCTTGCCAGCCTCTCATCTTCAATGGTAGAGGAGAGATATATATAGGTGGAGATTCAAACTAGCTGTTGGAAGAGAGCCGTTTGAATCTTACCTACTCTTGTTGACTTCTGTTCTTTACCTACGAAGTAGGTCTGCATCTGCAGAAGCTAGTTCTTCTTTGATCCGACTGCGTCAGATAAGATCTTTTGACATCGGGATCTTGTCTTTGAGAAGGTCTTCATCTTCGAGCTGCTAAGCGTCTCTGCTGTATCTTCAGCGGCTTGGACTCTCTTTGTGTCTTGATTACGGCATCTTTAGACTGTCTTTGTATCATCAACTTTGTATGTCTTGACTTGAGATGTGTCAACGACTGTTGTGTTTTTAGACTGAAATTTGTGTCAACGATACTAAGTGGGTCTTTTACCTTGGTAGGTCTTTGACACTAGTGGGTTTCCGTCATTGGTAGGTCTTGATCTTGTAAGATCTTTGACTCTGCTTGGTCTTGCTCTGTGAGTGCTCTCTGTGAGTTCTTAAAGCTCTGCCAGCGTATGTCTGCAGTCTTCAGCGAATCTACCTGTAAACTAAGAAACTCTATAAGCTCAAACAGGTGAGCTGAAAAGCGCTTTAGGCTTGTGCGATCATCTACTTGGTTGGGGTCAGCTGGGTTTTGGTATCCAATCAAAACTCTATTAATTTTCCCAACAAAAATGCAGAAACTAAGTGCATAAATATTTTAATACATAAACTACAATAACTAAATGCATAAATTACAATAACTAAATGCACGATTAAATATGTATTAAAACTCTCCATTATTTTGTCTCAAAATTAAAGAATGTGTCATTAGTATGCGATTGATTTCATAAGGATTAATGTCGGAGATGACACAATTTTTTATCTAAATATGTAACGTTGCAACACTACTTTTATTTATTTATTTTTAATTACATCATCTCCAATTTTTCATTACAGTTTATTAAATTTATGCCACAAACAATATCGTATTACTTGTAAAACTAGTAAGTAGCCCGTCGAAATTCGACGGGAAATAACTTTATGTTTTAATTTATACATATATATATATATTAAAAATAATTTTATATTTTATTTAAAAGTTGTGATATTGTTCGCGTTAATTATTAATCAAACTTAAAAAAATAATTATTTCACGTATCTAAATTCATAATTAGGAATGATAATGGATAGGGTATACTCATTCATTATGTATTTTTATTTAAATCTAATTTTTTTTAGAATTTTTCTACATGTTTGTTCTAATCTCGGTTAAAATAGTGACTTTACTGTACATACTCGTCTCAAGTCCGTTCAGTAATACTCGACAAAAATATGAACACTCCAAGTAAAATTAATTAAAATTAGTAAAAATCATTCTTTCTATGTTATTTGAACCGTCTCGTTGGTTTATGCTAAATTACTCGATGAAAATCTAAACAAAGTTAATATTAATTAAAATTAGTAAAAATCCTTCTTTTTAAGTATATTTGAACCGTCTCATTAGTTAATATTAAATCGATATCTCTAATCTTTGCCAAAATGCGGAAAAAAATATGTTTACATCTTCAAATTTTTTTGTTCTTTTCTTTAGCTACCTATCCCACATTTGATTCAATGTATATATTTTCTAGAAAGCACTAATCGAAGTTTTTAGAAAAAATATGAATGAAAAAATGAAAAGGATTCCATGTAGACATGTAGTCCGTTGAAATTAGACGGGAAATAACTTTATGTTTTAATTTATATGTATATATTTTAAAAATAATTTTTTATCTTATTTAAAATTTGTGATATTGTTCGCGTTAATTATTAAACAAACTTAGAAAATTAATTATTTCACGTATCTAAATTTATAATTAGGAATGATAATGGATCGGATATACTCATTCATTATGTAATGTTTTTTAAATCTAAATTTGTTTAGAATTTTTCTACATGTTCATTCTAATCTCGATTAAAATAGTGACTTTATTGTACGTACTCGTCTCAAATTCGTTGAGTAATACTCGATAAAAATATGAACACTCCAAGTAAAATTAATTAAAATTAGTAAAAATCATTCTTTCTATGTTATTTGAACCGTCTCGTTGGTTTATGCTAAATTATTCGATAAAAATCTAAACAAAGTTAATATTAATTAAAATTAGTAAAAATCCTAGTTTTTAAGTATATTTGAACTGTCTCGTTAGTTCATGTTAAATCGATATCTCTAATCTTTGCCAAAATGTGGAAAAAAGTATGTTTATATCTTCAAGTTTTTTTGTTCTTTTCTTTAGTTACCTATCCCACATTTGATTCAATGTATATATTTTCTAGAAAGCACTAATCGAAGTTTTTAGAAAAACATGAATGAAAAAATGAAAAGGATTCCATGTAGACATGTTGATTAAATATATTTATTTAGTCTTCATAGAGACATTTTCATTTACAAATTTTCTATAGATTATTATATATGAATTAAGAATGTATACAATAAGGATTTATAAGAATGCATTTCGAAATTGTTATTATTTTTAATATGTATAATAGAAGAAATTAATTAAATAGAGGGATAGATAAATATGAGATGTGATTAATAGATAAACATGTGATATTTCAAGAATATGAAATTAATAAAAATAAAAATTAGAATATATATGAATTAAAACATTTTTTTTTGAATTTTCAAGTTCAATAAAACATACGTACATTTAGATTAGGTAATATATAATATTGAAAGATGGACTTGAGTGTGATCGGATCCAACTTATTATTTTCATTCAAGATAATTACTACTTTTTTCAATATAATTGTCACTTTGTATTTTAACGAATTAGAAGATAAAAAAATAATTATTATTTTCTTTAAAATAATTTTAACTTTTACCCACAACACCCAAATCTTTGTGAAATATAGAAAACAACAAAACAATTGTTCATTTTTCCAAGAAGAAAAGGGTTATGTAATAGATGATATATATCAGTTGGTAAAATTAGGAAAAATGGTGTGCGTATGTTAGCATAGTGATAGAATGGTTAATGTCCGGACTTTAAAAATTTATTGCACTGTTTGTTAAAAAAAAATTAGGAAAAACGATAAACTCATATACCATAATTAGAGATTTGATTAGAAAAAGAAAAAGAATTCGTCCCTTTAAAAAAAGAGTGGTGCTAATTGGACATAAATGTCCGGACATAATCTAGCTCGTTTAGGTAAATGAATTGGTTCGATCCGTTTAACTTATTTATTTAATTTTGTAATTTCTCCACATTCATTCAGTTTATTATTTTTTTAGTAATCTAATTCAAGTGAATGCATAAATATCTATTAAGTAATAGTATTTCCGAAAGATAAGTGAAAATCACAAAATAACTTTATTAGTTTAATTTCGTAATTTTTGTATTCATATTTTTCTCTCTAAAAATGACGGTTTAGATTAATTAAATAAATATATTAGAGTACTAACTAACACTATTATTTTATTTGATAAATTATAAGTTAAGATTATTAATATATTCATTTTATGTCCGGACATATATGTCCAAAAAGTATTAGTGTTAAAAAAAAAGAAATGAAGAAAAAAGAGCGCCGCAATAACACGTGGCGAGTCAATTTCCAGTGCTATAAACCCGCACTCAATCGCATGGGTTGCCGACGTCGTTTTATGCCGCTTTTTTCTTCTATGGGAAATTAAACATCCAATAATTTAGAAAATGAACCGGATAGCCAGAAGCCCGACGGGCCATTTGGGTCGGGCCAATTAAGCCCAATTATTTTGGACCTCTAATTTAAAAGTTGAAACACTAGTACTAGTCCACCCCTAAACTTGTGTATGATAAATCAATCTATTGATTGGACTAATTTTCACATCTCTAAATACAATTACTGTTATGAAAAGAAGAAAGCGTTTACAACAGGAGTGTCGAGCTTATTTGATAAATCGATATGTCTCTTAAGAACAACAGGGGTGTATTTTACGCATGAATGAAATTTGGAATGGAATGGTCGTTAAATACAGTTATTCTAATCATGTTGGTAACGTTTTCTGCATGACGAATGGTCGTTATACTTGAATGACTAATCCTGAAGCAATGGGTTTAGCCATTCCTCTCTCACTTGGTATTAAATTTATTCATAAATGCTTAGGAATGAAGCTTTATTATTATTATTATTATTATTATTATTATTATTATTATTATTATTATTATTATTATTATTATTATTATTATAATAATAAATATTATTAATTATTATTATTATAATTAGTATAATAATTATATTATTATTATTATTATAATTAGTATCAATATTATTATATTAATTATTATGAAAATAATTATAATAAAAAAATAATAAACATAATAATATAATAATAATAATTGATTAAAGTAATAATAATAATTAGTATTACTATTATTATAAACCTGATTATAATATTATAATAAAACTACTCAATAATAATATTTATTAGCATTAATATAATTATTATTATTATTATCTTAATATTAATTATTATAATTAAAAAATATTAAACAATAATAATTATCATTAGTATTAATAATAATAATATTATTATAATTATAATAATTAATATTAAGATGATTATAATAATTATAATTAAATATTTTAAAATAATAATAGTATTAATATTATTTGAATTATTATTAACCTAATTATAATAATTAAAATAATAATGAATAATAATTATTATTATTTGCATTATTAAGCTAATTATAATCATTATAATAAAAAAGAATAATATTGAAATAATAATTAATATTTATTATTATTATTAGTATTAATATTATTATAATTGTTATTAATAAATTAATTATAATAAGTATAATACAAATAATAGTAATAAACATGTCATTCCATTCTTCATGTATACCAGCCATAAGAATATCATTACTTGATTGATTCATTTCCTATCTTCCATTAATTCAGTGTCGTTTAATTCACTTTAAATTTCATTCGTATACTACTAGTATTTTGCTTATTGTTTTCTTCTTATAGATTTTATGTCAAACAAACAAGTCAAGTGAATGCAATATTGTATTTTTTTTTACTTCTCTCTACTCTTCCCACAGTACTCTGGAATAAGTTCTTACTTGAAAAGGACAAAGTTCTAACCATTAAGAAAAATTAAAGAAAAATGTACATAAACAAATTCATTTTTTATGTGTTGAGATTAAATTTCCTCAAAATTTAAGATGGTCGCATATTCTTGTACGAAACCGTCTGACGAATTAATTTTTTTAAAACGATACTCATGATTAGACACAAACACAGTATACCACTAATAAAATTATAAAGATTGCAATTCCTCTCTCTCTATATATAGTCTTACACGTTTTGACATACAAGAGACAGTCTCGTACAACTTTTATGCATATAACACCCACAAAAGGGATTGGAGTGTGGATTCAACGTGTTGTGTATAGTATAAATTGAGGTAAAGTTTCGTGATGGATCATTGGATATCGAATTACAATTACACTATCGGATGTCAATTTTAATATAAATATGACAAAATTTATATTTAATTAAAAAAAGAAGTGAATCAGCCATATAAACTAACATCACATATTATGATTATTCAAATTCCACCGACCCTCTCTAGATCGAGTTTAGCATGACTCACACTCACTCCTTGTGTGGTGACGATAACAGAATATACTCACTCATGTCAAAATAACAATTATCTTGAAAATTAGTGTTTTTATGGAAAAGACTCGTGTAGACTGTAGTGGATAAGGCTATGAAAATTAGTCCTTTTATTTTTATGGCGTCGTCGTTTACTGCCGCCTTTTCTTCTATATGAATGAAAATCCATAATTCATTCCTATCCATCTTTTTTGACCACTGGAGTTTTGTTTCAGTTTCACACACAATCATTCAACACAATAATATTAATGGAGAACAACAATCAAGTAGCAGCCTCCTCATACTCATTCACCAACGATCTCTTCGGCGCTACAGATTCATCCCCCAATTCATCTTCTAACGGCCCTTTCTCTTCAATTTTTGCTGCCCCCTCCGCAGTACGCTTTACTGGTTTTCGTTGCGCTGCATGATTATTATTGTTATTATTTTTGTATATTTTTTTCTTTTTAAAAACTATTGCTTGATGGTCCCACGTCGTAATTTTGATGGTTTTGGTCAATAAATTGTACTCGTACGTAGTTTGGATGAGATTTTCCATCGTTTATCATAATCAATATTAGAAATCTAATGTATCAAAGATTTGATCGTGATATTAATTTTTCCTTATCAATACTAGGAGGGATTGGGTCGAATATTTCGGAAGCTATATTTTAGAATTTAGAGATGATAATACTTGTGTTAGTATGGATTATTTGCTTATGTTTTTGTTTTTCTTGGTTGCTTCATAAGGGGATTGTTGTTGGGATGAGATGAATTATGAATATGTATGAATTTCTTGCCTTATAACTTAGGTTCTGATTTATGTTGTTTCCTTTGGGTTGAAGTTTCTAAACTTTTGTTGAGTATTTGTATCGTGAGATTTGTGGGAGTTCGTTCTCATGTACATTATGTAAGTTTAAATAGGTTGGAGCAAGGAACTACTCGACTTCTGAATTCAATGGAGATGAGCACAGGCTGCCCCATGGGAGTTGGTCGTTGGATACTGGAGATGAGCACAAGCTGCCCCGGGGTAAGTTTATAGATGTCGTCTCATCCATATTTAGCTCACTCTGCAACCTTTGGGACTGCAGAGCATATATGACAGATTTTGTGGTAATACTTTGAATGTTGATTTATGGAGCCTCCGCGTCACTTGCCTTTTCCCACACCAAATGTGTATCTTTCAAGATTGCCTGCTTCACAGGCACGAAAGAAGTAAAAACACATAGTAGATAATTTGGCCATCTAACAATTATTTAAAAAAAAATAGAAAGATGGCTTTCAGTTTGAAGACTGACTTCAGTATGGATTGCCAAAAGCCAAAAGGTGCTTCAAACACTTTTGAGAAGCTGCTGTTAAATAATGCCAAGAGATTTTTATGTTATGCTAGGACTGCTTAATTTTTTTATAGAAATAAAATAAAAGAAACGATTATGCAGTTCTAGGACTACATGGGTAAGAGAGTGCTAGAACTATTGGTATTTCCATTTGTTCTTTGTTGAGATCTACTTTTTTAATTTTTGTTTCCTGGAGTTTATCTGTTTATGCATGTTCTAATACGATAGTGTTTTACTTTAAATCTTCGTTTTGGTTTTTTTGGAGAATTTGGACTGAGAAGACATAGGGTTACTTCAGTATCGATCAACTTGACAGTTTTAGAAGGAAACAGTTTCATGGTTTTTCTCTAAATTCTGCTGCTTGACTTTGGAAAAATGACTCAACATTAAAGGCACTCTACATATATATGAACCAATCAAGCAGTTTCTCACTATTCTTCCAGGTGCTTTCAAGTCCTAAAAAACACCTCGATCTAGTTGGCTGGCAACATAACTTACCTGTACGAGCACATGGATGAAGAAAATCCTCATCAACTTTCTGTCCATTTCAGGTGATATGATTAAGGACAAGGAAGGAGAGAGCAATTTCAGTTCTAGCAAAGAATTGAACTCTATCTTTGAGGAAAGACCCAAACCATCCCCTCTGAGTTCATCTCTTTACTATGGTGGGAAAGAGGATATGTATGTTAAATCTTCGAGACCTCATACCTCAGGACCAAATACCGATGTGAGATTTTTATGTCTACAATTCTATTTGATTTTACAAACTTACATAACAGAGTTGTGCTTATTAATGAATCAGAACAAGAAAGATGATGATGGAGTAGATGATCTCAATGGAAATAGTTCAACTGGTGCTTCGAGAGGAAACTGGTGGCAAGGTATAATTGTTGGAATGCTAAGCTCAAATCTTAATGCCCCGTTAGATGAATTCACCTCATAAATAAAATATTTGAAATTCTTTCTTTTGCAGGGTCGCTTTATTATTGAGGTTCTGTCTTGATGGTCCAAAGCATGTGATTTTTTTGTCAATTATTAGGTATGATGAGATGGGTCCAAAGCATGTGAGTGTACATTTTTTCGTTTCTTCATTGTGGCCTATTCTTATATTCAGTCGTTTCTTCTTTATTTCTGTTTATATATTCAATGCAGGAATCCGGAAGCTTTGGAGCACTTTGATGTAAATTTGGGTTGTAATGCAGCCTTCTGTGGCAGAACTTGGAATTTTATCATGAGTTCTCCAGTTATGTTTACCTTTCTATATTTGTGAGTCGAGCCATATTGTTAGTTGTTAGACTGTTGTGGTTCTTCTGTCCTCCTTTTAACATTACTGTTTAGCCATAATGGGCAAGAACTTTTCTGATGCATTTGTGAGCCTTGATCTCGGGATGCATATGCATAATAAATTGTTTTCTGAGAGTTTTATGGATATACATATGACTGATGCGTCATTTTGGTTTGTTCTCAAATGACTGTTAAATACGGTTGTATAAGTTTTGGCAATGAAATCAAAGAAAGATTAGATGAAGTGAACCTTCATAACTGTCATTCATGCTGCACCTCCACTGCTGAATTCAAGAAAAAGGAGGAAAATAGATTTGGAAACACTCACTTGTACACTAATAATGAAAATCTATTCACATTAAACGGGTGAAGTCAGAAGAAGCAGTAAATTGGTCTTATGGAGACATCACATATGCCCAGGTGTAATGAAGCTAGTGCTAGACTAATTGCTTAGCTTAAAAATGAGCTGATGCTTGTGTGTGCTTGGTCGGGTGAGGTTGTATGGACTTGGATTTTGCCAAGTTCAGCCACAACATAAGCTGTTCGAGCCTCAAATCATCAAGGTTCCAGAATCAGCCTATCAGGTACGCCTTAAAGAAAACATGCATTTGACATATGTAAGATAGTGCATTCTGTTGTAAGACTCTTTCTTCTGCTCAAGATTCAGGTCTGTCAATAACTTGTGCTTCTAATTCCTTTTAGCAGTTAAATATAATGTTGTGTACTTACAATGTTATAACTTACCACTGACATGCAAGGATCAATATCACTCATGCGAGGGGTGGTTGTGTACCTCTACGAGCAAAAGGTTGATCTTCAGTCACAATCTCGACGTCTAATTATTTCTGTAAGTGCAGTAACCATTTCTAACCTTCGTGTTCTCAGAAATGCACAAAAATAATCTCTCATAAGCTGCAGCCATTTTGAAGGCTGTAAACAATTTCAAGGCCCTTTTCCTGGCCAACTGACCTTTCTGCTGGAGAACAGCTCTCCCATCCTTCCAAACGTCGTGCAGAGCTTTCTTCAGCGCGTCTACTGTGGGTGAAAACGTGTATCCTATTTCTTGGCTGACGACCACTGAACCAGTAATGCTGGCAAGTTTTGTGGCCATCAATGGCTTCCCAACGAGCATGGCTTCCAACAAGGTATGATCCAAACCTTGAGCACGTAGAGTTGGATTTACAAAAATGTCGATAACACTGTAAAATCTCGCGAGTTCATCTTGATCCAGCGGGCCTAAAACACGCATGTTAGATCCAAGTTCTTTGTATCTGGCACCCCAGGGACCATCTCCAGCCACCAGAACAACCACATTTTCCTTGAACTTTGAACTCTCGTTGAAGATTTGCTTCAACGCTTCAAAGATCAGAGGATGTCCCTTGTCCTTCACCAACCTTCCCGCAATTCCAAGAATTAGTGGCGTTGATTCTTGAATCCCAAACACCGACTTGAAATCTTCACCATTAGAAGCCTCCGGCTTGAAAATCCCCTCATCAACACCGTTCAGAATGATGTGAACGCGCTCTTCTGGTAACATATAGATCCGTTTCAGGACGTCTCCGACATGATCACTAGTCGCAACATGGTGAGCATAACGTGGGAAGAATCGTATTTCTTCCACAACCTTGGTCACCCTTTCCGCCAAAATAGACGACTGCGCCTCTTGAGGAGCTCGCAGCAGTTCTTGAATGATGTCGGAATGTATAGACTCATATGCAATTCCGTGCCAACTAACAGCTAAGTTTTTCAGGTTTCTCGCTCTAAAATGCATCAGCGCTACACTCTCTGAGTGAACCACATCAAAAGGCCTCCCACTAGAATTCTCCAACTGAAACTGCTTCCAAATTGTGGCTTGGTCTAGATAACCAGCAGCCGTTGCCTTTGAGAGGTGGAAATATAAGTTCTTGGTCGAGGTTGCATTAGTCGAGGAAGAGGTGAAGACGTGGAGCTCGTGGCCACGTCTGGCAAGATCACGGTGCAGAGTCATGGCATGGCGCTCGAGCCCTCCAGCGTGATGCTTATCTGGCCATTTCTTGACAAAAACAGCTAGCTTGAGCAATCTTGAAGGTGGCTCAGAAGGGAATTGAAGCGAGTTCCATGCGGCTGGAAACGCAAGGAGGTTCGACTCTCCCTTATTTTCCTCGACTGCAATATGAACCTCGGTATGGCAGGCGATGGAGAAGTAAGACCAGAAGAAGAACAGAAACGAGGAGGAGAAAGACAGCAAGAGAAGGAGGTAGCAACTGCGGCGCAAATTCAGGTACGGCGCTTGATCCTTCGCCATTGATGATTATGATTTTGTTCAAAGATGCAAAAGAGAAAATGGGATTGAAATTTTTGCAATCTTGATGTGATCAAAACTACTACCACATGCTTCTTGGCTTGCTTCGAGATGCAATTTTCTGCAGATTTTGATGATCTATTTTATATTTGTATGATCAGATTTCTACATGTTTATTTAATTTTATTCAAGTGCCAGGTAATGGAGGTTTGGGAAGGACTCCATTGATTTTTTTATGCCCTCTGCAATACCTAACCACTGCTTGATTACAGTTAGTCAACGATAGTTAGTCTCCGTGTTAATTTAATTTAATTTAATTTGTGTACGTTATTTTTTGTTTAAGATATTTGTAGTGTACAAGTGTGCCTTAAAAAAAAGAGCAGCATTTACTAGTTGAACTGTTATTGAACAAATTATTAAGGCTTTTTTCTGGACGTTACTGGTACAAAATCTGAAATGTCATTTGTTAATCGATTTGATCAATCAAATTCTTAAAAGAATTAATTTGAAATATACGTACGAAAGTGTGTTGATTAATATTACATTATTGACAGCAGAACTGCAGCCATTACCTTCGGACTTGGGTGCGCACTTGGTAATATACGAATGACTTGGGAGGTGATTGGTATGATGGAATGAGGTAAGGAATGGAATGATCATTCCTGCCTCCATTCCATTCACTTGCTTGGTAAACCATATATAATGGAATCAACATTCCATTGGAAATCACCATTCCTTTTTCATTGGAATTAGCCATTCCATCTATAACTCATGGTATTAGCCATTCATAATCCTTATATATATATGTATTAATATATTATTTGATCAAATTATTCATTTAAATTTTTGTATTTCAACAAATAATTTTAGATATACAATTTTAGAGAGAATGTGTGAGAATTTTTGGAGAGAAAAAATTCTAGAGAGAGTTTTATAGAGAAAATTTCTAGATAGAGAAACAATTAGGTAGAGAAAGTTCTAGAGAGAGAATATTTTTAGAGAGAGAACATTTCTAGAGAGAGAAAGTTCTAGAGAGAGAAATTTTATAGAGAGAGAAAGTTCTAGAGAGAGAAACTATTAGGTAGAGAAAGTTCTAGAGAGAAAATTTTTAGAAAGAGAAAATTTCTAGAGAGAGAAACTATTATGTAGATCAAGTTCTAGAGATAGAAAATTATAGAGATACAAAAATTCTAGAGACAAAATTTTTAGAGAGAAAAAAACTATATAGAGAAAATTTTGGAGAGGGAAAGTGCTATCGAGAAAAATTACAATGATAATAATTATAATAATTTTCTCTCTAATATTTTCTATCTTTAGATTTTTCTCTCTAAAAATTTTCTCTCTAAAATTTTCTTTCTAAAAAATTTGCTCTCTAAAAATCTCCTTTCTAAAAATTTTCTCTCCCTAGAAGTTTCTCTCTCTAAAATTCTCTAGAATTTTTCTATCTCTAAAAATTTTCTCTTTCTAAAAAATTTACCCTCTCTAACATTTTTCATCTCTAGAATTTTTGTATATCTAAAAATTTTCTCTCTCTAAAAAATTTACCCTCTCTAAAACTTTTAATCTAATACTATTATTTTGAATATTATTTTCAGATAGAAGAAAATGATATAAAATGCTAAATAAATAATGATTCAATTCTTTTCTTTAATTCTTGTTCATACATAGCAAATGAATCAACCAAAGTTTATCATTCCATTCCTACCTTCATTCCATTCCTACATCCATTACATTCCTACCTCATTCCATTCCATCATACCAATTATCTCCTTATAATCTCTTAATTTTTAAGTGGTAATATACTAATGAGTTTCTGTTGGGAAAATTATAAAGTTTTGATTTGATACCAAAACCCAACTGTTTTCCAACCGAGTAGATGATCGCATCAACCTAAGTTGTGTTTTCCAGCTCGCCTGTTTGAGCTATAGATTTTCTAAGTTTACAGGTTCAGGAAGCGGAAGACAGCAGAGCAGAAGATAGCTGAAGATCCAGTTGTGTTTACAGCAGGAGTCAGCTATCAGATGAGTTTTTCCAGCTGAGCTGAGTTCAAAACGGAGCAGGATCCAGCTGAAGATCAAGCTGACGGAGCAGGATCAAGCTGAGCTGAGTTCAAGACACAGCTGGTCCAGCTGTACAGAACAAAGGGAACTAACTCTGAAGACATCACTTCAAGACAGTTTACCCAATCCAGCTCTGAATTCAAAAGGCAGCTCCAAAGGCAGAGATCCCGGTGTCAGAGGAAGTCAATATACCTCGACCAATGAGGGATTGCCAAATCAGCATCCTAGACTTCAGAACCTAGGATGTGACTCTAATTAAGACAGGTGCAGAATCGCCCAACGGCAGATATCGAATTTAAGAAGAGTAGGTAAGATTCAAACGGCTCCTCCAACGGCTAGTCTTGAATCTCTACCTATATAAACCCGTCTTCAACCTCAAGATCAAACACGAAAAACTCTCTACAAGCTTTCATTCTCTGAAATTATCAAGCCTTTAAAGCTTACAAGCAGTTCTAAATAGTTCAAAGAACACTTTATCTTAAAGTGTTTCTAGTCCAGAAACTGCCCAGTTTTTCGTCTGATTCCTAGGCAGAAATCATTGTATATCTTAAGCCTAGATTTCGAACGAGTTCATCTAACTCTAAGTTCTTCATTGTAAGAACTCGTTCATAGTTGGAACCCCAAACCAAACCCCTCTTTACCCAGAAAGGTTAGGTCAAGGTTACGCTTGCTTGAAGCGCGAAATTCAAGTGGTTGTAAGGTTTTTTCAGCACCCGTAAACTGAAAGGTTAGGCTTGACAGTGCCCGCAAACTGTTGGAACACAGCTCGGGTTAGAGTTGTGAAGTTGCTTGGTGCTTGGAAATCAAGTGGTAGTGAATTACCAGTGAATCTGGTTGTGGACGTAGGAGGAGTTACTCCGAACCACGTTAAAATTCCGAGTTCTTTATTGCTTTATTTATTCTCTGCATTTTATATTTAAAGAACTAACTGCATTAACACAGCATAAGTTTTCAAGCTCAAAAGCTCTCTGGCTGTGTGACCCAGCCAGCTGCATTATTTTTAAATCTGCATACTCAGCTGCTCCCCAAAGACAGCTGTGTTTTGACTCTAAACTTGCATAACTTGACTAAGTCGAAAACGCAAAGAATATTTTCAAGCTGAGTTTTTCTAAGCAATCGAGCTAAGTTTTCAAACCACCACTTTCCACACCGCTAGCTGAGTTATTTGCCCAGCTGACCTTCCTCAGCTGGATGCATAACTGAGCTCACCAACTCTGTTTTTAACTTGAAAAAGTTTTCAGAAATCTATATTTGGTGTATTCACCCCCCCTCTACACCAAAGACCCAGCTCAGGGACCATCAGTTTCCATCAGATGATTACGTCTTATAACTTGTGTTGGGGTGTTTACTTTAAGAAACAAGATAGATAAACAAAATATATGATTATTGGAAGATTATTGATTAAACAAATTCAAAATCAATCAAATCATCAAACTAATTAAACGATAGATAAAAAAAATACATATATAGTATTATTATTATTATTATTATTATTATTATTATTATTATTATTATTTTGAGATGATATATATTAGAGTGAAATATTATAATAGCCACTTAAGTTAATAAAAATAAAATACTAGCCACTAAGTTAATATTATATAAATACTGGTCACTCTTACAAAAATACCCCTAGATAGAAACAGAACCACCGTCTTCGCACAATCTCATTCCTTCTTCGCACCTCCGTCTTCTTCGCATCTCCTCCGCCGCCGCATTCGCATCTTCTTCCACCAACACCTTCGCGTCTAGGCTTCTTCGCGCCTAATCTCCGCCGCCCGTGCTACCGTCGTGTCTCCCTCTCTGCCGCGCCACCATCTCCGTCGCTCGTGCTACCCGTCGCACCTCCCTCTCTACCACGCCACCATCTCCACCGACGATGTCGAATAGCTCAAACAGAAGTGATTCCGTTGAATCGGAATCCGACGACGATTATGGCACCGATGTAAGTTTCCTACTACAAATCTATATGTTAATGGTGTTAATTTGTGATGCAAAACTCCGTTGCGGTGGTGGAAGGAGCAAATAGATCTAGTCGCCCCATGTAGGGTGCGAGTGGATCTACTCGGCCCATATATTGTGCGAATAAATCTAGGCGAACGAGGGCCGTTCGCGCGACTCGCGCCTGATGTCTGGGTAAAGTGAGCGGCGTGAATGGGCGAACGAGGGCCGTTCGCGCGACTCGCGCCTGATGTGTGGGTAAGGTGAGCGACGCGAGCAGGGCGAACGAGGGCCGTTCGTGCGACTAGTGCCTGATGTCTAGGTAAAGTGAGCGGCACGAGCGGGCGAACGAGGGCCGTTCGTGCGACTCGCGCCTGATGTCTGGGTAAAGTGAGCGGCGCGAGTGGATGAACGAGGGACGTTCGCGCGACTCGCGCCTGATGTGTGGGTAAGGTGAGCGGCTCGAGCGGGGCGAAAGAGGGCCGTTCGCGCGACTCGCGCCTTGCTCGGGTGTGTGGGTAATATGAGCGGCGCGAGCGGGTCGACCGGTGCCCGTGCGTGCCGTTCGCGCCACACTAGTTCGCGAGGTGGAGGCGCGAACGGGTTGAACGAGGGCCGCTCGCGCCTCACTCGCACCACTCCATGTTCGACACCCGAAGCGTACCAGGCGAACGAAGGTGCGATTGGAGTGAGTAGATCTCACTGGAGCGAGTAGATCTCACTCGGGCCCAATATAGCAACATAGCATACCGTTGCGTGGCGGCAACATTGCAACTTCTAGTTAAAATGGTAGAAATATAAGTTAAAGGGTAAAAAAAGTATTTTCAAACAAATAGTGACTAGTATTTATATAACATTAAGTTTGTGACTAGTATTTTGTTTTTATTAACTTAAGTGGATATTTCACATAGTTACTCTATATATTATTAGTTGCATCAATCAGCATCTGAATTTCATTATCTAATTTATACTCATTCCATACATAAAAATTGGGGAATAACTCAAATATAGCCACTTTTCAAAAGTAAAGTTCAACTTTAGCCATTTTTTTTTAAAATGAGCAATAATGGCCTCTCTTACTATATTGCCCTTCAATGGTCGTGTATGCATAGTCGTGTGTGTATGGTCTTGTATGTTGGTATAGTCGTGTGTGCTGATCGTGTATGCATGGTCGTGTGTGTTGATATGGTCGTGTATGCATGGTCGTGTGTGTTGGTCGTGTGTGCATGGTCGTGTATGTTGATATAGTCGTGTGTGCTGGTCGTGTATGTTGATATAGTCGTGTGTGCTGGTCGTGTATGCATGGTCGTGTGTGCATGATCTTGTAATTTTCCGACGACTTTTCAGCGGAAATTTTTTGGGAAAGCACACGTGTGTGTTTATCGTGTGTGCATAATCGTGTATATTGATATGGTCGTGTGTGCTGGGCGTATGTGCATGGTCGTATAATTTTCTGGCGATATTTCTGGCGAAGCACACACGACCAACTCACACAACCAACACACACAATCATATCAGAACACACGATCATGGTGGTGTATTCATGATAGTGTATGCTAATATTTTAATATGTGATTTGATACTTTTTGCATTAAATTGACAATACGGAAACTTATTTATTGAAATATTTTATAGAATTGCTAAATTGACTTCAAATATAAGCATGATTAGTGTATGATTGTCGTGGTTGAGTGTTTAACATGAGCATACACGACCTCATATGTTATTTGTCGTATATGTTAGTTGTGTGTGGTGCATTTTTTTATGTTTTTTCATCATTTTCATGTGATCATATGTATTCATGCATAGTCTTTTCTATTTTTTAAGGAGGAAAATATTTTTGAAAAGCCTCCAACGAGCATACACGACCTCACATGTTATTTGTCGTGTATGCTAGTCGTGTGGTGCATTTTTTTATGTTTTTTTTCATCATTTTCCTATAAACATATGTATTCATGCACAATTTTTTCTATTGTTTAAGGACAAAAATATTTTTGAAAGCACTCCAACGAGCATACACGACCATATTGGTCGTGTGTGCTTCGACGAAAAATACATACACGACCATAGACACACGATCATATTAGCACACACGACCATGCATACACGATCATATTGGTCTTGTGTGCTTCGACAAAAAATGCATATACGACCAGCACACACAACCATATCAGCACACACGACCATGCATACGACTAGCACACATGACCATGCACACACGACCATGCATAAACGACCAGCACACACGACCATGCATACACAACCATATTAGTCGTGTGTGCTTCGACGGAAAATTTTTGTTTGAAAGTTGCCGGAAAATTTCGCCGAAAAAAAGTCACCGGAAAATTTGCACACACGATCATGCATACACGACCAACACACACGACCATGCATACACGACCATATTGGTCGTGTGTGCTTCGACGGAAAGTTGCCGGAAAATTTTCGCGAGAAAAAAGTCATCAGAAAATTTGCACACACGACTAACACACACGACCATGCATACACGACTATATTGGTCGTGTGTGCTTCGACGGAAAATTTTCGTCGGAAAGTTGCCAGAAAATTTTCGCCGAAAAAAGTCACTGAAAAATTTGTCGGAAAATTTGCACACACGACCAGTACACACGACCATGCATACACGACCAAGAAGGACAAAACAATAAATTTACCAATAAAATCCCAAAAAGTGGCCATATTTGATCGTTTTAAAAAAAAAAGGCTATAGTTGCACTTTACTTTTGAGAAGTGGTTATATTTGCTTTTCACCCTAAAAATTGTGATCCTATTACTATATTGAGCCGTTTATAAAAATTGTAAGTTTTTTTTACACTACCCACCCACTCTTTTATATTTTAAACCTCGCAACAAATTAAAAAAGACGGTCGTTTTTTCCATTAAACAAATATCTACTAAATATTTCTTAAAATCCGTGCCATAAAAGTTACACTACAATTTTCGTGGATGGATGGAGTATATAATAGTACATGATACGGTTCAAGATGGCTAATTTGAGCTATGCTATTATCTTTTATTTTTAATTTAAGTATAATGTATTATTATATATACACACTATTCATATTATATTATAAGTTTAAACCTGTTAAATAAATAATAATAATAATAATAATAATAATAATAGTCACATTATTATCATTTAATGTTGCAAATATTATAGAGAAATAAATGAAACATAACTTATAACGACGATATGAAACCCTCATTTTGCAGAAAAATAAAATTTAAAATTAACCCCAATTTCTTGCTATATATATATATATACACACACACACATACATGTTAATTATGTTTTGTGAACACATCAGGAAAAATGAAGCTACTATTCCTCCTTTCTTTTCTGCTATTTGCGGCGGCGAGGAGCGGCGCCGCCCCAACAAATAAAGAAAATTTAGTTACCCGTCCCAAGCACACCGCACCTTCTGCTCTCCACCACCTTTCGCCTCCGCCCCGCCACAGCCACCATACACCTTCTTCCAAGCATGCCCCTCCGCCCCGCCCGCCCCACCCTAATCCAGTGCCTTCTCTCAGGCTTGCTACTCCGCCACGTCACGGCCGTCGGGCAATTTCTCCTCATCATGGCGGGGCGCCTTCTCCTCCGCCCTATCACGGCCATCAAGCACTCTCTCCAAAGTCATCATTATCGCCCAGTTACAAGCACTCGCCGTCGCGCCATCATCGTACAGCACCAAATCACCGCCGCCGCCGCCACCGAACATCCACTCACAAGCACTCGCCGCCGCGCCGTTTAAGGCACGCACCGTCACCCCGGACTTACAATCATTCACCGCTACATAAACATATATGATCTTCTCTTCTTTAATTAATTGATCAGGATTGAAAATAAATTCTATTGTCTAATCTGAATTTTATTATCTGATATGTTTGAATTATTAATTCTTCACCGTTTATATATATATTTCGTTTAAGCGTATATAACAATGTAAACTTTTCTTATTACATTATAATTAATTTTATTAGTTAACAAATATATTTTGATATATAACATATCATTAAATGTTGCAATTAACATGTAATGACAAAATGAATCTCTCAAACAATTTATTGAACACAACAAGAAAAATAATCAGCCTTTAGACTCCTTTCGCTACCTTTTTCTTGTTACGTCAATTTTTTGAAACTTTTAATTAACGCAGCGAAATTAGAAGGAAATGGAAATATAAGTAAAGAAAACAAAAAATTAAGGAAAAAAAAAACAAGCAATTTTATATATTTGTTATATAAGTTTATTTTATTATTTATGAGAAAGAGCAAACGTGGGTCCTCAGATCAATTACGGGCAGATGGGAGCTTCAAATAATTCTTTTTTCTTTTTCAAGGAAATTTATTCATGAATTTATATACAAAGACTATTTGAATAAATTCTTTTATTTTTGTAGTCCTCGCTCCATAAAACATCAAAAAGAGAATAAAGCTTCCACTCCTTTTCATGATAAGAAAATCGAAAAAGAGAAAAATGAAACCAAATAATTCGGGTTAGGCTTTCGTGGTCTTATTAATGTAGAAATTCACAAAATTTAAAAACTAATCAAAAATTCGTAAATTAATTTTCATCTGAAATTATAAGAAACCTAAAAACTCACTATTATAAGTATTTCATATACATATCAGAAAATGCATATAACATGTACCACAGCAAGAAAGATCAAGAAAAAATAAATTCATAAAATATAATAATTAGAGGTTGGAAAAAAATAAAATGTAAGATATTTACTGAATTAAATATAAAAATGCATAAAAAAGAGTAACATACATGAAGGTAATGTGCAGCTGAGGAGAAAATAGGCCAGGAAGTTCGAGTAGGTTCGAGTCCTTGCATGCATAGTTGCATGACAAGTCAAATATAGTTTTATATATTTTTTAAAATATTATTTGTATCTTGACTTTAATTTAGAAATATATATATATATATATATATATAAACGAATTTATTTCAAAGTTCAAAGTTGAATGTTGATTTGATTATAAAAGAAAATTTTCTGATCACCTTCCTTGAGTTCCTCCAAATTTCTATTTTTAGTACGTCAATTAAAATCATATAACTCATTTTTTATATAATTAGAATCTTATTGATGAAAAAAGTAAATTATCATTTAAATCCTAACATATTCCCGTTTTATTGAATTTAACATGAACTATAAAATATAACTATTTAAATATAATCTTTCACGTGACTAGTTGATATACAAGTTCTCGAGGTTCGTCAGCAAAATGAGATATTTGTGGCCAAATGTTTTAAATTTGTACACATTTTTTTTTTATTGCTGTTTACATGATTTATCCAAAGCGCACTTTCGGCGTCACTGAAAAAAAGATATTTTGAAATTAATTTTCCAAAAATAGGAAAATTAAATTCACAAAAAGAATGATGTAGATCTATACATATGAAAGGAGAAAATTGTCAAAACATGACACTATCTTTTGGCGGGTTGTGAAAGTAAGATACTTTTATATCGGGTTTTCAAAAGGAGGACAATATCTTTTAATTTCGACACGCGAAAGCCAAATAGGGTTTATTCGAGCTATTTCTCACGTGACTTGCACGTGAACTGCTGACTGTAGCCCGAATCCGACGTGGATTATGTATATCAGCGGGTTCTCAAAGAAAAAACCCCCAAATGCATTCCCCCCAAAATTGAAGAACCCTAATCGCAATTTCCTCAAATCAAACCATATTCCTGACAAAAAATTTCCTTAAACAACTGCTGCATTCCACATCGCCGTCGTCGAGCACTCACTATCGCCAAACCATTCATTGGTGTCGGTCGAAATAAAGAGTAAGAAGTATGGTGTATGTTCGAGAGTCAAGTAAGCTGAAACGTCCGCCGCCTATGTACAGTAAGTTCTCGTTAATCTTGACCATTGAAGCATGATTTTGAAAGGGGGGGTGTGAGGCCTATGAGCTATTTTCGTTAATTTTGTGATTTGATGGGTAGAATTTAGGGTTCAGTGAAAGCTTTAATGGCTGATTTTGTGTGTCAGCATGTTCTTGTGTGTAATAATGGTTGTTTTGATTGATTTATTTTCTTCATAACCCGTAGGTGTATATTTAACTGTTGCTGTCAATCATGGAGGCAAGTTTGTGTCATCTCCAAAGGCAAAGTATGTTGGGGGTTTAACTATGAAATTGGATTATGTGGTTGCTAAACAAATGACTCTGAAATCCTTAAGAAACAGTTTAAAGGATTGGTTGTTGTGTGTTGAATCTATTAAGATTTATGCTTTAGAAAATCATAATTTTAAGGAGTTGGTGTCTAATGAAGAAGTAAGGGAGATGTGTACAGCATGTTTAGGGCTTAGGGAAGTAATTTTTTATATAGTTGAAGAGGATAAGGTGGAAAGGGCAAAGAGTGTTGAGAGAGCAAAGACTGTTGAAGAACAATCTGTTTATGGTTCTGTTTTTATGACATTAGGGGAGAGTGGTGAGGGATCTTCTAGAAAGCAGAGGGTAAATGAGTGTGAAAATGATAATGATGATGGGTGTGAATTATCTGAATTAGAGGACAGTGACTTTAGTATAGGTGAAGAAAGTGAAGATGATGATTTGTTGTTTGATGCTAATGTGAATAAACTGAATGAGTCATCTTGTGAAGATAGTGATGAAGAGGCTGATGTGATTGGTGTAGATAGACAGGATTTTGAAGAGGGTAAAGATTCTGATGGAGAAAAACAAGAAACTTAGTACCATGTATTCAATCCTGATGTCATATTTGAACCAGACTTCGAGTTAGGTATGTTATTTACTTCAAGAGATGAGTTCAAGCGTGTTGTGCAGTCCCATGCCATAAGAACTAAAAGAACACTCAAAAGTTTTCTAAGATTGCTCCTTCTAGAGTGTATGTCAAATGTGAAAATCCAAACTGCAAGTGGAAAATTCATCTTAACAAAGTTAAAGATGAGGAGAGCTATCAGATAAGGCAATACATAGACAAACACTCACGCAATTGTGACCTTGTATACCATGTCAAAAACCTAAAGTCAAAATAGGTGTGTGATAAATTTATGAAAAAGTTTGTGGCAGACCGTAGTATGAAGACCAAGGTTTTCAGAAAGGATGTTATTGATGAATTAGAGGTTGAGGTCACTAAGGAACAAGCTTACAGAGCTAAGAGGTTAGCTCTACAGAAACTTGAAGGAGATCCTGATCTCCAATATTCAAAGCTTTGGGATTATGGTGAGGAACTAAGAAGAACAAATCCTGGTTCAACAGTTATATTATGCTGGGAGGAAGATGAAAATGGTAATCAGAGGTTCAAAAATTTCTATGTATGCCTTGATGCTGTGAAAAAAGGGTTTCATGCAGGATATTGATAGTACCGGCCTCATCTTGGGCCCGACCTAAGGCTATTTGGGCCTGTATATTAAAGCTCGGCCCACAGAGTTCAGCCCAAACAAAGTCCACATCGGCCTTGAAGACCAAGTAACGAAACCCTACTTTGGAAGAAGATAGAATTCTACTACAAAGGGGAATCGGATATGCATGTATCAAGCAACCAGATATGTATAAGGAGTCCGATCTCTAGAAGGATTAGGGCTGAACCTAATGCTTATAAATAGATGCAAGATTAGAGGTATATGGGACATTCAAGATTCATTGTACTCTCAAATATAATAAAAGCTCTCTGCATTCTCTCCCGTGGACGTAGATCACATCGATCGAACCACGTAAATTACTGTGTCATCGTGTTATTATTTCTTTTAGCTACTTTCGCAAACCCTAGATCTATCATTGGCGCCGTCTGTGGGAACCTCATCAACGGTTCTTACGTAGCTGATTTACGATGGTAACGCGATCACAAAGCATGCGGGAGGCCCAAAGCCAACGAGGGAATCCTAACGAAGCAGAAAGCTGCCCCATAAGCCAAGAGAATCGCCAGAAAGGCAGTTCGGTCCCAAATGAGAGGCACGCCAGGGACCCAATAGAAGGAAATCCCTCCGAAAGGATGCCCGCGCTAGAGATCAACGACGAGTCGGAGCCGAAGGGATCCGAGTTGAAGGAGGATGATCTCTCCAGAGACTTTGATCTTGCCACCACCTACGCCGCGGCCGAATTCGCTAAAGCAAACAAGGAGCGTTTCAAACGCTTTCTTGCGACAACCCGGATGTCTCCCATACTTGAAGCCAGGGAGAGTTCCACGCAAAAATCTCTGCCTAAAGCTCCTCACTACACCGAGAGACCGGAACCGGAGCTAAAGGAGAGGCGCGATCCCCGGCGGGGTTCGGATCGACGTCGGAGTCCAAGCTCGCAGAGTAGCCCCAGGCGACATCATACCCAAAGGCGACCTCGGAGCCCCAGAAGGTATCGAAGCCCGAGCTATAGCGAGAGTCGCAGTCCCACGAGGAATCGACACCGACATGAAAAGGAACCAGCTCGGCTGGTCAGCCCGTTCACCGACGAGCTGCTTGACACCAAACTCCCCACGGTGTACAAATTGCCAAACATACCGGCCTACAATGGGCTGGACGACCCCCTTAACTTCCTAACGCGTTTCCGGTACAGCATGCACAACCAGGGTCTCAGGGAGGAACACATGTGCAAGCTACTCCCCGAGATGCTGATCGATTATGCCCGAGCTTGGTTTGACAGCCTTCCAACTAGCGCGTGGGGTCCTGGACCTATTTGGAAAAAATATTCAAGCAAAGATTCAATACGAAGGTTCAGGCCCGCCCGAGACACAGCATACCTCCTATCGGTGAAGCAAAAGGACAAAGAATCTATAAGGGAGTACGCTTCCAGGTTCATGCAGGAAAGCTTGAAGGTCGATAAAATCGACGACGTCTTCCTCATCTCGGCCTTCCGAAATGGAGTTGCCCCCGGGTCCCTGAACCAAGAGCTCGCTAAGCGGAAGCCTGAGACAGCCCAGAAGATGTGGAAGATTGTATACCAGTTCGCCGATGGCCAGGATGCGGACCGATTGAAGCGGGAGGAGACCGAGAAGAAGAGAACTGAAGGGGATCGAGGTCGGAGCGATCGTGATCGGAGAATTGCCCACGAGCGCCTCCAAAGAGGACCTATCCGATCCGGCTCGGATCCGACCAATCCGATCCCCGGCTTGGACCTCGGGTGGGACCAGAGCCGTCCCAACGACATCCTTTTATGAAGACGAATGCCGAGATCTTCGCACTCCACGAGGACTGGTTCGCTAAACCACGTCCCATGTCAAAATCTAAACCCCGGGACCAAAACAAGCACTGCTCCTTCCATGATGACCATGGGCACCACACGGAGGATTGCCGCGACCTCGCGGAACAGATAGCGAGGTTAGCCCAAGAGGGAGCTCTGAAGAGATACGAAGCCAGGGGGAAGAAAAACGCAAAAGGAAAACGGAAAGGAGTACAAGGTCGCTGTGCTCCCCACAATAAGCGAGCTAAGGTCGATCACGACGAGGAGGATGACGACCCTCCGTACGACGCACCACAGTACGACGGAGTGGTCTCCACCATCACCGGGCTACCCCTGTGCAAGACAAAACCAGGTTGAAGGCGAAGCTCGCAGACCACCGGTCCCATCGGGTGAGGAGCAAACGAAAAAGAGATTCAAGAAGGGGGAAACCGTCACATTCTCCGAGGATAACCCTGTGCCTACCGCTACACCACACAACGACGCCCTGGTTATACAGGTCGGAGTGGCCAACAAGATGGTCCATCGCGTATTCATCGATGGTGGGGCCAGCGTGAGCATCATCTTCCAACACTGCTTGGATAGGATGGGCCTCGACCCAGCTCGGGTGAATTCCACACCCCCGCCTCTCAAGAGCTTTACGCGCAGAAACGCGACTCCGAAGGGACCATCGCGCTCGACGTTGCCATTGGCAGCCCACCGACCGACCGTCAATAAGTTCGGTTCGGTTCTATGTGGTTAAGCGAACTCCCCTACAACATCATACTAGGTCGGGATTGGCCGAATGCAGCCGGGGCCATCATTTCGCCCTACCACCCGTCGTTGAAGATCCCGACCTCTACGGAACCACTTACGGTCCGAGGCGACCGGACAAAGGCCGAGGAGTGCGTGCGGGTTGCTCTACGAGGCCAACCCCAAGCATAGCAATCAAAGTATCCCAAGGAGCCGGACGAAATGACGTCAACCCCAGACACCCCGGCGGAACAGGTTACCCTGTCCGAGCGCATCCAAGAAAGGTTGTCAAGGTCGGCTTTGCCGGGGACCTCAAACACGCATGCAAGTAATCCGGCCTCTAAGGGAATATCAAGACGTCTTCGCCCGGTCTCCAACGGACATGACGGGGGTGTCGTCGGAAATCATTACGCACAAGCTTAACATTAACCCGAACTCGACCCCGGTCAAGGTAGAACGGCGATCATTTGCTGCCGAACGAAATCAAGTTATCTACAACGAGGTGCAGCAATGGTTGAAAGCGGGGCTTCGTTTGAAGTCGGTACCCGATTTGGCTATCTAATCCGGTAGTGGTAAAGAAAGAAGAAGGAGAGTGGAGGATGTGTGTAGATTACACCGACCTCAACAAAGCTTGCCCGAAGGACTGCTATCCTCTCCCCAACATCGATGAAAAGATCGAATCCTTGGTGGGACACGAAGTATTCGCTTTCTCGATCTCTACAAAGGATACTATCAGTTCTAATGGATGAGGGGATGCAATCATGACAGCTTTCGCAACAAGCTTCGGGATCTTTGCATTCAAGTATATGCCTTTCGGGTTAAAGAATGCCGGAGCGACCTACCAGCGAATGGTCGATTTCCTCTTCCGATATCACATCGGCAAGATTGTCGAAGTATACGTAGACGACATTGTCGTCAAGAGTAAAGAAGAGGCCTCGGCGGTGAGCGACCTGCGAACCACGCTCCACATACTAAGGCAGGCGAACCTCAAGCTGAACCCGAAAAAGTGCACTTTCAACGTGCGATCTGGAAAATTCTTAGGCGCCTTGGATCTCGCCGAAGGTCTCAAAGCCAATCCACCGAAGATTAGAGCCGTGCAGAGATGAAGGTACCTCGGACTATCCGCGACGTGCATAGGTTGACGGGGTGCATAACCGCGCTAAGTCGTTTCCTCTCCAAGGCCGCCGAGAGCAGCCTCTCATTCTTCAAAATTCTCAAGAAGGCCCCGGAATTTGGATGGGGACGAGAGCACGAGCTAGCTTTTGGCGAGCTCAAGCGCCACCTCGAGGACTTACCAACCTTGTCAGTCCCCCAGAAGGAAGAACCTCTCTCTCTATACCTCGCAACATCTGAGGAGGCAATAAGTGCAGTGTTGGTCCGAGACGAAGGAGATCGGCAGCTACCGGTGTACTTTGTCAGCCGAGTTCTAAAAGACCCGGAGACGAGGTATCAGCCTCTCGAGAAGGTCGCTCTAGCCCTCATAAACGCAGCTCGGCGCCTAAAGCCCTACTTCCAAGCTCACCCGATACAAGTTCTGACCGATCTACCACTTCGACAAGTTCTCACTAAGCCAGAAGCTTCAGGAAGGATCGCGAAATGGGCGATCGAGCTAGGAGAACATTCTATATCGTACGGTCCCCGTCGAGCTATAAAAGGACAGGCTCTGGCAGACTTCCTTGTAGAAGCTATGTATAAGGACCTCGTGGAGCCAAAAGAAATCAAAGCCAAAACCAGGCTCCAAGAAGTCCCGGAGAAGACACCCCTGACCGCCGGGAGATGTACGTGGATGGAGCTTCAGAAAGAAAGGAAGTGGAGCCGCATACTCCTCATCGCCCCGTAAAAGAAGGAACTAACATATTCGCCGCGATTCGAGTTCTCCACTACGAATAACGAGGCGGAATATGAAGCTCTCATTGTCGGATCGCGCCGCCCAAACCCTCCAGTACGAGCCGTCCAAGCCCATTGTGATTCCCAAGTCGTGGTCAACCATGTGTTAGGGAAATACGAAGTGAAAAGTGAGAAGGCGAAGAAGTACCTAGAGAAGGTCAAGCTCCTTGGACGCTCTTCCAATTCTTCAAAATAGTCCGCATTCCCAGAAGCCAAAATACCCGAGCTGATGAGCTAAGTAAGCTGGCGACCTCTCCATCCAGCTCGACGTTAGTGGAAGAAGTCCGCAACAGGAGTATAGAAGAGGCGGAAGTCAATGCAATCATAGAGGACGACCCAAATTGGATGACCCCCCTAATCAAATGTTTGGGAAACGGGGAAGTGCCCGAAGACAAGACGGAGGCTAGAAAAATTCTAGCTAGATCCACGCAGTATGCCCTCGAGGGAGGGGTCCTCTATCGAAAGTCTTACTTACGACCTCTCGCTCGGATGTGTTGGACCAAAGGAAGCGGACTACATATTAAATGAAGTGCACACGGGATCGTGCGGAAGCCACATTGGAGCTCGGGTGCTAGCTCAGAAAATCATGCGGTGGGGGTACTATTGGCCAACAATGGCAAAAGATGCGGAAGACTTCGTGAAGAAGTGCCTAAAATGTCACCGCATGCCGTAGTGACGAGACTACCCCAAACCGACCTCTCTACTATTCAAAGTCCGTGGCCATTTATGGAGTGGGGCATTGACATCGTAGGGCCTTTCTACCCGGCACCTAAGCAAAAACGGTTTCTAATAGTCGCCGTCGACTACTTCACCAAGTGGGTAGAAGCTGAACCTTCCACAAAAGTCACAAGTGATAAAGCCGTTGACTTCGTCTGGAAAAACATCGTGTGCCGGTTCGGGGTACCAAGAGTCCTCATCTCGGATAATGGAACGCAATTCACGAGCAGGGAATTCAGAGAATTCTGTGAAGGACTCAATATCCAGCAAAAGTTCACCTCGGTCAACCGACCTCAAACTAATGGCCAGACTGAAGTCACCAACAGGACGATAGTGAACGGACTCAAGACCCGCCTAGAGAAGGAGAAAACAGAGTGGATCCACAATCTCCAAAATGTCCTGTGGTCGTACCGGACTACGCCCCGAACTCCAACGGGAGAAACCCCGTACCGTTTAGTATACGGGTCTGAAGCAGTCATACCTGTCGAGATCGGAGCACCTGGGCCCCCGAACTATCAATTTCTCCGCCGAAGCTAACGAAGAGCAGCGCCGAACCGACCTAGACTTATTGGAGGAAAAAAGGGAACTAGCCAGCATAAAAGAAGCTCGGTACAAACAGCAGATGGCTCGGTATTACAACCAAAGGGTCAAACCCCAACAGTTCCAGGTCGGTGATCTTGTGCTTCGAAACAATGAGATCAGCCTCTCAGAGAAGCTCGGCAAGCTCGAAGCTACGTGGGAAGGGCCCTACAGAGTACACGAAGTCCTCGGCAAAGGAGCTTACAAAATCGCCTATCTTTCGGGCGAACTAATACCCAGAACATGGCACATCGCCCATCTAAAGAGATTCTTCGTATAAGCGACAAAATCTTGCATATAGAGTCTTAGGTTTTCTTTTTTGTCTTTTTTGTCCTTAATGTTTTGTTTTTAACGAGCTCGTCAAAACTCTTTTTACTTTGTTTTTGGTCATTTTTAATAAAATTTCATTTTTGTCTTGCATCTCGTGTCTTTTGATTTGCTTATACGAAATATCCATCATATCAAAATCCCCTCATAAGGTCGAACTACGGTTCCCTTGCGTGGTCAGTAATGACCCGACATGGGGTAACAAATTCCTATAATGCGCAAAGGAAACCCTTTCCGAGGTCCGAGCTCATCTCCCTCCAAAAGGGATGATCCCACGAGGTCCGAGTCAAACTCCCTCCTAAGGATAAGTAGTTCTCAACTGGGGTCGGAACCAAGTTCCCCCGGGAGGATGAAATACAAGGTCCGAACCATGGTTCCCTTGTCAACACAAAGAGGTCTGAGTCCAACTCCCTCAAAAGATGCAACATGCAGAAAACCAAGGAAGCAATCTTCACGAAGAACAGGAAAGTTCAAAAACTCAATATATATATTTTTATTTCTAACTATTTGGAACAGTTGGGTGTACATAATTACAGGCAGAAGCGAGCTAATCTAGGGGGAAGGATGTTTCTTGCTGAAGCTAAGCCAATCTTCCTCAAAGGAGGAAGGCCCTAGGAGATCATCAATTGAGATTCGACCTCGTCCCCGACCTCGACTTCTTCCAGCAGGAAAACTTCGACCTCGCGGGGCAGCCGAACCGCGACAAACAGCTCGCCTACGCTGGCTCGGACCGACCTGATGTCCCCGCGAAGTCGTTTTCACCTCGCGAGCAGGCATTGTCCGAACAGAAGAAGAAAGGTCTGCCCCCGGACCACGTGCCAAAAGGGCCCGTAACTTAGGTCGGCGGTCCAAAATGCACTTATACCTGCCCGCACTCTCCTTCAGCATTTCAAAAGCACCCTGAAGCCCAAAAGACTCGGACCCGAGTGCTTCCTTTAGCGCGATATACTGTTCCAAGTCCTCTTTTGCCTTTAATTCCGCCTCGGCGATGGTGATACCACCCCCGCGACGGATAATATCTTCATACTCGGTATGCTCCTCGACGATCATCTCGTAATCTTTGGGAACGCGGCCAGCTTGATCTCGGGCAACTTCCAACTCCTCCTCAGCCTGAAGAAGCTTGGCCTGAAGCAAGTCGGTACTCTCTTGAAAAGCGAGACGCTTGACTTCGACCTCCTCACAAAGTGCCTCGAACTTCATCTGCCATCTCGTCAGCTCGGCTTCTTGAGATTTCAGCAGAGTACACTTATGGCTGAAAAGCTCCTCGGCTCGGCGGCATTTGTCCTTCCATTGCTCAACAACGGACCGTTGGTCAACCAGGTCTTGTGAAAGGAGAGCTATTTGTATGCGCAAAGTAGAAACACCGACAGAATCCAAGCTCTACACTCAAGAAAAAAAAAAAAAACAAATTCATTCATTTGAAGATATTCCGTACAGATATACAATGAAAAGAAGAAAAAAAAACCAACTACACTAAAATATCGCCGACCTCCTTGTCCTGAGAAGGTGGCTGTTCGGAGGGGGAACCGTCAAAGTCCTTGTCAGCGGCCGGATCTTCACCCGCCCCAGCCTCCTGCTCTTCCTCCACTTCCTCTTCCGGGCCCGCGCCTTCTTCTTCCTCGTCGCGAAGGGCATCGAAAGCAGAGTCCAGGTCGAGGTCCCGGTCTACCGAGCAGCCAGCAATTTGCTCGACGGACAGCAAAGTGGACGAGCTGGCCAGAGTTTCCAGGATAGGAAAATGATCGAGGTGATCTCGGACCACTCTGGCGTACCGGGAAGGGAGGGCTTCATCCCCTAGCCGCTCGAAGCCGTACTTGGAGGCATCCAGGCCGGGGAAGTCCTTGGCGGCCCTCTCCAAGGCAGCCACGGCGAAAGTTCCCGTTGATAAGCATGGCCAAGTCATTAGCGAGCTCGGAGAAGCTCTCCGACAACAGGAACCTCCTTGTAAATGCCCGCAGAAGTTCGCCTTGGCTAGCGGCAAGGCGACCTTCCCGGTCCTTCGCCGCGTTCAGCTCGGACTCAAGCTTCCGAGCTCTCTCGGACTCCACCTCGGCCTTCTCGAGCTGAGCGGCCAGCTCGGATCGGACAACTCTCATATCCTCGCCGGCCTTGACCAGCTCGGCCTCAGCCTTCTTCGCTCGGGCATTGGCCGACATCAGCTTTTCTGCGTATCGGCTCTTCTCGTCCTCGTGATTCGAGGACATCTCCCCGACGCTGTTCTTCAGCCATCCCACGAACATATCAAGGCCCTGCAAGAAGGAATACAGTTAGCTACACCGGCAACAATCAAGGGAAACTGTATTACTAAAAAGTAATTTTTCACCTCGGAAAAAGGCAGACTACCAAATTTTGTCGGCGGAGCTGGGCTCGCATCACTACCCGTGACATCAATGATGTCCACTTCGAGCTGGTCCCCGACCTTCAACCGTTTCTGGGGTGGTTTGGGGGAAGGAGAGCGAACAGTTGCAGCAGCAGCCCCCGCGAGCTGACCCTGATCGGAGGAGGAGGCAGATCGCCCAGATAGCTTCGCTCTCTTAGCCCCGCGAGCTGTAGCCTTGCCATCAGCCCCCTTGATCTTACCGAACTTCACTGCACATACAAATCACGAAATGAGTCAGGACGATAAATAAACACAGCACAACTATCCTAATAGCACTAGCGGGGCCTCACCCGTCGCCGGATCCACCATATTTTGAGGCTCATACGGGCTCAACCCCGCTTCCGCTAGGGAGTCTTCATTGTAGCTCGCTTCAAAAGGACCGTGGTCCCTCATCGCTTTTACAGCGGACTCCAAATCCTTATCGACCTCTTCTATTACCCACTCGCAAGGCTTTTCTAGCCTCCAAATCAGGTCGATGAAACTACTGTGGAGGCAGAAGAAAAATTTCTGGTGCCACTTGTCCACCTTATTTTGAGTTCGCCCCTTGAACTCCGTCCGAGCTGCAGCGTAATACCAGCCCCCCGCCTTTTTGAAGACAAAGAGCTCGTGAATGAGCTCGGCGGATATTTGGTAACCCCTATCTACCGCTGCCACACCCAAATCCGTAAACTGCCTAAACGAGTTCGGCATTATCTGCCCTAACGCTAAGCCCAACTTCTTCTGGAGCTCAGAATAGGGCTCAGGGAGGGGTAATCGAAGACCAGCGTGCAGGCTGTCCTCATAAATAGTAACAAACCCCATTGGGGGAGAGCATGCCCTATCCTCAGGGCGAGGTTCTATTAATTCCGCGTCGATTGGAAAATTATACGTTTGGGCAAGAAACCTAATTCTAGCCTCAGTTAAGGTCGAGGGGTAATCAGCCACTTTCCCCTTCACACACGGGGGCACTATTAAAGATTCGACAGAAGGAATAGCAGATCCTAATGAAAAAATGCTAAAAGCAAAACTTCTACTCGAGTCGATTGACGGAGGCAATTCGATGTCACTACTACTACACTGAGAAAGGGAGGCCATACTTACTTGTTCAAATAGAAGGTAAATGATCCGGCGGGTGATTTGCAACTGTACGCAGAGGAACCAACGGAGTAAACGCCGGCAGTACCGGAACAGCAGATTAGGGATTTTGGGGAAGAATGACACCTTTTTTTGGAGCAAGAGTTTCTTTTCTGCTAAGGGCGGCGGATGTGAAATAATGTGAAAAACAGACGATCCAACCTCGGTGCATATACATTTGAATCCCGTTGTTGCATCCGACACGTGTGAACGTGGCCCCGTCCTTCTCGGAATATGTACCGTCCCTCAACACAGTTTAAATGGCCCATTACTTTTCCCGCCTCCTGCATCGGGTATGGGCCGGGTAAATCGACTTAACGACCCAACTTAACCAGGCCCTTGATACTTCAGCTCGACACGTCAGATCGGTAAGAGAAGCTCGTACATGTGATTTGCGCGATCAATCACCTCGAAAATCAGCTCTCATAGTCTGCGTCTACACGTCTTCTTTCCTCTTTTTTTGGGGGGGGATGTGATAGTACCGGCCTCATCTTGGGCCCGACCTAAGGCTATTTGGGCCTGTATATTAAAGCTCGGCCCACAGAGTTCAGCCCAAACAAAGTCCACATCGGCCTTGAAGACCAAGTAACGAAACCCTACTTTGGAAGAAGATAGAATTCTACTACAAAGGGGAATCGGATATGCATGTATCAAGCAACCAGATATGTATAAGGAGTCCGATCTCTAGAAGGATTAGGGCTGAACCTAATGCTTATAAATAGATGCAAGATTAGAGGTATATGGGACATTCAAGATTCATTGTACTCTCAAATATAATAAAAGCTCTCTGCATTCTCTCCCGTGGACGTAGATCACATCGATCGAACCACGTAAATTACTGTGTCATCGTGTTATTATTTCTTTTAGCTACTTTCGCAAACCCTAGATCTATCAGATATAAACCTATAATTGGAGTGGATGACTGCCATTTGAAAGGCCCACATCAGGGAATTATTCTGACTGTTGTGAGTGTTGATGCCAATAACACACTTTTTTCGCTAGCTTGGTGCGTTGTTGATAGAGAGTCTAAAGAAACATGTGAATGGTTCTTAACTGTCTTAAAGCAAGATTTGAATTTATATACTGAATCTGAGCTAACTTTCATGAGTGATAAGCAAAAAAGGCTACAAGCCATGGGTGAAGTGTTTGAAGATGTTGAGCATAGGTTCTGTATAAGACATTTACATGCAAACTCAAGTCAGCTGGTTTTAGAGGTTAGCATTTAAGACTGCTTTGTGGAAGGCTGCACAAGCTGGCACAGTAGGAGAATGGAAGGCCAAGATTTTAGAATTGAAGAACTATAATGAAGCAGCATGGGAATGGTTAGCTGCAAAACCTACTGAGCAGTGGAGCAAATCACACTTTAGACCAACTTGTAAGTGTGATATGCTCTTAAAAATGTATGTGAATCTTTTAATTCCACCATTCTAGAGGCTAGAGAGATGCCTATTCTGACCATGTTAGAGTGGATAAGAGAGTGGTTAATGGTTAGGTTTCAAAGGTTGAGAGATACTGCTGCTCTTAGGTGGAATGGAAGGATTTGCCTTAAGATAAAGAAACTTTTGGAAAAACATGCTGAGAGAGTAGCAGATTGCATCCCCATTAAAGGGGATAACACTCATTATGAAGTTAAATGTCATGATGGTTCACAGTTTGTGGTTGACTTGGATGTTAAAAGTTGTAGCTGTAGGCTGTGGGATTTAAGTGGAATCCCTTGCAAACATGCAATTTTTGCAATCAACCACCAAAAAGGAGACAGAGATGAATATGTACATGAGTGTTACACAATAGAAACCTTCAAGAAGATGTATGCTGCCACCATAAAGGGAATCAATGGACAAGAGTTGTAGGGTGAAAGCATCTTCATTCCACCACTGCCCCCAGCAATGAGGAGAGGCAGAGGCCGGCCTGAAATCCAAAGGAAGAAGGCTGTAGATTAACCAACGAAAAAAATCACCAAGTTAAAAAGGAAGCAAAGCACTGTGAAGTGTAGTGAATGTGGAGTTGAAGGCCACAACACACTTACATGTGGCAGGGACAATGCTCCAAAACAACCAAGGAAAAAGTTACAGGTATTTTCTACAATTTTTTAGTCATTTTTACATATTCTTAAACCTCTATATTACCTAACATATATGTATCACTACTTAATGATATGTGAAGAAGAAGGTTGTTACACAAGCTGAGAGCCAACTATGCATGCAACCACCTCTGCACAGTGAAGTGTGTGATGAAGAACAACATGATGAACCAATCCCAACTCAAGGATCACAAGTATAATCCAAACCAGCACCACAACCTGGTCCTTCAATGTACCACCAGCTCCAGCAAGATAAGCCTCAGAAACAGGGGTCCTCTGATAGTTGACAGTGGAAAAAAGTTTGTGAGTTTGGCTTCTATCCAAGAGAAGTCTGTGAAAAAGTAATTTGACTCCTTGTTTTTTGTGGAATTTGACATATTTTATAGTGGCTGCCTTATGTTAATTTGGAAGGTTTTTTTTGATGATTTGATTGATGATTGTAATGCCTTAGCATTATAACAACTAGATGGTATTTGCCCAGAAAAATGTAGTGTAATTTTTTTTTTAAATAAATAACTTAGAAGAACTAAAATCTTTAATTTGATGAAAACTTGAGACTAAGACTTAGTGTCAAAATAGATAATATAACTTCGAAATTTGGACCATGACAATAGGAATCCATGATAATAAGTTATATTTTACAACCAAATCAAAATAAGCATAAGCTAAATAATCAGAGTCTTTAAGTCTTGCAAAAAGTGTTTATGCAGAAATATAATATTATAGATAATGCGTGCACACATCATTCGACCTTTCCACGCGCTCTCCAACTTCAATTACCTGAAAATATTCATTAATGTGGGGTGAGTGTACAAGTACACTCAGTGTGGGATATATACAATGTTGTCCAAGTTAATAAAGATAATAACACGTACAGTCAATATAATTCTTAACTTCAAATCGCACTGTGGCATACCAAGGACTTTTCTGTCCTGAACCCATTTAACGGGCCCCTGGCGATATTATTTTTGTGCACAATTAAGTGAGAGCACCCTTAAGGACAACTTTACAATGACGATCCGGCTCATCACATATTTCATAACTTCCATAACTTTCATAACATATACGGCAATCATAATATTAAAATGGACAACAATTATCAACAACATAATTAAAATAAATCACCACACCTTAAACCTTGAACTTGAAAATGAAATCGAGCAAGCAAAATCAATGTATTAGTCGCGCTGCACCTAGTCACGTAAAATATAACCATACTTTATAAGGCCTAATTAAACTTAGAAATAACTTACTAAGACTTAATGAAGCATCTTATAAAATGTTTAGGACCATTCTAAATTTATTAAAATATTTATCGACACTTAACTTTATCAACTAATTACTCTAACATCAAGTTAATTGATAGGGCTAAGTAATTAAAATGAAAAACCCAACGAGATATCACCTTAAGTTAAAATAAAAGCATTGATTTTAAATTACTACCCAACATTAAATTTAATTTAATTAATTAATTAATAGGCCAAAACAAATAATTAAACTAAAAGTTCAAAATTAAATTCTTATGCCTATTTCTCTCTCAACTCTCGTGTCTTTCTCTTTCTCTCTTACTCATAAAAGTCAAACTTCTCTTTCCTTTTCTTCTCTCTCGTCTGCTACACAAAAACCTCCCCAAACTTCAAAATCCCTCAATTTCTTCATCTCTCTCTCGTCACTTCTCCATCTACCAGATCAAGAAAGAAAAAAAATGCAAATCAAATCTCTCAGATCCTTAACCCTCTTCTCGTTATCTCCGTCTTCACCAAACAATTAACGACGGCAACATCCCGACTACCAGCAGCAGGAGCCGCCGGCGCCGCCACCACCGTCTCTCCTCTCTCGACCCGACGGCCAGCAGCCCGGAAGCCGCCGCCGCCGCCTCTTTCACTTTTACATGAACCCGAGTCCAGACTCAACGACACAGCCCCAACTATGACTCGGTGAACTCAACTCGGTCAACCCAATAAGGTTTTTGGTTCGATTTTACAAATAATTTGGGAGCAAGATATCGTGTTTTCTTCTCTTTCATATTCTTCGGCCCCTTTTTATTTTGTAAGAGATAGACTTGGCATTTTTGAAAGAATGGTTATTGGTGTGCAGTGATGAAATTGATGAAATAGATCTCTATAATTTTGTTGCAGAAAATTCTAAATGGATTCTTATCTATGGAACTTGTAAAGATTTGGTTTAGTAGTTGTGTAGATTCGAAATATTTTGAGTTTCTGTTTTCTTTTGAGTACAAAATAAAATTATGCTGAAAAATAATAAAACAAGCTTTAGGATTGAAAACTTACTTTGAGGATTAATTGAGGAAAAAGTTGCTGCTGAAAATTTGATCAAAGGCTTGAAAGCTCACGGCAAATGCAGAGTAAAGTTTTGAGTTGGTAAATGGTAAAATTTTCAAGTATATGAACAGAACAAGGTGAAATCAATTGGACGAAAAGTGGCAGCGTGTTTAAAATGATAAAGAAAAGAGTAGTCGGCGTGTCTCTTCTTGAGACTACAAAATTTGCAGACAAGATGCAAGAATAAAATCATATTGAGATATTTCTATTTATTTTATTATTATTATTACTGTAGAAAACTTGGGGTTCAAGACTAATGTTCTACCCGATTTTAAATCTTATGGTATCTCTAAAAAATGAACTCAAATAAAAGGAGAATTCATTTAAAGGCTCAAAATAATTATTAGACTTGGGCCAAATTTAAATTTAAATTGATTCAGATAATGTCTAAAAACTTTTCAAATATTTTTTTAGAAAAAAAAAATTCTAAGGCTCAAAATTTAATTAAAATCTGGTATTTCTAACTAGGGACGCGACTTCGACTAACATATGCTCGACACTTAACTTCATAAATTCCACAAGTTGAATTTTAAATAATTTAAATAATCAGATAACATTAAATAAAATAGTAATTGGGAACGGGTTATGACATTGTAACTCTACGAAACTATTGATCGATCTTATGTATCAGTGAAACGTGCTTTCTTCTTTATGTTGACAATATTTAATCTTTTATGTTTAGTTTTGTTTTAGATTTGGTTTCGTTTTGTTTAAGTGAAACAGAGCAGCTTTTTTGGTTTAGTTTGGTTTTATTTTTGCTTATTTGCTAATTTGCTAATGTAAAACAAATCTAAATTACCATTCTCAAAGTACAGATCCTTCTCAACAATTTCATTGCATTTGAAACTGAAAAGTACATTAATTCTCCTAAATCTCAAGAACTTCATTGCTATCATCATACTAAAAACTACAATTAACACAAACAACAAACATAAACCAACTTTGACACAACATAAACAACCTACCACCACAAATTCATTTACAACATTCAAATAAATAGCTTCCACATGCAAATGACACAGACTACTGTCAAGAAAGCCACAATTTTGTTCTTCTTTTTAATCTCAGCCTCATGAGTATTCATTCTCCTCAACAAGCTCGGTATAATCATTTTAGCTCGATGGCACATCGGAGGATCTTCCCACAACCAATGTGTGCAGCCATTCGTCTTCTGCTTTCAACAACAAAAATCAAACTAATCTCAACTAACAATCTTTAAAAGATGAAATCTGAACAATTTTCAGTCCAAGATGTGAGAATTTATCCAGAATTTTCAGGCCAATTTACCTTGTAATTTTGGCAGATTGTATACCTTCTTCCCGGATTTTTGTCAGTCCAAGATGTGAGAAGTCTGAGTCTTGTTCCGCATCGACAAAAGGCTGAAGATAGTTCGCTCATGGCGTGAAATCGGGAGTGCTTTTCGACGGCGACTAAGATTGTTGACGACAACGATTTGCTATTTGGGCTTGAAGAAGTTAGGGTTCTTCAATTTTGGGGGAATGCATTTGGGGGTTTTTTCTTTGAGAACCCGCTGATATACATAATCCACGTCGGATTCGGGCTACAGTCAGCAGTTCACGTGCAAGTCACGTGAGAAATATCCCGAATAAGCCCAATTTGGCATTCGCGTGTTGAAATTAAAAGATATTGTCCTCCTTTTAAAAGCCCGATATAAAAGTGTCCTACTTTCACAACCCGCCTAAAGATAGTGTCATGTTTTGACAATTTTCTCCATATGAAAGTCTGGATTTCAGTTATTAATTACTGAAATGCGGGCAGAAATAAAGTACGGCTTTCAAAGAATTTCTGCATGGGGAATTAAATAGTGACTTCACATATGTCCATCAATTTTCTTCTCACATTTAGACCGCCTAAGATCAATATGTATTATATCATCTAAACCATTAATTTATCGAATTTTATTTCATTGCAAAGTATTAAATCATTGCATATTTTATTATATCAGCATGCAATAAATAAATAGGATGATATATACAATACCTCAAACAAATTAAATATTTATAGAAAATTTAATTTAATTAATTAATTATAATATTAATATCTATGGCTAATTTGATATTATTTCTAAGCATGCATCATTAAATAATTGATTAAATCCACTTACAATATATGTACTCGCCAGCTACTTTTCTGCTAACTCAAATGGCCATAGCTTAGATTGTATTTATCTGATGTAAAATGTGAAATATTATATTTATTTCGTTCAATTACGTGAGTAATCATACATATATATTCTAGCGCTAAATTAATACCAACATTCTAAATCTAGCAATGTAAACATTTATACGCTTATGCAAAAAAAAAAAACAAAAAATAAGAAACAAAAAACAAAAAAGAAAAGAAAAGAAAAGGAAAAAAAAAAGTAAACATTAAATTGTAAACATACTATATTAATATTCAATTATAGTTGAACTTCCAATCGAAGTATGATATTCAGGCTCATGAAATGAAACTTAATGTACAACTATACGTGGCCAAAAGAATCGGAACCGCTGGAACCGAATAGAAATCATACCGAAACCGGCGGTTTCGAAACCGGAATCGAACCGTCATCGACGGCGGTTCGGTTCTGGTTCCAAAGTTGCGGAACCGAGAACCGCTGGTTTCTCCTTTATTTTATTTTTTACATTTTATCTATATTTATGTTACAATTCATATTTATTTCACCTAAATGTTACATTAGAATGCACAAAATTACAATTAAACAAGAAAAAGTAGCAAAAAAACGAAAAAAAAATTGAACCCCAAAACATGCGGTTCCGGTTTGGAACCGAAACCGAAGTGGTCGGCGGTTCGATTCCGGTTCCGGAACCGAATCAGTACAACGGAAAAAAAAATTGCACACATATATATATATATATATATATATATATATATATATATCGTTTTCCCCAATGTCTATATATACATGTTAAATAAGTCGATTAAACCATAACATATCCTCCACCTTTGCAAAAATGAAGCTACTATTCATCCTCTCATTGATGCTACTTGCGGCGGCGACAAGCCGCGCCGCCCCAAGAATTGAACAAAGTTCACCCTATTACTACTTCTCCCCGCCGCCGCCATATAGCCATCAACCACCTCCACCGACACCCCTCCACCACCCTCCGCCTCCAACCTATGCTCCTCCACCCCACCACGGCCACCGTCCCCCTTCTCCAAAGCACGCTCCTCCGCCCCATCATGGCCATCACACACCTCCTCACAAGTATGCTCCTCCGCCGCACTACGGCCACCCGACGCCTTCTCCTCCACCCCACCACGGCCACCACGCACCTCCCAAGCATACTCCTCCGCCCCACCACGGCCACCATGCACCTCCTAAGCATACTCCTCCGCCCCGCCACGTCCATCCGCCACCCTCTCCAGTATATGCTCCTCCACCCCATCATGGCGGATATGCTCCTCCGCCCAGTCACGGTCATCCGCCACCTTCTCCAGAACATGCTCCTCCGCCCCATCACGGCGGATATGCTCCTCCGCCCAGTCACGGTCATCCGCCACCTTCTCCGAAATATGCTCCACCACCCCATCACGGCGGATATACTCCTCCGCCCAATCACGGTCATCCGCCACCTTCTCCGAAACATGCTCCTCCGCCCCATCACGGCGGATATGCTCCTCCACCCAGTCAAGGTCATCCACCACCTTCTCCGAAATATGCTCCACCACCCCATCACGGCGGATATGCTCCTCCGCCCAGTCACGATCATCCGCCACCTTCTCCAAAACATGCCCCTCCGCCCCATCACAGCACTCCGCCGCCGTCGCCGCCTCCAACAGGGTACTCAACACCTCCTCCACCAGCTTACACGTACTCATCACCTCCTCCGCCTCCTACACAGTACTCAACACCTCCGCCGCCGGTTTACGGGTACTGAGTACTTTCGCCGCCATCAGCGCCGCCGTAATCTCTCCGAGAGGACTCATCTATGGAGTAGATTCCTATTTAGTTTACATTAATGGAGATAATACGAGTGGAAAAATATTAGCGTATTTTGTTTTTTTTGTTTTTGTTTTTTATTTTTTTGTTTTTTATTTTTTGTGTTGCTACTAGCTTGCTAATGAATTTACCATCGACTAGTACTTTATATGTAATGTACGGAGTGAAATAATTTAATAAAAATCAATTCTAAGCGTAACTACTAAATTTACTGAGTAATTAAAATTATATGTTTTATTTTATGGAATATGTAATTATTTATGTAAAAAAAAAGGCCTCGTGGTTGGATAATTTGAAGAATATCTGATTATCTGGTTGAACGATCCCACCATTTATTGGTCGATCCAACCAAATATGTTGAGCTTGAATTAAAGATTTATGTTAGCAACCCTACGGCTATCACAACTCTCATTTTATTTTGTCTCCAGTTAAATCTTCTTTTTTTCACATCAGACAATGTGGATATGGATGTACAAGTAATTAGGGCATAAATACTAATTAGGGGTAATTTATGGATTAATAAACTTTAATTATAAATTAATAGATTATAATTAGGATAATAAATTTTAATTGTAAATTGAACTCTGATTAAAATTTTTATTACTCCTAATTACTTTTAATCCCTTAATTAGCATTTATGATGGGTGCTCGAACACAAAGTAATTCTATTTTTGCACGTATTTTTACACTTGAAATAGCAAATTACAATGACAGACTTAATTGTGACATGTATGTATGTGCCTATGGCCAAATTACAAAGTAGATTGACTTAATTTCTGATAACATAAATGTACGTGAAACTTCATTTTTTGCTAAGGTTTCCAACTTTGAATTTATGTGTGATTTAGCCAAATTCCTTATCTTAAACAAATATCATGTTCCCTCAAAAAAAAAAAAAATAAATAAATAAATAAATAAATAAATTAAAAAAGCATGTTTACTATCCTCGATATTTAATTATTTATATTAATGAATAACTTTCACTTCATTTAACATCCATAGAGACAGATAGAGTATATAATATACAACATGATTTATTGCAAGAAAATCCAACTATACAAGATGAAAAGCTTGGAAGATGTATTTACAACCTTCGATACTATTTCTCCCTAGAAAATCCTCAAAAGGTCCTCGCACCCCCAAATAAATCACGTTCTACTATTTTATTTTAGTTAAATCGACAATCTGCAAATTCATTTAATTTGAGTGTCATCATTATCACAATATTACCGTAATAATAAGGATCTTATCTAAACACCCTGTCAAAAGTGCAATAATAAAAGCATCTCATCTCTTAAATATGTGGAATGTAGGGGAAAACCTGATTAAAAACAAAATTCGTACGTACTCACCTACAATCTGTCACATAAAAATTAACAACTATTAACATTTTGCAATCGTTTACTTTAATTATCGTACCAGAATTTAAAAAAGAAAATGATAAAGTGGAGATTCAGGAGAGTAGAACATCAATCAATCACCCCAGTGGCAACTTCACAAAACCAGCAATCTACAATTGTAATTGCGATATATAGAAGCGTATTTACAGTCAAATCATAAAGTCGTATAGAGAATATTAAAGAAAAAAAGTCGATGAAAATAAAAAATACAGAGCTTACGGCCGGTGGAAGCACAATTGCTTCTAAATAAGTCCTGTTGGATAACCTCAGGACAAGATCGCCTATTTCGTCCTCTGTCTCTTTGTTCTACACCGCCATCTTCTAAGGCACACACATAACCTAACCTCTGCAGATGATTAAAAAAAAAGGTTATGATGTACAATTCACGTAAAATTAAAGACGAACCTCATAATTATTACTTCGATATGAACCAATCAAAAGCCTCTGAAACCCTATACAACATGCAGCCTAAAGTAAATACCCAAATTTGTTATTTTTTTCGGTAGAATGATGATAAGCCTAATTACTGCACAACATAATAGCAGAACACCTCAAGAACCTTTTAAACCTATCCAACCACAATAAGGTGAGTTCACGAGTTCCTATAACAAGTACTTAGCTTTTGATTGAACTATATTTGCATAAATACGAGATCACTCTATCGGTGCAACACTGCAGAAGAGCATATAAGTGGAATCAAGCATGTAAATGGCAAGAGAATCTCATAAAGGTGAAATTCAAACCTAAAAAAATTTAAAGTGGGATCAGTATTAAGACATTCATCGTGGATTAGCAAGTTGAAATCAAAATCATACTTTATTATATTGAACTCAAAGCGAGTGAAAAAAAAAATGTCATGGAAATTATCATGTAAATACGTCATCCAACCACAAAAGGCACAAGAACAAAAATAAAATTAAAAAATAATGAGGATTGAAACTGCCAGTGCCATTAAGCAGGTTTAGAACATATCTTACTTATGAATTGTTTATTAGCAACTAATCATCAATTTCTAGAAAAATCATGTATCTTCATGTAAACTGTGTTGATCATTCTTATTTCCCACTAGTTGATATTTTTCTTTCTTCTCTTTCCCTTTTTTGGGTGGGGTAGGAGGTGGGGTCCCAGTTAGTCAATACAAAAGAGTTCCATAAGGAAGTCGATAGCACACAAATCACCACAAACCTGGGCATTTAAGTAGAACTGAGACAGGTGGTTTCATACTAGCTTTTACAAGAACCGCTTTCTGTCAGTTGGTTTCAGGATTTGAAAAGAGCACATCAAACTCTCATCAACACTCATCATGGCACCAGCATTATCGAATTCACCACAATAGTTGGGAGCAGAAAATATTGTAACTAGCTGCCTATCGGCGAAAAATTCATAACCATCCTCTACAACCTGCTCAAGAAAGTATCCAGTTAGATAGCAGAATAACATAAAGGGAATTAAAGAAATTAAGCGAGAAAAAAAAAAAGTAATACCTGGTGAGCACGACAAACAAGGTCCATATCGTGCTGCATCAAAAATTCAGCCACCTTATCCGCACCAAATGTGTATGAGACTCCCCTATCATTCATTCCCCAGCCTTTCATTTCTCTACTGGGATCTGACCAAAGTAAATCACAAAGCAGACCAGAATCTGGAACATCAGTTGGACGAGGTAAATTTCTTATTTGGTCCAAGTTTGTCAGGTCGGGAGAAAGCCCACCATGCATACAGAGTATTTTATCATCTATAAGTGCTGCCACAGGAAGGCAGTTAAAACAGTCGGTAAAAACTTTCCAGAGTCTAACATTGAATCGACGTTTACATTCATCATAGAATCCATATATCCTATTAATGGAAGCGCATTCGTGATTTCCTCTTAAGAGGAAGAAATTCTCAGGATATTTGATTTTATAGGCAAGAAGAAGGCATATAGTTTCTAAACTCTGTTTTCCACGGTCCACATAATCTCCTAAAAACAAATAATTGGCCTCTGGTGGAAATCCCCCATATTCAAATAGCCTTAGAAGATCCCCATATTGCCCATGAATGTCACCTGAAATTCAAAAAAAAATAAAAATAAATAAATAAATAAACAAACAAACAAACGTATACATGTTAATAACTTTTTCCTCGGCTAGACTAGAAAAACATAATGACACACACATATACAAAAGAAAAGAACATCTAATGCCTTTCAATGACAGTGGAGTAGGAAACTAGGTAATTGGATTACTTGATAATTTAGCTAAAAACACTAGCTCCATCTTTCATGCTATGTAATGTTTCTATAAGGTACAGTGAAGTGAAGGCTAAGTTGAAATACCAGCAGCATCAGAAAAATTCATTAAGCAGCTATCTGCTACTGATTTGTCTTAATAAGAAACAATAAATGATGTTGCGACAGTTTTGACAACAACAAAAAAAGAACTAGCTTCTAACCAATCAATACGAGATCTCAGAAACTTCATTGGTAAGACATTAGGTTTGCCCCATTTCAAGTAAAGTTTCAAACTCAAAGCAAGAGCAACAAATTGTGTACTGGCTCAATGAAGGCAGCATCGTACATCCAAATTAGCTTCATAAATCACATGCAACATAGGGAAGCAACTTAGAAAAAGTAGCTACATGAAGGCACATTTTCATCTGTCTATGAAGGCACCCTTATATGGCCATCCCACCAAAAAATATACATCTAGATCAATTATTCTTTGACTGGGACTTTTAGGCATAGAAATACAAGTACAAGCAAGGGCCCTTCTATGACGACAATGTCCTAAAAGCATGAAGTTGTCATTAGTGTAGCTAGAGTATTAGTATAACATCCAAGTTCCAACTCATAACTAGCGACTTTGTATTATCAAATGCAATGTTGGCGAAATATGTAATGCATGTGGGCTCAAGGCCATATATTTTTGCTCATGAAATTCTATACAAAAAAGTTAAGTGCTCACGAAAATTTGAAAGAAAGGAGAATGCACTCAGTACGAGCTACATTCCAGAGAAAAAGTCCTATGATAAGTTGGAAATAAGATAGAAATGCACTTGTTACAAACCAAATTCCTCTTCGAATTAGTAATTCCCACGGAATGCAACCCAGGAAATATATATCGTCTCCACATTTGGATCCACCCTCTTACCACCAAAATCGGACAGCATAAGCAATTTTACTAAGAATAAACAGCAGAATCACATAACATTCAAGTCCACAACGCATTAAACCGTAGATAACAGCATAACTCATGGACCATAATTCCCATTAAGAAAAGGCCCAAACTTTAGATTCATTTACCATCATCAAATATTCATAAGAAGTCCCAACCCAATAACGACACGCGGAACGTCAAATAATTCAATCAGACTGGAAATGAAGAAATTGAGGCGAATGTTATACCACATATCTTTATCGGTGCTTCTAGCTCAAGAAGATTAGGCTGAGAGAGGAAGATTTCCCGCGACGTCGTACAGAGAGCACGGATCTCATTCTCCGAGAGCTGCACCTGACGCACAGTCCGCGCATTGCGAAACTCCAGCAACCGATTGATTATGTCATCCAACAAGGCAGGCTCTATCCCCTGCCCATTCGCCGCCATAGCTTCCTCACCTCAATATTTCCGCTACAAACCCTAGAGGGAAAAAAATCAACCTCGATAACAAACCCTAGATTCTTAATTAACAAAACTGGGACGAAGAAATGGACAAATTCTTCAGTGCTTCATGGCGAGAAACCACGAAAGAGCGAAAAGGTGGATGAACAGAGATTAATCTCGATTTAGGCAGGGATGAAATGAAAATTAGGACCAAAAAAAAAAGAGATTATAGAGAACTAAAAATGGGAGATGAGGCGGAGGCGACTATATCCTATATGAGAACATTAAATTAATAAAGTATAATTAAAACAAGAAAATCATCGTCGCAGTCGATAAATCCGGTGCGCTCGTGTGGTTGTGTATGGTGTTTTGGATGGAGATTTTTGGACTGGACCCCTCCACTTTCCCCCTTCGTGAGGTTGGGGAGGCCTCCTCTCTCTCTCTCTAAAACTGCGTGCTTTGTTCCCTAATTGCGTCTAGCGGAGGTTGAATTCAAATTTAGGGATGTGTTTGGACTTAAAACTCCGTTTTGGTATTTTTACTACTTAATTACAGTATTTAAATAATTTGTTTGATAAATGTGTGTACATATCAGCGGTTATTCAAAAAAAATATTATCAGCAAACCGCCCCCCATTATTTTTCCTAACGTTCAAAATTGACTATGCATAGATACTTGTACCTCAACAATATCTTAAATTAATTAAATTTACCAATTATTTTCCTCATTTTTGTGCCACCAACAACGACAAAAAAAAAAAACTCTAAATTCTTGTCCAATAATATGCATAAAAAAAACAATTCCTTATTTAATACTTCCTCCGTCGCAATAGTAAGGACTCACTTGCTTTGGACACGGTTATTAAGAAATAAGAGTAAAAGGAGAAAAAGTGGTAGGTCCTACAACTTTTGAAGAGTTAATTATTTTCATTTTTGGAATGAGACCTTGCTATTGGGACAGACAAAAAAGGAAAGCGAGACATTACTATTGTTTCGGATGGAGTACTAGATACTAATAAAAATATAAAATAAAAACGAAACTAAGAACCGTTGACTAACTTAGCAGCGATTAGGTATCACATAGCACATAAAAAAAATTAATGGGGTCTTTTCTTTTCTTTTTTTGAAGGGATTAATTAATGGAGTCTGTAAACACAAAATATTGTATTTAATTCAATAAACATAAAATTGCATACTAATATATGAATTTCGAATATGTACGGGTTCAATCTCTATTTGATCCTCTGATTCTTCTCTTCAAGTTGACCCTCGAACAATCTTTAAGTAGCCTTTGAGATTTGTTGGAGATTTAGTGTCTCCTTGATCTCTTTGGATTTGGTCTTCAAGCTTTATAACGTTGACGCATAGAACTTTCGCCTTGTTTCCGAAGTAAACGTTGAGCTTTGGGCTTTGAGCTTTATAACACCGATGCGGAGGACTTTCGCCTTATTTCCGGATCAAACGCCACTTTGAAGCAATTCCGATGAAGAGCGCGTTGCTTCCACAAAGAACGCCTTGAATCTCGCCGGGACACCTTGAATATTGAAAGAGAAATCTTAGAGAATTTCTCCTCAATTCTTGAGCTCTTGAAGATGATTTTTTGGTGTAATTTTGAAGTGTTATGGAGACCCCTATTTATAGTTGTAGGGAGAGAGATTTAAGTGGGCTTTTGGGCTCCATTATGGGCTTTAGGGGTAAGGTGGCACTATTTCATTGGCTCTAAGAAATTGATATATATCATTAACTTGTTGCCAAAGAAATAGATATATATATATATCACCATATAAATATATATTTATTAATTAAATAACTTATTTAATATGGATTTCATAAGATTCCATAATCAAATAAAGATATTATAATTAATAAAAATATGTTAAAATTTTCGGTTCCTACAAATACCCCCTCAAGACTTGTTCATGGACGACTTGTCGTGAAAATGAATAAGTCTTGATAAATTTGAACTTTATTAGATAGTTTATACTCATATCAAGGAGTTCTTGAACTTCAACTTGTGAATAGTTTATACTCATATTCAAGAGTTCTTGAATTTGAAATTTATTAGAAAGTTTATACTCGTTTCAAGGAGTTTTTGAATTTAAAATTAAGATTTAGATAGTTTATGCTCATATCAATGAGCCTTCAATTTGGATTTGAAGTTAGATAGTTTATGCTCATATCAAGAAGCCTTCAATTTGTATTTGAAGTTAGATAGTTTATGCTCATATCAAGGAGCCTTGAATTTTTATTTGAGTTTAGATAGTTTATGCTCGTATCAATGAGCTTTGAATTTGTAAACTTTTTATACTCATGTGTTAGGAGTCTTCACTTGAATTTAAATTTATAGACCTTTTATACTCGTGTCAATGAGTCTTCACTTGATTTGAAATTGTAGACCTTTTATACTCGTGTCAATGAGTCTTCACTTGAAATTGAATTTGTAGACCTTTTATACTAGTGTCAATGAATCTTTGACTTGGACGATTCTTCAAAGAGTTTGATTAAATAGTTTTTGCTCATGTCTAGGAGCTTTATTGATAGTTTAAACTCTTACCCAGGAGTGATGTAGACAGTTTAGGCTCTTATCAAGGAGCATTGTAGATAGTTTAAGCTCTTATCAAGGAGTAATGTAGACAATTTAGGCTCTTATCAAGGAGCAATGTAGACAGTTTAGACTGTTATCAAGAAGCACTTGAAGTTATTTGTTTGAAGAGTTTAGATGGTTTTTACTCGCATCTAGGATCAGTTTAGACAGTTTAAGCTTTTATTAAGGAGCAATGCAGACAGTTTATGCTCTTATCAAGGAGCAATGTAGACAGTTTAAGCTCTTATCAATGAGCGCTTGACTTCATAAATTTCGACACACATATGAAGATTGACTTGTGACTTTATTTGAAGTCTATTCCTCATCTTCACTTGGAGTTTCTTCAAGATATTTGCCCCCATGATTTGTTTCTTGATTTTCTTCAAAGTTGCGGGACTCAAGCATTGTCATATCTTCAATTCCATTTGCAATCATGCTTAACTCCATGTCATGAGCTCTAGTTGCCAATTCTTTGAAGGTCTTTGGTTGAATTCCTTTTAGAATGTAACGAAGACTCCAATGCATGCCTTGGATGCACATCTCAATTGCTGAAGTTTCATACAATCGATCTTTGCAATTTAAGCTCAAGTCCATCCAACGATTTATGTAGTCGATGACGGGCTCTTCTTTCCATTGACTTGACTTTGTAAGTTCAACCATGTTTACCGTCCTTTGAGTACTATAAAAGCGATTAAGAAATTCTTTCTCCAATTGCCCCCAACTATCAATTGAATATGGCTGCAAGTCAACATACCAATCAAAAGCATTGTCTTTCAAGGAACGCACGAATTGTTTCACCATGTGATCTCCATATGTGCCAGCATCGTTGCAAGTCTCCACAAAGTGAGACATATGTTGCTTTGGATTTCCTTTGCCATCAAATAGTTGAAACTTTGGATGATGATAGCCAACCGGCATCTTCAAGCTTTCAATTCTTGAAGTATATGGCTTGCTATAAGTCCATGGAGATATAGAGGTCCCTTCAAACTTGTCCTTGACTGTTCCCATAATGAACTCTTTAAGTTGATCGACATGTATCGATCTATTAGAAGAGACTTCAAGCTCCTTAGTTGGAGATTTACGACCGTCTTTTGATTGTTCCTTAGTCGGAGATTTACCACCGTCTTTTGACTGCTCCTTAGTCGGAGATTTATCACCGTCTTTTGACTGCTCCTTAGTCGGAGATTTATCACCGTCTTTTGACTCCATAAAAAGCTCGGTTTCATGATCATCCTTCGTTTGTTTGCTCATTGTATCAACAGACATCGTTTTTTCTAAGTTTGCAATTTCAACATCTCGTTCTTCCAAGCATTTAGCAAGCCCTTCAACAAGCTTCGTCAAGTTCGCGATTTGCTCTTCAAGAGTTGTAGACATCTTCGCTCGATAAATTTGGCGAAGGAAAGAGATGAGAGGCAGAGATTGTCCCACTGGGCGTGCCAAAATGGATCTCCAAGAACAAGCTGGATACTCTTGGAGTCATCATCAGAAACAAAGCTCGACTTGTTGCCAAGGGTTACACACAATAAGAAGGAATTGACTTCGAAGAATCATTTGCTCCAGTAGCACGATTGGAAGCAATCAGACTATTTCTCGCTTATGCAGCACATCACAAATTCAAGGTCTATTAAATGGATGTGAAGTGTGCATTTTTAAATGGAGAAATCAAGAAAGATGTCTATGTTGAACAACCTCCAGGATTTGAAGTAGAAGGAAATAAAGTCTACAAGTTAAAGAATGCGCTTTATGGATTGAAACAAGCACCTCGAGCCTGGTATGATACTCTATCAAATTTCCTTATAACCAAAGGATTCAAGAAGGGCTAAGTAGACAGAACACTCTTCACTATCAAGTTGGGAGAAGACATCCTGGTTGTTCAAATCTATGTAGACGACATCATCTTCGGGTCATGATCAACACTTTTATGCCAAAGATTTGGAGAGATGATGTCAAACAGTTCCAAATGTCTATGATGGGAGAAATGAGTTTCTTTCTAGGACTTCAAGTCAAGCAATCAGCAGAAGGGATTTTTATAAATCAATCCAAGTACGTGAAAGACTTGATCGCCAAATATCGAGTTCAATCCAGCAGAACGGTGAAGATCCCGATGAACACCAACTGGAAGATTGAACCCGAAACTGAAGGAAAGTCAGTTGATTCCAGTAAATACAGAGGGATAATAGGCTTCCTGCTGTATCTAACAGCTAGTCGTCCAGACATCTCTTTCGCAGTCGGAGTGTGTGCCAGATTTCAAGTTGATCCAAAGGAGGCACACATGCAAGCAGCAAGAACATTCTCAAATATCTCAAATGAACTCAGAATGTTGGGCTGTGGTACCCAGCTGAAGACAATCTACAGCTGACTGGATATTCAGACTCAGACTTTGTTGGAGATCGGTTGGATAGAAAATCAACTTCAGGAACATGTCAGTTCCTAGGAAGCAAGTTAATATCGTGGTTTTCAAATAAGCAAATGTGCATCGCAATCTCCACAACTGAAGCAGAATATATGGAAGCTGGAAGCTGCTGCTCACAAATTCTCTAGCTGAAACATCAACTAGATAACTACGAAGTGAAAACTGGACAAGTTCCAATTTTCTGTGATAGCTCAAGTACTATCGCTATATCAGAAAATCCAGTACATCACACAATATGCAAACATGTGGACGTGCGACATCACTTCATCAAAGATCACGTGAAAAAAATGATGTGATTGTTGAGAAAATTCATACAGACATACAACGGGCTAATATACTCACAAAGCCGCTGATAGAAGCAAGATTCAAGATGCTGTACGGATTACTTGGATTACTCAACCCAGACGAAGCTACATCCAGCTGAATAGAAGCAGACCCAGCTGGAATTTAGAATCAACATCAAAGAAGAACATAGCTGAGAAAGAACCAAGCTCAGTCTAAAGCATAAGTTGAAGGATTATTCAGCTGAGGGGAAAACCAGCTGGAATAATGCCCACTCAACTCAGCTATTCATAAACGAGGTATCAGCTGACTACTATGATCAGCTGATAGGTTTGCAACATCAATTCATACATATTCATTCTGTTTTTAACAGACTTTAGTCAAATCATATCATGTCATATCCAATCAAATTTAATTAAAAGTCTACAAAGATCTGAAGCACGGGAGTTTCAAGACAGAAGTCAAAACGCCTCAACCGTCCTCACTCGCGCATTAAATCGTATTTCCTGAACAAGAAACCGACATGACGCGAGAATCACTCACAGTCATAGATCTTCTTATCAAACTACCAATCTTGATCGTTCATTCATCAAGAACGTTGATATAAATATGATAAAAGAGATACGCAAACTTTTGCATTAACCCTAAAAATTTTTTCGGCACTCTTTCTTCTTCATCCCCTATATATATTGTTCTACTAACAAAATTTGCAGAAGAACATGGAATCCAGAAAGATATCTCCAGAAGCCGATCAACATGAAGAGTCTGTCAAAGCTTCACTTTGAAAGTCGCTCAACTTTCAGGAACCACAAGAAGACGGAGTTCCAGGAGATAATGAAGCTCATCGACAGATCCGGTCTAACGCAGTGGGTGACTGTAAAGCTCAAGGACATCATTCACCAGGAAGTTGCAGAATTCTTCCTGGGAATGTCAAAGGAAAAAGACCTCATCCGCTCTAATGTTCCTCTCAAAACAAAAGAGAGAACGGGATACACTCTCTGGGATACGGAAATCAATATCAACAGGATCCTGTTAAAGGAATTCAACCTGAGAGGAAGCCCAGTCAGATCTGGACGAGATGCTGATAAAGCCGAAGTCTTTAAATGAAGACATGTCAAAACTCTTGCTCCGCCACAGGAGGAACAGAAAAAGATGCAGAAGATAAAGTAGAATGCATCTATTTCCTTCCCAGCTGGGAAGAGAAAACAACATGAGGAGACAAAACAAACTGAAGCAAGGTGCCCAGTCAGTCAGCCGAGAAGCCAGCTGACATTGAGAGAGAATTCGTAACTACTCTCCGAGGAGCAGAAGGTCCACAAGCGGTGGTTTCTTACAGTGGAGAAGAAGTTCATGTGCCAGCGTGAACATCATCATCGTCACCACCTTAACGACGTATTCCAGCTGATCAACTAAGCTTAGACCCCAATCAACTAAGCTTAAACCTCACAGCAGATGGAATACTTCAACCGCCTTCTCCTCAATTTCTTTCAGCTCGACAGGGACACCAACTTCAAGATCAACTCATGGAAGTTGGAGCTCAAGCCCCTGCACCAAGCTCAAGAGGAAAGCATCATCCAGCCGATGATCACTTGCAGCTGGATGATAAAAACAAGAGTTGAACCCCTTACCCACACTTCAGAAGTGGAAGGAAAATGCTTAAGTCTCTCAAAGATTGCACGTGACGCCCCCATCTCAAGGTTTGAAAACCTCTTGCTTAAAGGAGTCTCAAGCGCACTGCAAGAAGCCTGAAGAGCTGTTCAGACTTTCTCATACAATCTAATGAAGTCTGAAGAAGCCAAATTGCAAGGAATAAAGTTGTGCCCTACTCAGAAGATGTCATCTTTAGAGCCAACTCATACCTCCAAGCACTCAGCTGGATCTCCCCAGCTGAAACAGCCAAGGAAGTTGTGCCTGCAATCACAGCTGAGGCTAATGCTATTAAAGAAGAGCCAGCCTATGCAACAGCTGAGCCACCAAGAATCCAGACTCCGCAAATCAGAGCTGACAGCCGCAACACAGCCGAACTAAACATCGCAACAGCTGTCAACACAGCGAAGATCGCTGACGCAATTAAGGAAAATTGCACAGCTCAATAAGATGATAGTTTGCCTCTCCCGCCTTGTTGATAATGCCAAAAAGGGGGAAAATAATGAGACGAAGAAATGTCATCATTAAGCAAGGGGGAAGATAATGAGACTAAGAAAAATGTCTTCATTAAGCAAAGGCAAAACTGCTGAGCTAGAGGAACCATCTGAGAACCAGCTGAAAACCAGCTGAAGGAGAAACGGAGTAAATAAAGAAGCAGCGAATGCAGAAGAGAAGACCCAGCCAGCTGGGATTGAAGATTGAAGATTGAAGAATTTTTTTCTTTCTTTTCGATTTATCTCTTTAATTGCTGTAATTTCTTACGCTAATAAAACAAAGTTTTATTTGCTGCTCAAAGCTCACCCTGATGACAATTACTTTTTGTCCAGGCTCTGAACTCTGAACTCTTTATCTGCTGATTTTTTTTACCTTCTTAAAACGTAGGGGGAAACTAAGGGAAAGCTTCATAGTTTGTCTCAGTTAGGTTTTGGCATCATCAAAAAGGGGGAAATTGTTGGGAAAATTATAAAGTTTTGATTTAATACCAAAACCCAACTGACTCCAACCGAGTAGATGATCGCATAAATCTAAGTAGGTTTTCCAGCTCGCCTGTTTGAGCTCTAGATTTTCTAAGTTTACAGGTTCAGGAAGCGGAAGACAGCAGAAGATCCAGCTGTGTTCACAACAGGAGTCAACTATCAACTGAGTTCTCCAGCTGAGCTGAGTTAAAAACAGAGCAGGATCAAGCTGAAGATTAATCGACCTGAGTTCAAGACACAGCTGGTCCAGCTGTACAGAACAAAGAGAACTAACTCTGAAGTCGTCACCTCAAGTCAGTTTACCCAATCCAGCTCTAAATTAAAAAACCAGCTCAAAAGACAGAGATCTCGGTATCAGAGGAAGTCAATATACCTCGACCAATGAGGGATTGCCAAATCAACATCCTAGACTTCAGAATCTAGGATGTGACACTGATGAAGACAGGTGCAGAAGCGCCCAACGGCAGATTGTGAATTTAAGAAGAGTAGGTAAGATTCAAACGGCTCCTCCAACGGCTAGTCTTGAATCTCTACCTATATATACCCGTCTTTAACCTCAGGATCAAGAACGAAAAACTCTCTACAAGCTTTCATTTTCTGAATTCATCAAGCCTTCAAAAGCTCTTAAGCAGTTCTAAATAGTTCAAAGAACACTTTGTCTTAAAGTGTTTATAGTCCAGAAACTGCTCAGTTTTTCGTCTGATTCCTAGGCAGAAATCATTGTATATCTTAAGCCTAGATTTTGAACGAGTTCATCTAACTCTAAGTTCTTCATTGTAATAACTCGTTCATAGTTGGAACCCCAAACCAAACCCCTCTTTACCCAAAAAGGTTAGGTCAAGGTTACGCTTGCTTGAAGCGTGAAATTCAAGTAGTTGTAAGGTTTTTTCAGTACCCGCAAAATGAAAGGTTAGGCTTGACCGTGCCCGTAAACTGTTGGAACACAGCTCGGGTTAGAGTTATGAAGTTGCTTGGTACTTGGAAACCAAGTGGTAGTGAATTACCAGTGAATCTGGTCGTGGACGTAGGAGGTGTTACTCCGAACCACGTAAAATCTCGTGTTATTTTCTTTCTCATTATTTTCAGTTATTGTACTAACTCCATTGACACATTGCATTTTTATCGAATCTGCACACTCAGCTGCTCTTCAAAGACAGCTGTGTCTTTCTGAAAATTGCACAACTTGATTAAGCTGAAAACGTAAAGATAATATTTTCAAGCTGAGTTTTTCTAAGCAAACGAGTTAAGTTTTTAAACCACCACTTTCCGCACCGCCAGCTGAGTTATTAGCCCAGCTGACCTTCCTCAGCTGGATTCATAACTGAGCTCACGCACTCTGTTTTAAACTTACTAAAAAGTTTTAAAAGTCTATCTTTGATGTATTCACCCCCCCCTCTACACCAAAGACCCAGCTCAGGGACCATCAAGCTTTATAACGTTGACGCGGAGGACTTTCGCCTTGTTTCCGAAGTAAACATTGAGCTTTGGGCTTTGAGCTTTATAACGCCGATGCGGAGGACTTTCGCCTTATTTCCGGATCAAACGCCACTTTGAAGCAATTCCGATGAAGAGCGCGTTGATTCCACAAAGAACGCCTTGAATCTCGTCGGGACACCTTGAATATTGAAAGAGAAATCTTAGAGAATTTCTCCTCAATTCTTGAGCTCTTGAAGATGATTTTTTGGTGTAATTTTGAAGTGTTATGGAGACCCCTATTTATAGTTGTAGGAAGAGAGGTTTAAGTGGGCTTTTGGGCTATATTATGGGCTTTAGGGGTGAGGTGGCACGATTTCATTGGCTCTAAGAAATTGATATATATCATTAACTTATTGCCAAAGAAATAGATATATATATCACCATATAAATATATATTTATTAATTAAATAACTTATTTAATATGAATTTCATAAGATTCCACAATCAAATAAAGATATTATAATTAATAAAAATATGTTAAAATTTTCGGTTCCTACGGGGTCTTTTACGAAACTTCCATTGTCCGGCATTATCTCATCTCATGCTTTCTTCCCGATCTTGAAAATTTTATCTTCATATTGCACTTGAATATCGAAATTAAATATGTAAAAAAAAGTGATCATACAAATATAAAAATATTTAATCAGAAATTCTGTATCTCTAAGCAAAGCAAGAATTAGGAGGTTAATATAAGTACTAGAAGGGCACGACGGGTGATTTTCAGCAGACAGACCCACCGTGCTACTTGCACGTGTGGTATGTGGGAGACCGAGGGTGTATAGTGTCGTCACGTTCTGAAAATCTATTAGTATTTGATGAATGTTAAAGAGATTGCCGGAGTAATATATATACATCATCAAGATTCAAGAGGTGGACGCGACGAGCAAAAGTAAGGGATCATTTGCCCGAGGCCCAGACGTGGCGCCGTACGTGTGGGTTAACTATATTATGAGGGAATTTTATGACAGATTCTCTCCGTCCGCAATAAGTGTTGTCTTCTTTTCTTTTTTGTCCGTCCACAATAAGTATTGTATTTTCTTAAATGGAAATAATTTCACTCACAATAAACATAGGTCTCACTCTCCACTCACAATACATCTATATAACATACTCTCCCACTCTTAAAACCCGTGTCAGTTCTCCCTCCGGACCACACTTATCGTGGACGGAGGGAGTACATGCTTATGGAATTGATGTCCAAAGACAGTCCTCAGTTACGGGGTCTTATTATTTATTAACCAACATATGGAATGTCTTGTTAAGGAATGGAATGCATTCAGGGCAAACACAATTACTTCTAATTTGAATATGCTAATTTTTTTTTACCTTTGTGAAGTTCTGAAACAATATTGTGAAAATGGCAGCAAGGGTTTATCGCAAAGTAAAGTGGAAAAGATGGGTCTTTCCCTGCAGGTATGTATACATGCTTAATTAATATTAAATTATGTTGTTATAAAATCCGTCTAATTAACAACGTCATAAATGGAGTACTAATATTCAGCTAAGCCTAAATCAGAGCTTCTTTGACGGACAAGATTGTTATTTTCAAGCATCGCAAAAGACACGTTCATTCCCAAATGCGCAATGCGGTAAAAACATATACTATTATATATGCACATTTGATTCAAACTTTGCAAATCTTTTTTATAGTTGCACAATATTGATTAAAAATCTGATACCATATGCATAAAAAAATGAGCTGAATTATTTTTTTGGTACACAGATGTCCCGATACGGTGGTGTTCAAGATAAAGGGAAAAGAAATGTCACTGTTTCGGTCGCCTTCAAAGGTCGCCTTCAAAGAATCCCACCGCCGTGTCTAGGTCATTAGGAAGAGTTAATTAGTTGTTAATATAAATTAGAAGATAATTTGAATTTATTGATCACAATAAAGATTTATTAATTCCAATTATAATTTATTAATCCCCTATTAGGATTTATTAGTCCATAATTATAATTTATTAATCTAAATTAAGATTTATTAATTTTTAAATAGAATAATTAAATAATGATTAATAAAAAAATGGTATTAGGGCGCCGGCACCCAAGTGTGCCCCTTCAGAAATTAATGGAAAATCCATACATGCAATTATGGACTAGAGAATGTCAGCTGTAATTTCAACTCTAAATAATCATTTTTTTAGTCGACGCCAAATAAAGAATGAGAAGCGAATTGGGACACCAATTGTGAAAAAGAAATTGGTGATATACTGGAATAAGTGCAAAAGAACATAAATAAAATAAGTGTAGGAAAATTTGTCAGTGTATCAACTAAAAGATAAACCATATGATAACAGAAATTCTCTGCCCATTTTTGTTATCCACATTATCAAAAGAATTGCTATCGCTATCGCTATCGTTCAACAATTGGAGTATTTCTAATCATAAAAAAAACACAAACTATTCAGAGGTTACTTACTGAACAGTAACTGACCCATCTTGCTTCATCTTCATAAGACCATTCTCAATGTTCCGCAACACAGGTTTGTATCTGAAATGTAGGACACAGATTACAGTTTAGAAAATCATATGCACACGCAGAGAGAGAGAGAGAGAGAAGTAGTAGAGGAGAACACGTACAGGCGAACGAGACCACTGTATGCTTGTGTTGCTTGCTGGAGACGTGTGGCGAGCTGCAATACCTCTGCAGATAGGGCCTCTGCTCTGCTTTGCTCTTTAGCTAGCTGTCCCTATAACATGTGAAAACAAGAAAATACACGAGTTACCCCAAAAGTAGACGTATTTCCAGAATGTACAGGAACTAACGGGTACAACAAGGGCATTGATTTATAGATACACCCTTCCTCCATTCGAAAACTAGAAGGTGAAAGAAAGAAACAGAAATACACTATCACAGATTCACAGTTCAGTTCACTGTGAATGGCACCCTCTTCTCCATAGGGAAGACTAATAGAATGGTTTCGCTGACAAACCTTTAGGGAAATATATTCAGCCCCCCCGTCTTGAGATTCAACTGTATTATCAACTCTGCTGGAGCCAGAAAGTGCTTGGGAAGCCTTATCATTCAGACCTGGTAAACTGGATTGCTCCGTCCGCAACTTGTCTAATGTGTTGCGAAGTTCCTGATTTTGTTGTATATATGCTTTGACCTGCAGGAAACACATAATGGAAACCGAGAATTTAAACAATGGTTTAAGAATGCCTCGTCTCAATAGGAGACGTAACACAGCGTCAGATTATGCCAAGGAACAATCAAGTAGTTATATGTAAACACAATGCTTCGGGTGGTAAGATTGATTGACATGGAGTGCTGCAATAAAAAAAATCCCAAATCCTGAAATAAAGAGACACATGGTCTCCTTCACCATAAAGTAGGATATAACTAGAATGGAGACAGTCATCCAGCTAACCAGTGCATGAGTCTAAGGTTATAACTAAAACACGAGCCGAAAAATAGGCACCTGATTCTCCCAGTGTGCTACTAGTCCCTGTGATTCTTGATAAGCAGATGAGAGACTTGAATTTTCTTCGAATAATCTCTCTATTTCCGAAGATTGGGAGTCAATCTGTAGACAGAAACTAATGTATAATGAGTTGCAGCTCTTGATGTTAAATGGGCCATACAGAAATCATTTACCTCCATTAGAAGTTTTTGTCTGCTAGTTTCCAGTCTCTCAACGGCTACTGCCATGTCGTGCAATTGCTTCTCAAGTCTCTCCTTGTCTTCCTGAGATCATGCGTAACACATTATCAGATAAATGGAAACCCCTAACACATGGAACCATAAATGAATGGTAAACTTAAGAAACAAAACCACAATTGATCCACCTATTTAAACTAATTGTAGTGCTGAGAAAAATTCACCTTCTGTGCAACATCACATTTAATTAGTCATACAGTAAGTGGAACCATGTATTTGCTAGAACTAAACTGGATCAGTCAAAAAATTCGTACCATTGTGAAGGCCTTTTGGTGCGCCTGTTCTGTTTCATTTTCTGCATTGAGTAAGGCAGGAAGAATTAAAAAGAATAATGATGGCAACTAGAAAGAGAAAAGAGGTCATGAATAAATAATGAAACAACAACTGGAAGCAGGACAAAATTGCATTGACTTGCCGGAGAAATATCTAGGGTCCAGATGAAAAAAGTGAAAAAGCTTCGTCGAATATTTAAACATGGGAATGTCTCAAACAGTGACAAAAATTCTACATCCACCAACGGAAAAATAAAAAACTTCTCATTTTCTTCATAAAGATAAAGTCTTACACCTCAGGTAATCGGTCTATTGATCTCGGTACATTTTATGACTAACTAATTCCTAAGGTGAGGAACTAGATCCAGTAACTATTAGAAATTATCATGGTCAACAATATAAATAGCAGACTTAGCAGCCACTGCAGCTTAAAAACCCAGAAAGCGATGGTGATACCTGAAATCCTTTTAGAGGCAGAGGCAAGTTTTTCTTCCAACTCTTGCTTCTGAATAACAAGAGCAGATGTACGGGCCTGCTCCTCTGCTAAGAGTTGATGCTCTTGTTGTCTAAATATTGCTTCTTGCTTTAAATTTCCAAAAACGAATGGAATTGGGATTCAGATCAACATAATCATTCTCATAAGACAAGCAAAAGAAATCAAATGACAATCTGACCTCAAGTTTAGACCTCAAATTCGACAATTCTGTTTCCATCACTTGCATCTGATCAAGTGAATATCCAGTTGCATTAATTCCAACTGAAGGATTGTGCATTGCTTGCTGTTGCAACGCATTTAATTCGGCTCTTAATGCAGCTGCATCCTCTTCTGCCTAAAGCATTAGGATAATAAGCATATGAAACAATGGGATGCAGGGGAGCTAATGTTTGTTAAATCAGTCGCTAGGGCTGCCACTAACTTACTCTATACTGTTCTTCCTCTGCTTCTTTTATACGTTTTTTCAGTGTGCGGAGCTGGGCAGAAAGATCCTCCTGTAAAAGTACAGTATTACAGGGAAGGAAAAAATGAAAATTGGTAGTGAGTAATGACCAAACAGATTAGTAGTGCAATTTGATACCCGTGCAACGACTGCAGCATCTTTTTCCATTGCAACATCTTTTAGAGCTCTTCTTAGTGAAGGAACTGTGTTCTGGTCCTGCAAATAAAAATAAGAAGAAGCAGTCGATTTACCCAGAAGTCCACTAACCTACAAATCTATACTCAGGATGTCATAGAAGTTGAAGAATGTAACATATCCATAGAGTTACAATAAGTAATCTATTACCACAATTATTTTGCTTCTAGTATGTTAGAAGAGGCACAAACAAATACCAAATTGAAGTATAGGATCATTAAAGCCAAAGTTTCTTGATTGGGCCATCTCTTTTTCTCTTTAAATATTGCAAAAGTTAAAGTTATAACATATCAAGCAAGTCATAATTATACTTAAAACGGAGGCATGATACCAGATCATTTAGTCGCTTCTGCATCATATCATTCTCCACTTCTTTCTTCTGAAGCTGATCAATGTAAAGTTAAAAGAAATCAATCATAAATACACAAGAACGCAGTGCTAGACGTACAATTATCTAATCATATGGTTAATCATCAATCAAAAAATATGTCGTGTATTAAGATACCAATGAGGTGAATTCCTTGTTCGCTTCCTCGAGCTCTGTATTCCTCTGTTGCATATCTTTCAATTGAGATAATAAACCACTGATATCATTCTGCATTATAGTATCGAAATCGCCAAGAGATAGTCCTCAGACCGTGCAAAAAAACATATAAATCGAAATTTTATCGTTAAACTAGCAAAATTATTGGTACCTCCGAAAGTCGATTTGCACTTTCCGATTTCTTGATACCAGTACCAGCAGCATCTAAATGCAGCAATAACATTAAATGAAAGGGAGAAAATTATTAGAAAAAAAAAAACACCAGAAAATAAAACCAGAGGCAATACCGGTAGGGTTTTTGGCGAGATCTGGTCCGGATGAGATCTTGCTCAATCTCTCTGCTGCGCGCTTCTGTCGAATATCTTCCAACTGCAGAAAATTACAAAAATAAGCATACGATGATCGGATTAATGTCTGAATATAACAAAATCAGACAGCAAAAATCAACAATTTTGCATATGCGCAATGAGACGAAGAGATCAACACCGTTCGTCGACCGAGAGATGCATGACGAGACTCCATCTCTCACTTAATTTTTCATTAACAAACGATTCTCGCAGAAAATTTGAGAGAGGAGAGAGAGTATGTTTTTCCTGCCGCCGGCCGACGAAACGTCGATGGAGGAGAGAGAGATGTGAGATTTTGGGCTTCTAATGGGCCGTTGTATCTGAAAGGGGAAATTGTTCGTTGTAGCTGATGGTCCACGTCACGTGCTTACGTGGTGAAACATCCAATAGGTTACTTACACGTGTAATTAAAAATAAACCTAGTCTCCTTTAGCCATTCATTTATTTTTTTTATTTTTTTTAGAGCTTATTTTGCAGTTTAATAATCAAAAGGAGTACTTTATATTTTTTTAGGGGAAAATACTTGGTAGATCTTTTTTCAATAATCCGCACTATAAAATTTTAGTTAATCGGTCAGTTTAGACTAGAGCTGTCAAATTACCGGGCCGGGCCGGCCCAAAAATTTGCAGGGCCTGAAAATGGAGAGCCCAGCCCGGCCCGAAATCTGGGCGGGCCGTCGGGCCGGGCCGGGCCTAAATTGACAACTCTAGTTTAGACAGTCTTGCTAGAATTTGAACTTTTTGCTCACTTCATTACTAGTCGCACAATATAATTGAGTTTTTTTTAAATCAATAATAGAATTGAGTTACCATTTTTTGACAAATTTTCCCAATCGATCATACTGTGCGGTCAAGTCCACATCAGATACATGGTATGATTGATCAAGCCCACATCAGATACGTTCACGTGCCAGTTTTTAATCTTTTTTCTTTAATTATTCGCCATTAGAATTTATTAATTAATAATTATGATTTATTAATCTCTTTAGGATTTACTAATCCTCAATTAGAGTTAATAATTCCCAATTAAAATTTATAAAATCAACTGTAAGCTCCCTAATTCATAATTATGATTTATTAATCTCTTTAGAGTTTAATCTCTTTAGGGTTTACTAATTCTCAATTCAAATCTCGAAGTGTCACATTTTATATCATTGAACCGTCACATTATGTTCATATATTGACTTTCCAAAAAATAAAATATAATGAAGCGCATCTTAATTGATTAAACTCTTTTCCTCTAACTCGGGAGTTTGAGTCATGTGTGTGTTGGGAAAAAAAAACATATATATATAGGGAGTGGTTCTAGTGAAAAGCCCCTTTAAAGTAAGAAATAAGAATAAATCACAACCCTTCATCCACAATAGATGGATGGCCAGATCTGAACAGGGGCGGATCCGGGTCAAACGGGTCGGACCCGGGTCACCCCGTTGACTTTTCTTTTCTTTTTTTTAGTTTCGAATTTTTTTTCGAATTTTTTTTTCGTTTTTTTAATAAAGTGTGGTACATCTCAATACACTGTGTGGTGCATCTCATTTTATGTTGTGGTGCATCTCATTACACAGTGTGTTGCATCTCATTATACATGGTGGTGCATCTCATTACACATAGTGTTGCATCTCAAAATGCATTGTGGTGCATCTCATAATACATAGAGGTTTATCTCATACACTATGTGTGTGTGTATAACTATATCAAAATGAGGAAAAATCTTGGGGTGATTTGGTATGATGAAATCAAACTACTTTTCAAATCATTGTATTCATACCATATCAATAAGCAAGTGTTTGGGATTTTTGTCTCCGCCTTCGGCTTCGATTTTAATTTATAGATAATGATTGTGGCAACATTAATATTTTTTAGCTCGCTCCGAGGCCTTCGGCTCCCCTCGCTCGACTCTTGAAAAAAAATCAAAATTAAAAATAAAAAAATAGTGAAAAAGAATATTAAAAAATGGTGCATCCCAATACACTTAGTGGTGCATCTCATTGCACAGTGTGGTGCATATCACCTGACTCTTAAAAAAAATTCGAAAATTTTTAAAAAAAAATCGAAAGTCAACGGGTTGACCGGGTCCGACCCGTTGACCCGGATCCAACCCGGTTTGACCTGGGTCAGATCTGATCCTCCATCCCTTGTAGATCTATGATGGAGATCTATTCCTATTTCTTAGGTTAAGATCAATTCTTATATAATCCTTTTCCTATATATATATATATATATATATATATATATTATGCGTTAGCGCAATTTAAGGTCAATTACATGTTAATCACTTTTTACAATAATTATTTGCCGCGCTCTCAATCATATCAATCACATGTATCTACTATCATATGTCTAACTTTATGTTGTAAGGAATTCGTTGATTTTAAGAATATTTCGCTTTAATAACCTTAATTTTTTTAGGAAAATGTATCTTTTTTATTAAGAACAAATATGGTATATGTAAAGGATGACCTTCCAGTCCACAACTTTCGGAGGTTCGTATGGACTCTAATAATGCTACTTTCTAAATCGAGCTAGATAGATTGTAGGGTGTAACGGAAACAGGAAAAAAAAAAAAAAGTAAAAGAAAAGGAGAAAAAAACATAAGATAACATTCCATTAAAATTCAAAAAAAAGATAACAATCCATTATAATCCGTTTTTCATCTTCAACAGTAGAATGCAAACGCTCTCTATATGACTGACCCCATTCTTCTCTTGCAGAGCTAAACTAACAATATTGTGTATAGATAGATATACACACTTTTTAAGATGTGGAGCAAAAAAATCTGTTTCTGCTTCACAATCTGTAAAGCTAAAAAGCATAAATCTGACGATGAAGAAGGATCCAGCTCGATAACAGCTGGCAAAAGAGGAAGCCGGAAGCGTAGTAGCGGAGGATCGCCGCCCGACGACCGCCATGCTGGATTCAACGACGGCGGAGCCGCCGCAACTGGAGCCGCTGGCGCTGCTGCTGCTGCGGCGGTTGCTGCGGACCACCACGCGTCCGAAATGGACGGCAGTACTGACGGCGGCGGAGACGGTTGTTAGTGGCCGGCGATGTTATTTTGGCGTTTGTTTGATTCTGATTCTGGTTTTGTTATGAAAGAGTTTTTTTTCTTTTTTGGGAATTATGTGAGTTCTATTTGTGTGTGATTGGAAGTTTTGGCTTGGAGTGATTGTACTCTTAAAATTATCATTTGAAGCAGCTATTTTGAACAGTATGATTTACTGTAGTAAAAAAACATGCATCATTCAACAAAATTGCCATAATTAGCTTCGCATAATTTATCTGTAATTGTAGTACCATTTTTTTAATGCTTATCCGTTGTGTGTGTGTGTGTTTTTTTCTCGTTGTGTTTATTTACTTTTACTTGTTTTATAAACTCAATGTGTTTTTAATTATGAATTTGAATGTGACTCAATGGAATAATACTATAATGCTCAAGAATCAAGATAGATGGATGGCTCCGCAATTTAATCTATTGAAAAATATTGCTAATATTATATGCTTAATTTATTTATAAATTTTCTAAATATTGATTTTGCAGCTAAAAAGGTAGGTGAAAATTTAATGGTAATATCTTAAAGCCCCAGTAAATTTTAACTGGGGGAATAATCTTGGGCCCTCGTTTATTTAATACGTAGTACTTTTTTAGAAGTTTTTAATATTTTAATCTTTTTTCATGATGGTATAATTATTTTTTATTATGAAAACTGACCATCATCAATTTTATTCTTTTTAATTTCTTTTGGTAAATGTAACATTAAATTTAAAACCTTTGGCCTCAGACATTAATCATACTATCGCTAGGTCAACACACGCACACCAGTGCACACCGAAAATAATGGTTGCGGATTCCGACCTATAAAAAAAATTCTTATTCTTACTGTTTATACATGTCGTGTTCGAAGTTTTAAGCAGGGTTTCTATTTCAGTAATTTCTTTTATTTGATTGCATTTATATTCATATGTATAATTTAATGTTATCATCCTATTCCTACGTGTGAGATATTAAATATATTGATAAAATTCTTCAATTTTCCATAGCATAGTTGTTTAACTATATATAGTTTATTTGTAACTAATAATTAAATATCAATCCAAATCGATTGCTATAAAATAAATTTTAGAACGAAAATTCAAATTCACCAGACTTACTTAATTTAAGTCCAAAATTTTAATTCAAGATTGGGCATTCTCGATTTCTCGTTAAGAGCCCATCTATTTCCACAATTCCACCGTCAATTAATTGACAACAAAAGCATATGAAAAATGTCATGATTAAAAATGGCGCAACTTAAATAACTTAAACCCATGACTCAATATAGTGATGAGTCATTTGAAGTTCGATTTAATGAAGTCTAGTGGTAAATATATAAAAGTTATTCATTTATTCATATTTGATAGAAAATGAATTACAACTACATTTGTTACGATCTAAATGCATACAACTCATTTAAGTACGTATGAGTTATAATAAACTCCAAACTTTTAATATATCTGATCGATTAATCTTAAATTCAATTCAATACAATTAATCTTAGCTACGACTCTTAAATTTAAACTTGACTTAATATCTGTGGCACCGGGAATCATCCTTCACACTCACGTATCATTAGTTCCTAAATTCTCCTAAAGGCCTAACCTAGGCAAAATGTGCCGTGCTACAACGTGCAACGGGCTTCAAATGGTCCATATCATAATTCCTATGACATGCATCATATATCATTGGTCCCTATCATAAGTTCTCTGACCAAATAAAAATAAAATCATAAGGCCTAAATCAATAAAATAAAGTAAAATGAAATCATAAGGCCTAAATCATCATCCTTCTGATGATTCATGTGGTTACAATGAATCCACGATATAGATAAATCAGTTCAACTTTTTTTTTTTTCCTTTTTCATTTTGATATAACCAACTGTAACAATATTGTTTGAGTCCAATACATCTTAGAGATAACCCTAAATTCGAATAATATTTTCATTCAATTATTAAATTCATTCCAAACTCATATTGAAGTATCTGGTTGTACAAACATTAGATAACAATTTGACTCAACTAAAATTTGTTCGGGCGATTTCAAAAAATAAAAAGTGTTAGTGTAATTTTATTAAGGATGAATGCTTGCATAAAATGTGTTTCTAACTGATTTTATAATTACGATATTATATTTTATATACTAAAAATATTGAGACAACAATGTGTTGGACAAACTTAATTGAAACAATACTGTTTTAAGTGTTGAGTCAATTTTATTGGATCCGTTCTACTTCTACCTCAATGTTTTAAAGTTGTAAGGAAAAAAGTTAATATTGTATATGACATGATATATTTCGAATATATATTGCTTGTAACATGTATTAAAATAATATGATTTGAAATATATTATTTACAATATATCAATTAGATTTGAAATATATGATTTATTTATTTATTTTGTTGATAACGAAATATCTGATTTTATTGGTAGGCAGCCACCTCTCTCTCTCTCTTGGTGTCGTTTTCAGAAACAGAAAATTTATTCCCCGCCTTTCGCTGATTTTTATCGCGCTCATTACCTGACGTGGATCATACATACACATACATAACTATAATTAAATTACGCAGCGTTGGTGCAGATATAAGAGCTCTCAGATTCCCCCGTGACAGTCTGTCGTTTCCCACTCCCTCTCTCTCTCTCTAGCAAACACTCGTCGCTCTCTCTGTCAATACTCGCTCGCACACTGTATCTCATTCCTCTTCGTGGAGATCAAGTCAAGAACAGCGGCGCATTCGCCATGGCGTCCGTCGTCGACTCCGCCTGGACCGTAATAAATTCTATTCCGTTCTTTCATGTGCCCTAGATTAACGTCATTATGTCTTGAATTGATTGATTGCGTCGGATTCGTGATTTTTGTCTTCTGATCTGTTTTTATGCTTGTTAGTTATATTATTTGTATGTTTGTTTTTTTTGGATGCTTAATCGTGTCTGATTGTTTCTTGTTTTGTTGTGATTTGCCTTCAATTTTGGAGTTATGCTTATTCAGCTTTTGACGATCTTACGCTGAGATGAGTGACGGTTGCGAATGGTGCATGTGCCTGAATTGTTGTGGTGTTATATAAGCAATGTGAATGATTTTTTTTATTGGATTGTTTTTACTCGTAACGTTTAACCTGGATAATAAAATTCACTGTTTCATAATCAAATTTTCAATGATTGGAGCATTAAATAATTAAAAATGTGCTGTTGTTGACAGACTCAGTGTTTTAGGACAAGTGAATTGGGTTTTTAGGGGCTCGAATGCTGATACTTCTATTTTAGCACATCACACAGTTCTATTTATTTACTTATTTTTTTTAACTTGATTCGACACCCCTTCTTCAAGTCTGAAGTAAGAATTTATACTTGTTGAATATGATACCTGCTTCTTCTCTAACACATCGACCTTAAGCAGGCTGCTAGTGACCTTTTTAAGCTAGTTGAGAGGCTATTTCAGATAAATATGAAGAAAATCACTCGATGTTAATTGTTAAGAATGATTCTTGTATTGTCCTTTTATATCCCACTCCTAGCACTAAATAAACTCTGTATTAATGTGTATCATGTGCTTGCCTTTCGGATGAGAGAGAAAAAAATATGGACTCTATATATGATGTCTTCTAATTTTGGACCTTCAGGTAAACCTGATCATAGATATTGTTTCATTGGTAGTGTTAATGCACGGTTTTACATGTGATACATTGTATTGGAATGAGCTGAGTCTAAGTTTTGAATTCTTACCCTTGATGATTTTTTACCTGCTTTTACATTCATGTGTAATTTGATCATTTAAAAGTTTCTTTTCTATTTTTGTTGTTGCAGTATCTAATAACCAATTTTAGTGACTTTCAACTGGCATGTCTTGGGAGTTTCTTTCTTCATGAAAGCGTATTCTTTTTGTCCGGACTCCCATTTATATTCTTGGAGAGGGCAGGATGGCTGAACAAGTACAAAATTCAGGTTTAATCTAGTGACTTCATAGTTGAAAGTTGTTTTGTGAACATTGATTGTCTCTCCATCACTTCCCGTGATACCAATAATCATTTAAAATAACTTATGTTTGTAAATCTTAGAACAAATTCGAGTTTTGCCTAGCTTTTCTCTCAAACAGTGCTGCTAATTGAGAAATATCTCAGTCACTCACCTTAGTGTTTTCTGTAAGTATTTTGCTACTTTGTGTCCTGTTGTTTTTGCACCTTTGAATTTGCCTTGAAAACTGGGACTTTTAGGCAGTTTTTTTTACCAGAACATTTTAAAATATTCTCTGCTCACTCAAAAAACACGGCAGCTTAAAGTATAGGTCTCGACTTTCAGTTTTAATCAAAAAATTCCCATTTAGAGGCTATATGTGAATATGATTATTTGATGCTTCCTTCCTCTATTCATGCAGACTAAAAACAACACAGTTGATGCTCAAGAGAAATGCATCACTAGGCTATTGCTCTATCATTTCTGTGTCAATCTACCTGTTATGATTCTGTCATATCCCGTCTTCAGATTTATGGGCATGCGAAGCACCCTTCCATTGCCATCCTGGTATATTCAGGTTCTTTATTATATACTAATACTTGAGTTGGGCAGACTGACAATCTTGACTTAATACGATAATCTTGCTTTGAAATAGTTTCAGATTTGAGCATGAGTTGAACCTCTGGTGAACAACAGTTTGTTTCTCTTCCAGATGCTTTTTTTTTTGCCAGATGTTCCCGTTAACTGATCTCATGATAACAAAATGAAAGATGCCTCTGTATTGTCAGCTCTTTCAGAAAGTTATACTGTCATAAACAAAAACTGATGAGCATAATCAACTAATTTTCCGATAGGTTTATAATTTAAAATATTCATTAATTTGGAACAAATCCACTCACACAGTTGTACACTGTGGAAGGTTTAAATGAAGGAAGAATCAGAATATGGGTTCAGTTTGTAATGTAGTTAAGGTTGTGGGATGTCCTTAAACTTCCTCTTTTTTCCCACAGATTTAGATAAGTAAAAAACGCCCAAGCAGGAAAAGAATTAGGTGAAAATTAAATTCTATTCTATTCTCTCTCTAAAAAAATCTTTTAATTTGCCCAACATTTCTTGAATTGCTATAGGTTGCCTTTACTTGCTGTTTATTCAGATTGCATCTTCTGCAGGAAAGTCATCTCAACACAGATTGTATTCTACTTCATCTTGGAGGATTTCGTGTTCTACTGGGGGCACAGGATTTTACATACGAAATGGCTTTACAAGCACGTCCATAGTGTCCATCATGAGTGAGTTACCATATTAATGTGCTCTTACAAGGAAATTCACTCCTCTGGCTGTAAGAAGTATTACACTTTTATCTCGAAAGCATTTATTAATATGCTTGATGCCTGTGCAGATACGCAACACCATTTGGATTGACATCTGAATATGCTCACCCTGCTGAGATTTTATTTCTTGGCTTTGCTACAATACTCGGTCCTGCAATCACAGGTCCCCATCTAGTAACACTGTGGTTATGGATGGTTCTTCGAGTGCTTGAAACTGTGGAGGCACATTGTGGATACCATTTTCCGTGGAGCCTCTCAAACTTCCTGCCTCTATATGGCGGGTGTGTACATTTTTTTTTTCTTTACTCTTTTGAGTACTACGAGAATCTTTAATTTTATTTCTGTGTTTAAAATTGTTTCAAGTCTATATAATTTTCTTTTCTGACTCCAGAGCTGATTTTCACGACTATCATCACCGACTGCTGTACACAAAGAGCGGCAACTACTCATCAACTTTTGTCTACATGGACTGGTAAGGTTTCTCTCTGCTATTTTATGTTCACTTTCCGTATATCTTTGAGTATTTGGTTTGGGATTTGTCAAACTTATTAGTTAATCGAAATTTTCTACCATCATTTTATGGCTGTAATTTTTATCAGTGCTATTATTTTTCTTTTATCTTTCATTACTAGATTACAAATCAAGGTCCCTGTGTAGTCTAGAACAATGTTGCTTCTAACCTACAATTTTGCAGGATATTTGGTACCGACACGGGTTATAGAAAACTGAAGGCACTGAAGAGTGATGGAGAAGAGATGGGTATGAAGGACATGTAAAATCGACAACGGTATCTTCGTTGGTTGCATCATAACATGATAGATTACAGTCTTGGACCATCATCTTCAATTGTGTGATATGGTTCCTGAGCATGTTGGTTGCAGATTGAATTTAGTTTGTTTTTTTTGTTCGTTCTCTCTTGGCTTTTTGATCAACAATTTATGTGTGTGGAATTAGGTTGTGGCATGTTATGGGTTTTGTGTCCTGCATATCTAACCACATGAATGCAATTCCACCTTTATTCTGAATCTGAACCATTTATTGGACCATTTTGACTGAAAATTCAATTCAATTTTATGTAAATTATGACCTTCATGTGATCTTATGAAGGCCAGGACGTTAGAATCCCCAAGGTAAAATTGCCAACAATCATCCAGTTTCTTGAAAAAAATAATCCGGAGGGAGTACATCTTTTACAGCCTTGCGGTGATTTTTAGTTTCGCTCATACAAAATTTGAACTCACTTCAATTCACTGTTTTATTTGAAGCAATGGAAGAACGAATTGTTTTTTGCAGCAACTTCTGTACCACGCCACTTGACTAAGTAAAATTCACCATAAATTAAGCGCCGTCATTAATTATGAAGAAGCCACTGCTGATGACACCTCCAAATCATTATGCCATTATGTTCAAAGGCGTATTTAGCTAAATTATGAGCTGCCGTATTCGCTGAGAAAACTCGACCACAATCTTTTGTTTTGCAGCACTTATAGCTTCAAACCATTCATCACACAAAGCATCCAACCCATTGTTCACATCACGAACCACGTGGACTGCTAACATAGAATCAGTATAAATTTATTCATATACAGAATACATCATTAATCAATGCGCATCTCAAATTGCATCTCTCTGTTGGCAACTATGACAGCAAGAAAATCCAAACAAAACCGGTGGCTCTATGATCCATATTATATCTTATCCATGATTAGGATAAAAGCCATTTACAGACATCCCACCATCAACACAGATTATCTGGCCAGTGATAAACGACGATGCAGGTAGACAAAGGAAAGCCACTGCTGATGACACCTCCGTTGGATCTCCAAGCCGCCGCATTGGAGTTCTGTCATACACTTCTTCCAAGTATTCTTTGTTACTAAGCACCTAGAGTACGAGAGTGAGATCATAAAGATAACGAAAGTTTGAGGGAGAGTTTACTTTGGATGATAGATTAGATTGACAATACATATGATGGAGTATTTGAAGGATCAGCTGATCAAATAAGCTAAAAGAAGTGGATTAACCTATATTATATTTATCTATCCGAGCTATCACCCAATGTAAACACCCTTCGACAGTATAACATTAGAAGAAAAGGAAATGAGAAACAAAACCTACTTGCTCCACCATGGATGTCCGAATATACCATGGTGCAACTGCATTCACTCTAATACTGTCCTTCGCCCACTCACATGCCAGATTTCTCGTAAGCTGATTGATGGCACCTAGAGACGAAGATATATTGCTTTTACTGTGTAACTCTATTACAAAGTTTGAAACAAGCCGATTTTACCTTTGGATGCTCCGTGGACAGACATATTCTTCAATGATACAAAACCAGAGACAGAAGAGGTGAACACGACGCTTCCTGCACCCGAGGCTTTCAGTAGAGGATATGCAGCCTGGCATATGTGAAAAGCAGATCCAAAATTTGTTCCCATGAGCAATGAGAATTCATCAGATGTAAAATCAACCATAGGCTTCCGGATATTTGTTCCAACGTTGTTTATCTACTGAGCCCATATACAGAAAAAGATTGAGCTCTTAGTTCATCATGCAGTTATAAAAATCTAGTATTGCATTGTAGAAACAATACACAAATTGGAGAATTGAATAAGAACACTAATAATTGTGTTATTGTGTCGTGGATGTACCTCTTTTTCATGTTTCGTAGTTTCTATTGTGTGAATGTTTCATGACAATACATATACAAGATTCCCCTCCCCTCGAAGAACAGATTAGCCCAACCTTAAAAAGTAAGGTTTATGCATAAACTGATTAACCTACATGATACATGAGAATCTGTTATCTTCCCTCATTCCATGTTCTTGAATGATTTTCAAACACAAGATAGACACAAAGATCATAGACCGAGTGAACTAGATGAACTTACAAGAATGTTGAGCTTCCCATTGAACACAGAGTTAACATTATCGAGTAACCTTTCCCGATCAGCTTCAGAAGATACATTGCATGCTGAGCCCGTAACTTCAAGACCCTGGCTTTCCCAATCCCTCAAATTTATCTCCAGCTCATCTTCGTTTCTTGCACACGTGTGCACTCTGGCGCCAAGGGAAGCCAATTCCTCCACAATTGCATGCCTAAAAGGAAGACAACACCCACATTAGGAATTGCATCATTCATTAATCATCAATGAAGGCGATATGGATAAGCAGCGATGAACACACCAAAACCATGCAGTCAAAGCTACCATCTCAAGAATCAATATGCTATACAGTCCAGGTATACAAGAAATGTGGAGAGCCGAAGATGGAATTTGGATGTGAGATACAAGATTCAAGAACAACAATTCCAGCAAAACTACAATGTTCGAATTATGTGAGCGACGTGTTTCAGCCTCGATTCACAAACTGCAATGTTGGAAATGAAGCTGTACCCTCCTTTTCCCCTTGTTTTCTCTCTTTTATTCTATTCTTCACTTCCTCAGTTATTGTTCATAGAAATTCAATTCAAATTACACTCAAATTTTCCCATATTCTCAGCAGGGACATAACACATTTTCAAAATGAGCCCAAGAATAACGCTACCAAATCAAAATCAAACGACTTCCAAGTGTCAAGAATCGACATTAACTGAACATGTAATGGCAAAGCCATGAATTTGAATATGAACCAACTAAGTTAAACATAAAAATGCAGCAAACAGCTCAAATTGCATCTTTCAACGACCACAATTCGCAAAATGCCTGAAATAATACAATTGCAGAAAATATTTGTGCACTGGAGCTAACCATACCCGATTCCTCTGGTCCCGCCGGTAACGAGGGCGGTGGAGCCACGAAGAGACCAGCGGGAGGGTTTCGCGGCGGAGGCGGCCGTCGTGAAGCGCAAAGAGCGGTGGTTCCCACGTGAGGAGCCAGCTGACGGCGTGGGTTTCGTAGAGTAAAGCTTAACGGACGCGGTGGCGCTGGAGTGAATTGCCGGCGCCATGTTTTTTGTATTCGGTGCTAAAAAGCCTAGATAATTCCGGCGGCGGCGATATATTCAAACAGAAGACTTTCATTTTGCCCCCTCAACTTTATTTATTTTCTCTTCCTCCCCGTCTAAATGCTTTATTCAAATTGTAAGTCCTCGCCGTATGATATGATATAATTAATAGCATGACTACTTCGAGTGAGCCAAAACTCCAACTAAAAGAAGAAAGGATAAAGGAGCATATAATTTTCATTCATCTCCCCTCATTGTACATATTTCATGTGCTATTTATTGACTACTTTCCAAAACAGCACCACACAGTAGCATGCAGAAACCCTAACAGAAAAGGAAAAACAAAAAGTTAAGTGGTCCTCTCAACCAGGTGCTCCCACGTCTGCTACATGACAAAGTCTTGGAAACGGGCTGGCATCTTTCTGTTGCGAACGGGCCGAAGATCAGTAGTTGGGCCTTCCACCAATTGGGCTGCATCTTCCTTTGTGGTGTTGGACTTCTCAGAAATGGATCTACTAGTTGTATCATTTTCCCCACCTTCAAAAATAACCTTGTCCTCAAGGTTAAAATCTGGAAAAGAGCTGTGCATGCGTTCTTTATTCTCCCAAGTTGAGCACTCCGGTGGTTAGCCGGCCCACTGAATCAAAACTTGTCATCGCAGCCCCGCCGGAGTTAAAATTTCTCTCTCACCGCAGATGGCAAGCGGCGCCGGCATTGGTACCGATTCAAGCATGTCTCCTGGTAAGGCACATATTGGAGTGGAGTTGCTTCCCTTGAATAGTTTTAGCTTAGAGACGTGGAACACAGGGTGAATGCGGCTTCCCGACGGCAAGGCTAGGCGATAAGCAACCTGGCCAATGCGATCGATCACACGAAACGGCCCATAATATCTCTGCGCAATCTTGGGAGGTTTGCGGCCACGAATCAAAGTTTGGCGATAAGGCTGCAACCGGACCAATACCATATCATCTATCTTGAACTCCAGATCACGTCGGTGTCGATCTGCTTGCTGCTGCATACGAAATTGAGATTGTCGGAGGATCTCTTTCAACTGATTTAGTAGAACATCACGCTGCTGCAAAAGATCATCCAAAGCTTGAATGGACGTCTAGCCGGGAGAGTATGAAGGGATCATCTGAGGTCGCCGATCATAAAGGGCTTCAAAAGGTATCATGCGGATACTACTGCAGTATGAAGTATTATGTAAGTATTCTGCCCATCCCAAGTATGACGCCCAAGTAGTTGGTCTCGCAAGAGTGAATGCTCTCAAATAATGTCCTAGAGTGTGGTTGACCACCTCCGTTTGTCCGTCGGTGGTATGTCGTGCTATGTCGGAGCGAGGTACCGCTGAGTTTGAAAAGATGTTGCCAAAAATTACTGATGAAGATCGGATCTCGATCGGAGATAATGATAGTAGGGAAACCGTATAAACGCACCACCATGTCAGCAAATAAAGATGCGGTAGTTGCAGCAGTAAAAGTAGATGGGAGACCCCCAAAATGCGCACTCTTGGTTAAGCGATCCACCACAACTAAGATCATCGTGTAATCTCGAGTCAAAGGCAATCCAGTAATAAAATCCATCGTTACCTCATCCCAAACGTGAGCTGGCACGGGCAGAGGCTGTAAGAGACCGGCCGGCGGCTGAGTTGAGTATTTAATTTGCTGACACACGAGGCAAGTTGCCACAAATTCCTTCACTGCCACGTGCATGTTTGGCCAGTAAAACGTGGTCGCAAGGTGGATGAGAGTCATTTTTACTCCTCCGTGTCCCGCCATGGGAGTTGCATAAGCTTCGTGTAACAAGTGTGAGATGAGAGTGGATGATTTGCTGATGTAATAGCGTTGCCGGAATGTAAGAATGCCGTCGACCACCTTGTAGTCAAAACTCAATTGATGCGCATCAATTTTCTGGTGGAGATTCTTGAGATCTGGGCACGTAGTATTTTCTTGCCTGAGGTGATCTAGAAGCTCGGTGACCGGCACGCTTACGGCACTATAAACTTGGGCTAGAGCCCCCTCACCCTCCACTGCTTCAACCTACTTCCTGTGACGCCGTGAGAGAGCGTCGACAGCCAAATTCGAGGACCCCGAACGATAATCGATGCGAAAATGAAAGCCAAGCAACTTCCGAACATATTTCTATTGCGCGGGGGTTTGAATTGTCTGTTGGATGAGCTCACGAATACTCTTTTAATCAGTCCGTATGATGAAGAAACGGCCCAACAAATACTGCCGCCATTTGTGCACGGCCTCCACGATGGCGTGCAATTCCTTAGTATAGGTAGACGCCGCTTGCATCCTCGCGCTGAGCTTCCGACTAAAGTACCCAATAGGTTGTTCCAGCTGTATCAAGACAGCACCGATGCCAACATCAGAAGCATAGGATTCCACCATAAACTCAACATTAAAATTCGGCAGCCGCAATACTGGGGTGGTCGTCATAGCTAACTTGAGTTTTTCAAATGCGTCCTCTGCTTTAGAGTTCCAATGAAAGGCTTCAATTTTAAGTAAATCAGTAAGGAATGCAGCGATGCCTGCATAATGACGGACGAAGCACCTGTAATATCCTGTGAGACCAAGAAAACCACGGAGCTGTTTCACCGTGTGAGGTGTAGGCCAGGAGTTCATGGCTTCGATCTTTTCCGGGTCGACGAGAACGCCTCAATGTGTCCAAGATATACCACTAATGACTGGCCGAACACACATTTTGCGGATTTAAGAACAAACTCTTGTTGGCTCAAACATGTAAAGACGCATAGGATATGATCGAGGTGTGTATCCATGGTGGAGCTATAAACAAGGATATCGTCGAAAAAAACCACCACAAAATCGTGTAAAAACGGCACGAACAATTGATTCATTGTGGCTTGAAATGTAGATGGAGCATTACATAACCCAAAGGGCATTACCAGGAATTCAAAATGGCTGTCAGTAGTCCGGAATGCCGTCTTGGCGATGTCCCGGTGATGCACGCGAATTTGATGGTAGCCGGCATGGAGATCAAGTTTAGAAAAAACTCGTGCGTTGCCCAAATCATCTAGGAGTTCATCAATTGTGGGGATCGGGAAATTGTCTTTAACTGTTACGGTATTAAGTGCCCTATAGTCAACGCAGAAGCGAAACGTCCCGTCTTTCTTCCGAACAAGCAGCACCGGTGACGGGAATGGGGATTGGCTAGGCCGAATGATGCCCTGTGCTAGCATCTCAGCAACTAGTTTCTCCATTTCTTGCTTTTGAAACTGAGGATACCTATACGGACGAACATTTACGGGATCAATATTTTGTTTGAGATGAATTCGGTGATCGATGCTCCGGTTAGGAGGAAGGCCAGTCGGAGGTAAGAAAATGTGGTGAAACTGATGTAACAGAGGGTGTAGAGCCGGTGGAGTGGAATATGGAATAAGAAATTGATGGAGAGAGCCCGGCCCATTTTGAGAGGAGTTGGGCCGAATAAAAATGGCACAGATTGAGTCTACTTCACCTTTGCGGCCCATGGACTGCAAAGAAGCAAATGTGAAGGGCTGCAAATCCACAGCGGAATTGCCAACTAACGTCGTGGTGACGCCAGCAACGGTAAACTCCATTGTTTGCGCAGTATAATTATGGGTAACGGGACCTAGTGTTTGTAACCACTGAATCCCAAGCACCACTGACGGTCCGACAATTTGAAGGATGTGGAGATCCACCATTGCGACATACCCCTGAATCTCAATAGGAACCGCCAGACACATCCGATTGCAGATAATATAATCTCTGTTGCCAACGTACACACGAAATGGTGGAATTGGTTGTGTATCCAACTTTAGTGACTGAGCGATAGCAGGCTGCAGAAAATTATGAGTACTGCCGCTATTGACGAGCATTCAAACTTCCTGTCGGTGAATGGTTCCCAAAAGGTGTAGAGAGCATGAGCGCGCCAGCCCAGAAAGTGTGTGGAGAGTATAAATATCCCCACAAACAGTGATATCTGGTGGCTCTTCCTGCGGCGTGGTGTTCACCGGCACAGAGTCATCAAAAAATTCCTCCACACGAAATATCCAGCCAGATGGATCGGAGCCATTGAAGCTGGGTACCTCCACCCAGCCCATCGACTTGAAGGAGTTTGAAACTTGGTGAGGGTGGTGTTGGTTGCAAGGATCTGACTTTCAAGATGGGTTTTCTAGGAATCGATGTGAGTTTGGAGAGTTTGGATGGCAGACAAGAGATCGGAACCAGCCATGGGAGGCAGAGTTTGAAAGCAATGAAAACACCAATGATATGATATAATTAATATAGGACTACTTCGAGTGAGCCAAAACTCCAACTAAAAGAAGAAAGGATAAAGGAGCAGATAATTTTCATTCATCTCCCCCTCATTGTACATATTTCCTCTGCTATTTATTGACTACTTGCCAAAACAGCACCACACAATAGCATGCAGAAACCCTAACAGAAAAGGAAAAACAAGCAGACAAGTGGTCCTCTCAACCAGGTGCTCCCACGTCTGCTACATAACAAAGTCTTGGAAACTGGCCGACATCTTTCTGTTGCGAACGGGCCGAAGATCAGTAGTTGGGCCTTCCACCAATTGGGCTGCATCTTCCTTTGTGGTGTTGGGCTTCTCAGAAATGGATCCACTAGTTGAATCACCGTCGCCGACAACGTCATTATACATTGAGCAACACTCCGCTGCGCCGGACGCCGCGGATCGCACAGTATCGTTGGTATTGTCCACCTTGTATTTTATTATTTTAATTAATTAATATTTAAATAATTAGTAATTAATTAATTTTATTTGGAGTTTAATAAATTTTATTGAAATTTGTAAATTTAATTAGGGCTTAATAAATCATAATTGGATTAATAAACCCCAATTACCCCTTAAATATTTTCTATTACGACCAACTACACGGTGTATTTGGTCGTCCCCAAATCTTTCGGATATAGAGGCATTTTTGTGTTTGTTCTAGAATACTTATCTCTTTAAGAATTGAAAGAAAAAATCTATACTAAACACACTCCAATACTAAAAAATTAGAGTATAAATTCTTTGAAACCGTTTTTTTTTTGGTAGAAAGCAACATATTATTCGTCTTATCCGAAAGCAAGTTAAAAACCCTTTGCATCGATGTTACATACATACATCTTGAATCCAATTTGAATCAATTTTTTTTTGGATAATTTTCACTTAAATAGCCAAACTATTCAACTTTTCATAATTATATTCCAAACTATTAAAAATATCAATTAAATAGCCAAACTATTGAAATTTTTACAATTGTATTCCAAACTATTAAAAATATCAATTAAATGGCCAAACTATTGATGTTTTCACAATAATATTCTAGATCAAACTTTCGACGACGAAAATTCAAGGTGTCACCCCGGAAACATATTTAGAATTTCAAAATTCTAAATTCTTCAAAACTCAACCAATATAAGTTTCCAACGTAATACCTTGGATTTCCGTCGCGAAAGTTTGACCTAGAACATTATTGTGAAAATTTTAGTTTGGCTATTTAATTGATATTTTTAATAGTTTGGAATACAATTGTAAAAATTTCAATAGTTTGGCTATTTAATTGATATTTTTAATAGTTTGGAATATAATTATGAAAAGTTGAATAGTTTGGCTATTTAAGTGAAAATTACCCTTTTTTTTTTTGGAAAACAATGAATTCTTTGCAAGCTAACGTTTGATTCGAAAGCAAGATGAAAGCCCTCTGCATCGATATTTCATAAATACATCTTGATTTGATATTAAAATTATCTCAAAACTAGTGTTTTATTCGGAAGCAAGCCTTTGATTCAAAAACAAGATGAAAACTCTCGCATCAATGTTACATAAATATCTATATTGAATTAAGTAGTTACAATCACACATCATAATTTTGTAAACTTAAACCAAAATATTGGAATAATGATGATTAGATATTTTTTATTTTTATTTGTATATGCCAAAATCTTTGTTCTGAATAGTGAAAAAATTGAGACATACACAACACAAGGAGCGTTTTTTCCTCCTCTTGGAACTTCTAAAGAAGAAAAAAGAATAATTCCAGATTTTCTGAAACTAAGATATTATTTTTTTAGGACAACGCCAATAAAGATATAAAGATAAATAAAATAACAAAATAAAAAAGAAAGATATATAGCCATCAGATCAAATGATGCCACGTGGAATGAGGCTACAAAACGGATGCAAACCTATTTATATTCCACTCTTTATTTCTCCTTTTCTGTTCCGCCTTCGTCCGTCTCAACCCCCTCCTCTCGCCGCCTTTCTCTCCCTTCGCCGGCGCCATTCGTTTCTCTCTCTCTCTTATTTTCCAGCAATTCACACCTTAATCCATTGATTTCAGTTCGGAAACAATCGATTCTGAGCTTCTGCTTCTGCGTTGCTCGATTCTAATTTTCCGAACAAATGGCGAGCACCGGTACCAGTACCAGCAATGTCTACATCCACGTCATCGAGGACGTCATCAACAAGGTCCGAGATGAGTTCATCAACGACGGCGGCCCCGGAGATGGCGTCCTCGCCGAGCTTCAAGGAGTAATTATTCTCCGCTTTCATTTAATTTGTTGAAATAATGGATTCTGAGTTGTTTTAGGGTTTAGTGATACAGTTTTATTTTGGCGGTATATTTGGATTTATTGCATTGAAGGACGATTGAGTAGTTTCAGGGTTTTGAAATTCCTGGATCTGCGGCTGGAATTGTATTGCTGATTTAGTTTTTGGTGGAATTTTACAGATATGGGAACTGAAAATGATGCAAGCAGGCGCGATTTTGGGTCCGATAGATAGGTCGGCCAAGCAAATAACAGCAGGGGGTCCTATCACGCCGAATCCCGTGCATGATCTTAACGTACCTTATGAAGGCACTGAGGAGTATGAAACTCCCACTGCTGATATGCTCTTTCCTCCGGTGAGTGCTTAATTTTTTCGTTAGCCATTGTGAGGATCAATATGTTGATTTTATGCCTTGACTCTTTACTGATATTGTTTTTGCTGGGGAATTTCTAGACCCCGTTGCAAACTCCGATGCAGACACCATTGCCAGGGATGGCCCAGACACCATTGCCTGGAATAGCTCAGACTCCCCTTCCTGGAACAGCTCAGACCCCTCTTCCTGGAAACGACAGCAGTTCGTTCTATAGCATTCCCACTGGTGGCACCCCAATTACCCCCAATGAGTACTCCTCTAATAATGAAAATGGCAGTGAAGGTCAAGTAAAAGCTGGAGCTGGAAGGCCTAGCCAATATATGGTATCATTATACTGAACCTTCTTTTCTGGTGGTGGGTGTGACTGTCACTTTGGGCTGACAACTTTGTTTTCTGCTACCTCATTCGCTTACCCTTTTTAAATTTATGATTAGAATGTTCCTAATTTTCTTTTCTAACATAGCTTTGGAATCCTCAGTAATATTTTAAATAAATTCATGAGCAATTTCTGCATTCTCTTTCCCTTTTGGTGGTAGGTGGTTCAACTGAAATCTATATTTTACTTTCAGCAGCCACCTTCATCTTGGTTGAATCAAAGACCTCCTCTTGATGTGAATGTTGGTAAGTGTAATGGTTAAAGTTTTATAACAATGCATTGTCTCTCCTCTAAATAGCTATGTAGATGTAGATGGTGGCAGTGTATAAAAAAATGTAAACTGGTGGAAGGCAGGGTAATTTCACTTGCTTCATATTGAATCTCTTTCTTTGTAGCTTATGTGGAAGGTCGGGAAGAGGGTGACAAGGGAGGACCAAATCATCCATCGACTCAGGTTACTGTCATTTGTGCTTCATGTTTATTTCAAGTTTTTAATTGAGTTAATGGATGTACTAAATCAATCGTAAAATAGATACTATATATGCCCAATAATATGTGAAAAATGACAGATGGACGAACATTTCATACATGCAAATTGCATGGTTCTTATTCTTCGGTAGGACCTCCACAAATGATCTTTTTTTTTAAAAGTTTAAACTGAAAATCTTCTCTCAGTATTCTATTATCTCATCTGAGGTAATAGAGCGTGCATCTGATGTTCAGTATTACTTTTAAAGCTAATACTGTGTGAATACCCATCATTTTGACTTCTTTTTTTTTTTACTCAACTACGTGCCAATTCTTATTGAATCAGGAAACAATTGACTCTGTCAATACATTTGATGGACATAAGAACACCGAAAGTAACTCAGCTCTGCTTTGTAGTGTGGTAGAAATTTGGGAAATAAAATAATAAATGTCATGTGGTGGTGTTTCATTTACTTCATATGCCAATAATCTCTAAAATGCAGTAGTAAGACATTTCTGTGTCCTTTTTCTATTGGTTGCCCATTCCGTTATGGCCAAATATATGCTGCTCTCTTGTATCCTGCTAGATGCCCACAATATATTACAGCTTAAAGGAAACGATCTCCGAAGCTACGTAATATGCTTTAGCAATTTATCATTAAACATGATAGTGAAGCCAAGGTAGCAAAGACATGTTAACTGTATTTTCTTGAGTTACTAGATAGAGAGGTCTATTATTAATTGCACTTGAAGTGCATATGTCTAAGGAACATAAAAGGAGAAGTTGGACACTTTTTTACCTCATTGACAATCTAACTTGAGGCTTTGAAAGTGGTATCTTATAGGGCATTACATTAATCTGTTGGCTGGTGAAATGAATCCAAATCTTGTGATTTAAGATATTTACAATGATGTCATGAAAAACCAAATTACTATCAAGCATCCCTTGATAGTCTTACATCAACCATTATTCAACTGAATTTTGCGGTAACGATTATCTGAAAATTACCAAATTTAGTCAGGATGCTCTTGGTGGGGTTCTCTTTGAATGATTTTGATTGTTGTATGTCCCGAAAACTGGGGTGAGCAAGCTTTGCTATACATGCTGCTTTTAGAAATGCATACTGTCATTGTTGCTCTGTTTATTTAAAAGCAATTTTGCAAGTTACTATTTCATTTCACTCAGGAAAGGATATAATAGGGAAGAACTCAATGCAGGATTTTTTCTTGATGCCCGGTGGGAAACGAAAACGGGATGACGTTCCTCCACAATATCATCCTGGTGGATACATCCCCCAGCAGGACGGAGCTGGAGATGTTTTTTCAGAGGTGCTGAAGGTGAAGTTTTGATTCTAAGGCACAGTCCCAGAAACAATTTTGTTGCCACTAAGTTGTCTCAAAGATTAATTCCAGCCTCCAGGCAGTTGGTTGATGTTATGTGGGATTCCTGAATATTTTATTTGTCTTTAAACTTTCAAATCATTGTTTGAGAAGTAGAAAATTGTTAACACAAACCTTTATGCATTGAGGAGGTTTTCTAGATTCATCTTCTTTACACCTGTTACCTGTTGGTTCTAGTGCACAATTTCTATTTTTCATACATATGTGAAGTATCTATACAATATCTTATGATTATCTAATATCTCTTGAGGGTCTGTGCTTGTGAGACTGAGGCCCCTAGTTATCTCATTACCTAGTATCGGTGCAACTTGAAGGCTTCATTATTTAAAAGTAACTGCACTTAGAAGTAGAACCTCCCTAATGACTTTTCATATGTTAAAAGGATTAGCTTGTAGAAGAAGAACATGCAAGCATGCCTTGGAACAATTTATAAACATGATTACCATGGAGGGTTGGGGATATGACCTTGATCTCTGATGATTCATCTGCCTTCACTGTGCTAGCCTCTTCAGTGGACTTTAGGCATTTCAAACTTGTAGGACATTTGTTCTCTGCTATTTTTAACTGTGTCTTCATATTTTTGGCAGGTGGGTCTAGGCAGCACTGCTCAAATGCCCGTTCAAGAAAAATCACTGTCTCGTAGAATTCCTCAGTTGGACGGGCCCATGCCAGATCCATATGATGATGCGCTTTCTACTCCCAATGTGGGTATACCTCTGTGCGAGTCTAATTGGTTGTAGTATTAAAGCTAGCATGCAATTAATTTTAGTGATTGTCTTTAGGTGGTGATAGCCATCTGATGGTAGTCATCCTTCATTTTTTCCTCCTGTGACATTTTCTGAAGAGTTTCTGCCCTGGGATGGGGGGTTTGGTTTCTAAGGGAAGGACTTCATATAACCTATCGACTTTTGAGCATTTTCCTTTCCAGATTCAGTTGCTGGATGCTGCGAGAATTTGTGTTTGTCTTTGTTGACATTTTCTTAGTCTATGTCAATGTGATTCGATGTAAATTGAGGTTTCAGTTTTTTCTCGAACTCTTTCTTTAAAAGCAGCATGCTTTTATGTGATCTGAGTGCTAAGTGTTCAACATATAGATAGCAACACATACTAACGTGTCAGGACATCTTTTTTTCTTGTCTGAGAGTTAAATCTCACTGCTGTCTTCTAGAGAAGTGAAGTTTGCATGACTAATCTTTATCTTATAATTAAGATAGGATTACTTGCAGAACGGCCAACATTCAGTTTGACTTCTTCTAAGAAAATACTCCTGTAAATTTATAGATTAAATATGCCCAGTGGTATTGATTGTCATCTGTGTCGATTAATACCTTTTGCGTATCTTCGTTATTGGGCTTTGTGTGCACCTCTTGATTACATATTTTTTGTTTTTGTCTTTGTTTTTGTTTTTAAACCAAATCTCTCAATTACTTTCATTCTGTATTATACACCCAGTGCTTTGCTAGATGAGTTTATTGGAAGTCGCTTTTTCTAAACTAACTTAGTTGCTTTTATGGCTTCTAAAAGATATACAATTATCAAGGAGTCATCAATGAAGACTACAACATAGTGAACACGCCTATGCCCAACGGTAAGTTCTCACCTAATTGAGTACCTCCCGCGCTTTAAAACTGTTAACGACCCATAGCTAATATCAAACCATCTGCATTTCCAGAGATGCAAGCAGCAACTCCTGCTCCAGTTCTAAATGAACCTGCAGACGAGGATGATGATGATGAACCCTTAAATGAAGATGATGATGATGAGTTGGATGATCTGGAACAAGGGGAGGATCTAAACACAACTCATCTGGTTCTAGCTCAGTTTGACAAGGTGCTGAGCTGAAGTTGCAAAATGTTTTTGTTTACTCTGGTTTTTCTTTCGATGAATGTTTTATCTCATTCTTTCAGCTATGTATTGTCTTTATATTCCTAAAGAGATACTTGTATATACAGGTGACAAGAACCAAGAGCAGGTGGAAGTGCACGTTGAAGGATGGCATTATGCACGTAAATAATAAAGACATTCTGTTCAACAAGGTATGCTTCTCCTAGATTTTCTTTACTCGTGTGCGTGTGGATTTTATTTGTAACTGTTCGGGTATTGGGCTTGTTTTCACCAGGCAACAGGAGAATTCGAGTTCTGACTTTGTTGGAGAGACGGTTAAGTTTTCGTATCTCTCTCTCTTGGACGCTGGTTTCAGTCGAAAACAAGGTTTCTCACACTGTGTTTGGTCTCTTGTATGGAATGAAAACCAGTGAAAAGACAATGTACAGAATTGGAGATTTTTGGCTCCAACTACGAGTTTATTACTTGAAATGATCGATACCCTCGTATACTTCGATTTTTGTGTACTGGGATAAATGTTCTTGATATTTTTATTTATTTCTATTCAGATATATACCAACATTTCATGTACTCATTATCTGCGATTAATTGGTTACATTTTGCGTATTTGAATTTTGAAATGCAGGTGCATGTTCTTGTTTGCTTGTTTCAGCAATATTGTGAAAAATGTTAGAATTATATTGGTTACACAATCTTGTACTCCCTCCGTCCCAATAGCAATGTCTCATTTCTTTTCGTGACGAGTATTAAGAAACAAGATTAAAAAGATAAAAGGTGGTAGGTCCCAAGCTTTTTTAAGGGTTAATTATTTTCATTTTTGAAATGAGACCTTGCTATTGGAACACTCCAAAAAAAAAAGAGGGACCTTGCTATTGGGACGGAGTGAGTATTAAGCTATATTTAAACGTACTTTTGCTGGTTGTGTCGATGTTACACTTTCTGATTTTGTGTACATATTTATGGTAGTATCTATCTATCTATCATCTACTCGAAAGTCTTGAATCAACACGTATGTGTGTTTTTATCTAATTTATTTATTTATTTATCTATGGTGGATACGCATTAAAACTCCCATTGTATTTCGTCAGAAATAAATTCGATGGGCTTGCTGCAACTACCCAAATCATAACTAAATTAATAGATTATCTCTTTTCTCCCTATTGCTGCAACTTCTTTAATTAAGGCATCTTTTTAATTTCTCACTTGATATACTTGGAATTCCGAAAGTCGGATGAAGGGATTATATTTCAGTTGATTGCGTATCAAAATAACAATCTCTATACCGTTTTGCGATCATAAAATAATATTTTAATTTTAGTTTAAAACAACATATACTGTAACTGGAAGCACCACCAACCTTTATTCCAGCTATTTAGCGTCAACAAAATTGGAGGCACTTCGTTCGAGTTGCAATCTTTTGTAATTTCAGTTGCTAAAATTGAAACATCAGCCAAAAATTGCAAAATGTTTTAATAATTTGTAGTACCAATTATAATTAATTCTTCAAACACCCAAATTATGATTTGTTTCAAAATGGGTTCTCCCCTAAAATACAAAAGGGTAAGTACACGGATTTCGGGTATTTTCGGATTTTGCACATGAGCTTTAAAATTTGAATTCAAATACACATCCTACCAAAAATTGTAATTTAGTGATATTTCTCGCCTAATCTAAACAAGTGAGCGAGCAAGCGCTATGGCTCGACATTCAATAAACAAACACACAGCATGTTATCTCCTCACATCCCGCCATTGAACGTAGTACTCGTTTGGTTCGAGTATAGGAATGGAAAGATAACGGAATCAGGTAGAGGAGATGAATGGTAACAATAACTGTTACTTTTATTAGGTGTTTGGTTTAACAATGAAAATAAATCACCTTGTGAAATGATTTCGGAGAGGAAATAATTTTGTTACCGCTCTTGTTTGGAGGGTAACATTTTTGGGGATTGGATTACCCTCAAGTAAGGGTAATGATTAACCCAATACCCAAACCAAACAAGAAGTAACGGATTCAATTAATTGAATCTCTTTCCATGCCCAAAAAATACCGAACGAAACATGGGCATACTGGATAACATTCTATCATCACACCATACGGCACTCATTGGCCGCCAACGACGAGGGGGTCGCAACCATTATACCTTGGATTCCATAAAAGAGCGAACGAAACACCAACTTGAGAATTGAGCATTACGAATTCCCAAAAGAGTGCATATAAACCCTAAAATTGAATATACATCAAAGTCGTAGAACGACGACACTCAGTTTAGTTTATGGATTAACTGAAGTAGCGCTGCGCTTACAACAGCAGAAACTACAGAAAAATCAACTACACTTGGTTGGTGAATTCGAATTCGTGATCATCAAATAACAAAGAAATGCTGCTGCTGCTACGTCGGGACAACCTCAGGTGCAAGAGGCGCAGCTCCATCATCTTCTGCTGATGTACTGTCTTCCACACTCTGCTCCTTCTTTTCATCCTCTTCTAGAAACCCATGCTTGTATCTGTCGTAATTTGTCCTCTCAGCCGGTTTGAAGGGTCTCTCACCGAGCACACGCACCATGTCCTCCTGGTGAAGAGTTTCCTTCTCCAGCAGCAACTCAGCAATCTTAGCCACTTGTTCCTTACGTTCCTCTATTAATTGAATCGTTCTTGCGTATGCCGTTGCAACCCATTCACGAACTTCAGTGTCGATAATGTTAGCCGTTTTGCTGCTGTATGGTTTGCTCATCTCAAATCCGTCGTCCCTCTGAGGGAAAGAGAGCAGACCAACTTTCTCGCTAAAACCATACACTGCTACTTGCGCATACGTCATTTTCGTCACTTTCTCCAAATCATTTTGAGCTCCAGTTGATATTTTTCCCAACAGCACCTAGAATAATAGGACAGGACAAATTTGCATCACACTTAAAATGGGGGTAATTAATAAACATCTTTAGATATACCGAAAGAATAGTCAGATTAGAAGCTATTACTCATCATAGGTCATAATTTTTTATAGAATTATGGAGTTTCCCCTAAATAACTCGGATAATCTTGACAATGCTAAGGAGCTCTGTTTGTATACAACCTCTTAAAAGGCCTATCCCAAGCATATATACAATGAAAACAAGTAATTTCATACCTGTTCAGCTGCACGTCCACCGAGAGTCATGCAAGTCATATCAAGTAGCTGCTCTTTCGTCATGAGAAGATTCTCGTTAGGAACATATTGTGCAAAGCCAAGTGCAGCAGTACCACGAGGAACAATAGTAACCTTCAACAAGGGTTCTGCATGCTCTAAAAACCAGCCGGCCACAGCATGACCTGATTCATGGTAGGCTACAGTCCGGCGTTCGAGTTTACTTATAACCTGCTCAAAGAACAGAAGAGGCAAATAAGCCACAATTTATCCTTTTTTTTTTTTTAATCAAGATGGGATTGGGTAAAATCGTTTATGACAATATCAGCTAAGCTATTTTCAACTTACCCTATTTTTCTTCTCAAGACCACCGATTATTCTGTCTATAGCTGAATCAAAATGTTCCATTGTCACCTCTTTTTTATCAGATCTAGCAGCAATTAGAGCAGCTTCATTGCAAACGTTTGCAATATCCGCACCTGCAAATCCAGGAGTCAGGGCTGCTAGCCTCTGAGAGAAGAAAGCAGGTTCGTTGTCAAGTTTAATCTTCTTCAGATATATCTGAAATATTTTCTCCCGGCCCTTGATATCAGGTTTGTCTATACTAATTTGCCGATCAAACCGACCAGGTCTCAACAAGGCAGCATCTAATATATCTGGCCTATTAGTGCCAGCAAGAACGACCACGCCAGCAGTTGTTCCAAATCCATCCATTTCCACAAGCAACTGATTAAGGGTGCTTTCACGCTCATCATGGGAACCAGACATCCCTCCACGTCCCCTTGCCCGACCAATTGCATCAATTTCATCTATGAAAATGATACTAGGTGCACATTGCCTTGCCTCTTGGAACAAACTTCTAACCCTTGAGGGCCCAACTCCCACAAACATCTCCATGAAATCAGAACCAGATATGGACAGAAAAGGCACGCCAGATTCACCAGCTGTTGCTTTAGCTAGGAGCGTTTTACCAGTTCCAGGCGGTCCAACCAATAGAGCTCCTTTAGGGATTTTGGCCCCCAGCTCCTCGTACTTCTTTGGGTTCTTTAGAAAGTGAACAAACTCCATAATCTCTTGCTTTGCTTCATCACAACCAGCAACATCTTTGAAGTAAACCTGGAATATGGAAACGAGAAAGTCAGAACCATAATATTTAGCATCAGAGACTGGCTCCTTATTATGAAAATGAGATAGCAAATGGATCTTATCAAGAAAACTGAAGGACAAACCTTATTTTTTGCATTTTTATCCATCTTCGTAAAGTGAGCTTTTCCAATGTTAAATATTCCCCGTCCGCCCTTTCCGCCACCTCCTCCAAATCCAGATTGCATTTTTCGGACCGAGTAAATAAGTGATGCCAATATGAGAAGAGTGGGAGCAAATTTCATCACCTCTGAGAACCAGGCCACTTCATTAGCATAAGTAACGGGTACATAATCATGTGGGTCTATGCCTAATGCTTCTTGGGCTTCTTCCAATTTTTCTTCAAATGTTTCAACACTTCCAATGTTGAAGTAGTATTTATATTGACTTGCTTTTCCACTTGGATGTGTGTCACCGACTGGAGTATCAACGTCAGATCCTTTGGTTGAATCACGGCTACTGTTTGTCTGTGGTGAGCTTCTTACATAAACTTTGGCAACAGATTTATTCAAAATAACAATATGGTCGACTAAACCTGGTTCAAGAAGCTTGTTTTTGAACTCTTGAAAACTGATCTGCAAGTTCACATTCAAATGAATGACAAGTCAACAAACGTGCGAGCGTGCGGGGGGTGGGGTGGGGGGGGGAGGGGGGAGCAGAAGAACTTTTATCATACAACCCCCTAAAGTAAAGATGTATGAAGGAACAGAGTTAGGAAACAGGTAAAGATGCAGAAACAAATTTCAGTCGAATGACCTTAAGGCATAAGGGTAAGAGAAACTTTTTGGCATGAATTCCTATGTTATACAAATTCTATGAGAACCACTTAGTTAACAAGGATGCACTCTTTGTTAGTATGTTTCCATCTGAAGGGACTTTTTGGCATGAATTCCTATGTTACACAAATTCTACGAGCACCACTAAGTTAACAAAGATGCACCTGTTGTCACAATGTTGCCTTCTTAAAGCATTTTATGTTTCCCCTAGGGTGATAGACTGATAGTAAGACCTCAAGAAATTTATAAATAGATATTATTACTAGGCAAAGCTTGCCAAAAGTTAAAACGATGTTTAGATTTGCATTGGGAGGGGGGTGGAGAAAGAAAGAAAGATTAAGTACGTTAAAGAAAGAAAGAAAAAGTACCATAGATTGTAGACAGTGTCATAAGGACTAAGAAGCCCATTGAATGCTTATGAAAATTAGAAGAATTAGAATATTTGAAGCTTAAATAGCAGTTTTAACCAAGTCCTGCTATAATGCTATTCTCTATTTCATATGAACTAATAAAATTTCATTAACTCGTAAATAAGCTAACTGTATACCTGTTTCTCTTCACGCGGCTTAGACGAAAAAGTTGAAAAGAACAACCCAATCACCAGCAAAGTAGCAACTATATTTTGGAAATCCATGGTAAACGTCATATGCCCGGGGCCGTCATCCTCAGATTTTGACTTCCCTTCCTCTAAGAAAGAAAAGTTGCATCAGAAAAATCAACAGAGGAACTTCTCTACAGCATTATGATAATATTTGGTCTGTCTAAATTGTGCAAGCAAAAGCTTCCAATCTCAACTCCTGAAGCAATTCGCAATCCACCAAACAGTCGTAAAATCGACGATAAATATCTAGATGAACTCAACTCCCATCATATTGATGCCTTTGTGATAAAGCCGTACAGAAACAAATGAAACCCTGGAATCATTCACCCTCTTGAAACCATCTGATATTAGGAATTGAATGAACAATATCTTCTATGACGCAAGAAAATGTCTATTAATTGGAGGAGTGCTTGAGGAATATTTGATATCTATCACTTAATTGGACCTCTCTTGTCACTTTAGAATGATAGATACCTAAAGTCACGAAATTTCTTCCATAAATTAATTTACTAATTATACAAAATTCAAACAACACAAACCTTTGGACTCCGACTTGTTCTCACACTTTTTCGGAATCTCCTTCTTGTCTTTGGGATAAAAATTCTCGTAATCTGCGCAAAGAGGAAAAGTTTGTAAGCTACAAACTAACTCAAGTAGCCAAAAACAGCGTCAATTGGGAGAATCTGAGTCTCTTACTCTTCTTCTTAGGCGATTTACTAGAGAAAAATCTACTAAATACGGGATTTCCAGCGACGTATTTAAAATCTGATAAAGGAACCCTAAAAGCCGATCCTTTATTAGCTCCAGCCGCAGCTAAATAACCTCTCAGAAACTCTAATTTTCCCTCGCACTGATTGAGATAGCCGTTCAGACTATCTACACTCGGAGCTCCAGAACTCTCTTGATTCCAAATGAAGGTCCTCCCCTTACGAGCTCCATTAATCACATTCTGGACAAAAAATCAAAATCCATTCAAAATAATCGGAAAAAATCTAAGAAAACAAGAAGAAACTGGAATCAAAATCAAATTCACGCAGAGAGAATCGCGTACCTTGTAACGAGAGGAGCGAGTCAGCGAAGCTCCGATTCTCGAATAGATCATTATTCAATTCCAACGATTCGCGTCGATTTTCTTCTCGGCTTCTTCCTTGAATTCCTAAAAAATTCAGTGACGAAACTGTGTGATGGATTGAGATTTGGTAGGGTTTTTTCAGTTGATGATACTCTGATTTCACGAAATTAGAATGGGATATAATTTGTTTTGGATTTTTAATTAATAGATAAATAAGAAAATAATTACTCACTCTGGTTTTAAAGAAAAATTTTGTAGATATGTATAAAGGGATCACCTCTTTTAATTTTTTGTTATGTTTAAAATATAAGGAAGTTTAGCAATTAAAAATCAAGGATATAACACTCTTTTTGATTTATCATAAGGTTTAAAATATGAAAAAATTAATAGAATTATACTATAAAAAAGGAAATACCACAATATTATATGGACTAAGAAATACAGTATATAATAAGACCATAATGGAGAGAGTATTTTATATTTTTATTATTAAAATATATTGGGCCGCTAAACTTGGGAAACAAGACAACAACAATTATAAAGCGGGTTGGGTCCCAATGATCCGAATATTGAGCCTATAGATATTTTGGGTCAAACTTTTATTTTATTTTATTTATTATCACTTTTTTAGAGAATTGTTTTATTTTCTTAAACTTATTTAGATGTTAAGTGTGTTATAAATTTTTGATCTTGTTAAAACACACTAATTTATGTATTTTTCCGTGTATAAATTAGAAAAATTTTAACAAAATGAACTTGAAGATACATAAATAACATTAATAATATAATTAGTAGTTAGTTTTGTGGGTTTTAGAATGTTACACGAATCATGTTGAGTATCATTACTTTTAACACCATAATGATTCTTTAAATAATATAACTATAACAAAATCAGTTTTCTGTTATGAACGCCATTAAGCATATTTTATTCGCGAAGTTCAACTATCAAACATCTCAAGCTTCTTCAAATATTCATAGAACGAAGCACAACTAAAAAAAAGCTACAACAAATTCAAATGATGGCCTAATTTTATAAATAATAAGCAATGATATATTATGTACGTATATATCCAACTAAACGAGGATGTATTTTATAGGTCCAAGTATCACCAAGTTTCTTAAATGTGACCACAGAAAAAAAAAATGGAATACACCTAACATATTTTGAGTCCTAATAATTTGCTATTATTAATTCACGACTCAAACGTCTTCTTTTTAATCAAGGGGTGGGTGGGCGAGAGGGAATCACAAGTAATACTCTATCCGTACACGAAAAAGAGTCTTATTGTGTGCTGGATACGAGTTTTAATAAAGTTGTTAAGTGGAATAAATGTATGATTTATATGACTATATGAGTAAGTGGAATAATGGTATAACCATCCATGACAAAAATGAGTAAATATAGGAGAGAATGGAAGGTATGATAGTTCAAAAAGTAGAGTAAGACTCTTTTTTGTGGACAAATAAAAATGGGTAAGTAAGACTCTTTTTTCGTGGATAGATAAATATATTTTTAGTTATAACTTAGTACTCATGGCCCTTTGGAATATCACAAGATCCACTATATTTGATATATAAAATATGGGGATCATAAATTCACAATAGATTTGTTTGGGAGATAATTTATAATAGATTTAATATTTAATGTTATTAACCAGGGTTAATATATACGGATCAGTAAATAGAATTCGCTAAGGACAATGGCCTATAATAATTGCCCAACGAGTTTAGAGAACGCCAAAAGCCCTTTCAACGTCCTTGTGTGCAGCTTCTTGCATCCGAGTAAATCTATGTCTCTTCGGATCTGTTGGATCAATGTGGGAACGTCTTAACTAATGTAGCCCAACGCGGATAGATGTCGTGGGCGAGATATTAGCCCATCCAGTGCTCGCGGCCATTTGCAACAAAGGTGACCGCTACGCTTTCCCATTGACATGGGACGATATAACATAGAAGACAAACGCTCTTATAACGGGAAAAAGAAAATAATTTTACTATCAAAGAAATATCAAAGTCTACCTCTCAATACATCAAAAAACATATTTATAGGCCTAAAAACAAACCCTAATTCGAAAAGGAAATAAAATCCTAAAAAAAACAAAATCGAAAATAAACTAAAATAATAAAAAGGCCAAATGTCTGAAAACGAAGGAATTTAACTGAGATTTCATGTTACTATATTATAGGGTAATTCATAGTTTGTGGCCCCAACTTTGAGCTATTTTTGATCTATGGCCCCAACTTCAATTTATTTGAAAAAATACCTCAAAGTTGAGGTATATTTCAACCGGAAAATAATACTCGGGCCATATTTCAAACATTTCTCAAAGTTGAGGTATTTTTTCAAATAAATTGAAGTTGGGGCCATAAATCAAAAAGAGCTCAAAGTTGGGGCCATATACTATGAATTACCCTATATTATAAAAGCAAAATGGATTTACTATGGAATTAGAATTAAAAGAATATTTATTTCATGCTTATATTATGTTTGCCAAAAATGATTTTTTTTTTAAAATTTGAATTGCAGAGTAAATATGTTTCTTGCTCGAGTTACCCACCTTTTCTTGAAGATCTAATTCAAACTTTACATAATAAACAATAACAATAAATAGTATGCTTAATTATGATTTATTGAGAATAATTAAAAAGATAATAAAATGAGAGGACGTAAATTTAGTTATAGTATACATATTCAAATATGTTTACAAGATAGTATTAATTAAATCAATCAACTTGGTTTGCTTTAGAAATTTTCGATCATAACCCTCTTTTTTATCTGTCTATTCTTATAAGCCCGTCGATTTCAAACTAAATTGACATCCTCTTTAATTATACTTTATAATTAAATATTTTGTTGGATTTTAAACATAATTATAAGTTGGATTTTAGATATATATCGAGGTGGGACATAAGATATTTAATTCAAGGTAATAATTTTCTATTTAATATTAATGCAACTTCATTTTAAGAAAGATTAAAATTAGATACGTATATGGCATGAGACATAAACTATTAAATTGTATCAAATCATAATTTTCTTTTATTCTAACTTTAGTAGAAAATGATAATTAGCACACAATTTTAGAGATTTATAATTATTAAAATTAAAGAGAAACGTAATCCAAGTACCTTTTACTCTAAGGGGGCGTTTACTTTGTGTGATAGGATACATTGATAAAACATATGATTGACTATATGAAGGATTAGATGATGAAACAAACTAAAAAATAATCAATCCATCAAAGTAAACGGTTGATTAACCTATACTATTTTTATCTATCTATCTATCCTATCACCCAAAGTAAACACTTCCTAATAGTCTCCATCACGCCATTCAATGCACACTAAATTTAATTTTATCAAATTCAAAATCTGAAAACATACTTTTATGGCTAATAAAAATAAATTAAAATAATACATGCGTATGTGTAAGTTAATTTGATTTATTTATGAAAAATAAATTCTCGAATAATTTATATGGAGAGTGCAAGATTTGAAATTTTAATTTGGAAATAAAATGTGCAATCTACAGAGTATTATATACGCATAACCAAGTTAGGTTGATTTGGTTCGAACTGAAATGGTTTAGCACAAAATCGAAACCGACCGAAAAATAATTCGGCTTCTATATTTAGAACCGCAACCAAACCGAGGGACATTTTGACCGACCCGAACAGATCGAAACCGACCAGTTCGATTTGTTTTTTCGGTTACGGTTCGATGTACATCCCTAGGTTTTGGTGTAGCAAAGCTATTTTTTTGTCTGCATTTGTTTTGCTATAACGCGATTTTGGTTAAAGCGACTTCTCAAGATAGTTTGTCTTTGGATTTTAGACGACTATTTGTATCACATTGTTTTGCAAATTTATATTAATCTATTCATTTATTTTTATTGAAATATATGCATTGTTTTTTAAATGAGGACTTGCCATTATTCGAAATATATGTTGTACAATAATTTAAGAAAAACATATTAGTAACTTGCAAAGCACATACGAAAACCACACATGTAAACCACATCAGAGAAATTTGAAGTAAATTAGAGTTAATGATGATTTTGATAAAACTGTTGCAGTGCTGTTAGAACTCAATTTGATACTTTTCCTAACATAATAAAATACTATTTTCGTAGTTAATATACATATACATTCGTCGTCAAAAAGTTAATATAAGGTATAAAGAAGAAAGTTGAAGCCATGAAGTAAACGAATAAAACTAAGAGAAAATAGACCTTTATGGTCAAATCAAATAACAAAACACAATAGTTAGCCACACAACTTAATTTTACAATTTATGGCAAATATTTGTCTTTTCGGACCAAAATACCCTTATTTTTTCTCTCTCTTTCTTTTTCTCTTTCCTTATTTTTCCCTTCCCTCTCTCTCTTCTCATTTTTTTCCTGCTGCGTTTTCTCCTCTCACTTTCTCTCTCTTTCCATTCTCTTATTTCTCTCTCCGTGCCACCATCGCCTCTATTCCGCCGCCCCGCCTCACCGTCTCCTCCATTCACGAGATTCATCCACCATGCCGTCCATCTTTCATCCTCTCACTTGCGATTTTCTCTCTCCCGAAATCTAGCTCTTCCATCGCGTTTTGCTCACTTCTGCGATTTTCTACCAATCGGAAGCTTCTCGTTGGCATCATGCTCCAGATCTATAAATAAATCCATAGATCCAGGTTATTTCTCCTTCCAATTCTCGCAATTCATGTTGATCTAGAATTTTTTTGAATTTTTGTTGTATTATTCTTATTTTTGTTGAATTTTTCTTATTTTTTTGTTGATTTAGGGCTTTTACGTGTTTGTTTCTCGATGATTTATGACATTTTCATATTATTTTGGTAATTGTTGGTGTATTTGGGTTAATTTCTGGATGATTTGGATGTATTTTCGCTGATTTCTGTTTCGTTTGTGTTGATTGAAGGAGGTTGCTGCTTGCTGTCAAAACTCGTCGGTACGAAATAGGTGTATTCGTACTAGTAGTAACTCGTACCATGTAAGAATTTCATAATTCGTATCAATAACCAAGCACAACAAAATGGTACGCTGGTAAGAATTTCACAAGTACCATGTAAGAATTTCATAATTCGTACCAATAACCAAGCACAAAGAAATGGTACGGTGGTAAGAATTATGAAATTCTTACCAAGTACTATGAAAGAATTTTATAATTTGTACCAATAACCAAGTACAAAGAAATGGTACGCTGGTAAGAATTATGAAATTCTTATCAAGTAAGAATTTTTGAATTGCCGTAATTCAATCCTCGTAATTCATGTTGATATAGAGTTTTTTTTTTAATTTTTGTTATATTTTTCTTATTTTTTGTTGATTTAGGGCTTTTACGTATTTGTTTCTCGATGATTTATGAGGTTTTCATATTGTTTTGGTAATTTTTGGTATATTTTGGTTAATTTCTGGATGATTTGGATGTATTTTCGCTGATTTCTGTTTCGTTTATGTTGTTTGTTGGAGGCTGCTGCTTGCTGTCAAAACTCGTCGGTAAGAATTATGAAATTCTTACCATGTACCATTTAAGAATTTCATAATTCGTACCAATAACCAAGCACAACGAAATGGTACGCTGGTAAGAATTATGAAATTCTTATGAAGTACCATGTAAGAATTTCATAATTCGTACCAATAACCAAACACAAAGAAATGGTACGCTGGTAAGAATAAGTACCATGTATGAATTTCATATTTCGTACCAATAACCAAGCACAAAGAAATGGTACGCTGGTAAAAATTATGAAATTCTTACCAAGAACCATATAAGAATTCACATTTCGTACTAATAATCAAGCACAAAGAAATGATAGGTTGGTAAGAAATTTGAACTTCTTACCAAGTACCATGTAAGAATTCACATTTAGTATAACGTACCAATATGTTACCATGATAATAAGGTGTGCTACATTGGTATGACTGGTACGAACTGATGTATTATACCAGTCGTACCAGGTATGTTGGAACGAAAGATTTATATTAGTACCATATTCTAATTTTTGTTACTTTTGTTTTGAAGGTACAATGGACATTATAGATGATTATGTGCAAGATTTTGGGTGAATTTGGTCATGATGTCCTACAAGATCTCAAGAAATCAATGTTTTGGCTGAGAGCATTTATTGTTTCAACACAGATGAAATAACACTTACCGTAGAGATTGAGTTGGTGAATGAACAATTCTTAGTGATTAGTGAATGAACAATTCTTATTTTGTAAATTATTTGCTACAATTTCTGGTTTGTAAACTATTTGCTACAATATTAGTATTATTAGTATTTTTGTTCTAAATTGTATATGTTCTGCAATTTTTCTAATTTAGATATGTAGTTACCATGGCATCATGACCAAATATATCGCGGTACAAAATATTTATTTTCGTACTAAGTTATCATGGCATCACCTGGTAGTGCGGTACGAAATGATTAATTCACACCTGCTTATCACTCTGTATCAGACCGTTCTTAGTATGAAAATATACATTTCGTACCGAAGTTGTAACTTGGGAACTCAGTACGAAATTATCATATCGTACCACGTCAAGCTAATAAATGATATATCGGCACGAAAATACAAAAATCATACCTCACCGTCGTACTGGTGGTCGTGGCGGCGGCGGTGGCAGAATGAGAGGTGAATGGTGGTACGATGGTACGAAAACACAAAAATCGTACCTCGCCGTCGCGGTGATGGCGGCAGTGACGGCGGCGGATTGGGAGGCGGACAATGGTACGATGGTTCGAAAATACAAAAATCGTACCTCACCGCCGCCGCGGTGGAGGCGGTGGTGGTGGCGGATTGAGAAACAAACAGTGGTACGATGGTACGAAAATACAAAAATCGTACCTCGTCGTCTCGGTGATAGAGGTGGTGGCGGATTGGGAGGCGGACAGTGGTACGATGGTACGAAAATACAAAAATTGTACCTAGCTGCCGCACTGGTGGTGGTGGAGTTGGCGGAATGGGAGGCGGACGGTGGTACGCCGATACGAAAATACAAAAATCGTACCTCATGGAGGCGGTGGTGGCGGTGGTACGAATTTGAGGTGTATTCGGGTAGAAGATGATAGAGGAGATAGAATGTAAAGTTAAGTGGAAAAAGTCAAAAGTAAGGATAAAAGGGTCCAAAAAAGTAAATATTTGCCATAATTTATAAAAATTAAATTTGTGGCCAACTTTTATGTTTTACTATGTGTTTTGACTATTCTAATTTTTGCCTCTAAAACTAAACTAGAAAACTAGTAATAAATTGTGTTTTGGTAAATATTTCGCCCTTTCTCGAACAAAAATTATATCTCAGGTTAAATTTAGAGAGAGAGAGAGAGAGAGAGCCCCAAAGGCTGTAGTATATATAATTACTAATAAACGTCCAACACAGCTGTAGCAAGTTTATCGCCGGCTACATCACGTGCACTGCAAATTCTCTTCTTCTTTACCCAAATTTCTCAATTGGTTTATTCGATTGTTTATGCTCCGAATCATAGGTCTACTGATTCTCTTTTTTCCCCAATCTGAATCTTCGAATTGTCTCTATAATCAGCCCTAATTCTTACTGTGAGTATCAGTCTACAGCTTCTACATTTGTTTTCCTGATTAAATTGAGGGGATTTATCGGTAAAATGATTGGTAATTTCAGATGAGAGAGAGGAAATCGGCGAAGTTGAATCAACAACAGCAGCAGCAGCTGCAGCATCATCAAAATGGTCACTTGTCTCCTTTTAAATTGGCGAAGTTATTAGATCCTGATGCTTCTTGGGACAAGGTTTGAGCTCTTTTCAATTTCTTGTTTGTTTGTGAGTTGCAGAAATGATTTTGTATGCTTAACTACCGGATTTTAAGCTCAGTTGATCAGCATTCAGATTGAGAAAGTATTTTCTGGATTGAGGTGTAGTATCAGAAAAAATAAGAAACTAATGCATGAATGTTGTTAAGATGAGGACGTTTTTTTTGGAGCAAGAGGTTGAGTAAGTATAGGTAAACGATTGTAGTAGCTTTACACGCAGGAATTTATTAAGGTAACAACTAGAGTAATACTCTCTCTGGTTCTAATTTCAAGGATCCATTTCCTGAAGTCCGTATCTGGCTGATTTTAGGCGTATAATGTCTTATTTTCTATGACTCGTGGTTGTATCGGGAAAAGATGGTATTAGTTTGGCTAATTTACTATATTGGAATTGGTAAGAACTGAAAATAGCATCTTGTTGACTAATTCTAGTTCAGATGGACATAGGTAAAGTTTATATCTATCTGGCTTATGTCCTCTATCTTGCATTTGCATATATGTTTGGGTAAAAGATGGTATTAGTTTGGCTAATTTGAGTATATTGGAATTGGTAAGAACCAAATGGTATATTGTTGACTAATTCTAGTTCAGATGAACATAGTTGAAGTTAATATCTATCTGGCTTATGTCTTCTATCTTGCATATATGTTCGATTAGGAAACCTTTAGAATGTGTTAAATTAAGTGAACGAAAAGAAGGCTAAGCTTAAACCCTTGGTTTTATAACATATCCTTTATCAATCTCCAAATTTGATCTCTTTGTGTTTTTATAGAATCAACAGTAATGAAAATGGAGAAAGGTGGTGAGAGATACTACAGTTCATCTTTAGTGGTTTTTAAAATTTTCCTAATTGAATGGATGAAACTTATTATGTGAATGTTTGACAGATTGTTATTGTAGGTCTGAAAACATCTGATTCTTTCATAAACCTGACTATTTAAGGACTGTTATTGATTCACTTGTATATCTACAATTTTCATGTTAATTCAAGTATATTTGGAACAGTTTTCTAAAATCAGTTATTGATCAATACAATCAATTTGGAAAGTCAACTGATACATTTAGTTTACCTGTGTCAGTAATTGATACATTTGATTTGGAAAGTCTGCTGATAATTTCTTATTTGATCTGCACGTTGTAATTCACATGAAATCACTGTTACTCTCTATCTGTTACAGGATCAGCTTGGAGATGTGCTGCATTGGATTAGACAAGCACTGGGCCTTCTTTGTGGATTAATATGGGGTGTGATTCCTTTGGTTGGCGGCCTCTGGTTTCTCCTGTAAGTTACTCTCATCCAGAATCTCATTCCTTTTAGTTGGTTGTAGTTTCCATATGACAGCTTATAGAATTCATTTGCAAATCAGTTGGCAGCATGATATCATTGTCACATTTCATATTTGATATAGTTTATGTGATATAATTGAGCATTTTCTTAAGGACATTATCATGTGCCTAAAGAATCAAATTGGTCCATGGAGCTCATGTTTGTATAGTTTCCTAGGGGTCCCTCATTTTCCATATCTCTGGAGGTGTCTTTATGGCCAGATAAATAGGATGTTTCTAAAGGTAGGCATAATCATCTAATTAGATAATAGGTAGAGATGTCGTGGTGCTTATGTCACAATCGTCGCATCCAAAGAACTTCACTCATCTGTCAGAATTGCAGCCGTTTGGATAGTGGTTGAGCTGTCATAGTGGAAGAAAGAAGATACGAAAAAGAGAATATGGATTTGGATTGGACCTAAAGATTGGAGTGGGTTTGTGGTTAAAATGGTAATAGAAAATGGGATATGGATTCTAAGCTAGGATTGTTGTGTGTCTAATGTCTATGACTCTCTGATGAGTTGGGACTGACGTCAAAACAGGGTTTAGAGGTTGGGAATATTTTCCTTTTTCGCTCTATTATTTTCTCTTTTCTTTTTTCTGTTCATTTTTTTTTATGTGTAATTGTTGAAAAGAAACATTAGATTAACCACCTATATGGCATACTTCTAGCAAGATCACTGTTGTATTTGAACTATAATAATTATTTTTCTCTCTTTTTTTCTTATGTGTCTTGGGTTACTTGTAATTTCATAGAAATTTTATCATCTTTGTAAATGTTATTACTTTTTCTTGTTGAGTAATTTTGTACACTTGTGCTTCTGCATTCACTGTTGCATGCACTCCTCACGACTTAGGTTAATAAACTGGGTGTAATTCTCATGTACTTATTACTTAATCAATGTGTATGTGTATGTGTATGTGTATGTGATTTTTTTATGCACCCTAATGATTAATATCAATGTTGTAAAAAACGAAAAGCGTACCTGAGGCGTTTTGCCTTGATGAGGCGAGGCGTAAGCCTCAAGGCGGTTTGAGGCGTAAGCCTCAAACTAAAGAAAAATAAATCACATAAAAGTAATAAAATAATTATAAAATAAAATAACAAACCACACATAAAATTCCATAGTTTATAAGTCCTAAAAATTTAAAATCAAAATGCATGAAGTCTTCCAAGATAGGCACAAAGTCTTAAACATAGCAAATTAATCACATAAAAGTCTTAAGTCTTAATAGCAAATCAATAATCATTATCACTATTCACTATCCATATCCATATCCATTTGTAGCATGTCATCATCATCACCCTCATCCTTGTCCTCATCCACCCACTCGGGCTCCTCCTCATCATTGTCCTCATTGAGGAGATGTTTTTTTTATTTTTAGGTTTAATTAACAATTGGGTTTGATTTAATGTATGGGCTTTAAATTAATTTAAGAATGGGTAGCCCAAAAATAAAAAAAAGACAGCCCAAATAAGTTAAATAACACAAAAAAAACCCAAAAAATTGAGGCTTAAGCCTCGAACCGCCTCAAGGCGTACGCCTCACAGATAACAGGCGGTAGCCTCAAAACCTGTTATTAAGGCGGTAGCCTCAAGGCTAAAATATGCAAAAGCGCCATGAGGCGCGCCTCGAGGCGTACCGCCTCACCGTTTTTTACAACACTGATTAATATATATGAATACTCATGATCACTCTGAGATACTTCGCACTTGCCAGAAGTTTAAATTATTGATCTTTAGTAGGCCACGAACCAGAGAACTTCACTAAGTTTTCTTTGGTTGACATCAATGACACTCAACCATTCCATGGACAGTCTCTATGAAGAAGCATCACACATCCATGGCATAGTATGTTTGTTGGCAAAGCCAGAAACACGTTTGGGCAAGTAATAAAATACTGTTGCTTACAATGTTTAATGGATCATGTTATGATGTAAGACCATCAATTTTAAGGAAAAAAAAAAGGAAATGGCAAAAAAAAAAAAAAAAGAAGAAGACGAACTTGCTAGAACTTGGATGTATGCCAAATAGAGAAGAACCAATTTTCCTTTCAATGTTCTGCCTGTGATTTGTCATATGATGAATGTTATGTCATTTTATATCAACTTTATAGAAAATAAGAGAAAATAAGCTGCCTGCTTCCACGTTATGTTATTTTATATGGCTTTGCTAGTTGAAACTTTAGCAAGAAATCTGAAATTGGGACGTATAAAAGTATAAGTTTATTCCTAATCACTTTGGTGCACGCGAAGTATCCTTTCACTATTCATGATATCATATTGATTTTGACTTTCAGGTTTCTAGCATTATCTACGGGGATTATTTATGCATATTATGCTATTGTACTAAAAGTTGATGAAGAAGAATTTGGAGGTCATGGTGCCCTTCTTCAGGAGGGGCTTTTCGCTTCAACATCCCTCTTTCTGGTATTCTACACATTTTCCTTGCGTTCATTCCATCATCGAATTAGGATGTTTCCAAACTTATGCTAACCCTCGTTTTCCCGGCTGTTCAGCTCGCGTGGATTCTAGTATACAGTTTGGCACACTTTTGACTGCTACTCGGATCATGGCGTTTTGCTCTCCTATGCGAAAACGGAGAATCGGGCCTTTTAGTTTTGATGTTATGCCTTGAACTCATCTTGGGGAGTCGAAGACTTTGTTGTAATTGTGGCTCTTCTCTTCAGAGTGCATTATTAGCTCACTAACTCAGAGAATAGGCTCTTCTTTTTTCTTAATCTTTTTGTTTTTAAGATTTTGTTTCCTTTTCTTTATTTTCTTTGAGGTATTATTTCTTAAAGCAATCTGTGCATCGCCACGGAACGTGACCTATTATTCTCCCACAATAATACCATTCACAATATTTGTTTTGATTTTTTTTTTGCCATACTAGTTTATCATTGTAGATATGTAAATTAATGATAATATTATTATTGTACACATGACAATGCGTTAAAATAATACTAAAGCAGTCGACGTCGTGAGGATTAGGAGCTCCACAATAGGCAGATGGATGCTCAAACCACAGTCGAGACAATTTAGTGAGACAATATAATTCTCACATTCTTGTTTTGATCTCATAAAATTCATCGAATGTCTTGAAACAAGTTTGTAAAATCCGAGGAGATATTGCTCCTGTCTCAAACAACTACATACTCTCACCATTGCTAAGAAATCCATTCTTCTCCAAAAATCCCAGAAAAAAAATGGAAAGAATGGGAACCCGAAAACGAGGAGTAATGCTAGTGCCGCTCCCTCTCCAAGGGCACCTAACACCAATGCTTCAACTAGGAAGTGTTCTCCATGCAAAGGGACTCTCAGTCATAGTTGCACACACAGAGTTCAACTCTCCGAACCCTGAAAACCACCCGGATTTTGCCTTCATCTCGTTGCAAGATGGCGTCTGCTCCCCTTCCGGCAACATGATGGAGATGATAGCAGCCATCAACACAAACTGCAGAGAGCCACTTGAGAAGTGCATTGCAAAACTGCCAGGCCAAGTTTCTTGCATCATCTATGATTCCCTCATGAACTTTGTGGATGCTGTGGCTCTTCATTTAAGGCTTCCCACCATCTTCTTTCGACCTACAACTGCTGTTTATATGCAATCTTATCATGCCATTCTATCCCTCCATGAAAATATGATCATTCCCTTGCCAGGTTTTGTCTGTATTTAGCAAGCATGCTCTGCATATTTTCTCGTGTTATGATCTAACCACCAAACTATTGCAGAATCTCACCTTGAGAAATCAGTTCCACAACTTCATTCAGTAATCAGGTTCAAGGATCTGCCCCTCTCAGTTTCCTCCAAGATATCATCAACATTACTAGATTTTGTGAAGAGTTTTAGTGATATAAAATCATCTGGAGCAGTAATCTTGAACAGTATAGACATGCTAGATGACTTTGCCCTGCAGCAGCTTCAGCAGCAATATAAGGTGCCTTTCTTCCCAATTGGCCCTCTTCACAGAATGGCCTCATCATCATCATCATCATCATCATCAAGACGAACTAGCTTACTGCAAGAAGATACTGGCTGCATAGCCTGGCTCGACAAACAAGCCCCTAAATCCGTGCTCTACATAAGCATAGGCAGCCTAGCTACAATGTCCGAACAAGTGCTAGTAGAGACAGCATGGGGGATTTTCAACAGTGGATGCCCCTTCTTGTGGGCTATTCGTCCCTCCTCCATCGCTGGCTCAGACTGGATCGAGTGCTTGCCTGAAGGGCTGAGAGAAGTGATCCAAGAACGCGGCCTAATAGTGAAGTGGTCACCTCAGAAGGAAGTTTTGGCGCATCCTGCAGTGGGAGGCTTCCTGAGCCATTGTGGATGGAACTCGACTCTAGAGAGCATGTGCGAGGGAGTTGCAATGATATGCAGGCCTTTCTTTGGGGATCAATTGATAAATGCAAGGTTCTTGGTTCATGTGTGGGGAGTTGGTGTGGAAATAGGAAATGTGGAGGACAGGAAGAGCATTGAGGAGGGTGTGAGAATGGTGATGGTGGATGAAGGATGGAATGAGATGAGGAGAAGATGTGTGGAGATGAAGCATAAGGTGAAGCTTTCATGGCAGAAAGATGGATCTTCTGTTAGATCATTGGATGAGTTGGCTGAGTTTATTACATCATTGGCAGCTCCAAAATGAAGTGTTGGTTTTGAATTGATCGTGTGGAATCTTGAAATTTATTTGTCAAAGTGTTAGTATGATTGTTGCAGTAATCAATGTATTGTCTTTACATTTTCCATGAATAATTGAATATGATGAGTATTCACTGCTTAGATCCTCTGTCCCACAGTTTTCTATGTCTTATCACATCTCGTTATTAATTTTCAATATTTTAATAATATTTAGTTATAAAATAAAAATTATTATTATATAATGAACTCTAATTAACAGTTATTATTAATAGTAAATATTGAATATTTCAAATATTACATACCCTAATAATAATCATTAACGAAAAATTTGCAATTTAAGTGTAAAGAATAATTATATATAAATCCTAACTGGATTAATGAACTATAAGAGATTGTAAAATTAAATTAAAAAAATTTGATATTGAAATTGAAGAAAACTAAAAACTTATAGTGGGAAAATAAAAATGGGATATGAGATTTAAAGTGCAATATTAGGGGAGAGCAAATCCTAAGTGAATGCTCAACTCTAATCAATGTCTTGTTTATTATAAAGATTTTGTATTGCATATGCTGAAACCTTGTGCATATCTATGTAATTCAACATATAATTTATGTAACATAAATCAAAAGTGAAAAGAAATATCTCATTCTCTGCGAGACAATGAGACCACAAAGTCCACCAAGTGATCGAGCGAGTCCGAGGACGAGCCTCCTGGTCTGATCGAGCGCTCGATCTGGAGTTTGATCTCCACCGCTCTCTCTCTCATCTCTATCCCGCAATTGCTACCCATGAGTGTCCTCACCGCCCCCTCCACGTTCTTCTCTACAACACTCTCCAACTCGACCCCGACCCCCCACACGCCACACAAGTACCGCGCATTCACCATCTGATCGGCAAAGCACGGCCTACAAATCATGGGGACACCCTCACACAGACTCTCCAGACTCGAGTTCCAACCACAATGACTAAAAAACCCCCCCACCGCAGGATGTTCCAGAACCTTCCTCTGGGGGGCCCACTTAACCACCATCCCTCTCTCTCCTACCACATTTTTGAAATCCAACGGTAGAGATCCTATTGCATCCGAGCGCACCACCCACAGAAATGGCTGCTCGCTCTTGGCAAGACCCCATGCCATTTCATGCAACTCCTTCTCGTCTATGATCGCCATGCTGCCTAAGCTGACGTAGATGACCGAAGACGGAGCTCGTCTATCGAGCCACGAGAGGCACACGGCGTCCTCCTCGATCAAACTAGTAGGCAGAGATGGCGCCATTTTGTGGAAAGGGCCTATTGTGAAGAAGGGGACTGACCATTGTTGTTGGAGCTCATGTAATGGTTGTACGTCGAGTGCTTCTAGAGTGTTCCAAATGACAGCTGCAGATGATCTTATGTTCATGTAACTTAGCAGAAATTGTTCCACTGCTTCTGGGATTTGTTGGGTAGCCGGAAGAGGTAGATCTTTGAACCTCAGTGGATGCAGATTTGGAACGGCCAAGCCGAGTTCACACTCTGCATTGCATAACGTTTAAGCTCGAATTGACATAATATGGGACATGCATAAAAACAAAAGTACTCATATATATCGTCTCAATTTGCTCAAGGACGGCATTGATCTTTTGACACGCATATATAGTGGAGCTGTCAAATTGCTAACCCGACCCAATTAAAAATCATTAGAGCAAAAAAAAATAACATGGTCCAACAAACAACACATGACACATCCAACTAGTACACATGCACACGCAGTAGAGTTGTCTAAATATCGACCCGACCAATAATGAGTATGGCCCAACCAGATCCAATAAATGAATTATTCAGGTCGAGCACTGATACTTACACACCAGGTGCAGTATCCACCACGAGACGTAAATACCTGGCAAAGGAATACGTTTCTGCGCGGCCAGCTGAAAGAGGGCGACATGGGAGTGCATGAAGGCAGCAGTAGTAGTTCTAAGCACGATTGAGGGAAGTTTGAGCCTATTAGCCACAACATCAACAAACTTCATTATATTATCATATATCACACATGCAACTTCTTCTCCCTCTTCCAACATCTCAATCATCTGTTCCTGAAATGAGGCTTCACAGTTTGTGTTCATAACCGACATAACATTCAGTATATTGTAGAAAGAGGTGTCGAAGCCCTCGAGGTTGTCCGATAAGGCCAAGAAACCGAAGTTGGGATAGTTCGAGGTATTTGGAGAGTTGAACTTTGTGTGTGCAATTGTAATGGAGAAGCCCTTTTCATCGAGAATGGATCCTAACTGAAGCATCGGGGTTAGGTGGCCTTGGAAAGGGTACGGGACGAGCACCACCCGTCCTCGTCCTCGTCCTCGTCCTCCTGATGACTCCATTAACGTGTCTATCGATGAATATGAGCTTTTAGAATTGAAGCAGAGATTATCACATATATGAAGATGAAAAAGTCTTGCATGTGTAGGAAACAACAAGAAACATAATAACATAAGTTTTGGAAGTATGTTTGGAGATATATTTGGTCTCAACCGGCAAATAAAAGGTGTAGACAGCGTTGATACTATGTGACTAAGTGAAAATTTTAGTCCTCTGTTTGTCTGTAAATGGTGTTGGGTATTTTCTAGTCGGTCGAGACTGAGATTGCAATTTTGCAACAACAATTTAATTAACCAACAATATAAAGAATATTTATCTTTAAAAAAAAAAAAAGGAGAGACAAGATAAAGAATACTATTGATTACGAAATAAATACTCCCTCCGTCCACAATAAATTTGCCACATTGTGGATGGCACGAGTTTTAATAATTTGTTGGTTAATTGTATTGTGAGTGAAATAAGGGTCCCACTTTTATATAGTTTTAAATTGTGTTGTGAGTGGAAAAGTAAGTGAGGTGTGTGGAGTCTATTACCATAAATGGATGTGGCAAATTTTTTGTGGACGGACCAAAAAGGAAATTGTGGCAAATTTATCGTGGACGGAGGGAGTATTAATCACTTGAGATCATCTGTCTCACTTTTGGTGTCCCATTATCATTTTTTTAATTTCTTTCTTCAATTTCAATATTTTGTATTTTAATTTAATCGTGTAATTATTTATTAGTGGTTATTAATCGAATGAGGGTATATATATATATATATATATATATATATTTAGCATGTAATTTAATTTTATTGTGTAATAATTAACTATTAGAGTTGATTATTTTATAATTAAAGGTTTATTTATTTTTATAATAAATATAGTAAAATTAATGAGATACAGATGATGAGATATATAACAAGTTTATTCCAATTTTCATACTCCATCCGTCTCACTCAATTTGTCTATCTTTCCTTAAATAAATGTCTCACTCAATTTGTTTACTTTCAAATAAGAAAATAATTAACCCTTCAAAAGTGGTAGGACCTACCACACTTTCTATCTTTTTACTCTTATTATATTCTTAATCTTCGTGCCGAACAGTAGGTAGACAAATTGAATGAGACGAAGGGAGTATTTTGTACCATCAAGGTGCAACAAATATTAGAAGTACCAAAGTTTTTTTTTTTAAAAAAGGAGTACCTAAGATTTTAAATAAACATTGAACATAAAACGAAATTATTTCTAACTATGTACAATAAACAATTTTTTTAGTAAAAATTATAAGAAAATAAATATTGGATACTGAGGCAAATTATATTTCCCTAAAACACATTCGATTCGGATGAATTAATTTTACAAAATTACCCTCTCTCGCTCATCTTCTCCATCTCTCTACTACTCGCTGCTGCAGCAGCCTCTCGTCTCAAGTCTCAACCAAAGGCAGCATCAATGGCGTGTAGAGTTCAATACTCCATTCACAACAGCCTCCGCTTCTTCTCCTCATCCCCATCGTCTCTCAATTTCCGCTCTTCTGCTAAACCTCTCAAACTTTCCTTCAGAAATTCCAAGTATTTCTCGATTTCCAAGGGCGTGCTGTACTGCACATGTAGCGCTGCGTACAATTCGAATGCGGCGGACCCTTTCGTCCTCACCACTCCGCTTTATTACGTGAATGCCCCTCCCCATATGGGCAGCGCATACACCACCATTGCCGCCGACGCCATCGCCCGTTTTCAGGTAATAATTCAACAGTAAATACTTTTTTGTTGGGCGTTGAATTGTGCATTTTGCTGGCCTTTTATGCTTCTTGGGTGGAATATCTTGAAATGTAGCTTGTTGATAATCCATAAAAAACTTTAGTTTTAGTCCATTTCACTTCTTGTGATTGAATTAATGCAATTTGTGCCATTGATGGTGTTTTTTACAATGTGCAAAATGATAAATTTCTTTGCAACCATCTGTAGTTAGAGATGATGCTTTCAAGTTAGTGGAAATCATTTTCCTAAGTGGATTTTTTCTTAGAAAAATTCAGTATTCATTGTATATATGTGATTAATTTATAAAAGATTTATCTTTGAACTGTAGAGGCTTCTAGGGAAGAAGGTTATATTTATAACTGGCACAGACGAGCACGGGGAAAAGATTGCTAGTGCTGCAGCTGCCAATGGTTCAAGTCCTAGCAAACATTGTGATTCTGTCTCACAAGCTTACAAAGCATTGTGGAGACAGGTATTCTCCTTCGCCATATTTGATATAATGGTGCTTCTAGGTATACTCTTGTATTAAATCCACTCTTCGACTCATCTTCTTGACAGTTAGACATATCTTATGACAAGTTCATTCGTACAACCAATCCCAATCATGAAGTGATTGTCAAGGAATTTTATTCGAAGGTTCTGGCGAATGGTGATATTTATCGTGCTGACTATGAGGGACTGTACTGTGTTAACTGTGAGGAATATAAGGTTTTTTTTTTTTTTCCTTTCTGCTGCTGAAACAAATTTTCACGGCAGTATCCTATTTAATCATTTAAATTTTCACGAAAATTCGGGTTTACTTGCTATTTAGACATGTAACGTTACTTTTGTAAATTTGTAAACCTGAAGGATCAAAAGGAGTTGTTGGAAAATAATTGCTGCCCTGTGCACCTGAAGCCATGCACTCACAGGAAGGAAGACAATTACTTCTTTGCATTATCCAAGTATCAGAAACAATTAGAAGAGATTTTGACGGAGAACCCGGATTTTGTACAACCTCCTTATCGTTTACATGAGGTTTGGAATTATGAAAGCTTATCAACTTCTAATCTTTTATGGTCTTGGTACTCATGTCATTTTTATAATCAGTTCATATATATATATATATATATATATATGTATGTATATATATATATATTTGTGCATTAACATTTGCACTTTATTTAACACAATAAACGTACTTATCCATGATGTTTCTTTAACATTTTCAATGATATATGAATAAGAGGATACTTCTAAAAACATTAAATAAGTAAGGCTCAGTTGCTGTAAGCCTGTAACAATCACCAACTTTAGCATTTTTGCAAATTTTGCATGCCTTTTTAACAGTAATGCCATAAACTTTCATTTTATTGTAATTACATCGTTTGATCATATTTTTATCAATGTATTAACTCGCTCCTGTATAACCATATTTTCATCAATTTTTTACATTGATGCTATAATGACTCTGTGATCATTTGGGTATATAGTCCTATGGTAGCTTCATTTTCTTGTTAACTCTTGTTTTATAATGAACTCTCTTAGGTGCAAGGATGGGTCAAGAGTGGCTTGAGAGATTTTTCCATTTCTCGAGCATCAGTTGATTGGGGCATTCCAGTTCCTAGCGATGTCAAGCAGACAATATATGTATGGTTTGATGCTCTGTTGGGGTAATTTGTTGTGCCTTATGCCTCGCTTGATTATAGTTTATATTGTTATATGGAAATATTTCAATTATACAAGTACTCTGCCAATCTGTTTATTCTGCTTTTCTCCTTTATGATTATGATGTCCTGTCAAACAGTTACATATCTGCTCTTTCGGAGGAAGAGGAGCAACCTAGCTTGCAAAATGCAATTTCCTCCGGTTGGCCTGCATCGCTGCACTTGATTGGGAAGGTAGTGTTACTCATATTCTGGAGTAAATGGTAGTTCTCATCTATGTTTTATTTTGGTCTAGGTGGCTGGGTTGATATACTATTATGTCTAATTCATTACCATCTCATAGCCCTTTCACTATTCAAGAAATCAATGAGACTAAAGTGTTCCGGTTATTATCATGGTAGAGCCAGACCTACAAAAGATCTGGGATTTGTGTTCCAACTTCCAAGTCTCACCGACATGTATTTTATCAAATAAAGTTTCACATTAGACAGCATATTGGAATTATTTATAAGTATACTTTATACAATAAAAGATACCCTCACTAAAAACTTAAGCTTTTAGATTAGATGGGCATTCAAGATTAGGCCTTTCGTAAAATCCTGATAAAACCTTCCTTGTATACTAAAATAAGACTTTGCATCACTATTTTACCTAGTCTCGTCAATAACGGGCCTTGTCTGAAATGTTGCAATAAAACACTTGCATGGATCTTTTGTAATTTTTAGGGTAGTGAAATGATATTCAACCTCAGGATGGTAAGGTAAATGACCTCAACATACATCTTCACCCTCTTATGTCTTGATCTAATGATCTTTATTTGTTTTTTACTTTTAGGGAATTGCTTCGGATTAGACCACTATTGTTGTATGAAGTATTCTTCTCATAACTAACTAGCAAACACAAATTATTTTATTCAAATAGTTCGATTTATTAAGTAAATTTCACAAATGATTTGCAGGACATATTACGATTTCATGCAGTTTACTGGCCAGCAATGTTGATGTCAGCTGGAGTCAGCCTCCCGAAAAAGGTTTTTGGTCATGGATTCTTGACAAAGGTATATTCAAGTTAGTTCCAGATGATAAAGCGTGCATGTCTGGTAGCTATGTCATGTTCATAATTCTTTGAAATGTAACAGTTTGTAAGAATTTGATTCATATCTCTTTCTCATGTAGTTTATTTAATTTAACAAATGTTTTAATGCATTAGGATGGCTTGAAAATGGGAAAGTCACTGGGGAATACCCTTGAACCTACAGACTTGGTGCAGAGATTCGGACCCGATGCAGTCAGGTATTACTTCCTTAGGGAGGTGGAATTGGGTCATGATGGGGACTACTCAGAGAATCGTTTCATCAATATCGTCAATGCAAATCTTGCAAATACCATCGGTAATACTTTGACCTCTATGTAAATACACAATTGAGTTTCCTGTCCAATTTTGTTTTACTGAACTCTAATATTGGGAGTTCGAACCATGGCTCCTTTATTCAGATTGGGTAAAGTGAATTTGGTTGAAGCACTCAAGCAAGTAGGCTATTCATTCGTGGGGCTTCTGTTGAAGTCCCATCAAGATAACTTTGTTTCTTCATTATCTTTGTCTTAATTGAATAAGTTTTATAGTTTTTTATGTTTGAAAGAAAATTTATTGGAAAAAGCAGAGTTTCTTATAACATATTGTTTATTTATATTTATTTATATCCAAGAGTTAAATTCTCTTCTTCAATGTTCTTTGATTATATTACAAGAAATAGATCGGTTCTTGACAAATTTATTTCTGTGTGAGAGTTAGATTTTCTGCTCCGACTTCCTTCAATTACTGTTGCAATTGACAAAATTTATATCTGCGTGCTTCTAACTTTGACCTCTGGAAAGGAGTTTAAAATTTGGGTTTTTATTGAAATAAACCACAGAATTTATGACTCACTAAACTTCTAATTCCAGCATTAGAAGATATACACATTCAAAGCCTCGTGGTGTAAGATGTATATTTCTAGGAGTCTAATCTTGTCTTTCCTTCAGGCAATCTTCTTAATCGTACGCTTGGACTTTTGAGAAAGAATTGCCAATCCACTATTGCCGTTGATTCAGCAATTGCTGCAGAAGGAATTGCACTCAAGGATACAGTGGAGAAACTGGTAAAGTTCGCGTACAACATGATCTGATTTGAGGAAATGTGTGGAATGAATTACCATGTATGCTAAAACTACTAAAGCTGGTTTCCTGTTGATGGGCTACATTCGAATGTTCACCAATGTAACCAACAGTCTCCTTTATAGCAATCCACCCCGTAACAACCAAACCTGCCTTATTTCCAGCACAAATTTACTTTTTTCGTCTTGACTACTATTTATCATGGTAGCTTCCGTTGCTGAAGCTAAGAAAAAACTTCCGTCCCTTGATTTCATTTCTGTGTAGGTTGAGAAAGCCAGACAGCACTACGAGAATCTTGAACTGTCATCAGCTTGTGTGGCTGTGCTAGACATTGGTACTGCTGGAAACATATATGTCGATGAAAAAGCACCATGGTCTCTTTTTAAGCAAGGGGAGTCTGGTTTTGCAACTGCATCAAAGGTCTTAACTTCTTTATATTTATTTCTTTTATGTTACCTGAAATCTTTAAACATCTATGCACCACAGTGATATTTATTTTTCCACCACACTCATATTTTTGAACATGTATACACACAAACTCTAACTGGCACTGATTAGAAGATTTCTATTCTGATTGCTTCGACTTGTTCATAGATTAAGTCGAAAGGTCAAAATACCGAAATCCTAATATATGGTTTCCTGTGCCTGAGAAGAAACTTCTTTTATTTCTTGTACTAAATGCTCTCTCTGAATAGGACCTAGTAATTGTACTGGAAGCCATAAGGATTGTGGCAATTGCTTTATCCCCAATTACTCCAGGTCTATCTTTGAAGATTTACACCCAGCTCGGCTACTCTGAAGACCAATTTAGTTCTATTACCTGGGTCAGTCTCTCTCTCTCTCTCTCTCTCTCTCTCTCTCTCACTCACACACACACACACACACTGATATGTGTTTGATAAGCCTTTCATAATATCTAATAATAATTGTTTGCAGAGTGAGACCAGATGGGGTGGGCTGAAGCAAGGCCATGTCACATCTCAGCCAAAACCAGTTTTCTCGAGAATTGACCTTGAAACCGAGCTGACCAATGCAACTGATGATACTAAGAAAACCAGCAAGAAGAGAGATAAGCAGAAGACTCAAAAGGTAGTTGAAGCCTAGAAATTTTCGTTCTCAGAGATGAATGAACATCTTGATGTACAAAGCCTAGTATCTCGACTCTCGACAGTGTATCCTGGTAGTTGAGTTGATAAACACTGTTTTATGTCTTCCTGGGCACTTTCCCTGGATTATCAGAAATAAGAAGCATCTGTGCTCAGGATGATGTATTTCTTACGATTATTTATAGAACCACGGTATTTTTGCTTAGACTCTCTGTCTGTCTCCACGTGTGTGTGTGTGTGTGCAGATATTATGAAATTATTATATATGAAAAGTAGGCAATTATTTTATTTAGTACTTTTATAAATGAGAATATAAATTACAACTCTGGAATCGAAACACTTAAATTACATAGGTGCTGGAGCACAATCATCAGAAGAAAGTGTGGTACTTGAGGCAGGACCAGAAGCTGCTGCAGAAACAGGACCATAAGCTGCTGCACTTGAACTCTGGAGCTGGATCGCAGAACGTCGAGAGCTTGTCATCTCGATTTTGCACAGGTCAGCCAGAAAAACTCCTACAATAAAAACATATACTTATTAGGGTTATCTCATGCTGCATTTATTTTCAATATTCAAGTTTGCATTACTCACTGCAATTATTCAAAATAGGTTTGAAGGGGAAGATTTACCTTCTGCGATAGCCAAATTCTGGTAAAGATCAACGATGTTCGGGCAGTTATAGTAGCATTGTGGAGAGCAGAGTTTGAGGGTAAACTGAGTCTCCAAAAGAGAGTCGGAGGAGATGCCTACAGACTTTCTGGTGAGCCCACACGCGCTCACACACTCGTCGCTCTCTATATATGCTGGCATGTTCATGGCCGTAACCTCAGAAGTCTTGCACTGGAATTCCACATCCCCACCATCCAATTGGAGAGTTTCCAACACGCACCGCCTTCCAGATGAGGCGACGGAGAGAGAGCACATTCCAGCCGGCAACTCCTCGCACACGAGCTCCCCTACAAGAGTTTGAAAACTGAAACAGGGTACAAAAATATCATGCAAAATTTGAAAAAAAAAAAAATTGCTCAGAATTACCAAATGCTCCTTGGAGGATGAGAGCAAAGGCGAGGAAGGCGATCAGACGAGTCATATCGATCAGCTTGCAAAAAGGTACGTATTAGAAACAAGAGATCGATCTTTGTTTTTCTGCTTGTGGAGAACAAGTAGGGTAGAGATGGTCTTTATATAGAGATGTCATTTCTTTAAGGTTGTCGTTGACATTAAACCTCGTTGCGGGGAATCTTTGCCGTTGAGTTTGTTCCACACACAACGTCGAGGTGATCATCGGTCAGTCGTTGGAGAATTATGCCACTGTTTTGTTTCGTTGTAGTTCACTATTTTGATGGTGTGTTTGTTGTTTAGCACAGCTGGTTCAAAATAAAATGCGAGTGAATGAATTCATCGACGTTGTTTGGTGGTATATTCTGCCGGCTGCCATTAACTTGTCATGGACGAAAGACCAATCTGCTTACTATGAGACAGGTGTTGTGCCTTTTTGTGGTGGCGTTGTTACCAAATCTTGCCCTCTGTTAACTTATGTTGTGTGTGTGTGTGTGTGTGAGAGAGAGAGAGAGAGGTTACCATTGTTGGCTTGGGAAATGAGAACAAATTTGCCACAAACGCTGAGCGAAATTAACTCGGTAATTGGGGTTAATTTCCTTTAAAAAAAAGTTGCTAAATGATATTCGCTACGTTTTATTTAAAATGGCCTAATTCTTTTCGGTACGGTATTTACAAGAAGGGTAATTAAAAGATTAAAGAGATAAAAAATAGTGGATTTCACACTTTTTTGTAAGAGAGTGATTTCTTTTTTGGAACATGCCATTTCAAATGAGACAGTTCAAAAAAGAAAATAAATCATTTAAAATGGGATGGAGGGAGTATTTCTCTATTTACAAATGAGAACTTATGTCTTAGGGACAAAATGTTACTAAATTACGTATACAATAGGCTCCTTTTATAAATAGAAATCAATACATAATAAACTTCCTAACATAACTCATGTTTACACAATATGCCTTAAAAAAACAACCACTCATAAATAACTTTATCATAAACAACACAAAAAACACATTTCTCATTTTAAATTTATCATAAACAACTCATTTTTTAGCATCTGTGTCCAAAATGGAAGCTTATCGAAATGGGGCGATGCTATTTTAATTTATTGAATGCTAAACATGAATTTTGTATCCCACGTAGCAATCAAAAATATCTAGACGAAAAGAGAGAAACGAAGAGTCGAAAATTGTTTATAATTCATCTAAAGAAGGTAAAATTAACACAATTTTCTTATAAAAGACAGATAATACAAGCTTTTTTACTATAAACCCTTACTAAAATATAATAATACTCATCCAAAACAAAACGTATAGCAAAAAGAAAGAAAAAGTAAAACAAAGAGAAGGGAGTTAGACAAGGCATAGCAGGAGTAAATGAAATACGTAAAATCTTAAATGCTTTCAACACAAAGAGGCTGAAGAAAAATAAATTCTTACAGAAACGAATTCAAAAAGATGAACAGATTCATCTGAGTTTTTTTTTTTTCCCTCCATATTTCAGAAACTGGAAGTTGAGATTACAACCACAGTCAACAGCAACTAAATCCTAAATCTTCATCACTCCTGATACTCTTCTTCCTCATCCTCGTACTCACCCTCCTCGTCAGCCGTTGCATCCTGGTACTGCTGATACTCAGCCACCAGATCATTCATGTTGCTCTCAGCCTCCGTGAATTCCATCTCGTCCATTCCTTCCCCAGTGTACCAGTGCAAGAAAGCCTTCCTCCTGAACATAGCTGTGAACTGCTCGCTCACCCTCCGGAACATCTCCTGGATCGATGTTGAGTTCCCAACAAAAGTCGAGGCCATCTTCAGCCCAGTTGGGGGAATGTCACAGACAGTTGATTTCACATTGTTGGGGATCCACTCGACGAAGTAGGACGAGTTCTTGTTCTGCACATTCAGCATCTGCTCGTCTACCTCTTTCGTGCTCATCTTTCCTCGGAATATAGCTGAGGCAGTCAAGTAACGGCCATGGCGCGGATCAGCAGCGCACATCATGTTCTTTGAGTCCCACATCTGCTGAGTGAGCTCCGGGACTGACAAGGCCCTGTACTGCTGGGATCCACGCGAGGTGAGTGGAGCAAACCCCAACATGAAGAAGTGAAGACGCGGGAATGGGATGAGATTGACAGCAAGTTTACGAAGATCAGAATTGAGCTGACCAGGAAACCTTAGACAGCATGTGACTCCAGACATGGTCGCAGATATAAGATGGTTAAGATCACCAACTGCAAACACAAAAACATCGAGCAATGAGAACATTGTAATTGCACAGAATGTTGATGAAGATAACACAAAACAATGCTGCTTTCATCACAGGTATAAATCTAAAATGAATTGAATCAGCAGAATAAGCTAAGGGTGAAACAAGAAATATAGACCAATCTTTTTTAGTTGAGTCATTGGAGGAACTTACAGCTAGGCGTTGTGAGCTTAAGGGTCCTGAAGCAAATGTCGTAGAGAGCCTCATTGTCAAGGACCATGCATTCATCTGCATTTTCAACGAGCTGATGAACAGACAATGTCGCGTTGTAAGGCTCAACAACAGTATCCGACACTTTGGGAGATGGAAACACTGAAAAAGTGAGCATCATCCTGTCTGGATACTCCTCCCTTATTTTTGAGATCAAGAGAGTTCCCATACCAGATCCAGTTCCTCCTCCCAAAGAATGACAGACTTGGAATCCTGCACGGTATATTGAATTGTCATGAGAAGACAAACGATGCAATACATTTTCACAATCAACGAATAAATAGTTACTGAATTAGACAAAGCATATGAAACATATTCATAAATTAAACAGCGAATATTTGACTATGTCACCCTATACGTTCATAGAGACATACTAACAAACATGTAGAGCGCAACTTTTTAAGCGTTTAGATAAATGAAAGTAATACACATTCGAATTTCAGAAAACTGTAGAAAAATAAAAATAGATCTGGAATTTAGACGATTGTAGAAATTTTGAATGAAAATATAAAAAATTAAGAAGATAATAGAAAAATGAAGACAGATCTGGAATAAAACAACTTGTGAAATTTCAGAAGAATGGGAAGAAATTAATCAAACATGAGATCTACTTTCAGATCTAACAACCAAAAAATGTCGAAACGCAGAAATTTCAGTTAATGAAACATGAGATCTAGATTCAATTCACGCTAGATACCTTGCAAACAATCGCAGTTCTCAGCTTCTTTCCTCACAACATCGAGAACCGAATCGATCAACTCGGCGCCCTCTGTGTAATGCCCTTTCGCCCAGTTGTTCCCAGCACCGGACTGCCCGAAGACAAAATTATCGGGCCTGAAGATCTGGCCGTACGGCCCGGAGCGAAGGCTGTCCATCGTCCCAGGCTCGAGGTCCATGAGCACGGCCCGCGGCACGAATCTACCGCAACTCGCCTCATTGTAGTACACATTAACCCTCTCCAGCTGTAGATCTGAGTCGCCTTCGTAGCGACCAGTGGCGTCGATGCCGTGCTCCGCGCATACCACCTCCCAAAACTTGGCACCGATCTGGTTGCCGCACTGGCCGCCCTGAATGTGGAGGATTTCTCGCATCCTTCTTTTCCTTGTTTAGAGAGAGAAAAAAGAGAGGGAGAGGGTGGAGACCGTGGAGTAGATTTGTCGGGGAGCGATTTGTGAATCGAGAGAGAATGGAATTAAAAAATGTGGTGAGAAAAGGGGGGTGTGGGGTTTATATTAGAGAGAGACAGAGAGGAGAGAGAAAGAGAGAGAGAGGAGAGAGGAGAGAGAGCGCGGTTACCTTTGTTGGGTGTTTGAAATTTGAAATTCGAAAGAGGGAAAGTGGGGAGTGAGCTGTATTTCCCGAGTTTTAACGGGTCAAAACCAACGGCTAAATTAATTGTTTTTAAGGTTTTTGAGATAGGGTAAATTAATTGGTTAATTATTTAAATCACATTCACAAATACCTCGAAGGAATAATGTTTGTTGATTATTAGAGTAGTATTATTACTTCAATAATCATAGGGTTGAATGTTTTGGTTACATAACTGTCATCATAATATTGTTTCAAATATCTCTATTGGTGCATGCATAAATGGACGATATGCGGTCAAATAAAATCTACTCTCATTAACTTCCAATGATATCACATCTTATCATTACTTATGTAAGACTAAAATATCTAGGACACTTTTGCATACAAAACTAATATCGTTTGCTTACTTCAGGAAAAAAAAAAAAGTAATATCGTTTGTAAAGCGTTAACTTTGTGAAATCATATTTTACAATTTCTACATTGTATAATCTGATACGAGGAAATTAGGGTGGTAAGTGAACTGGTACCTAGTGATATCAAGTGCTTTATTAAGAAATAAAAAAAATTGAGCTATGAAAAAATAAAAAATAAATACTTCTGGTTATTAATGCACTTTATTCCCCAAAGGGATAATTTAACAAGCTATATATAGTGTACAAATAAGAGTTACGTCTTTCTCTAATTAAAATAAATTATATTTACAAAGTTCAAAACGAAACGAGTTAAGTTCTGCAAAACATTTACTAAATAATTATATTATTGAATTCACAGTAAGATAAGTAAAAACAGTATTTCAGTCCACCGAAATTATAATATACGAGAAATTATCATTATTTGTTATGTGAAAGTAGTACCTTACGTTTATGAATGGAAATTTTTTAAACAAATAGTAATATGATAGATCTCAAACAGTACATAAAAGATAAGTTTCAACCCTAATAATGAATTTACTTTATACTCAATAATTTATACAATCCCAGGAGCCACATAACATATAACTTCAAAGACCCCCCCCCCCCCCAAAAAAAAAAAAAAAGCAGCTGCAGCAAGCTCCCTGAAATATTACTACAACTTCAAGCCATATGGAGTTGCTTGCCGACTGGAGCGCCAAGACGTGACAAAGAAACGAAGGACAACTCTTGCATAGTTAATCCTAGAAGCCAAAGGAAAACAAGCTACACTGCCAAGCTAGGCAGTGCATTAGCACGAAACAAAATAAAAGTCGCTTCAACTATAATCCTAATACTACATGAAGCAGATTTCAGGTTAGATATTTGAGTTTTTACTGGCAGAAAATAGGCCTATGTTCGACATATCGGCGTGTTCACTCAGAAATCCAATGATGCTGCTGCACAAGGCACGTTCTATGTTCGGTATTAATGTTTTTTAGGCAGATGATAGTCCTACACCATGAAATCTTAAATACTAGATTTTATCCTAAGCCTCCAAACTCAGTAGCTTGGGTAGGGTCAGGAGGAGATGAAAAAATCATCAGTAGATACCAGTTCTAAGGAAATGTACCGAGCTGCTACTTCTTTAGGTCCCAAAATAATTCTTTTCTTTTTTATGCAAGCAATCCAATACAACTGGTGTTCGAGCAGAAGTCTAAAATCATTATTCTTTGATTAGTAAGTAGATAAACCCATTTTTGGGTAGATATGACCTATGTGGTTCTGCAGTTGGACTCTTCAGGATGGTAAGAAGATTTAACATTAAAACTAAATTTAGAATATTATGGAAGTATCTTTTTCTGCAAACACCACTTTCTCTGCCAGACTAAATTACACCACTTTCCAAGGTACAATTACAAGATTTCTGCAACCCCATAAAGTTCTCGGGATTCAATTTTACAATTCATGAGTAACATACTTTACGGCAAGTAAATGGAAGTAGGCGAAAAGATTAAGCAAAAGCAAGAAGAAGAAAATTAACAAAAAGCCAATGTGGCAAAGAAAAGCTGTAAGAAATTATAATATACGAGTTTCCTGAAAGAACATTGTGCTAGCAATAGCAAAATCTATGAAGCCCATTAATTTTTTTCTTGTTATTCATTCAACTGAGAAAAATGCAAGTAACAAGAAATAGGCATTAAAACCTACATGCCTCTAAGAAGTCAGTGAATAGACACATTCATCTTGAATTACTTTACTGCTTAGCTCAGTACATCATCACAAAATTCCTTGTTACCTATACATCCATCACAAAGACAAATCTCCGACTATGTTGGCCCATTTGATGAAATTTCTCAGTAGAGATACCACATCGCAAACAAAACCTAAGAAAATGCTGAAGTGGGAGAGTGGGATACTATACCCACAAATACACAAGAAAAGTCTTCAGAATTTTACGTGAAAATCAATATTACCATAGTCATACTAATGTTAGTATGGGAAGTCATCAGAATTGTTCAACAGTCAAATGTTCATGAATGTCCAATTTGAAGTTCTAATGATGTTTGGGCCTCATTGTGTCTATCAAACAAAACAGTATAATTTTCTGGAAGAATCTGTTACTTGCTAGCAAACTGAAATGATTTCAGTTCTTATCTTGTCATGAGATGAAGTGTCTACATGCATGAAGAAACTTAACTCAGCAACTGAATTATCATTCACCAACCTATTTCAAATTACCACCAAAGAGACAATACTATTATCTACGAGTTCAATCTTAGGACTGAATCATCAAACTACATCACTAGATCTTTATAAGTAAAACCCGAATAAAATTATGTTATACTCTCATTTCTACATAAACAATTTACCCCATATGTTCATCCATATTGGAAGCTTGTCTTGTTTAAAGCTCTAGACCATATAGATAACAGGCAACTAAAGACACTATGATACACAATAAATAAAGAAATTATTTTCACGACCACTAGGGTAAAACCAACCTGAAGAAGCTCGTAGAAGATTAATGTATAATAGCACAAAATTAATCAGAATTAAGCTATCAAGTAAACACTGTGCACCAACCATGTCCTTACCCCCATTTCAAAAGCGAGCAACCATCCTGCTTAACTTTCAGCCTTTTTTACTCTTCTGCTTCCCCGAAGAAAAGACAGGTTGATTGAAATGATCTATTATAGAGAAATTCCAACCAGAAAAAACAATCAACCTCAAATACTTCAACTCAAGAAGAATATAACATCATCAGGATTAAGAATTAGGTCCTTAACCATATAAAGAAGTTTTAAAAATGAATGATAAAACTGAAATTTGAAAAGGAACCATCTGTAGATCGTAATCCTGCATCCAATCAATTACCCTGCCCTTTTTTTTTTATCAAATTACCAGGAAGTTAGAGATCTTTGTCTCCTAAACACTACAATACCAGAGCTTAGAAAGCCATTCACAGAAAATGCAGCAATGGACAAACATCTAGTTAATTCAGACATTGCCATCAATTACTTAACTTAGTACTTGTTATTTTAATTTAGAACAGTCAACTGATGATTAACACCATGACCTAAGAGTTCCTACTATCCACTGAAAAGTGACAACTCAACTTGACCAATCCAAAACAATATCAATAAATCACAAGACTATTTAAGTTCACTAGAAAGATGACTTCTATAACCTTAAGTGCAGTAACAATGAGAATTCACCCCTTGTGAGCTCTACCCTAGACTAAAGGATCCTTGCCATCCCAGTAAATAGTACTCCAAAAATGTATACATACATGAAGAGATCGACACACTCAACAAAACAAGTGTAATACTCATATTAATACAAGTTAAAGCCGGTCTTTTAAATCAAATTAAGGAAATATTACAAATGATGACTTAGCTTTTCTTCTGTTGGGTAGTTGGCAGATTCTTATAATTTGGTCCAATGATCCATTAATGGACTATTAGATGATTCTTCTCCACTAATCCCTTCAAGACCAGCATGTTCTATGTTCATAGCAGAGAAGTAGATAGGCACCATGATAAATAATTTCTTACAGGCATATCAAACTCTTGCTTGGTCAACCAAGATAATTATTCTCAATCACAAGACTAGAAAGTTCACCAGGAACTCTTTGATTATCTATTAACAAAAAAATCAACACTTTCTAAAGCTCTGCCTCACCTAGGTCCCATTAAGCCTACTATATGATCATAAAATGTCAATATTGACAGGAAACATAAGAAAATGAGTGAACTGTCAGTGTTCTGCACTCATAGAGAGGTCATCAGAACAACTATGTTGCCCCAAAAAAAATGAATTTCCTTACAATGAGTAACCAGCTTTCATATAGAGCTCTCTAGACTTTTGAAGCGTGAATGAACCCCAAAAAATAAAAATAAAAACTCAGTATAATATTCCAGCCATCTGAAATTCTAATGTAGTCATGACAAAAAAATTCTATTTGAGGTGCAGATTACTCTTTAGATCCCGAGATAAAAGATATAATACAGAAATCCTCAATAAAAATAAGACCAGAAATACGTAATTGAGAGATACTATAGAAGAATAAGATTCAGATTAATGTAACCCACCATTTTTCGCACACAGCTCTCAATTTTCAGCACTTAATAGTGTTATGTGGCTGCCCTATACTAGCTGTCAACTTTATTATGAAGATATATTTCAAGGGTAGCACAAAATAGACCATACACTAGTTTTTGTTATGTTCTTCCCCAAACACTTAGTGATGAAAGGATAGTATCTCAGTAAGTGTTCAAGAATGTGCAAGGCGGAGATGCAATACGTGTGCTTCCAGATCAGCAAGACATTTTGAATATGAACGTAAACAAAAAAAAAGACTAGATACAGTCATAAAAAACATTGCGCAAGGGATGAGTTTTGAAGTTCTCAATTTCCTACTCACAAAAAGCTAAGAGATGATGTGTGTGATTCAGCAAACAATAAATGCCACCTTAAAATTAGTCATTACTAAATGTGCCTACTCACGCTATTAAACACGCACCAGCCCATAACACTGCTGACTACATCATTTGCATGTTTGGCCCACATTTCGGTTAAGGACAAAATAGTGTACCAGAAAGGAACTTAATAGTGGATACACAGCTGTCAATCGCCAGATATTATATCATGGAATCTATTTCTTAGCCTTAACGCCCTCAAACGGAAAATGTCACAAATCTCTTGCGGTGTTTTGTTTTTCAGCTCATATTTAAGTACCACCACTTAATGGAAAACAGTTCTAAAATCCGGCCACCATTTAAAATTTAAATTGGTCTGATATTTAAGTCAACAATTTAACAGTGTTTTGTTTGGCTTAATTGGGAATGGAGAACATAGCATAGTAGAGGGAATGACTCAAGAAATTAGATATGGTACTTTCCGTGTTATCTACTAAGTGAAAAGCAACACTTGATGAGTTATGAGAAACAAAATTATATTCAAATTGCCAAACAATTGGGCAGCCTCTTTAAAGTCAGAAAATAATAGCAGACAATGACAAAAAGGAGGAACTAGAAAATCTTCTGCAAGACAAATAACAATTATTTTTTAAGGGTCTAGACAACTTATAATCCCAACCAGATGCTGTTTTTAAAAATATGCCACTTGGACTCTTTTGATACAAAATGCAACCAAAAAATTGCAAATTTTGACTTTGCAAAAGGCACTTTTTCTGATTAAAATATGGTTCGAGTGTTGATTAATAAGGTTATCGTTTCCTTTTAGCAATGAAAAATTGAATCTCAGCTCAAACGAAATGTACTTGATTGGATAAGACAAGCATGTAACTAAGCCAAACTAATCTGATGGTGATATCTACACTAACCACTCATATTCACTTAAACCACTAGTATTCAATTCAATTATGTACACTAGACGAAAACTATAAAGGGTACAAACTAGCTATCACTCACAAAACGATGTAACTTGCATTAAAGACCAATGAAAAATGCAATTTTGGATGAGAACAAACGATTTAGTGGCAAAGTGTAACTTATGCAAAGTAGAAATTGCAATTTCAAAATTAAAATAAAAAGTCGCATTGTTCAAAAATAGCCATGGTTCGGGTGGCAAATCATTTATTCCCCTACTATTCTAAATCAGTTACGGCACTCCAGCTTTGATGAAATACCAAAATATATTTATTCTTTTCTCAGGTAAATATTTTCAACCCTCGACAGGTATTATCCATTACAAAAATGTTGATTAAAATGATTTAGGGTATACCTATTAGTAGTAGTAAGTAATGACAAATTGTGGTTTCATGTCCTTAATTATCAAAAACTCATATTACAAGAAAGTATGACCAATGTGCAACTTCCATGTCGAATCAACAGGGTTTTTTTATATTTAACACTCATCTCAACAGTAGAACTAGTATATTATAATGAGACAAACAAATGACACAAGCATAGGCAATTCAACAGCCGATTAGCACAAATTATGTATAGGGTAAAACATGTATTAAATTTGCTAAAATGGCATTAATATCAATACACCAAAATACTTGAGAGCACATTTGTTTTTATGTGAAGGAGAGAGACCTTTCGGTGTAAAGATTTCAAATGTGAACATCATTTTACAACCATTAAAACTATATGGTATTATTTTATTCTCTGGAACCTTTATCTTTTTGGCGTTTACCAGTGATTCCACTTCTACTATACTCAAATTTTGTGTCAAATTGCAATAATAGCATAAATACAAAAGGGTTCTACATGTACAAACCTATTGTGAGTTATTTTCAATCCTAAAATTAGTGGACATATGAAAAAGAAATTGAACTGAAGATAATGGGCTTCTAAATATCATACAAGTTTGGGCCAGATCCTAGAGGTACCATTACCCCTATAAAAAAGTAAATAATAATCCGATTTCCAAATTGTGGTACAAGGATGCTGTGCCTTCAGACTAGAATTGCACTTCTGCAGCTAAATGCAGCTATATTTAAATCACATAGCTATTACTTCGAAAAGAAGAAGAAACAATAGACTTCTAGTAAGTTTATATTCCACTCATAAGCAGATTGCATCTTTATTTCTTAAAGTTGATCCATACATTCTTCTCAGTTCCAAATTATAGTAAACCTTCTAAATTCAGACTAGCTTTTTGGGGTAAGAAATGAGATAGAAACATACAATTTAAATATAAATTTAACCACCAATTTCAGATCATTCATGTCAAGAAAGCATATACGTTAAATACTTGAGACTTAGTTCATCATCAACTGCCATAGGGTCCTCCATTCTAATACATGCTAATCTCAGTTTCTTTAAAATAAAAAGAGGGTTATAGATCCCTCGCATGTAAGTTACACCAAGTGCACTTTGCGAGAAGATACGGAATAAGTTTTCAACTTCAGACCAAGTTTGCTCTGGAAGCCATGCTGATCCAAACAAATGCAAAGGCTGTTAAAGGATAAATGACCGCACAATTAAATACTCTGATAACATTATAAGAAATAAAGGGCAATACATTATAACTAGCATAATAGAACCATCAGATAACTATCCATGCTAGGAAAGTAGGATGTTTAAAGTCATAATTGACAAACCTAACTGCCAAAAACCTTCAATCCTGAAACTCTCCTGAAATAAGGCAACACCCTGAAATGATGAAGTCATTATAAGCAAACTTGTCAAATTCAAATCATAATCACATGCTAAAACAAAAAACAGAAGTCCACAATATGATTTCCAATAATAATTTGTACCAGGGTCAAGGCTTGCTTCCATGGCCAACAGTGCCCACTTTTCTAGTTCTGCTACCTCCTTCATGCACCATATGACCACCAGGTGCCCTGTGCAACAAATATGAAATAAGATGATCCTACACTGCATTCAGTTGAGCCACACAATATCAGGTGATCATATACCTCTGCTTTTTGTTATGCAATTTGATACGTTTGACCATATCCATAGCCATATTCTGGTGCTCCCTTGTCTGTGAATGCATCTCGAGTCCCTCAACAGAATCACAGTCAAACTCACAAATTCTGCACCATCCGTTACTTATAGGTTTCCTCTTCCTGGACTGATCGAACGAATCCAATCCACCCTGAAAAAAAACCAATAGCATGTCACTTATGAAAACGAGTTGAAGTTAGGTAACACAAAGCAACCAGGCAATTCTAAGCCTTACAGAAAAATGTGCAGCATTTGGCATTCCATGATATGGATAGTTGTTCCGCATGGGTGGCTCGAGATGCAGGAAACTTGACCTGTCACCTCTAACAGATTCAGAGAAAGGAGGACGAGGATAATTCCCAGTAACTTCTCCTGCACGACCATGACCAGGCAAAGTTCCAGGTCCAGCAGTCTCACCCATACTGAAATGGCCAGACAAATATCCTGGGCCTGAAAACTTTCCTTTCATCAAATGACCATGTCCATCTGGACCAAAAACGTCATCTGCGCCAATTTGGTTGTGGAGCAAGCCAGGAGGAGCCCTGTGCTCACCAAATCTAGGATTCCCTGGGTCATCAATGTCACCTCTTCGCAGGTGACCAGGCAAGGGAGGAAACCTGCCGTCATGAAAAGGATTTCTAACCAAATCTGAAGAGAGATTGAAAGACCTGGATCCTTCTCCAAATCTATGTGCTTCCCTGGAATTAATATCCTCGAAAGCTGAAGAGCCACGGGGGAAGCTAGATGGACCACCAAATCGACGGGATGGCGAGCCAAGATAATCCCTACCAGGACTATGATAAGGAAATGGTTTTACGTGATGATGGCCAAATTCAGGGCCAGGCATAAACATATCCCCACGACCACGCCCACCAGATGGATGATGTGGCAAAAATCTTGAATGTGGACCTGCAGAACCAGGATCCAACTTAGATACAGCATCATAACTAGGCCCATGGGGAGGTTTATCAAGTGACCTTGATGCTGCATTTGAAGAAGGGGATAAAAGGATCATCTCATGGAAGAGTAAATTATAATGACATAAATATTTCAGAGGAGAAAACCAGGATTTGAATCTTTTCAATAATTTACCTTGGTCAAAAGTGCGAGTTGGCTCCCTGGCAAAGGGATTTGAATTTTCATCCCTAGCACCAAACATAGAAGAGTCAGGAGCTGCACCCCCATTCATTCTCAGAAGATTTGGCTCGGTGGCATAAGGTTTAGTGAGAGGGCGCCATTCACCAGAGCCTGACATCTGATCACTCGACATCGGCCTGACATCATGCTGGGAACCATACTGACTTTCAAATGGCGGTGGAGGAGGTTTTCCTTGAAGGCCAGATTGGGATTCAAAGCTCTTAGAGGGACCACCCAGATTACCAGGCACCTTCCCTTCTTGCGCCCCTGCTGTTGGTGATGGCTGCCCTTGCACTTGTTCTTGAGACCTTTCTTGGTGGGAACCATGAGATCGTGGGGGTAATACATGCCCTTCTGCACTAGAGATGGAGATACCTGAGATAGTTTCATTACCAGAATTTCCAGATGATACTCCCACAGTTTTTGACAGCTTCATCGGATTTTCAGGGTCTCCTTGCTTCAGTGGAACAGAATCTGACAATGTCCGCACCTCTGCTTTGCGGGTTTCATTTTCCACCCCTCCAGCTTCAAAGGGTTTTCCCTCATTTGCTTGCTCCATGGAACCCACGAGATCACCCTTTTCCTGCTTGATAACAGACTTCACTAAACCATCCTTTGCAGAATCATCAGCATCCTTGACAAGTGTTCCATTTTGTCCCGTCCCCGCTTCCTCTTTCACGGAGTCGCCTACAAAACCTTTTTCAGCCACGACCTTTTTAGGGGATCTAATTTCTAATGTCTGAGTTGAATCTCCTTGGACAGCTCCAGATTGACTGGAAGCACCAAAACCACAAGATGAAAATGGGTGGCTTTGCGGAGGTATCCCCTGGTTTGGAATCAGAGGAAACCCAAGATAGTTTTGGGATTGTTGTTGCGGGGGACCAGATGGACGCATCTGCATCTGAGATTGCATGGGTGGCTGCAGAGGGAGATGTCCTTGCTGATGCAACTGACCTTGATATGGAGCAGAAAACTGCTGTTGCTGTGCATAATTATGAGGTGGAGCTTGTTGAACTGGCTGCATGACAGGACGATGCTGAATTGGATAGGCAGGTTGTTGCCCATGAGGTAGAAATTGCTGATGTGGTGCAAGAGGAATGCCAGGTACTTGATTTTGAAGTGGCAACGGTGCAGATGGCTGTTGCTGGGAAAATGAACCATGAGCATGGGGTGGTCGTGTAGGTGTAGGTTGCTGTGGGACGTGAGCATATGCTTGAACTGGATGCATAGACCCACTTGTTGGATGTGAAAGCACTGCATGCTGCTGTGGAGCTCCTGCCTGCATCTTCTGTGCTGTCTGAGGTTGTTGATATGAATGATGGCCGCTAACCGGAGGAAGTGGTGGATGTGGAGCCTGAGAATGGGTAACTGGAGCCGCAGGCTGGTTTGTTTGAGAATGGAAAGCCGGAATTTGAGACTGAGTCTGATAATGTTGGGCTTGAGGCTGACTTTGAACATTTGACTGACTTGATGATTGGGCATAGCCTTGAGTTTGAGGATGCATTTGAGGTTGTAGATGAGCTTGGGGACCCTGAGGATGATGCATCTGCCCTTGACCTTGCTGGTATTGAGGCACCTGTGAATGCTGCGCAGGAGGTCGCATTCCTACTGCCTGGGGAAACTGGAGTGGTTGAGAAGGATGGCCTTGAGGAGGTGGTGGTAAAGCCTGCGGAGGAATCTGAGCCTGAGGGCGCATTGCATGATGAGGTTGTTGTTGTGGGTTGACCTGATAGTTTGGAGCTAAAGCTTGGACAAGTGCATTAGCCTGGGCTTGGGCCTGCCCCTGAGGTGGAAGTTGTGTGTGAGCCTGAGCTTGAGGCAGCATTTGGAGTTGAGGCTGCAGCGGTGGTTGAGCCTGCCCTTGGGCCTGCGGTTGCAAATGAGGCTGTTGAGCAGCTTGAGTGACGGGATTGGTCTGTTGAGGTGGCTGAAGCTGCACATGTGGTTGTGGCTGCGTTTGGCCTTGGGCGTGGGGCTGGGGTGGCACTACAGCCTGCGAGTAAACATGAGACTGGTGTTGTCCTTGCACTTGCGCTCCATGTTGGTACTGTTGAAATTGCTGTTGCTGGGGAGGGTAATACTGTTGCTGCTGGTAAGGATCATATCCTGCATATTGCTGATAATATTGCTGATATTGTTGTTGATACCACTGATCGGGTGCTGGCATAGCAGCAGAAGCAACAACTGGAGCTTGAGTGTTGGCATTTGCCTGCAGAGTAGCATTTTGCCCAGGCAACTGAGTCACAGAAGCATTTTGAGGATTCTGTGCCGGAGGAGCTGGTGCTCCTGATTGAGCAACAGTCTGGTTCGCCACCGCAGTAACTGTGGTCGGAGTTGCGGCAGATCTAGTTATACCTGATGAACCAACTACAGCCTGTTGCCCATCATAACCACCCTGACATTAAAAAATATATCACAATCAAACATTCATCATAATCTTTTCAACCTTTATAATATGAATGTATGCAATTATTTACTTACAGGACAAATCTGAGCATGATCATGTACTTGGCGATGCACAATCTGGACACCGCACCTATTGCATATAACGGGGGAATTTCCAAAGGAGCACCCAGAACAATGGGATGGGCAATCAGACAGAGTACCCTCCCATGTGCATCCACTTCGGAAGTAGAGACAGTGAACCTTAACTTTCCCAACCTTTTCTGCTAGAGCTTTATCAGACTCTGCTAGTGGCTGCCAACAATTAACAATGTTAGTAAATGAAGGATAACACCAATATGTGTCATTCATAATTATTACAACAGATAACCTTAGAATCTGATTCTGTCACCAGATATCCATCATACGGACAGGCCTTGCTACCATTTGCAATGTGGACTAAACAAGGTTTGCAATATAGATGTGTACACTGTGCCTGAAATGCTTCATTAGGATACACAAGTGTACGACAAACAGGACAAAAGTATTCCCCTGGATAGGAATGAATATCAATTATACACTCAATATCGAAACCCATTGCGTTTCAAGCACAAAATACACGCCAAATAGCTCCAGCCCCCAGGTAAAAGGAGAAGCTACCTGCATTGGCATATATAACAATTAAAAACAAGACATGCTTAGGATAGCAAAATAATATCGCTATCATCAACCACCGAATATCCAAACAACAAGAAACAATTAAATGCAGGAGTAGACAGCAGGCATGTGTCAAAAGTGAAGCAATGGGCACGTGACAAAAGTGAAGCAATGGGCACGTGTCAAAAGTGAAGAAGCAGGCGCGTGCCAAGAGTGAAGAAGCAGGCGCGTGCCAAGAGCGAAGAAGCAGGCATGTGTCCAGAGCAAAGAAATAGGCACGTGTCAAAAGTGAAGCAGTGGGCCCATGTCCGAATCCGTTAATACCGTTATCATATCACCACATACAGCAGCCAAAAAAATTGCATGAATAAGTAGATTTTCTAAATGCAACCTAATTGTTACCATCTTTTGTCGGAATTAACTACGACACCTCGTTGATGTGGTTAAAGAGATATCAACTATCAAATAAATTATAGCGCCACAATAATGTCTGATTCTTTCATGTCACCTAATAGTTATCCATTCTGCAACAACCATTCACTGAAAAAACACTTAATAGCTTAGCTGAAGGCGGATAAAATTACATTCTTTCTTTACTTGGGAACTCCCACATCTTTCCCCTCAAAATCTGTAACTATTTTTGTTAATCAAAACGATCGGATCCGAACAGTTAAGGAAACTTAAACCTAATTCGCTTCTTTCTTAATAAATTTACACATGCACTTACTCAAACCAAACAATCAAGATCACCAGAGTCCATCAAAAACATGCAGCACATTCAAAACATCTTATGCAAACACTAAATCGAAGTAATTGACATCTTAAGACTAATCTGCCAAAAAACCCTCATCTGATATTTTTCTTTATTGCACCCAAAAAAAAAAAATTGAGCAAAAAAAACCCGTGATCACCTTACACCGAGAACAACACATGCAGGGCGGGAAGAACATTGGCACAAACAAAATTAAGTAAACACATTCAAGAAATTGGTAAATGGGCAGATTTTTGTTCAAACCCTGTCTTGAAAAATTTAAAAGAAACCCCAATCCCGAGTTAAATACAAAATTTTCTTTCGTTTCTTTACCTCAAACGGATGTACAACAGCAATGCCGAATCGATGATGAGGTACAGAAGCCGACTGCCACTGAGAGAATAGAGGGAGTGACTGTGGAGAGAGAAAGTAGAAAGAGAAGCGAGTGAGAGCAAAGGTGGTGATATCTAGGGTTGCCCCCCCAGGGATTATATATTTTCGTTAAAAATTAAGGATTCTTACCAATTATTTTGATCAAATATGTCAACTGCCCCTGGATTATGATGAATTTTCAAATTGACCCCTATCTTTTTAAAAATCTCAATTTTAGTTTATCCGTTTATTTTTTTAAATCAGCCCTAGATCTTGACCGTTCATCTTTACAACACAAAACTATATTATCTGTAAAGGAAAATCACAATGACTTGGAGTTGGACGCCGTTGATTGATTGCACCATGCGTTAAATGAAAAATACTTCATTTATGATGAATAGTTTGAAGTAAAATGACAATTATAATTATATTATGAAAGAAGATAATTATTCTGAATAAATTAAACTATTATAGTAAAACTTCAAATTTAATTGTACGATAAGACCAACCTCATTCAAATCCACTTCTCGAAAAAATAATGGTCGAATTTAGAGAACTATTTGATTGATGGACAAAGAACGAGAAATTTTTTTAGGAAAAAAGATAAAAACTAGTTTCAAAATTAGAATAGTAATAAAAAAAATGATCATATTTGTAATTGAATTATAGTCTGAATACAAATTATATGAAAAAAAACTCAAAATTATATCATTTATAAACTATTATTGGAACGATAGACTTTAATTTATATAAGAATTAAGAAATAGTGCATGTGTAAATTGTTATGAGAAAAAAAAATTAAAGGATATTACAAATTCATTATAATTAATATTTGGTTGACCCATAGTTTAATTGCTATTAAATAATTTAAAAAATGTTGATATGTGTGTAAATAATTATATAGATATGAGAAATGTATATGCTCATTACGAAATTATTAGGATTAAACTGTAAATGTACTGTCTATTGAAAGGATTGGTTTATTATTTAGAAAAATATTTTAATAATAATTTTTTGTTTACGATATAGATATTTATATATGCAGTGCACAAAATTATAGAACCGGGAATGATATATAATTGAAAATGCAGGATGTTATATGTACTACTCTAATGGCGGTTGTGAATACCTTAAAAAAGAGTAATTTAATACTAATATAATATCTAAGGTGTGGCTTCAGTCTGTAAGCTAGGAAGCATAGATACTCTCCAAGGGGTTAACGTATTCATAAAAAACGTATTTAATACAAATACGAAAAAAATACGGTTCAAATATGTATTAAAAACGTATTTTAAATTTTTATTATTATTATTTTTTTAATACGAAAAAAATACGGTCAAAATACGTTTTCTTATAAGTCAAAATACGTATTTCCTCCAAATAAGTAAAAAACGGTAGATTATGAGATTCATTCTAAATCTCTCTCCTCTCCTCCACTCCAAGTCTCCAACCCGCTGCCTCCGCCTCAAGCTATCGCCGCCGCCAGCTATTGCCGCCGTCATTCAGCCCAGACGCTGCCTTCAATCCATCAGCATCAGGTTCGACTTCTTCTTCTTCTTTTCTTGAAAATATTGCTTGGGTTGATCGAGATATATAATTGAAGAAAAAATGAATGGGTTCATTAGAAATTGAAGAATTTATGCAATGGGTTGATTAGAAATTGAAGAATTGAATCAATTGATGAATGGGTTAATTTATTAGGATTCTAGAAAAATCAGAAAATGTGAATTGTGAAGAAAGTTTGAAGAAGCAGTACACGAGCTATCCTAAATTCCTAATTGTTGATTATTGTTTGATTTAAGAAGCAGTACACGAACACGAGCAAAGCATTGGAAATTGTCTTGTTATTTATGATTTTGATTTTTGATGGGTCAGTGGATGAAATGCTACAAATGAGACTCAAAGATGTGGGATATTGGAAGCGACAACTTTGGTACACTTGATGATGTTGGGGATTTAGAGATTGCTCAATTGTCGCTTGATGAGCCGGAGTTGGAGAGCATTTTCTTCACTGAGGATGGAAATGAGGATACAATGGATACTGAGGTTGATGAGGGGGATTTCATGACTTGATAGTTTGCTTTGAATTCGAATGACTTTGTTTGTAATATTAGTATGTTTTGAATTAGAAGTGTGAACTTATTGTTGTAAGACAATTACCTTAGACTTTTAAGTTTTAATTAATTAGTTATTTGCTTTATTTTGAGATAAATATGTTTATATGAGTTTCGTAATATTATTATTATTAATATATAAAATATTACAAATAAATATAAACGTATTTTTAACGTATTCGTATCTTGATTTTTTGAAAATGAGCGTATTTTCGTATCGTATCGTATTCATATTTTGTATCCGTATTCGCACCGGTGCTTTGTAGTCTGTAAGCAGTGCCAGTGAGGTATTGGGTTAAACCCCACCGACACCCCTTCACCATTTAAAAAAAAAGTAATTTAATACTAATATAATATCTAATGTGTGGTTTCAGTCTGTAAGCAGTGAGGTATTGGGTTCGAACCCCACCGCCACACCTTCCCCATTAAAAAAAAAAGTAATTTAATACTAATATAATACAAACTCAAATAATTTTTTAGGTCGGCGTATTTTCGATTTATGTTATTGGGCCTACAGGCCTATCTGTTGGGCCTATCAACCAGCCCAATACAATCCTTTTCAGTTTTCACATAAGGAAATGATGGAGTCCAATTCGTCAAATATCTTACAAATCTGATTAAAAAGTACCGGTACAATTTATTATTATTATTATTATTATTATTATTATTATTATTATTATTCTTTTAATAGATTGAAGTTAACCTTAACGAGTTAGACACATTTGGGGAAGACTCGTGTATGGTGGATCGCACGGTGCAGTGCACCATTTTTTGAAAAATTAATCAATATTAAATTAATTTTAATTGAGGCCAATAAACCAAAATTGAGATTAATAAATCACAATTATTCCTTAATTACTCCCTAATTATGCAAAATATCCTTATTAACTTTATAATCATCTATTATATTACCCTTGATTACAACCAATCATATCGTAGGATTGGTTGTACTTAAATTTTTATCTTTTATATGCATTGATATAGTTATTGTAAAATCGAAAGAACTGGATATTAGTTTCACATAAGTAGTATTGAATTTACCTAATATAGCCGGATATATATTACTATAGAGATGATATGTCGTCGTGTGCTTTAAATTATTGATGCACATTGCATACATGTCGACGATTTTTGTTTAAAAATCATAGATAAAGGATAAAGTTTCATTGCTATATAGACGAGTAAGAGTTCTTTTTTGGTGTTTTATTTTCTTTTTTTAACAAACGACTATGACCAGATAAGGTATATGAAAATACTGCGTCTGTAGCACCAACCGTAAAACGATAAAAATAGACAATTTTTTTAAAAATAGCATTAGAATTTACTAAGCCTTAGTCATGCTTGTTATTCTTATATTAAGCTTGAATAAAAATTAATTGCATATTAATTAATTAAAAATTAAAATAAAAACATAGTGAACCGCACCATTCGTACAATATGCAGTTCACCGCACCAGAGTCTTGCTCAAGTTTACATTTTTGCCGAAAAAAAAATGAATTGGGTCTCAATCCCATAATTCTTTGATTGAGTTTGTTTGATTCACAAGATTACGCTGTCCACCCGCGGCGCAAACAATGCGGACTTTTATGCTGCATATTTGCTTATAAATTATAAAATATAAAATGAAAACAGAACATATATCTAAAATAATAAATAGTACTCGAATAATATTCAAAACGATCAATCAGGAACATTTTTGTCTGGTAATAAATTTAATCAGCCATTGCACACTTGTTCATAACAATATCACATTATTGTTGTAGAGAAAATCTGTTTTTTTTTTTAGGAATCACACAAAGTATATATATTATCAAATAAATCACTGCACCACCTTCTCTACACCATATAAAAGTGGATAAAGCACTACATCACACCATACAAGGTGGGAAATGTATACTACAAAATTTTATTAATATATCTTGACTTTTTCTACACGAAATTTGGGTTGGGTGCAGGGACAACACCATACAATTGCCCATAATCAGGCCTAATTAGAAACTATGAAATAATTGGGGGTAGTTAGGATTATAGTCAGAGTTTTTATTAACTATAATTAGAATTTAGTAATCCATATGAAAACTTATTATTTCATAAATATAATTTATTAATCAATAACTATAATTAATTTATTAACTATAATTATAACTTATTTATATATAATTATTATTTAATAAAGTCATAATTATTAATTATGGAATGCCCTCACCATGCGGTCGACTGAATGAGAGACCACACGTTTTTTATTACATAATATATTCTGGTCATTATTTCCCAGTAATACAAAAATTCAGAAATTTTGATGCATGCTCTTTGCAAACAAAATATCCGACTGTCAACTATTTACAATTTAATATCCGACATTTGAAATATTTAACAAAAATCTAACGAGAACCATCATGACACGTTTTTAGTCATTGAATGAATTTGAATATTTTTATTAAAGATCGTAAACTTTACGTTATTAAATTGTATGAAAAAGAAAACAATTTAAAAGTTATCATTCAAAATTATCTATTAAGGGTATAGTCTGGCAATAGATTTATAGATCTAACTTACACACTTGTTCATACCTAATTTTAAATTATTATTGTCCAGACTGAAAGTTATTAATATGTCAAGACTCTTTTCTATTACACGATATTTTCTGTCACTATTTTCCAATAATGCAAATCCATTTAGAAATTTTAAATTTATAAAAATTCGTACGCTCGAACTTGATCCAAGCTTTGTGTTTTGAGCTCGAGCTCGATTCAACATGTAATAATCAAGCTCGAGTTCAATTTGAGTTTGGCTCATTAATTATTCGACAATACCATGATAGAGCTTGAACTCGACTCGTTTTCGGATCTATAAACATTTGGAAATATATTACTCTAGCTCGTGCATAATTAATTTGGAAATACAAGAAAGATTATATATTTTGGGCTTTTTTTTTTTGGAAAATGAAAATGAGATGTCATGTACTCATTTATTTTTATTTTTATTATTATCATGTCATGCACTCATTTATAAAATTGGAACACATATCATTTTGGCAGTTTTATACATTTCAGACTAATTCTCATATCTATAGATAAAAAAATTTGTATGTTGACACAATTTTACAATGACCTTTTAAAAGCGTGTTACATTTTGTTAGAGTTATTTATATGTTCACCTTCAAATTTCGTCTCAACTTTTATCAACAAAACACATTTTCGACTCTAAATATTATCAACCAATAAATGTATTTTTGACAACAATCATAAATCTACATAATTACTAAAACTATCGAAAAATTGATCCATTCTAAATTTTATAATAAAATACATGTACGGTACTGAATGTGAATATATCAAAATCAAAAGTGACAAAAAATAGTGTAAAATTTAAAATGAATCCAATAGTACGCGTAAGTTCATGCTAAACTGAACATAAAAAAATGAAACCTAAAAGTATATTGGAAAGTTAACGAATGATATTAAAGACGATTTTAATACGTGCAAGATAAAAAATAAAAAAGATAATTGAAATTACAGAAGAAAATATTGGGCGCTCTACTTACACTTAGCGTGCCTAAGAGCATCCGCATCGGACAGGCGCATTGGGGTGGGGAGGTGGGTGCAGGGTGTTGGCGCCCGCATGCGGGCGGACGTGGTAGGCGGGGCAGCGCCCGTTTGCGGGGTGGGCGAAGGGCGAGGGCGAGGGCGAGGGCGAGGGCGGGGTGGGTTGGAGGACACGTGGCGCTCCATGATTGGAGCTTTTCTTTTTTAAACAAAAAGTTTAATTTAATTCTAATTTTTACCTATAAATATTACTCCATCCGTCCACAATAAATTTGCCATATTGTGGATGACACGAGTTTTAATAATTTGTTGGTTGATTGTATTGTAAGTGGAATAAGGGTCCCACTTTTATATAGTTTTAAATTGTGTTGTGAGTGGAAAAGTAAGTGAGGTGTGTGGGGTCTATTACCATAAATGGATGTGGCAAATTTTTTGTGGACGGACCAAAAAGGAAATTGTGGCAAATTTATCGTGGACGGAGGTAGTATAACTTATTCCATTCATTTTTATCCCCATTCTCTACATTTCTCTCTCAATTTCTTCTAAATTCTCTCTTCCACTTCTTTTATTTTTGTGCTACAATGTATCCCAATCAAAATTGATCTTGGTTCGGTTCTACCCGAGCAAAACATTACAAAAAAAAAGGGCAGAGCAAAACATTACATTTTAATTAATGTAATGTTTTCTTTTATTTAAATTAGTAAATAAAATTAATTATAAAATAAAACATAAAATAATGGACAACACCCACCACTTTAAGTGCCCACCATTGTGGCAAAAAAAACAGCACCTAATTGAACTCATAGAAACTAATTAAATATTGAGCGTCCACCCTTGCTCATGCTCAAATTGTGTATGTATATGACGTAAATCTCGTACCACGTAACAATACATTCCGAGCTACCAACCACCGCCACGCCCCACATTCAACCACCGCGTCCCACCGCCGCTCTACCAAAGAAGCAAAAATGGAAAAGGAATGAACACTGTTTCAGGTTTTAGACTATAGCAGCAGTAGAGTACAAATATAAGCACGTGGAGATCACTCAATCGAACCAATCCACTCACAAACTTCGCTTCTCCGCAAAGCCGCCATCGTTTGCCCTTCTCTCATTCTGGTCACTGTCACTCAAATTCCACTTTAGTCAAGTCTTATCGCAGTTTCATCACAATTTGCTGGTTATATCTGTAAGTGTTCGATTCAGCAATCTCTTCTCCTAATTTGGTTCATGCTCTTCCCGTTATCTTTGAATTGACGTATTTTGCGATCCTTTTTTCGTGTAATTGTCGTTTTCGTGCTGCTAAATTTGGTGTTTATTGAACACAATTTTGAATTTTGAGTTAACTTGATATAATTTTCCTATGTAATCGCGTTGTCGTTACGGTCCAGCTGAATCAGTTGTCTGTTGCGGATCAATTTGTTTTTTCCCCCTTTCTTTAAACTTCTTGCAGTTGATGTTTCTTTTGGAGGTTTGTAGCTTGAATTTTGTGGTTTTGTTTCAGTATGTATGGCAGTATGGGCGAGTTCATTTGTCGATGATTATATTTGTATCCAACAGCTTATAGCTAGAATTACTAAATTCACGTATTTGCTGAAGAAATATGTGCAGAAGTGATTAGGCGGTCGAAGAGAACTCAGTTGAGGTAGAGAAATGATGGGGAGATCAATCAGTATGATTTGGTTACCAATATTATTATTGCTCTTGTTGGAGAATGGGAGGGCGGTAGAATCAGCTTCCAACTACCTAATCGGGCTCGGAAGCTATGACATCACCGGGCCGGCTGCTGATGCCAACATGATGGGATATGCGAACATGGACCAGACAGCATCAGGTGTTCACTTCAGATTGCGAGCTCGGGCCTTTGTTGTTGAGGAGCGACAAGGGAAACGAGTTCTGTTTGTGAATCTAGATGCTTGTATGGCATCACAACTGGTGACTATAAAAGTTCTTGAGAGATTGAAAGCAAGGTAGTTGTTGCACTAGCCTTGCAGAGATTTAATTTTCATTATGCAATTGTAACTAGATATCTTGTATAATGAAGTTCTTATGGTAACTGTGGCAAGTTTGCGGGCCTATCGTTTTGTTATTTGTAGCTAGCAGCGGCTTGCTTGATGTTAAAGCTTGTAGAAATTGATTTGATTTAAGAAACGATCCTTTTTATGCTACTGCAGGTATGGAGATCTCTACACAGAAAAGAATGTTGCCATTAGTGGAATTCATACCCATTCTGGACCTGGAGGTTATCTCCAATATGTTGTGTACATTGTAACATCCCTTGGTTTCGTGCGCCAGTCGTTTGATGCTCTTGTTGATGGCATTGAGCAAACCATCATTCAAGCTCATGATAATCTTAGACCTGGATCACTCTATGTGAATAAAGGTAATGGAATTTTAAGGACTTCTGTTTGCATGTCCACCATCTGTTGCTGTCGGACTAATATTAGAATCATTCCCCCTTCTCCAACCTCATTTATTTCATGATGATTAAGTATACATTTTAGTATATACTTTTCAGCTTTCCTAGTCAGTTTTCACTATCAGAGCCTTGTTTTTGAAATATGTATCTAATGGGAATTAAAGGTCACTTGTGCTGCTACTTACAGTTATATTGGAATGTGAAATTTTGGACACCTTCACTTGCTGAAAATTCTCAATATCTAGACAGAAAGCCTTAATGCCCGCAATTTTTTTGTTGCCCGACTTGCTAATCGTACCCCTTACATGTAGTTATGCTTTCCAGGAATCTAAATCCCTGGAATCTTAAAGCGTGTTTATGCTTTCAATGTTTCCTAAAAATATGTAATTTCTACTTCTGTTTCATTAGGTGTTCTGTTGTGGTGGAGGCAAATTTGGTTTCACTAAACATGGTTTATATCTGCTTTTAATTTGCTTGATTTCGATAGGTTTCCTCAGTAGAAGAGTGGTGTAGCCCTCTTTTCTGAGCTTCACGTCAATTTTCTCAGTTTGCTCATGTTCCTTTTGGAAATTGTGCTCGTGAATTGTAATATACGTAACAATTTCTTCTCAATCACAGGGGAACTTTTAGATGCTGGTATTAATAGAAGTCCAAGTGCTTACCTTAATAATCCAGCTGCAGAACGCAGTAAATATAAGTATGACGTTGATAAAGAGATGACACTCTTGAAGTTTGTTGATGATGAATGGGGCCCAGTTGGCAGCTTCAATTGGTTTGCAACCCATGGAACTTCTATGGGCCGTACAAATTCGTTGATTAGTGGGGACAATAAAGGGGCAGCAGCACGATTCATGGAAGACTGGTTTGATCAGAATAACAGTGGAAGCACATCATCTGACACATCTGAGCCTAACAAAATCCCCAGAAGAGTCTCAAACATCATTCCATTTTTTAACAACAATCGTAAGTATACATATAATTTTCAGTTAAGTTAGTAGCATTACATTTAAAACAGAAGCACTTGCAAGTTATATGGTGATCTTTTATAAAAAAAACTTTATAGAAGTGCCATAAGTAGAATCCTGAGAACCATGTTTGAGCTTTAGTTACTATTTTGACCGTGGACTTTGAATTATGCTTATATATCACTTGTCTACTATATAACTTTGAAATCAAAAGGGTTGCTATATTTAGTCCAAATTTCTTACAATTGAGATTCCCCTCCCTCCAATTGCAATTTTGGCAGAGGGCTTCTTGTGCCTGTGCCATTGCAGCACATCTGCTGTTTGAAGAAAGTTCCATGGAATGGCTTTATTAGAGGATAATCTTCAACGTTATTGATGAACCTAAGAGAATAAAGAAGTAAAATGACAGCAGGATCTCTCATGCCCTCAAGATTCCTCCTGTCTGGCCATAAATATAGTCATTTGTTCAGCTAGGCAGCTAAGCCGAATATATGGATTTCTTGCCCGTCTACCTATTATGACTAGGCCTTGATTTATACTAATAACAATACTAAAATTGACGGATCAATTATGCCAATAATTAGGTGTAAATAAAAGAAATGATCAATCATGTTGATTGATGACTTGGTCGAGGCCCCAATCATCCCTTCTCAAAGTCTTTTCGTCTTTGGGTTTAAACTAAAAGGGAAGGTTCTTGATTTTCTCTATCATCTTGTATGTAGAAATAAATGTATAAGGGGGGAAGGATGTGCGTATGCTCATATTTTAAATGCCAGAAAAGAATTACCACTGTGAATTAATGATTAGTTTTTTGGTGGTTTATATTAAATGCAGATCATGAATTACTAGAACTTGCAGCTTCTTTCGAGTCTTTGCCGGGTAAATCAACCACCAGGTTTCTCAGCATTGCAAGACGTGTACGGAGTGCTCTGAGGCAGGCTGATAGGCCTAAATTTGTATCCGCATTTTGTCAGACCAACTGTGGAGATGTTAGTCCGAATGTGCTTGGGGCATTCTGTATTGATACAGGCGTACCTTGTGATTTCAATCATAGTACCTGTGGTGGAAAGAATGAGTTATGCTATGGACGAGGACCTGGGTATGTTAATGAAAATCTCACTTGTTAATTGATAAAAATAGAATTGAATCTGTACACTTATATCTCAATTGCTTGGCAGGTATCCAGACGAATTTGAAAGTACACGTATAATTGGACAAAGACAATTCAAGAAAGCGGTTGAACTTTTCAGTGCAGCATCAGAAAACGTAAATGGGAAGATTGATTACATCCATACTTATGTTAATTTCTCTAATCTCGATGTCACAATTCCAAAAGAAGGTGGAGGTACAACCACTGTAAAAACATGTCCTGCAGCGATGGGGTTTGCGTTTGCCGCTGGTACAACTGATGGGCCTGGGGCTTTTGATTTTAAGCAAGGAGATGACCAGGTATATCAGTTGGATTTGTTATATGAGTCTCTGCTCTCATGTTGCACTTATTAATCTTGTCTGCCTCTCTCTCTCTCAGGGTAATGCATTTTGGAGACTCGTCCGCAACGTACTTAAAACTCCTACCAAGGAACAAGCAGATTGTCAGCAGCCAAAGCCCATTTTACTGGATACTGGCGAAATGAAACAACCTTATGACTGGGCGGTCAGTTAAAAGTCCCGCAATAAATTGTTATTGGTCTCTCTAATGACGACCTTGATGTCTTTGCAGCCTTACTTTCTGAGTAATTAGTCAGATTGTTTAGTTATTTAAGATAAAAGACTAGAATACACTCGTTTCTCAATTATATTGATTTTGCTTTTCACTTATAGAGCACATTACACCCCATATTGATTATAATTTTATCTCGATTGCAGCCTTCAATACTTCCAGTTCAGATTCTGAGGATAGGGCAGATGGTCATTCTTAGTGTGCCTGGAGGTAAGAGCTTGACTTACTTTTTCTTACTTTTTACTGTTAGGAAATTTACTTTGGTAACTTCTTTATCCAGTTGCATTGAGCTATAAAAAGTACTCCCTCCGTCCATGAAAAGTTTGCCCCAAGTGAAATGGCATGGGTTTTAATAAAAGCTGATAAAATGTTGTTTGAGTGGAAGAAGGGTCCCACATTTCATTTGGTAGAAGGGTTGTAAATGTAAGGAAAGTGGTGGGGTCATGTACACAAATAGAAAGTAGGAGATTGGGGCAAACTTTTTGTGGACGGAAGGAGTAATATTTTTTGTGGTTCTTTCTTCTATTGGAATTTATAAAAGTTCCTGTTATGCAGTATAAATCGCTGCTCTTTCAGAGCAAAGGAAAATTAGTTCTTAAATGCGTCCAAAAATAAAAATAAAAAAAAGAAGTATTTACTTCATATATGCCAACTTTCAATATGGCTATATTTGCCTCTCTAATGAGATTTGACATGGTAATATATCGACAGTGTTACCTTTTATGAACAAAAATTATCTTGTTATGCTGTAGGATAAGAAATGTCCAAAAGTATTTTTTTAAGACGAATAGGTCTAATTTCTCACTAGTCTTAACCATTAAAATTTCGTGCTTTCGTGTACCAGAGTTCACCACAATGGCTGGAAGACGCCTTCGAGATGCTGTGAAAAGAGTTCTCACAAGTGGGAGTAGCAAAGAGTTCGGTAACAACGTGCATGTAGTGATAGCTGGCTTGACAAACACATATTCTCAGTACATCACCACATTTGAGGAGTACCAGATGCAGAGATACGAGGTCAGTCGCTTTTATTGCTGTAGATAAGATGATTGCATGAATTCTCAAAGGTTTATTGGGATTTTTTTTTAAACATTTAAATAGCAAGACTATATCTAGACCTGAAGCTGGTATGAGAAATAGTTTATATAGAGACATTTCTTCACTGATATATAGATGTATATACTAAGTAGACCTTATATTGAGGACCTTTAAACAAAAGAACGAGGTAAAATACAAATTATAAGATTCTCATTTCTGCTATCCTCTCTTTTGTTCAACTATATCGTTTCATTTTCGTTCTTTTAGAACGCGACTGCAATCAAGAATTATCAATCTTGTATGTTGTACTTGAATACCATAGCTGCCTTTTCTGCTTGTGCCGAACTGCTAAGGCAGTTACAAACCAAATTTAGTTGTGCTGGACCAGTTTAAGCAGAAAAAACACTGGCACCTCTCGATTACTAACGGTTCTCTCCGCCTATTTCAGGGCGCGTCGACACTGTACGGCCCTCATACACTCAGTGCCTACATTCAAGTATTCCAGAAGCTCGCTACAGCCCTCGTCAATGGGAAACCAGTCGAGTCGGGTCCACAACCCCCGGACCTGCTCGACAAGCAGATTAGTTTGCTCACACCAGTCGTGATGGATGCAACTCCAATCGGCGTACAGTTTGGGGACGTCAGTGTAGATGTACCCAAGAACGCAACGTTCAAGAGAGGCGACAACGTGACTGTAGTTTTCTGGTCCGCGTGTCCAAGAAACGACCTCATGACTGAAGGGACGTTCGCTCTGGTAGAAATTCTGAGAGGGAAGGAGACGTGGGAGCCCGCCTACGACGATGACGATTTCTGCCTTCGGTTCATATGGTGGAGGCCTTCCAAGCTCAGCACTCGAAGCCACGCGACCATAGAATGGATAGTACCACAGATAGCTGCTTCAGGTGTGTATAGAATTAGGCATTTTGGTGCTTCAAAGAGTATTTTGGGAACAATAAAGCATTTCACGGGTACTTCTAGTGCTTTTGTGGTGGCCTGATGCCTTCATTTTGTATCAACCAAGTTATGCAAAGTAAAAGAACTCATATTTATTTAATCATTTCCACATCTTCTTGTAGGTGAAACTATTTATATCTTTACCATTGTGTGTGTGTGAGAGAGAGTCAATTTATACATATTGAAGAGAAGAAGAGGGTAACAGGATTCATTGAGAGGGGGTGAATTTGACTGTGATTCTACATTTACGGTAGCATGAAAGTATTGAGAAAGGCAAAAATTGAATTATTTCAATACTTTTTAGCATGAAAGTACGGTAGGTACCATTTACATGCTAGTTAGTGAGAGTTGACCTTTAGTAAGTACTATAGCAATGTAACACGTGGAGAAGTAGGCTATAAGAAATAAACATACAAATAATATTTTAATAAGGTTGTATAAAAAAAATATTCCTTCTTTACTCTTTTAAATGACTCATTTCTTTTTGATATGGGTATTTAGCAATGTTTTAAAAATCGGATCGGAGGTCGACCTGGCGAGACCTCCGGGTTATGGTTCAATCGGTTCAATCGTGATTGAACCGTTTAATTAATAAATAAATAAAAATAATAAATAATATAAAAATTAGAGACAAAATTTGAAATAGTCAAAATAGATAGTGGAAATTAATAGTTGGCCACCAACTTTATTTTCATAAATTCTGTCAAACTTTGAGGATTTTGGACAAAATTGCCCTTAGAAATTGATGGTGCGCTGCGCGTGGTACACTTGGAACGAATGAGATCTGTTGGTACCAGTCGTACTAAGTTATGACGTTGCGACGTGATACACTTGGGACGAATGAGATCCGTTTGTACCAAGTTATGGTGTTGCACAACTGGTACATTTGGAACGAATTCGTACCAGATGTGCCACACTTGGCAAACTTCGTACCATTTGTGCCAAGTTAAAGTAAGGACATTTAAGACTATTCAATTCAAAGTTGGCCACAATTTATTAGAATAAAGTTGGTGGCCAACATTTATTTTTCACTAACTTGATTTGCTATTTCGCACCATTACCACTAAAAATTATCTATCATTTCATATTAAGTTCACATTAAAATCTATATAATATTGTAAATTTTAATTCTTCATATTTTTAAAGTGTGTTTTATATATTATTATTATAGTATTAAAAACTGAGTATAAGAATAAAATAGTTCAAGAATTAAACAATTGTTGTGGTAGATGAGATGGTAGAAGCCTCATGTTACATCCTATACGGGTTTTAAGAGTGAGGGAGTAAGTTAGATATTGGTTATATTTTTTGGATTGTGTCATTTCAAATGGAACAATTCAAAAAGGAAACAAATATTCCATCCGTCCATGATAAATGTGGTCCGAAGGGAGTGACACGGATTTTAAGAGTGGGAGAGTATGTTAGATAGATGTATTGTGAGTGGAGAGTGAGACCCATATTTATTGTGAGTGAAATCATTTCCATTTAAGGACAGATCATTCTTATTGTGGACGGACGAAAAAGGAAAGAAGACTACATTTATTGTGGACGGAGGGAGTATCATTTTAAATGGAATGGAGGGCTTACTAGATAAATAAAGTGGGGTAGTTATTGCACTTTAGTCCTGTTGCTCTTGAAAATATATTTATGCCACTCTCTATGATCTGAAACATTATTAACTTTTTATATGTTATATTCAATTAAACTGCTTCAAATTGATCCAACATTTTCAAATGTATTTTTCAATTATTTTTTACACTGCAATCGAAGGGCTATTTCTTTATACTCGATTATAAAATTCTTTTATTTATAATTTATTAATAAATATATGTTCATATATTTTATAGCCAATCAAATACCCGATGGCCAAAAGGACGATGATGAAAATCACAGAAAATGACACATTAAAATATTTGTAAATACTATAGCTAAATGAGACATCACGTTAAACCTTAAAATTCAATAATCATTTTGATATATTTTCACCTCTTTTACTTGATCGTGATAACATCTTATTCGTGATAAATTTATATTAATTTTGTTAAAAACAAAAAGTTGGCACACTATTTTGGACTAAATTTGAGAAACTATCAAACTATATAAAAATTATATTGAATGAATTAATTAAAGTGGAATAATACAACGGAAATTTAATTACTTTTACTAAATAAAGAAGAAAGTAAGTTGAACCAGAATGCGACAAGTAAAATGAGATAAGTTAAAAGTAAAAGGAAAGAAATGATATTAAGTGAAAGTAAAGGGACTAAAATATAAAAATCCCAATATATATTAAAATATTCTAATAATTTTTCGGATCATATTATAATATCTCACTCTACCTATAAAACCTATTTACTGTTGAGACTGCAAGTAACTACTGAACTATCGGTGATCTCCTCCAATGGCGGATCCGTTGGAGATTTCTTTCGCCGGAATATTCGCCTGCAGTGCTTTCGCCGCCTGTTTGGCCGAGGTATTATCTTTCTCCGTTCATTTGTCTTTTACCTGTGTACTGCAAACATTAGGTAAATTATCATCACTGCCAGTATTGCTCATTTGCAATTACATTGGTTGTTTAACAGCATTTTGTCGTATTGTGATGCTGTTATTTTTCTAGATTTAATTTTTCTGCTAGCTCGATTATATGTTTTCAGCTAATGCTGATTTTTTCTGAGCACTTTTGATTAATTGCATCGTATTTTAGTGAACTTGGAGAATTTCCATTTTTTGAGTTGTTCTAAGCTATAAACCTTTTCGATTTTGGATTTTTTAAGTAGCTTTGATGGTTGATGCTACGTAGACAGTGTTCGGATAATTTTGTTATTTTGAACTAGTCAAGGAAAACATGAGATTTAAGTTGAGATGCAGTTGAGATTTAGTACTGAATTCAGTTTAACTTAAGATCACAGTTGCAGATTTATGTTAGTTAGTAGTATTATCGGTTTCCCATATTGATTATACGAATTGTAATCACTGATAAGATGGTGTAGTGCAATGCACTGTAATGTAGAGAATAGGTTAGTTACTGAAGAGTCGGCTAGAAGCTTTGTGGAATAACTTCTGATTAGTTCAAAGTAAAATGCACCACATATTTGATATATCACAATTCTCGAGTGCCACAGTCCAACTCCTTGAGTAATAGATAGATTCAGATACAACTGTTTTAAGAAAAAGTGAAGCCAGACTCGTGACTTGCTGGGAGAAATTAAAGTATGCTCCCCTGCTTACCGGAAGATTGGGACAATTATAAATTTAATGATTCATAATCAGAAAGGGATTCATTTAGTAGTTTGAATACTGAGGCAAATTGCTGCTCAATGTCTAAACTATATATTGAACTGCATCTGAGGTTCCAAGTGGCTCGTTACTAATGGCGAGGATAATGAGTATGGATAGCACAAGATAATTTATATTATTTGAAGAAGATATATGACAAGTTAATCAATTATTCTACAGACGATTTATTTAGAACTTCCATTTTTTTTTTCCTTACAATATTACTTACTCACCCTCAACTTTGATGTCTAAACTTTAATTTTCAAGGGTTAGGATTGACCCTTCACCTGGTGTTCCCATGCAGATTTGTACCATTCCTTTAGATATTGCTAAAGTAAGGCTTCAGCTCCAAAAGAGAGTTCCTTTAGGGGACTCAACGGCTGCACCAAAATACAGGGGCTTGTTGGGTACAATTACTACCATAGCAAAAGAAGAAGGGTTTTTTGCACTTTGGAATGGGATAGTACCTGGTTTGCATCGCCAATGCCTTTATGGAGGCTTAAGAATCGGGTTGTATGAGCCCGTATGTATCATTAATGCTGCCTTTGCCCTTCTTCATGCTCTAGTTAAGGGTATAATCTTAGGATCTAATAAAGGGATCATTTTCTTTGATGTTTTAAACAGATGAAGGCATTCTTTTCTGGAACTCATCATGCTGCAGATGTTCCCTTATTCAGTAAAATACTAGCTGCTCTTCTTTCTGGTGAATAAACCATCAATCTTTTCATGTCATTATTCTATGTAAACGAGCGTTGTTAGTTGTATCTGAACCACTAATAATAACTCTTCTGTCCAAATTAAGGTGCTATAGCAATAGCCGTGGCAAATCCTACTGACCTCGTCAAAGTTCGGCTTCAAGCTGAGGGTAAATTGCCGGTTGGAGTGGCGAGGCGTTATAGTGGTGCTTTGCAGGCATATTTTACCATAGTCAAGCAGGTGAATTTTGTTATAGTAATTAGAAGGTGTTCAATATGCTTACCCAGTCATTGAGGGCTAGAAGTCAACAGGAAGGAGTGACAGCTTTGTGGACAGGGCTTGGGCCAAACATTGCAAGAAATGCGATTGTAAATGCTGCAGAATTAGCTAGTTATGATCAAGTCAAAGAGGTGATTTTTCCCCCCTTTTCTTTTCCATGGAAGTCACTATGTCCTTTTTTCATATCCTATGCTGATCATTCTAAGGTGCATGCTTTTCTAATTTTTTTATCCTATATGCAGACAATTTTGAGAATTCCAGGATTCACAGACAATGTTCTAACGCATATCTTAGCTGGTTTAGGTGCAGGATTCTTTGCTGTCTGTATTGGCTCCCCCATTGATGTGGTAATTTTTTCCCTTTAGATTATAATTATTTATTTATTTATTTTTTGGTAGCCATGACCCATGAGCCATCTTAGTGCAACATGCCAACTCTTTGTGAGTTAGTGATATCTTATCAGTGTTCTCTTCGAAGTCGTAACAATTTCAACTATTTTCCTGTTATAGCACAAAGGAGCAGATGTAAGAAGTTCTAGCCGCATGGAACTCTACGTGTTCGTATGCATTCTTTACACCTCACGAAATGCCGCTGGATTTGGACTTCCTAATAAAAATTTTCAAATTAAGCAAAAACAAAATATTAATATTGGATTATTTTTAATTTTTCACAAACTGCTAATCAGAATTTATTTCCTGAAATCTTCATAATTGTAGGCGTGCACAATAAGCACCTTGTTTCATAATCATAAGTTGGTTTCAGTTTCCAACATCCCTAGAAATTCACTATCTTAATTCATGTGATTATTTATTCGCGAAGTCAACTTTAGCAATTGGATGATAAATAATGCACATGATCTAATTATCTGCATAGTGAGTGGCGATGGCCTTATAAAATGCAGCTGTATTTAATTTAATTTGTTCAAGTTATAAAAACCTTTTCTGCTATGTTCTCATTTGGTAAAATGCAGCTGTATGTTTCTTATAAATTACCTACGAGTAGAGGAGTTGCACAATTCGCCATACAAATTTTTATTCTTGTCGTATTTCAGGTTAAATCTAGAATGATGGGAGATTCAGTCTATAAAGGCACTATAGATTGCTTCTTCAAAACATTAAAGACCGAGGTATGTCGTATGTGCTCCATTTCAGTTCCAATTTTACAAATTAGTGACTGGCCTTAGGTTTATTCGTATTAGTCTTCTTCTGCTTACAGTTCTATCCATTTGCATGCCTCAGATAGGACTTAAAAGTCTTTTCTTTTGATTTCACTTCTCATCTGGATCACTCCCTGTTTTACTTTTCATATCAAATGTAGAAGTATGAATACGAGTGCTGTATTTGAGCAATATACTTGATTTAGCTTGTATAAACATTTTTGCACTATTATACTGCATTTTCTAAATTTATAACCTTCATGCTGGTGATGATGGTAATGCATTCTCCTTCACAGGGGCTCGTCGCCTTCTACAAGGGGTTTTTACCAAATTTTGGTCGGCTCGGATCATGGAACGTTCTCATGTTTTTGACTTTTGAACAAGTAAGACGATTCATCTCTTATAGACAACTAAATCTAGGAGATGTAACCATAAGCTTCAAGAATTGCAGTTTTGAGTCTAAAAGATCACATCTTTCATCTCTTTTGCAGGTCAAAAGATTCTTCCAGTGATAAGTTAAGAACGCATATTACCACCTATTCTTTCGTTTGTTCGATAGCAAGACAATCGGATTCTCCCACCAGAGTTCATCCCGACACGTACACGCGAATAAAAAAGATGCTTTTGTCTTGTGGAATTCGGTATTCACAATGGAATATATGCCTTCTGAAGCCAGAGAGTGTAGATCTCCAGAGCTTAGAATTGTTTGTGTTAATATATGTATGATTGTAACAATAGAATGTTTGTATTAAAATTATACAATTGAAATATGTTACTCATTTATTCATATTATACATAAAGATTCTTGAATTACATAGTACTTCTTACTTCGTGCTTCCATCTTGCTCACAAAACAGAAAAATCATGCACAATCATAATATAAACACATTAGTATAATCTAGCAACACAATATATTAGCACAAATCAGAAGCAAAAACAAGTTCTACAGCAGATATAACCGAATTATTCTAACATGTAAACAACACTTTGTCTTCCTGTCCATCAATTCTTAGGAACCAGATACACTCTCGCCTTAATAATCGACCCGTTCCCGACCTTAAACCCGGGGCTCACCGGAAACCCCACAACCATTGCCATTCCCACCTTCGATCCTCCATTGCTACCGGAAATCCTCACCACGCTCTCCATATACTGGGAGTGAAACTCGGCCCCCCTGCTCGCCTCAAAATGGCTCGGAGGGGGGTCGAGGGAGAATGCCAGCAGATGCAGCAACCAAATTGCCTTAGCCAGCCCCAGAAACTCCCCGTAGAACTGGCTCCTTGGATGGTGGCCGTCTAGCACCTGGCGCCGCTGCTCCAAATCCCCGAACAATGACTCCTCCATCTTCGGGTGCACGATCGAGAGATACTTCTTGAAACAGAAGTTGCCAAAGCTACAGGTAGGCAGAATGCTGAGGAGTTCAACAGGGTCCATTGCCTTCATGTCTCTGTACTGAGTGAAGCAGTCTCTGCGGTGCTGATCCGGGTGGAGGATCGAGGTTAGGCTGCCGTCCATGTAGAATGTCTCGTGGTCGAACCCTTGGAAGATCTTCCGGTTGACGTATGATTCTAGAGCGTACTTTGCATGGCTGGCCCCGGCTATGGAGTCGGTGAAGGTAGTGGTGGTAGTGGGGTTGTTCATGGTGGCGGTGGTGGAAGTGGCGGCCTCGATGGAACGGACGGCGGCTGCAATGTCCCAATGCGCTGAACGCATGAGGGATAGGAGTAGGGATGTGAAGGCTTTTGAAGCTTCTTTTACTAAGCTCATTGTTGATTCAAATAGCTCCACTGCTGGAGCTGCTGCCACTGTTAGAGATGATGATATAGGTCAGATCACATACATTTCTCTCTCAGAATTTTGATTAGGAAATGAATTTCTTGAGCAATTTATAACCTTTTTTTTTTTTTGCAGATTAATGGGATTTATTCTTTTGTATGAAATAACTTCAATTGGATGCATAAGTGATCAAGAAAAGCAACTAGTTTGAGTTGAAATCTATTTTCCCCAAATCTTTGAAATATCAATACAAATTTACTTCTTTGATTCGTTAATTTGAACTCCTTTCATGCATAACATGAATATGGAAAGCTGGCAAACAAAATTAAAACATCTTCACTTGAAATTCAGCATTCATTATGCAAAATCACACGGACCGATTGCCGATTGTTTACTTACTGTATTCTAATTTCTCGTTTTATTTTAAAGAAAAATGATAATTGATTGTGTAAAATAATCATATCTGAGATTAGAAAAAGAAATATATATATGTAAAGGTCATATTCGTAATTACAGATAGTAATTTCTGACCATGAGCGGTGCAGCTGACTCGCCTCTTGGACTTGCCCTTTGACTTGCCACTCACACGGTCGAAAGACGTCGCCGTTTTGAGCTTCTCCCTCAGATTCTCAATCTCCACCTGCTTCAACTTCACATCCTTCTTCAGCTCCTCCACCGCCGCCTCGTACGGCGCCACCACCTCCCGCAGCGTCGCCGCCCCCACTCCCCACCTCCCGCCCCTTCCGCCGCCGACGCTCCGCCTGAACCTCTCCCTGAGGAGCCCCAGCCGCCGCATCTCCGCCACCACCGCCACGTCAGCGATGCGCATCTTGTCCGGATCCCAAGGGCAGTGCGCCTCCTGGAGGCTAACGTACGCCCGCTTCATCACCGAGACGGCGTCGAACACCTGGCTCATCAGCATTTCCACCTCCACTATCCTCGGCGGCTGGTCGCCACCCCAATCGGAATTGATTTTGAGCTCCTCCACCTCCTCCTCCTCTTCGAAGTCTTCTTCATCCGCCGCGGCGTTGTGGTAGTCGTCGTCATCTTCGGCGGCGGAGAGGTCTTCGGGGCGGGAGACGCCGGCGAGGGGGTGGAGGAGGCAGGAGGCGGTGACGCGTTGGATCAGATCGGAGAAATTGGAAACTTTGCTCGCCATTCTCTTCAGGTTCGGTTCGTTTCTGTAGAGATTTCAGATTTTTCGGTTGTAGAAACTAGCAATTAAAATGAACTTTTCTTCACACATGTAGTATGTAACTGTGTCGCAATAAATGATTATTAACATAAAATTATTAATAATGACATCACTAATGTGCTAGTCTGAAAATGCAAAAAATTAACAATTTAATTAAAATAATATAGGCCTCTCGATCTCTAAAAAAAAAAAAAGTTACTTACGTTTTAAGAATTTAATTCTATATTGGAATATAAACTTGTGGTCGGGGTTTGGTAGATAATTAATATTGACAAAAGAATATTTTTTATTTTCAGTATTTAATTGAAAAATGTTTTGATTCTATTCAGTAGTAATAATACTTTGTATCTATGAGACTAACTTTTGATATATATATATATACACGTACCTTGTCCTTGTGTAATAAAAAAAAATGTTTTAGAAAAAATATGACGATACATGCGAAATAAAAATAAAGAAGACTTCAATTACAAACTCGAGATTTTTTATTTTTTTACTTTGCCCAACGCTTATAATATTCTTATTCATGTTATAATATTAATTAAGAATAAAATACTATAAAAATCATGAATTTTATTATTTTAAGTATTAATCCAAATTTTGGGGTTTGTGGCTTTGAGCTAAGTGAGCTAGCGACTTCTGACCATAACGTCTGAGTCAGTGCATTTTTTCATTTTAAAACTCAATATATCTTCTATATCCTATTTACAGCCAATTTTGCTTCAAATGGACGTTTAGTCACAGCTACTATAAATACTTTATTGCAATATTTTATTCACAAATAATGCATATCGCTTCAGAAAGGATCTCTTTTTTTTCTGCAACTAAAATTTATTGTCTGACAAATAATAATATAACTGTTAATTTAATTAGATCGCAACATATAATTAAAGCAACACAAACAAATTATAATGAATACAAATACAAGCGAGTAACATTATGTTGTCGGATCATCTTGGTTTTAAATTAGATGATAATTAAGAAAATAAAATCGTATTGCACTGAACTTTTAATTTTATTTGATCTATTTGTACAAGGGATTTGTACTTTTAAATAAAGCCACATGACTTTGTGGTTGGTGTTCAATCTATCGTATTCCTCATTCGAATTAATGCATATTTTTCCGATTTAAAAAAAAATTATTTCCATTATTCGGAAATCGAGAAATATCTGACCTGTCATTTTTTTGGGATCTTAGAGAGAAAGAGTTGTGTTTGGGTGGATCCCTGTGGAATGGCACAGAGTAAAACTGCCTTTCTTCCTTCACTTCTCCTTCTTCTTCTTCACTCCTTTTGCATCTTGTTTTTTTCGTCCTGAAAATTCATCCAAACAAGACTTTATCTATATATATATATATATATGTATTATATGTGCGTATCATCATGCATGCATCCTTACGCACACACACATATATATATGAATTTATATTGATCAAAGCTGTCTAAGTTTATCATTCTTATATATGTATGTTAATGACATATAGCTTCTGACAAATTCATATTTGAAATATAATTAATTCAACACTGGTTAGAAAAATATATAACCTTGATTTCTCATTTCGAAATGGACGAAGTATATCAGGGAGCATGGCTTTCACAGTTACACACACACACACTGAGAGAGAGAGAGAGAGAGAGAGAGAGAGATCAGAGGCAGTGAGGCATGAAAAGCTTCAGAAACCCTAATGTATATATAGACCCGGCTAGTACTATAAGCTGCAATTAGTTAATATTTAGGAAAATGATTAAATAAATATAGTTTGGATTCCATATATAGTACTCCCTACGTCCCATGATAAGTGGCTACTTTCTTTTGGGCACGGGTATTTAGGAGAAGAGTGTTTAAAGGGTAAAAAGATAAAAAGTGGTGGAGCCCACATCTTTTGTGTGAGAGAGGGTGTTTCCATATTAGGAAAGTGGCCACTTATGATGGGACAGTCCAATAAAGAAATGTGGCCACTTATGGCGGGACGGAGGGAGTATACATTACATGTTACGTGCATTTTAACTAATTACAAAAAATTATGAATTTGAAAATGACATCGATTAAAACTAAAACTATGATTCTTCAACACCAAATTTAGATAAGTTTACAGTCATTTTAATGTATATAATTAAATATATATAGTTTTAAGTTTTAGTTATATATATAGGACTGGTTCATATACATATATATATATATATATATATATATATATATATATATATATAAAAGTGATTTACATATCTGAGTATGAGTGGGATAAGTACTAATTATAAGCATACCTGCACGATCCCCATCAAATATTGCAGGTAGTTATAAATATTACTAGTATTTACGACGAACTTCATCAACTCTTTTTATATATCTCAAAATCTTGTTTTTGTGCAATGAAGTTTGCTAATAACAACCTCGAAAATTTTCGTGTATGGTAAATTAAAATTTAAAGAATGACAGTGCATGAAAATTAAAAAGATACACACATATACATATATAATAAAGTTTACAAGGAAATTGATGCAACAATTAAAAAAGGTAACTTATTGTATACACGAAAACTAAAAATAATTATATACTATAACTGGAAAAAATATTCCCTGAAAGGAAGCCCAGTAACCGGAATGCGTATCCTAATTAATAGTATAAAATCAAACTAAAACACCAGAATTTGAAATTGAAGATAAAAAAGAAAAACAAATAACAAAAAACAAAAAAAAAACTAAAAATTGGATGGTGAAGAGATATTTTGGTGAGGCATCGCCAATTATTGATCTGATGATATATATTGGGCAACGAAGAAACATGGTGTGTGCATTGAACTGATGAGAAAAAAGATAGTTAGGCCACCACCCCTCTCTCTCTCTAGAAACAATTATTCCCATTTTATTTGTTTTCTTATATTTTGGATATTAGTTACCTATATACTTCTCTCTCTCACACACCCAAACACATACTTCTAAGGCTCGTTTGGTAGGGGTGATTAGGGTGTATAATATGTAGTCATTAAACAGGGCCATGCATTGGCCGACGGGCCTATTTTCTGCTGGGCTCAGCAAATTCAGGCCCGGTGAATTTTCGGGCCGGGCCGGCCGGGCCCGAAATAGGCAAAAGCCCGGTGGGCTCGGCCCGGCCCGGCCCGGCCCGATAAAAATGTGCTATAAATTGATTTTTCGGGCCGGGCTAGGCTCCATATTTTCCGGCCCGGTGAATTTTCGGGCCGGCCCGGCCCGATTTTTCCAAAAAGCCCTCCGGGCCCGGCCCGGAAATTTGCCAGCCCTAATAATATGTCTATGACACCCTAATATCTTGTTTGGTATGAAGTATACGGCCCTTTATAAAGTTCGGGCCCGTATGAATAATACTTATTTTTGTTGTTATGTATACTACCTATGAGGTGGTATAAATAATACTGCAACTAATTATAGCAATAAATTACAATAATTACTATGTGTTGCAGAGAATTTAATACATCATACCAAACGGAATATTAATTCTTTATTTTTATAAGACATATCAGTCAAACATATCAGGCCTTATCCCATACTTTGTACCAAACGAGTCCCTACTATATGTACATGTAAATTTCACGCTTCTTGTATATGTGATTATTAATTAGTTGAGCTACTATACTTTTATAGACCAGCTTTTGAGTCGGTTCAATATTTAATCGAGGTGAAAAATTAGTGGAATTTATCAAATATCACCGATTTTTATTAGAAAAGAAAAGATTACATAAAATATATTGAGAAAAGATGCAAATACCCCATTCATGTTAGCAGCGCTAGGCAAATACCCCCTAAACTTTATTTAGTTGCAAATTTACCATTCCCTAAAGTTTTCGGGTGCAATTACCCCCTCGTTGTGTTTGAAACAACACTTCCGTTGGCAAAAAAATATTTTTGATTCATTTTTATTCTTGTGGAACCCTTACAATTTTCAAGAATTAATTGGTGCTAAAAGCTTAAATTAGAAAAAAAATTGTTTCGAATCCTATCTCACAACTATCAAAATTCAGGCGAAGTTCTCCGATAATTTGCAATTCAAGCCAACTATTTGTTGTCATATTCTTCAAGTGGTGCATCATCCTTTTTCGTACAAATTATCGGAGAACCTCGCCTGAATTTTGATAGTTGTGAGCTAGAATTCGAAATAATTTTTTTCCTAATTTGAGCTTTTAGCACCAATTATGTAGTATATAATCGTTGGGAATTGTGAAGGTCCCACAAGAATAAAAATAAATCAAAAATATTTTTTTTGCTAACGGAATTGTCGTTTCCGTCACGACGACGGGTTAATTGCACCTGAAAATTTTAGGAAAATTCAAGGGGGTATTTGCCTAGTGCTGACAACATAAGGGGGTATTTGCATTTTTCCCAAATATTTAGGGTAATTAAAACTTAAGATGTAGATATTATATGTTGGAATTTGTTTGTTGGATTCATGCGGACATTTCATGGGATTTTCCGAGTAAGTCAGAAATTCCAACATAAATAAGGAGTGCAAAAAAGAGAAAAGGACTAGTGAGTGTCCCGACATACGGAAATGACGATAAGCTTCATGCATTGCGACTTGTATAATTGCATAAAGGGTTAAACTAGAAAGCGCCAATTGAGTGAATAATATTCAAGACTTGGTGTCGAAAGCGTGTCTACAGTGAGCCACACACAACTCACCCTATCGCCCTAATGTTCCTTGGCTTTGGCTTTTGGAACGAATATACATATTTCATATTTTCATTACAAGCTTAATTAATTTGACTCCATTTTTATTTATTTATCTTCTCTTGCAATTTTATATATATCAATTAATCTCCATATTTATATGGTTGATAGAAATGATATTAGTAGTATATGTATGGGATATGTTTATAAAATAATATTTATATATATGATGAATTAATTTATTTTGTTAGATGAAAAATATATTCTGAGAGAGAGAGTTATATATGCCTGGATATATTCCATCGACTAAATTTTCGAGCAATTACATTCCAAAACCAAAATTCTAAAACTTGAAGGGCACATATGTCAATTTCAATACACATGGCTCTAATTAATTTAGTACAGCAAGCTAGAGGCTGGACATTTTTGGCCGACAAATTCGATATCAAACTTTTTACTTTTCAGGTTTTAAATATATAGTATTAATTTTATTTTAAGGGTTAGTTATAGTATCCATCCTAATATTTAGCATTTTTCCGATTATATCCCAATTATTACAATATTAACCCAATATTTTTAATGTGTAACAATTTTTATCTATCATGGAAATATATATTCAACTTCTAAACTCAAAATTGATTGAGAGTTTTTGAAGTTGATGTTTTCAATTTTGTCATCAATAAAAAAAGAGTTTTATCAATTTCCCATGTTCGATGTCCTAAGAATATGCCAAGCCATGGGCTTGAAAAGTGATCCTCACTCAATTTAAAATATAAAAGCGGCCCACACCTCCTCCCGGTCACTCTGTACGGACGTTGGAGAACAAGAGTGCTCAAGAAAATTTATATTTGAGAAAGAGAACAAGGGAAATAGGGAATATGGAAGGATCTTCCCGGTTGCGGATTTCTCCCACGAGTTCGTGGCGGAGAAACAGTTGAGGAATGGAGCTACAAAATTTTAAAATTTTGGGGCTATAGTAATTAAGCTATTATTTATTTATAATTTAATTTAAAAGGGTATAGGGTAAAATAGTACTTTCATTAATAATTATATTATATTTTAAATAAGGGCTCTATAAAGGAAATTTTGGGGGTTATGTTTAGAATTACCCATTTTTCTAAGACGTTCCTACCTTAATCGAACTAGTTGTTGGCCTAGCTTAGGTTTTATTACTTAAACCTAGAGCTGGCAAATTTGGCCCGGCCCGATGGGCCGGCCCGAGGTACCCGAGGTTTGGGTTGGGCTGGGCTAGGAAATTAGAGGCCCGAAAAAAATCGGGCCGAAAAAGCCCGCCCAGATAGCCCCCGGGCCGACCGGGCTTCGGGCCAAAAAAACCAGGTGGTTTCGGGCCAAAAAGCCCGCCTGGTAATATAGTGAGTTTTTAATTAATATGTTTTATTGTTTAACTTTTGACAAAACCCTAACCCTTTTTTGTCTTTCACAGCTCTGCCTCTCACTCCCCCCCAACCCACCGCACAGCATTCTCTGCTCTCACTCTTACTCGTAGTCGTCGTCTCTCTCTCTCTCTGCTCTCATCGATCACAAGAGCAGCAACAACGCACCAATACCATCACCGGCGTCCTACTCCTTCTCCGGCGAGTCTCGTCACCGCTTCCTTGTCTCTTTCGAACGACACCTCTTTCTCATCTTCCTCCCTTCGGTGCTCTCTCTTCTCCCTCTGCTGGAAATTCGGCGAATCCGCCGCCATCACCATCATCGACACCGCCGTAGACGCAGGGACAGACCTGTATCACCTTCAAAGTAGTACCACCGCGAGAAGAGACACAGAGAAGGACAGATCTGTATCAGTAGCTGGCTGAAAAGTGAAGACTCAATCGCGTTCGCGAGACAAGGTGCTTCAGAGTTATTTTAATTCTTGTTTTGTTTTGGAATTTTTCTTAATTTACTGCGTGATATCTAAATTTGAGAAAGCTTTTAGCTTTATATGCTAATCATTTAATTTTGTTTTGGTTGGTTGATCCACCATACTTAGATTTTGTTTCGTCATTTTGTAGCTGTTTTATTTTATTTTATAGCTATTTTATTTTATTTTATTATATTACGAATTTGTAGTTGTTTGTAGCTGATCATTTTGGTTGGTTGATCGAATTTGTAGTTGTTTTAATTTATTTTATTATTGAATACGGAGTATTAAGGAACCCAACACATTGAGGCTGAAATATGCTGTTTCTTATAATTAATTTTGTAGATAGAGATAGAAGAATAGATTCTCTCATTGTGCAGATTTTTTTCGAATGGAGTATTTTTTTCGAATGCAGATACGGAGTATTTTTTTTCGAATGGATCTTCTTAATGATAAATGAAGGATATAGATAGAGCCAATTTAATTTTGATAACCCAAAGAGTTATTTTAATTCCTGCATTACTTTTATTGATTGAGTTTTCTGCCATTTCAGGTGTAAGGTGTAATTCCTGCTTTTTTTCTGCCTTTTGTACTATCGGGCCGGTTTGGCCCGGTGGCCCGAAGGGAGGCTGGGCTGGGTTGCAGTTTTGGCAGCCCGGAAAAAATTGGCCCGGCCCGTCCCGACCCGAAAAATGATTTTGGCCCAATGGGCCGGGCCGGCCCGGCCCGGCCCGCCTCTTTTGCCAGCTCTACTTAAACCTAGTTTATTAATGGGCTTTTATTAGTATTGGGCTATACTTCCAATGCAAATTGGGGTAAGTTGGGCTGGCTTTTTGGAGACAGAGAGAGAGAGAGAGAGCGCTTCTTCAACTTTGTCGACCGATAAATCTACTATAATTTAAAATTATTCATTCAAAAACTGTCCCCATTTTTTGAATAAGAATAATTAACGATATAAACTTGAAATAAAACTTAGCCCGAACTTAAATTAATTAACTAGAATATAGAAAATAAAATATAAAAAAATGTCTAGTTATCTGGTCTCGGACAATTAACATATGAGTTCGACACAAATAATGATAGTAATAGTAGCCCGAGTTCAATTTTTTTTTTTTTTTGAAAGAAGGCCGAATTCAATTTTATTTGCAGGAAATAATCTTATTTTAAATGGCGTCATGCATAGTGTATTTTTATATTATCAAAATATACTATATCTATTTGATGATAATATAATTATACGAGTAATTACACCTCAAAGAAAAACGGAAAACTCAAATTTTTCATCGTAAAACTTGATGCAGGTTGGGAAAGCAAGACCGAATTCTTTTCAATACACTCTATAATACACTTTTAAGCGAATATTTGTCATATATTCATCGAAATATAAAGTATGTAAAACCAAACTAAAGTATAATATAAATCACCCAAACAAACAATTTTTTTTTTTTTTGTTTCTGAAATCATGAAATGACAAATATGCCACTGCATGCATGCATCATTAATTTCCCGACGTCCCAACCCACCGCCGCCGCCACCGTCTACGCCGACACGGCGACTGCTATGGGCCGCGCCGACACCTCTCGCGGCGTTAGGTGAACCCTAAGCCCATTTTTCATAAACAGAGTCAACGAGATCTTCTGCTCCACCCGGTGGCCGGGAACCAACGACAGCCGATAGCGGAGGAGCACCGCCGCCGCCACCGACTTCATCTGCAGGTATGCCAAATCCTTCCCCAAACACGTCCGCGGCCCGCCGTTAAACGCCACGAACTTGTATGCGTCCTTCGACGGCTCGAACCGGTCGCCGGCGGCGGAGAGCCACCGCTCCGGCTTAAACTCCAAGCAATCCTCACCCCATATACTCTTCATCCTCCCGACCGAATATATCGAGTACGTCAGCGTCGACCCCGCCGGCACCGCCGTGCCGTCGGGCAAGACGTCGTCGGCGACGACGTACTTGAAGTCCTCCGGAACGGAGGGGTAGAGGCGGAGCGTCTCGGCCAGCGCCGCCTTGAGATAGACCAGCCTGTCGGCCTCGTCGAACGTCAGCGGCTCCTCCGTCCATTTATCGGTGTCGCCGCCGCGGGTGTCTTGCAGCACGGAGGAGATCTCGCGGATGATCTTGTTCTCGACGGCGGCGGAGTTCATGACGAGCCAGAAAAACCAGCTGAGGGCGACGGAGGAGGTGTCTCTTCCGGCGAGGACGAAGTTGAGTGCGATGCGTTTGAGGACTGAGCTTTGGAATAGGTTTCCGTCGCTGTCTTTCTTCTTCATGAATCGTGATAGGAGATCGTCCGACGGTCTCTCTTTTCTTGCATCTAGCGCTTCCGACATGTACTTCTCCACCACCTATATCAATATGTGTCCAGTCGAACGCGTTAGTTATCTGTATGTACATACAATCAAGATTCTCCAAAACAATATTTCACTAATTACCTATGTATTCAAACTGTTGATATTACGTGCAACTCATTTTTTTCACAAATACAACGTTATAGAAATTTCAAAATACACGTACGTGACGTTAATGCGATATAGAATAAGACTTTTTTGGAACATGGCCTTGTTTGATATCTATGATAGCATTGAATACATATATACATAGATACTAGTAAAATAGGAGATGTAACACAAAAAAATTTTAGCGAATTTATTTGTTATGTCCAATTAGATTGAGTTGGTGACATACGTAACTGAATTTTTGGTCCATTTCCATGTATATAACAAACATGCATGCATGCACCGAAAAATAAAGTTTTAATTAACGTAAGAATCATGAGTGAAGATACCTACCTGTAAGCTTCTCTTGAGCCTCCTCTCCGCTCCAGCATCTAGAATCTTCTTCAACTTCCACAAAATCCCGGGGTACAGCAATCTCTGCAGCGTCGCCTCCGTGGCGGAGTCAAACGCGACGGCGAAAGGATTTTCCGGCAGCTCCGGCGACAGGGTCTCGGGATCCTTCCCAAACGTAAGGCCGCATATATTATCAAACGTCAACCTCAGCATCAAATCCTGCAAATCGACGGCGCGCCGCTCCTTGGCCGCCTTCTCCAAGATGATCCAGAGGCGGGTTCGGATGGTCCGGTTGACCCAGCGGGCCATGGCCTGGCGGAGCGTCCGGGTGGTGAACTCGAGCGCCGCCGTCTTCCGCTGGATGAGCCACGTGTCGCCGTCGCTGTTGAAGATGCCCTGGCCGAGGAGGTCGTGGAAGGCGGTCTGCCACGTCGGACCCTTGGGGTAGTTGTCGAACCGGGTTCGGAGGATGTGCTCGATGTTCTTGGGGTGGCACGTCACGGTGTAGAACCCCTGCTTGCGGGCGAAGAAGGGGACGGCGAGGGTGCAGGTCTGGTACGTGGCGGCGCCGCCGGTCGCGCGGAGGGTGGCGGCGATCCAGTCGTGGAAGCGCCGCCGGTTCAGGAATGTGTACGGGAGGCTGCCCACGAGCGGCCAGGCCGGCGGGCCGGTTAGGGTTCGGGCGAGGAGCCAGAACCAGAGGAGGTAGGCTGACGTGGCGGCTGTGAAGAGGAAGGTAATGAGTAGTGTATCCATTGGGAAGATTTTGATTGAATGACGTTGAGAAATGGAGCTAGATCTAGTGATTATATATGTACGGATATGTATATATTGTGTGTGTATGTGCGAGTGAGTATGCATGTGTATACGTGTTGGGAGAGTGAGAAAGAAGAGAGAGAATTAGGAGAGAGTGGTTGGGAAAGAAGAAGTAGTCGTTGTTTGGTTTGATGAAGTCATTTGGAATTCCCTTTGAAAAAAGCATCAATACTCTCATTTTGTGAGTTATAAGTAATTATTTTGTAAATAATGGTTTAAATTACTTTATCTTTACTATTAATAGGAGGGCCGAAAAATTGGACAATATAATTCTTCACTAATTGCACATAGTATGTATGACGTTTTTGCATTCTATTTCAGTATGAGATATATATTCGTGATAACATCAAAATACACGCATGTAAAAGATAAAAGTGGGTATATATATATATATATAGGGAAGAGATCAAATAGAAATAAATCTATACGTGTTAACTAAAAATAAATCTTAAACGTTAATTCCATGACATCAATGGCCTAGATTAATGGGATGGTTATAAGTGTTATTTCTACCTAAATTAATATTTAAAGGTTAAAATTTAAATGCGTATTTTAGCCATGATCTTTAAATGATAAATTCCTTAATTTGTGGGATATAGAGGTTAATGAGGTTAGTGCGCATGCTATACTAAATAATGCGTATTTTATTTTTATTCTTTAAATATTTTTTCGTACAAACAATTACTGCTAATAGAGATTCTATGTGTTTGATGAATTTTTAGAAAAATAAAGTTCTGAAAAAAAATTATGATTTTTAATAAAACAAGTCCCGACCATTTACCCTCTGTTTCTTGCTCCTTTATCAATAAAATAATAAATGTCAAATTCAGTAATATATTAATTAAAATGCAATAGTTGATAAAAAAAATAATGACATAATAAACAATATGCATTTAAATATTAGTTAAAATACAATAGTTAATACAAAAAAAAAACAATGACATAGTAAACAACATGCATTTGAATATTAATTAAAATGCAATAGTTAATACCAAAAAAAACAATGACATAATAAACAATATGCATTTAAATATTAGTTATAAAGCAATTACATACATTATCAAGCAATAATTTATACTAACAAAATTATGGGAACGATGCAGAATTAATATATGGAATAAAAAAAATTACATAAAAAAAACCAGATATACATAAACAATTTGATACAATTTCTTTCTCCAAATCTTGTCAAGATATATATATATATATATATATATATATATGCTAATTATTACCTTTTTTTTTGGTTTTATTACCATAAAGCCCTCTTAATATTTAACACATTATATTGCATATTTATTTTGAATTTATCACCACCCTACAAAATCTTTCAGATCTATGGTTTATATTTATTTCTAGTTAATACAAGTAGAAATATTTCTAGTATAACCATCCCCTATATATATATATAATTTTAACGCATACTCAATCTTGAATGTGAATTTAAATTTATAGTGTGAATTTGCAAGTAAAAATAGTGCGAACTATGCTGTAATTAGTCGTCTGATTAAACCAAAATCATTAGTTATACAAAATATGCATTTAGCAAATCAAAATAGAGAAATCCAAGTTAACAAACAAGATGAACTTTAATACAGTAATTAATTTTTTTTGTCCTTATTTAGTTAGGAACTTAAAACTGATTTAAAACGTATGTTATTTTCACTTATGTGCAGCATATATATATATACACATGATATATATTTGTGAAAATGAGATGAATATATTATTTTGAAATCGGTGAATTTTTTTTTTAACATGTAGGATTGCGTCGTTCCTGCAATTAATTAATTACCGCTGAAAAATTCCAACCTAATTCAAATAACAAAAAGAAGAAAAAAGGAAGAAAAGGAAAAAAAGGGTCATCAATTTGAATATCACAACAGCCCATTGATTTGTAGGCGATAAACATATAAAAATTTAATTAATTCCACACGTCAGACTTACAATAGCTCATCTTTTATTTTAAATCCCGGAAATGTACACGACTACACTGGTGAAATTATTTTTTGAATTTCTCTTATATGTAATACTCCCTCCGTCCACAATAAATTTGGCACATTGTGGATGACACGAGTTTTAATAATTTGTTGGTCGATTGTGTTGTGAGTGGAATTAATAAAGGTCCCACTTTTATATAGTTGTAAATTGTGTTGTGAGTGAAAAAGTAAGTGAGTTGTGTGGGTCTATTACTATAAATGGATGTGATAAATTTTTTGTGGACAGACAAAAAAGGAAATTGTGGCAAATTTATCGTGGGCGGAGGGAGGGAGTAGATGGTAAAATCACACAAAAAAAGTCGAATATATCATACTAGAAAATTAAACCATCACATCCTTCATTTTTAATCGCAAATATTGTCACCCTAAAATTTCTACCTCTACTCGTAAATCATCTAAAATTGTATACATTATATTGATTTACTTGAGAAAGGGGGAAAAATTAAAATAAATATGTTAGCTAGCAAAATGGAGGGGTAGCAAAAGGCCAGGCAATTTGGCAAAGTGTGTGTACAAGTACAAACATTGTTTCTCGTCGCTGAGTTGGTTGGGAACGGGTAGCCCGAGTCAAGAATTTTTAGTCTTTACCCATTGAAAATACTTATTTCTTTCAAACCGAGTCGTCTTTAACACGGCTGCAGAAAATTTTGCATACGACTTTTTGACACTGCCATGCATTCATTCATCATTGGCTTTTAGAGCACCCACACTCGGAGACCAGCCCAAAGGCAGGTCTCCCAATATTTTAGAATATTTTATGCACTTTTTGTGGGACTTTATTAATTGAGAGATCGGTCTCTAAATCGGCCACAATGGGGTATGTCTCTCACCCCGGTCTCAAACTTAGGTCTCTCATTATTTTAATTATTTTTTTTAATTTTAAGTTTTATATTTTTTTAATAATAAAAATAATTATAATTAAAATACCATACTGTATTGAAATATTGGAAAATTACATTACAATAAAGAAAAATACATTAAATTTAAAATTAATGTAGAACTAGTTAAGTGGACCGAAACGTGTCCAAATTTCCTCAATCAAATCGTTTTCAAGACGTTCATGGGCTCTCGCATCGTGAAGCTGCGCTTCTCTCTCGGCATATGCTCTAAAAGCAGGGGGTCCACCTTGGATTGTCGGTGCCCTATTAATATTTCGATCGCCCTCCGTGCTCTGTTCGGCTTCAAAGTGAGTTGATTGAACTCCTTCATCTTCAATGATCATGTTATGCATAATGATGCACGCATACATGATGTCGCATAAATGTTCTCGAAACCACAAGCGTGCAGGCCCTTTTATAATTGCCCAACGAGATTGGAGAACGCCGAAAGCCCTTTCAACGTCCATGCGTGCAGCTTCTTGCATCCGAGCGAACCACTTGCATTTGCAAGATAGTAGCCCATTCTGTACTCGTTTCCATTTGCAACAAAATTGACCGTTGGCGCCTTCCCATGCAGGACGTTGTTGAAAACGTCGGACTGATTAAGCACGTTGATGTCATTGTTGGAGCCGGCGACACCGAAAAAAGCATGCCAAATCCATAAATCTTGAGAGGCCACCGCTTCAAGGATGAGTGTAGGATATTCCTTTCGTTGGGTTGTGTACGCACCTCTCCACTGGGTTGGACAATTTTTCCATGCCCAGTGCATACAGTCGATGCTACCAAGCATACCGGGGAACCCATGCTTTGTTTCGTGCATCGATACAAGTCTGGCTACGTCACTGCTCGTTGGCCTCCTTAAGTATTCATCACCGAAAGCGGATCTAATGGCCGCACAGAAATTCTTGAGAATCAATATGCCCGTTGACTCGCCCACGTGCAGATACTCGTCATACTGATATGTTGATTCACCGTTTGCAAGCTGTCTCAAAGCGACAGTGCATTTAACAAATAGATGGTGCCCCAATCTACCCGTTGCATCTGGGCGTTGTTGAAAAAAAGGTTCTCGAGCCTGCAATGTCTTCGCTATTCGTATGAACAAATTCTTGCTCATGCGAAACCGGCGGCGAAATACGGCTTCGCCCCACCTTGAATTTTCTACAAAATAATCTTGAATGAGGCGGCCGGCAGCCCCCTCACGATCTCGATCAACGTACACCCTCATTGGAATGCTACTCGTTCCAGCTGCATGCTCTTGACGCCGTTTGCGTATTATTTCAACTGCTTGCTCAGCCAGCTCCAACGCTATCTCCACACGCTCATTCTCCTCTTCACGATTGAATAAAGCTCTGGGCCAAGACATGATTGTAGACGAATTGAGAGATATAATGAATGTAGATTTATGAGTGAATGAAATAGAAGATGAGTGAAATAGAATAGAAAATGAGTGAAATGAATTGAAGTGAGATGTGGTATTTATAGGTAGAAAATGTGAAAAAAAAACACACGAAATAGCCATTGATATATATATATATAATTTTTTTTAATTAAAACACAACAAAAAATAATAATAAAATAATACATCCCCAGGTCGCAAGCTCGGGCGCAAGCCCGACCTGGGGTGCGACCGACCAGTTCGCTACAACGGCAGAGACCGGGGGGAGGGGGGCGATCGTTGGGCCAGCAACCGCGCGCCATTGTAGGTGCTCTTAGAGACTAGAGTGTTAGTGCTAGCTAATGTTTGGTAGCATTAATTACTTGATTTAGAAGTGGCAAAAGACCGGACCGGCCCGGTCTGACCCAATCCTATCATACTTTTCTAGTAAAATTAGGTTGGGCCTGCCGGGCATCAGGCCAAAAAAATTGAGAAACACCATCAATTAGGGGTGAGCACGGTTCGGTTAACCGACCGTTTGCCACAAAAAAAAATCGACCATACGGTTTTTAATCGGTTCGGTTAACCGCTAAAATGTAGAAAATAAAAACCAAAAACCACTATAACGGTTACCTAAAAATCGGTTCGGTTAACCGTTATTCAACGGTTAACCATGTAGAAAGAAAACTTTCAATTTTTTTATAATTCATAGCATGAAAAACAAAAATCCATATCTTAAAATGTGAATACGAAATATACATTTAAAGAAGTATAAATAATAAATTGAACACTCTCATATTTTCAAGTTGAAGTAGTAAAATCAAGTTAGTTTATATTATAATTTATAACATATAATTAGTTGGTATAATAATTTATAACATATAATGAGTAAAATTATAATTTTGAATGAGTTTCAGTTCAGTTCGGTTAACCGTCGGTTTTATATAAAAATAAAAACCTAACCGTTATCTTCAGTTTTTTAAAATTAGAAAAATAAACCGAACCGTCGGTTCGGTTAACCATTTTTTTCGGGAAGGTTTCGGTACGGTTTGTCGGTCGGTTCGGTTTGTTTTGCTCACCCCTACCATCAATGCATAGCATGCAAAGAATTCAGGTCGGATCGGACCGAACTTTTGCTCATTTTTATGGGCCCGAAATGCCATCGGGTCAAAAGTCAGCCCGAAATTGAACCGGCCCATTGGGTCGAGTCGAGTTAGATCAGACTTGTTTAGCTAGCTCAACTTTGTTGCACAATAATTAACACTTTATAATTTTTTTTCCATTTTTTTGTGATTTCTTGCATTTTAGTTTAATTTTATACTTATTATTAATTGGAGTTTATTATACTCAATTATAATATATAATTATTTTTAGCATGTAATTTCAATTTTATTAGTTAATGATTGATTAGTAGGGTTCATAAATACATATAACTTTTTTAAATCTTATTTTTAAGTAAGAAATGTTATAATATTTCTTATTTTTTATAATAAATTTTACTATTAAACAATAAATTTAATGGCGAGACACGAGTAATATTCTAGAAACTATTAGAACACAAAATTCTAACCCATAAATATAGACCAAAGTGCTCAATACACCAAGTTCAACATGCGTGGACTCGATTGAATGACATATCATGAAAACAATTTAAATTCAATTTAGGAAAATACATAGATAATCTGGAAATAGAATGAGATATGAAAACAATTTAATGTTTTTTAATTAAGATCAGAATACAAATAATTAATAGTCTCTTTTAAATAGAAGATGAAATGACATAAAATTTGGTATTGTAAGATGAAGACAATTTCCACCACCGTCGGATGCGGAAACAATTGCATGTGACGTGCTACATTTTGCAAAATCTACCTAATTAATTAATCTTGCTTTTTTACTTGCTTGTGCAATCAACTTCTCATCAAATTTACATCGTTTTTACGGTTTATAGATTTTCTGTGGCATGTTGAACTTTTAGAAAATTCATTACAAAGAACGAATTTAATGAAAATTAATTCTGAAAGGACCTTATATGAATTTTCAGGGGTTTAGTTCTACCCACAATCTCTGATATGCATGGAGGTATATGAAATATAGAAATATTTACTTTAATTTCGTAACCGCAAACAAATTATAAACGAGGCCAAATCATATTTTGAAATTGTCTGGAAAAATATTTATATGATTAAGAATTAAAATTATTTAAAATAATATTAAAGGAAATGTTCGTCCCTGTGCAATAGCCTGCAAACCACACAAGACAGGTAAACCATGCACATTTTAATTTCAAGTACAAGTGTGACAGACTCGAACTATAGAAGTATTAGTGGAGTTTGAACCCGAAACCTTTCGGTCTCAAACAGTCCACTCTACCATTAGGCCATCCCAAGGGGACAACAAAATCTTAACTTTGACATTTCAAAATTGCGTTTTTAAGTAAGAATACAGTACCCTATTAGCATCGAAGTTTATATTACATATTTGGATTTTGATAATACAAAGGAAAAAAAAAGCAAGTAAAAATAATCAAATGTTTGTTTAAGTTTCTCCCTTACACGTGGCTTAATTAATTGGTGGAGTGGTAATTTTGCAATTAAAAGATGTTGGTCCCAAGACGGATACCATGGTGTAGAGGGGGGGTGAATACACCAAGGTTTAAAAACTTTTCCAAGTTAAAACTCTTTTCAGAGAGCTGGCTGTGTTCGATCCAGCTGGATGGCAGCTTGATCGACACAGCTGGCTGCGTGTGTGTGCGGAATGTGGTGGATTTGGAAAGTCCGTCTGTTGCTTCAAATATATTGCAAAGCTCTGTTTCACTTTTCAGTTAGACAGTTTATGCAGATTGAAAAGTATGTTTATGAGGGTTAGTAACATGCATAAAACAAAGCGATAAATAACAGAGCATTTTTAACGTGGTTCGGAATAACCCCTTCTACGTCCACGACCAGATTCACTGGTAATTCACTACCACTTGGTTTCCAAGTACCAAGCAACTTCACAACTCTAACCCGAGCTGTGTTCCAACAAGCCATGCGGGCCGTCAAGCCTACACCTTCGGTTTCGGTGCGAAGAACCTAACCACTCGAATTACACGCTTCGAGCAAGCGTACCTTTACCTAACCTTTCTGGGTTTGGGTTTGGGTATGGTTTTCCAACTATGAACGAGTTCTTACAATGAAGAACAAGGAGTATGATGAACTCGTTCAAACTAGGCTTAAGATATTTATTCTGATCTATTCTGCCTATGACTGAATATGTGAACAACTAAGAACACAGCTGACTGGCTGGGTGTTCTTAAAAGATTTGGCTTTGAAGATCGTTGTTCATTTTTCTGTTTTCTTCTATTTCTTCAATCGTCTCGCCAGCCTCTCCTCTTCAATGGTGGAGGAGAGATATATATAGGTGGAGATTCAAACTAGCCGTTGGAAGAGAGCCGTTTGAATCTTACCTACTCTTGTTGACTTCTGACCTTTACATACGAAGTATGTCTGCATCTGCAGAAGCTAGTTCTTCTCTGATCTGACTGCGTCAGATAAGATCTTCTGACATCGGGATCTTGTTTTTGAGAAGGTCTTCGTTTTCGAGCTGCTAAGCATCTCTGCTGTATCTTCAGCATCTTGGACTCTGCTGTATCTTGATTCTGAGCTGTCTTTAGACCTGTGCTGTATCATCAACCTGAGCTGTGTCTTCAACCTGAGCTGTGTCACTCACCTGAGCTGTGTTTTAGACCTGAGCTGTGTCATCGACACTAAGTTGGGTCTTTTACACTGAGCTGGGTCTTTGACACTAAGCTGGGTTTCCGTCACTGAGTTGGGTCTTGATACTGCAAGATCTTTGACTCTGCTTGGTCTTGCTCTGCTGAGTCTGTTCTGCTGAGTTCTTTAAGCTGTCTGCTTAGCTGTGTCTTCTGTTGTCTTCAGCGAATCTACCTGTAAACTAAAGAAACTCTATAAGCTCAAACAGGTGAGCTGAAAAACGCTTAGGCTTGTGCGATCATCTACTCGGTTGGGGTCAGCTGGGTTTTGGTAACTAATCAAAACTCTATTAATGTTCCCAACAATTTCTCCCTTTTTGATGATGCCAAAACCTAACTGAGAAAAACAATTTACTTTCCCCTTAACAAGAAAACGGGTTTTCAAAAGTTTCAACATTCACAGCAGGTAAACATATTCAGAGCCTGGACAAAGAGAGATTGTCTTCAGGTTGATTTTGATAAAACGAACTTTTTCATTAATACGAAGAAATTTTACAGCTTTCTAATTACAAAAAGTTCAAAAGAAAATTACCAGTTGGCTGGGTCTTCAGCTTTGCTGCTTCCTTTGTTCATCAATCTGATGGTCAGTCTTGAGACCATATCTGTTGAAGATGAACTCTTCCAGCTCCTTCCATTCTGCTTGATTCTTTGTTTTGGAAATTCCTCTTTCACCAGCCCAGTGATTAATTTCTTTGATAATTTGGGCCTTGTCAGGAAGGTTCGTTCCAGCTAGAGATGGAGGCTTTAATTGTTTGAATTTTGGAGCCTTCAGCTGGATGTTATTTCTCTTGGCATAAAGGGCAATTGATCTTGCCATCATTGGATCTGTCTTATGAAGTTCGAGGAAATAATCCTGGAAAGCAGTTTCTGGATCCATGCCTTTGAACTGATTCAAGTAGTAGAATTCTTTGATGAATTCTGATTTGCATCTTTCCCAGTTTTCATTGATATCATCTGGGTTATTCTTATCAGTCGAGGCTGCTTGGATTTGTTTCTTTCTAGCTTGCTTGTAGCTCTGCCTTTTCTTCTTTTGCTTTTTCTCAGCAGGCTTGAACGAATCAGCTTTCCTCTTGATAATTTTATCCAGCTATTGCATTTCTTTTCTTTGCTCGTTGTGGAAGTTACACAGCCAGCGATAGTCTTTGTATTCTTCAGGCTTGTGTCCACAGGCTTTGGCAAGAGCAACCATCTTCTCTCCATGTCTCTTTGTTGCTTTGGTAGTGCGGATGGCTCTGTCTCTTCTTTATCCGGCTCTTTGGCAAAATCGTCGATTTCTCTCGAATTCTTTGCCGGGTTTCCCCTTAGCAGCTTCTTCCTCTCCATTGTTTTTCCGCTTTACTCTTATCTTCCCCTTTTTGGCATTATCAACAAGGGAGGCGGAGAAGGTTGGCAAGTATTGCGGCGAGCTTGGAAAGAATACCTTCAACATCGGCGATCTTGGGCTGAGTTGTCGGTGTGACGAGGTTCGTTGGGCATTCTTCTTCTTCGGCTCTGGCGAGCATCCAGATCTTTATATAAGTTGAAGAGTTGGCGGATGTCAGCGCTGTTGGAGAGAGTGGTCTTTTTGATAGCTTCCAGCTGGCTTGTGATATTTGCTATGTTGTCAACCAGTGGAGCTTGAATGCTTGAGATGATCTCAGGGACTCTCTTCTCTAGATGATTTGACTGATCAATTTGTTGAGAAACGAGAGATTGCCTGAGATCTTGACTGGTGCTTTCTTGTAGATTCTGAGCAAATTTGTGGACTTCGTCAATTGTCAGTTGTTGCTCTTTAACTTGACAGTCTAGAGCTGTGAACCGCATGATGACATCGACTTGAGACTTCAGTCTGTCCTGAAAAAGTATTTCTTCAACCTCTTTAGAGATTGCTTCCTTCATGGCGATTGAGAGCTCGACAGCTGAGTCAGTTTGAGTTGCAGAATTAACAAGATTGGGTTTGTTTGCCTCGAACTTGACCAGTGCGCGAGTGTCATCGGCAATTGGACTTTGTGGGGCAGCTTCGGTAGGCTCAACTGTTGCATTAGTTGGCTCTTCTTCAATTATCATTGCCTCAGCTGTGTCGGCAGGGATAATTTCCTTGGCAAGTTCAGCTGCGACTTCTTTGGATTTGACAGCTCCAGAAGATGTCTCCCATCCTGCTGCTATTAGAAGCTTGGCGGATTCGCATTTCAGCTGGGTGCGGCTTGGGGTACAGCTGAGATACTTCAATTATACCTCTGATGAGATCATCTTGATGCAAGTATGCATCCTCCAGACTTCCAAAGCCAAATGTGTGCTGGAGACATGCTTCATCTGTCTTCAATTTCTCATAAGAGAAGGTCTCGATCAGCTGCTCATTCTGGTACCATGTCGCCATCTTGGTGGCCAGATAGAATTTGAGATCTGCAACTTTGACGAGGGCAATTGGCAGGTGCGCCAAGATGGGATACTGAGTTAGAACACTCTTGATCCCTGCGATGCGTAGCTCCTCGTACATAGCTTCCATGAAGGCTGAGCCAGAAGAGTTGAGTGATGTAGAAGCAGTAGAATCACTCTCTTCTGATTCTGTGGAGATTTGAGCTTTGGGTGATGGTTGTTTTGTGGGTGAGCTGAGATTAGAGGGTTCAGCTTGGTCGTCAGCTGGCTGTGAAGGAGCTTCAGCCAGTTGAATATTTCCTTGTACGTTTACAAGAGATGAATCTCTTGCTGGGGAGCTGGGTGGAGGAGAAGGCTGTTTGGGCGGAGAGTTGTGAGGCGGTGAGAGCTGGGGTGAGCTGGGAAGAGTTATCTGACTCTTTGAAATGTCCAGCTCGTCCTCTGAACTAGATGATGATTCATCATTCAATCCCATATCAGCCAAGACATTTGACCCGTATTGATTGAAGGCCGACACTGGCTGTGGGGAGAGAATCACCATTGCTTGACTTGGAGTTTCTTCAGAGGAAGGTTTCGCCTTTGATGGTGGAATGACAGCTGTTTTCTTTTTCTTCTCAGCTGGACCTCCAGCTGGTTTGGGGTCAGCTGTCTTCCTTTTTCTCTGAATCTTCTTAGCTGGAACATCTGTCTTTGTTTCTTCCAGCTGCTTCCTGCCTTTGCTCACAGCAGGCTGTTTCTTCAGAAGATCATTGATTTGACTTATTCTCTGGAAGAGAATCTTCGTTTCTGGAAACGGTTCTGAATCGGCCCACTTTACTATGTGCCCTTTCACAGCTTGCTCTATCAAGAAAGAGATTTTAGAGCATAGATACAGTGGCTCTGAGGTTGAATACGTCGTCCTGGTGGAGTTGAACTTGATCTTCTCTGACTCCTTGACTAATCTGTTGAGTAAGAAATCAAACCAGTTGACGTTTGCGCCTTTGATCATAGCAATCATCGGCTTGAGCTTTGGAATACTTATCTCTCCTTGAGATCCAGCTATCCCTAAGATGCATTTTTGTGTGATATCCAGCAGCAGCCTGTACTTTGGTTTGAGAAGGAGCTTTGACATGCTTGCTCTGTACGGCTCTGGGGTGATAAGCATCTCTTGGCTAAGGAATTCATCCACTTCTTCACGGCTGTAATCGTCTGGGATGAATTCTACTTCTCTGGGTAGGTTGAACACCTTTCGTAGCATCTTGTTGAGCTTGATGTTGACGGTTGCTGAATCAAACTTTCCGTCTGTGCCTTTGACGATCATGTCAAATGAAGATGAGTAGAATCCGTCTTCATTAATGATGTTGAGGTAGAAGAGGGCAGCATCTCTCTTCAGCATAAGTTTAGGCATGGAGGTTGCCCATAGCAAGAGACCGGAGTCCGAAACTAGATCCACCATCTCTTTTAGTTCTGAAACTGGAAGGTTGGCGGTTGAAAGACAACTTTCAAATGATAATTTTGTCATCAGAACTTCGAACTGGTTCATCCCTGCGGTTGATTTCTTGGGGGCCATCTCTGTAATCTGTTGATTTTGATCGAGCGAGGAATTTGCAGAGGATAGATAGATGACTTGAAGATTTGAAATTCGCAGAGATAAAGATGGAAGAATTCTCCGTATCTTTTCCATGTATATCAACTACCATAATTGATCATCGGTTGAGATTTAGACAGCTGGTATTCTGATCAACGGCTGGGAGAGATTCACTCATCACGTTCTGACGTGTTTACGGCGAGTGTATTACAACCGCGCGTGAGGCAGTTCAAACGCTTGACATTCTGCCTCGATCCTGCCGTGCTTCAGTACTCAGCAGTCTTTATAATTAATGCGATGAGAATGGAAACTTATCAAGCAATTTAACTAATGAACATATGTCCGCTTAACATTGGAATTCAAAATAATTGGACTTAAATAGTATATTCCTTAGAAAAATGTATGCATGAGACACATTCCTGTCAGCTTGGACCAAAAAGTCAGCTGATGTCGCGGATGTCTTTTCTTTTGCTTGACTGAGTTTCTCCCTTCAGCTGAGTAAATCTTCTGCTTTGGGATCCAGCTGGGTTTGATTCCCCCTGACTTGATAAATTTATCTTGAAATCCTTGGGGTTCTTGCTGAGTTAGTCTAGCTGTGTCTGATTCCTTCTTGATGACACACGGGGATCCAGCTGAGTATTTCCTGCTGGATGCTTTTCTTGATGATTATGTTGGACTTATGATGAGACCAATTGATGAAATCCAATTGTTGGTGAATCTGCTGAACTGAGTTCTCCCTCAGCTAGATTCCTCTTCTGGATTCTGCGATCCACGTTTGATCCAGCTTTGTTTGATATCCAGAGGATGATATTTGAAAGTTTAGCTGGATTTTTCTCTTGATTCTCCACTTGAATCTTCTACTGGATTGACTTTGCCCTCAGCTGATATCACAGCTGTGTCGATTTCCAGCTCGGTGGAGTTTCTCCTGAATTTGATAGTAGGTGGCTGTCTTTTCTCAGCTGATTCCTACTTCACTTGATTGAATTCTCATCACTGGCTCATTTCCTTTCACAGCACGCTTGATGACTTCCTCAATTGCGTCTGTCCCTTGACCTTGTTGACTCCATTTTCTTCGATGAGGTTCATTTCATGGTTGGAATCTGTCAGCTTGATATCCCGTCTGCTGGAATCTTGAGTTGAAGCTTGGTTGATTTCCAGCTTTCTAACCAGCTGAGATCCTTCCCAGCGGTCTTTTAAGTTGACCTTGATGTCTGTGCTGGATGACATTGCTGTCTTTAATTGATTCCAGTCAGCTGGATTTATCTGCCGCCTTTGAGCTTTGTGTCCAGCTGAGATCCGCTGCTTCTCTTGGTCTTTGAGTTGCCGATCAGCTTTCTTTTCTGATCGGACTGAGTTTGGAGACCTGGCTTGATTATGTATGACCTCTTTGGTACATAGATGGCTAGGTTCCAGCTGTGTTTGCATTGGCTGGAGCCATTCTTTGATCTGATACCGCTTAGGCCATCTTCAAGCTCCTGACCATTCAGTCTTCTGCTTGACTTTCTGAGTTTATGATGATGGGTCTGTTAAAAATAACATCCCACATCATGTCGTGAAGAGCACTCAGAAAGCTGTTGAGTTGGAACTTCCAGATCTGATAATCATCGACATAGAATGTCGGATGTTTTCTGCACAAGGAAGATTCCACGACAGTATGCAATATAATGATTTTTAAAAAAAATTTTGAAACTTTGAAGGATCTGTTCAGGTGACCACTATCAGCAAGGAAATGCTGACTTGACAGATACAGTGATCTTTTGAACCACTGCTCTGATACCAATTGTTGGTCCCAAGACGGATACCTTGGTGTAGAGGAGGGGTGAATACACCAAGGTTTAAAAACTTTTCCAAGTTAAAACTCTTTTCAGAGAGCTGGCTGTGTTCGATCCAGCTGGATGGCAGCTTGATCGACACAGCTGGCTGCGTGTGTGTGCGGAATGTGGTGGATTTGGAAAGTCCGTCTGTTGCTTCAAATATATTGCAAAGCTCTGTTTCACTTTTCAGTTAGACAGTTTATGCAGATTGAAAAGTATGCTTAGAGGGTTAGTAACATGCATAAAACAAAGCGATAAATAACAGAGCATTGTGGTTCGGAGTAACCCCTCCTACGTCCACGACCAGATTCACTGGTAATTCACTACCACTTGGTTTCCAAGTACCAAGCAACTTCACAACTCTAACCCGAGCTGTGTTCCAATAGTTTGCGGGCACTGTCAAGCCTACACCTTCAGTTTCCGAGTATTGAAGAACCTAATCACTCGAATTACACGCTTCGAGCAAGCGTACCTTTACCTAACCTTTCTGGGTTTGGGTTTGGGTATGGTTTTCCAACTATGAACGAGTTCTTACAATGAAGAACAAGGAGTATGATGAACTCGTTCAAACTAGGCTTAAGATATTTATTCTGATCTATTCTGCCTATGACTGAATATGTGAACGACTAAGAACACGGTGTTTGCGTGTTCTTGAAAGATTTGGCTTTGAAGATCGTTGTTCATTTTTCTGTTTTGTTCTATTTCTTCAGTCGTCTCGCCAGCCTCTCCTCTTCAATGGTGGAGAAGAGATATATATATAGGTGGAGATTCAAACTAGCCGTTGGAAGAGAGCCGTTTGAATCTTACCTACTCTTGTTGACTTCTGACCTTTACCTACGAAGTAGGTCTGCATCTGCAGAAGCTAGTTCTTCTCTGATCTGACTGCGTCAGATAAGATCTTCTGACATCGGGATCTTGTTTTTGAGAAGGTCTTCGTCTTCGAGCTGCTAAGTGTCTCTGCTGTATCTTCAGCGTCTTGGACTCTGCTGTATCTTGATTCTGAGCTGTCTTTAGACCTGTGTTGTATCATCAACCTGAGCTGTGTCTTCAACCTGAGCTGTGTCACTCACCTGAGCTGTGTTTTAGACATGAGCTGTGTCATCGACACTAAGCTGGGTCTTTTACACTGAGCTGGGTCTTTGACACTAAGTTGGGTTTCCGTCACTGAGTTGGGTCTTGATACTGCAAGATCTTTGACTCTGCTTGGTCTTGCTCTGCTGAGTCTGTTCTGCTGAGTTCTTTAAGTATGCCTTGTTGTGTCTTCTGCTGTCTTCAGCGAATCTACCTGTAAACTAAAGAAACTCTATAAGCTCAAACAGGTGAGCTGAAAAACGCTTAGGCTTGTGCGATCATCTACTCGGTGTGGGTCAGCTGTGTTTTGGTATCCAATCAAAACTCTATTAATTTTCCTAACAAAAGATTACAAGTTAAAATCTCACAAATTCTTTTTAGATATGATCAAGATATCCTTACGCAGATTTGAATAATATATAGTTGTATATATGTATTTTATAAATAAAATAAAATTGGGTGCTTTCATATTTAAATGGTCCTATTCCCATCTCTAATTATTCCCATGATTGCCCAATTGCTCTTGTGCAATAAATGAATGTTGTATGAATAAAAATGCGGTAGGCAACTTATAGGTCTATTGATCACATCCAACCATCTATATATGTCTACGCATTTAATATGCATCTTGATGTAATAAAACTATATATCCTTAGAGACAAACATAATAAAAATCAATGATATGGACCACAACATTAACCTACCTTCCATGTCTCACTATCTTCCTAGTTCATTAGGTCGATCATACTACACATTTTCTTTTTTCAAATGGTAGTTGTTATCTTTTCTGAGTAGTTTATATATTATTGCACAAATACGAAGATTTACTTTGTGAACACTGAAGGTAACGCTTTCGAATTCCCACGATATAAGATATATTGATATTTTTTATTTTTTAAAATATGCATATTAATTATTCTCAGCCTCCATTTTATCGCATTTAAAAAAGTGTATCTATACATTCGGAGTCACTCTGAAACAATAGTTTTGGTAACATTCTGATTCCGAATCTTGACCCGTAAGACGATATGCCACAACAATCTCCCTTATTGTTTACAAAACACATATCTCTTTAATCGACATATATACTTTATATATACTTTAGTGAACTCTATTGATTATACCCGTCTACCATGCTATATTGTTATTTTCTTGTGATTATGAATATATCTATATAATCTAAAAAGGTACTATGTATATAGTCCTTAATGATCATATGGTGGTTCATACCGACATATAGTTTGTTGACACAGTTTTCTGTCATTCAAATGACTTTTTTTCATTTTTACTGAAAGTATGATGAAAAATTACAAAATTTATTAATATTTTTACTAATTAAAACAGATAAATAATACTCTCTCCGTCCTTTAAAAGTGTGGTGTATATTTGATTTGTTATGAGGTATAAAATATTTGTTAAACTAGGGACGGAGGGAGTATATATATACGATCGAGCAAGCCAACCACGAAATTAGGTGGCTCTAACCGTAAAAGAGGACTATATATATATATATATATATATATATATATATATATATATATATATATATGTAAATCCTTAGCCATTGAGGTAAATTTGTGTGTCAAAATATTGACGTCTCCATAAAAATAGCATAATGTAAATTCGAATTATCAGAAGCACTAAACAACAATTAATTAATTTGACAATAGGCCAATTAATATTTAATTTTGACAACATATATGTAGTATTGACGTACGTCTTTGTGGAAATGTTTATTACTTTTTATTTTTATATTACAAATAATAGAAGATAAACTTTATTAGGATACGAATATAAAATTTTCATTTTCCTCATAAAGGTGAAGGCCACAACCAAAGTGTTTGAGAAAATGATCATTAGTTCAACTTTATATTTCAACAATTAAACAAATATATAGACGCACGCACGCACGCAATCACTCTTTTCCTATTTCTGTTTAGGTTTATATTTCATCTCACTAATCCAAATAAAATATAGTAATTGATTTTATATTTTACATGTGTTCATTTGCTATTCGCATCTTTTCTTATAGTTAATTAGTTAGAGCATGGCATGAAAGCATCAAAATATGATAGTTTAAATATTATTAATTAATACTACTATAATATTATTTTAGAAAGTCACTAATATAAATGGAATTATTGCAACTAGAATAACATAAAATTTAATAAAAAAAGAACACACACATTTCCATTATACTAATCAAAGATTATGCTCACCAATTTATCGTAAATTGAGACACAATGTAATTATTAGACAATAACAAACAAAAAAACCCAAATTATTGACACCAACCAATTTCCTATTCACTTAGTTGGATCGAAAACTGATTCAGAATCCACTCGAGAAAATAAAAATAAGAATCAAAACTAGGGAATGAAATTAAGAAGAAGAAGAACATACAATTTAATTACACGATCACAAGGGAATGAAATTAGGGTTTACAGAAGAGGAAATCAAACGCGATCCTAATTATCAACGCACTACCGAATTCGATCTCGGCAACGAAGACGAAGAATTGATGAAGTTTATACAGTCATGTATGGCTTCAGCTCTCTGAGAATCAATCGGCGCCACGCTCGTTCTCGCTTTCTCTTTCGGCGGCGGATGACTGTTACGGCGGGACTTCAGCGGCGGCGGCGCCGCCGCCCCGGTTGTTATCCGCACCACCACCCCCACAACCTTCCCGCCGACGTGTTTGAGATATCTCACCGGCGAGATGAAATCGCAGGTTCTCATCGTGCAGCCTTTTCTCTGCGCATGCGGCAGATTTACAGCTTTTTTACCTGTTGAATTCTGCTTGCACAGATTTCCTTTCCCGAACATTCCAAACCGCTAGCAATGCACGCAGTACGCCTGCTTTCGTCTCTGTGTGTGTGTGTGTGTGTGAGAGAGAGAGAGAGAGAGAGGAGCGTAAGATGAGCTGAAATCATGTTTGGGGGATTAAATAGAGGTGTTTGAGCGTTAACTGACGGACAAAAGTTTTTTTTACTCTATTACAAGTCCGTTAATTGGGTAGTGCAGGCAGTTATTTACACAGGACGGGATCTTCTATTATAAATTGTGTTTTGTCTCGTATTATATATTTTATTGTGTTTTTTCTAGTCGAGAAAAAGGAATTTCCTCTTTTCTAATACCATTTTTTTCGTTTTATAGATAAAAGTAGAGCTGGCAAATTTCCGGGCCGGGCCGGCCCGGCCCGAGCCCGGCGGGCTTTTTGGAAAAATCGGGCCGGGCCGGCCCGGCCCGAAAATTCACCGGGCCGGAAAATATGGAGCCCAGCCCGGCCCGAAAAATCAATTTATAGTACATTTTTACCGGGCCGGGCCGGGCCGGGCCGGCCCGAGCCCACCGGGCTTTTGCCTATTTCGGGCCGGGCCGGGCCGGCCCGAAAATTCGTCGGGCCTGAATTTGCTGAGCCCAGCCCGGCCCGAAAACAGGCCGGCCCGTCGGGCCGGGCCGGGCCGGGCCTGTTTTGACAGCACTAGATAAAAGTACTTATATGGACTATTAATTTCAAGATATTTTTTAGAGTAAAAACAAAACAACATAAAGGTCTATCCACACCACAGTAATACTGTAGTACATGACATATCACGTGAATATCCTGATAATTAACTTAATACTGTTTTAGAGAAACGTACATAAACTAATTTAATATATTTGAGATAAAATTAAATTTTGGGAAAAAATAGCGTACACGCTTATATGGTATGTGACATGCATAGTGAAAATTAGACTTTTATTTTTATGGGTTTGTATTGTTTTTTGAACAACCTATTATACAAAAATGTATTGAAACACTAATTTGAATTGAGAAGTATCATTGAACTATATAAGATTCATACGTACTAAGACGACACAATCACATATACATTGCACACACATTACACAATACGACATATTTTTCACACACTACTAGACATGCACACATTAATTACATATATAATATACATACATATACACAAGGGAGAACGAAGGGAGTTCAAAAGCCCCTAATTGGAATTTTTTGCCCTTAGCCACCAGAAAAGAAGAGGCTGTAATTCTGATTTTTCGAAGGGTAAAGGTGAAAATACCCCCCTCATGTTGGCAGCGCCGGGCAAATACCCTATGAACTTTATTTAGGTGCAAATTCACTATTTCCTAAAGTTTTCGGGTGCAATTACCCCATTGTCGTCACGGAAACTACACTTTCGTTGACAAATCAAAAAAAAAAATTGATTCATTTTTATTCATGTGGACCCTTGCAATTTCCAACGGTTATATACTACATAATTGGTGCTAAAAGCTCAAATTAGGAAAAAAAATTATTTCGAACCCTAGCTCACAACTATCAAAATTCAGGTGAGGTTCTCCAATAATTTGCACGAAAAAGGATGACGGACCACTTGAAGAATATGAGATCATCAATGTCAACAATAAATAGTTGGCTTGGATTGCAAATTATTAGAGAGCTTCGTCTGAGTTTTGATAGTTGTGAGTTAGGGTTAGAAATAAATTTTATCCTAATTTGAGTTTTTAGCACCAATTAATTCTTGAAAATTGTAAGGGTCCACAAGAATAAAAATGAATCAAAAATATTTTTTTTGCCAACGAAAGTGTAGTTTCCGTCACGGCGTGGGGGTAATTGCACTCGAAAACTTTAGGGAAGGGTGAATTTGCACCTAAACAAAGTTCAGGAGGGTATTTTCCCGGCGCTGCCAACATGATGGGGGTATTTGCACCTTTTTCTTTTTTCGAATCAAGGAAAAATAGTTATAATATTTTTTTTGGTTCCACTGCATATATACATTATTAATACTATGTTTTTCCGTCTTAGTCATTTACAAGAGAGGCTGTATGATTTACTCCCTCCGTCCCATTATTTATGACACGTTTCTTTTGGGCACGGGTATTAAGGAGAAGAGTGTTTAAAGGGTAAAAAGATAGAAAGTGTTGGAACCCACAACTTTTTGTGAGAGGGGTATATTTCCCAAAAAGGAAACATGTCATGTTACGTAGGATGACCCAAAAAAGAATACAGGCCATAAATAATGGGACGGAGAGAGTAATATTTATCATTAATTTATTTTTATATATATAATCGAGAAATATGATTGAACTATTATTATTAGACTAGTCAGCATTCAACTACAATATTGATACAATATCCGAAAAATGCGCAAACTGCAGTTACAACTCTCCCGTCAAAGGGTTGACGGAGACATGTGAAAACAAAAGTGGTAATAATAAATTTCAACCGTGGAGTCAATGTGAATTTGACAGCCTTAACTTGTCCATACAACTTTTGCCTTTTTGTCTTAGCTAGATTCCCTCCACAGTTAAAAACTTTTATATGCTGTACATGTATTAATGTATTAATGATATCATTATCAACCTATAAAAGTGGTCTCTATAGAAAAAAATATAGTAGTAGTAATATAATTTAGAACATAGAAAATTCCTTGAATTTACGAAAATCTCTTCCATTGGGAACATGTACTTCTGGTCAGTCACTTTCATGATTCTATAGCATGTCCCACACCACAACATCAACGGTGACAAAAAAACAAATCTATAAATACGGTGATGAATTGTGGTCATTTTGTTAATTTTTAGTCATTTAAATCTATAAATACTAATTCTAATTTCGATTTTTCCCCTCATTCATGAAAGTGGGCATAAATACGAAATATTATTTTTTTGTCGAAATTGATCCGAAGCCTGATTCCGGCCAAATTAAAACTGACGTCGTTTTGATTACTGAAAATAAAAAACAAATTTTTTAATTTCCACATCATGAGTCATGACCTGAAAAATTGATAGTTCATGTATATAGGTATATATAGATTGCGGGAAAATTGGAATTTAAAATTTCTCTATGAATTTACACCAAAGTAATTCAATTTTAATCTTACAAATTATGTTTCACTTCTTATTAAATACTTTTAAGAATGTAGATAAATATGTATATTTGGTGATATATATGTGAATAATTATTTATAGTAGTTCATGTAATTACTATTCTCTCCATCTTTTCAAATGTGGGACAAGTTAAGGATATATGAATGAAGTAGACCAAACGACCCCTAAATGCATTATGTTCCTTCCTCATTTTGTTCCTTATAATACAAACATGAACTGCCACAAAACAGTAATTCCACAAAACATGAACTAGGAGGCCCTTCTTGCATGTCACTCGTCAAGCATCAAATATATATGATCGTATTCTAACTTTATATTTCATTTTAAATGCACTCGACACGTCATTAAATAAAAAAAAAATGAAATGTTGTAGGAATCCTACTCTACCACTAATGTTAACATACTATTATTTTTCAATCATTAATTCTTACAGTAATGATGTAGATAATATTAAAAAAACAAAAGAATGATGATCAGCTGTTCTATATTTTGAGGAAACAAATAATTAGTAAATTACCAACTTTGGGCAAACAAACAAGTACTAATTTGAGATAGCAATTATGCCAATATGGCCAATTAGGGCCCATGATAATCAAGCACTTAATCAAGTAGCTAGGAAGATGGAGATATATCTTTTAATTACAAGCAAATTAAAGCAAATAGACTACAAATTAATAAATATAGTACATCTTTATCCTTTTATGCCCTTCAATGGTCATATATATTTTTCATGGGAGCATATGGATGCTATATATCTAATTATATTTTTCATATTTTAATCTCGTATTTCATCAACTAGTATATATACACCATATAATGAAGTACGACAATGATTGAAATTGAAACGAGATCAAAACTTCTAGACTCACTTCTGAAAAAAAAGCGCGTGAGCGCGCATATATATGGTGTTGTATATGTATTGTTGGGAAAATTATAAAGTTTTGATTTAATACCAAAACCCAACTGTTCTCCAACCGAGTAGATGACCGCATCAACCTAAATTGTGTTTTCCAAAATTTCGCTGTTTGAAATTTCTAGATTTTCTAAGTTTACGGAGTTCGGGAAGGAAGAACATGAAAGACCCAACTGTGACTACAACAGGAGTCAGCTAAGGAAGCGGAAGACAACAGACGATCCAAATTTGTGTTTACGGTGAGTCAACTATCATTGAGTCTTCCAAATTTGGCCGAGTTCAGAGCAGAGCATGATCAAGCTGAAGATAATTCGAGCTGAGTTTAAGACACAGCTGGTCCAGCTGTACAGAACAAAGGGAACTAACTCGGAATACATAACTTCAAGTCAGTTTGCCCAATCCAGTTCCAAAGGCAGAGATCCCGGCGTCAGAGGAAGTTAACTTGCCTCGACCAATGAGGGATTGCCGAATCAGCATCCTAGACTTCAGAACCTAGGATGTGACACAAATGAAGACAGGTGCAGAATCGCCCAACGGCAGATATCGAATTTAAGAAGAGTAGGTAAGATTCAAACGGCTCCTCCAACGGCTAGTCTTGAATCTCTACCTATATAAACCCGTCTTCAACCTAAGGATAAAATACGAAAAACTCTCTACAATCTTTCATTCTCTGAAAATCTCAAACCTTCAAAAGCTCTCAAGCAGTTCTACATAGTTCAAAGAACACTTTATCTTAAAGTGTTTCTAGTCCAGAAACTGCTTAGGTTTTCGTCTGATTCCTAGGCAGAATTTATTGTATATCTTACGCCTAGATCTTGAACGAGTTCATCATACTCCTTGTTCTTCATTGTAAGAACTCGTTCATAGTTGGAACACCCATACCCATACCCAATCCCAAACCCAGAACGGTTAGGTAAAGGTACGCTTGCTCGAAGCGTGTAATTCGAGTGGTTAGGTTCTTCAGTATCCGGAAACTAAAGGTGTAGGCTTGACAGTGCCCGCAAACTGTTGGAACACAGCTCGGGTTAGAGTTGTGAAATTGCTTGGTACTTGGAAACCAAGTGGTAGTGAATTACCAGTAAATCTGGTCGTGGAGGTAGGAGGTGTTACTCCGAACCACGTAAAAATTTCGTGTTCTTTACGCTCTCATTTATTTCAGTTTTAATACTAACCTTATCATCTCATTGCATATTTTACCAAATCTGCATACACAGCTGCTCTTCAAAGACAGTTGTGTCTTTCTGAAAGTTGCACAACTTGACTAAGCCTAAAACGTAAAGATAATCTTTTCAAGCTGAGTTTTTCTAAGCAACCGAGCTAAGTTTTCAAACCACCACATTCCGCACCGCCAGCTCAGTTATTAGCCCAGCTGACCCTCCTCAGCTGGATTTATAACTGAGCTCACCAACTCTGTTTTTAAACTTGAAAAAGTTTTCTGAAATCTATCTTTGGTGTATTCACCCCCTCCCTCTACACCCAAGATCCAGCTCAGGGACCATCAATAATATATATACAGATCATGGATATATAGCGATAAAACGAAATAAAGCATAATAGAAAATAAAAGACCTCATTATGTTATATGCATTATTACTGTATAAGAATTAATTACCTAGATAAATTAAATTAATTTTCTCTTAATTAATCTAAATAGTGTATCTCTCTTGTATAAATGACGAGATTTAAAGTTCAAACTCCATTGTTCTCCAATCCCGTACGAGACTGAAAAGAAAAAAGAAGTCATTTTCTAATGTCTCAACAAATTGGTGGACAAAGTGGAGTGATGGGTCGGTTATAAGTGTGATCAAATTAATCCAAAAGCTCAGGACCTACCTACGCACGGCATTAATTTTAAACCAAAAAAATACTTACTGAAATTCGGAAAAAGTTTAAAAGGGAAAGAAAAATAGAAAGCGAGGAAATGGGAGTTGAAGAAAAAGCTAGCGCTCGGCAAAGGAAAAAATTGGAAAGTAAGGCCGAAAAGAGAGAAAAAGAAAGTGAATTAATTAGAGTATTATATATGATGGATGTGAATCTGTTTTATTTTATAGAATTAAGAATGTTTGTGATATATATTATAACACTTTTCTCGTAAAAAATAATAATAATGCATTTTTGATTTATTACCATGCATTGTTACGATAATGCATTTCATGTTCGATTATAATGCACTGGTCAATGATAACCGTAGATCTACAAAGATCACTGGTTCAGATCACTTCTTATTTCTTACGGGAAAATGATTTTATATATGATCGATCTATTCTCCTCTCTCTCTATATATATATCATCCTAGCTAGCTAGGAAATTGTTTATTTTGCAGCATATCTACCTTTCGGCATAGGAGAAATGACACCAATCCAAAGATTAATGGGAAAAGTTTTATTCCAATTAAACTAATCGAAATTATAGTATCTACTCGAATAAATTAATAAATGATGTGGACAATTCGGGTGTCTACGTCACTAATAAAATTATGTCTTTTATGTGGGTAGTCTAGAAAATTGAAAATGAAACTAATCCAAAGTTTAAAACGTTCTCAGGATCTAATCCGATTATTCGTCCAATTGATTTGATAAGTTGAGACGTTTTATGTGAGTGAGGATACATTTTGGGAAAGTTGTAAGCATCTTCTTCAAGTCTTTACCATGTATAACTTACTAAAATTAATTAGGTTAAGTGGTTAACCCGTCTAAAGAAAGAAAAAAAAAGAACGAGGAAAACTTTTTTCTTCTTCTTTCGAATTTTGGCCTCAACTCTCTACTTTATAGCTAGTATTATACTCCCTCCACCCCGCATTAGTGTGGTTCAAGGAGTGCGGCACGGGTTTTAATACAAAGGTAAGTAAATGTTTGGTAGGGGTATTTTTAGTGAAGAAAGAGACCCACAATTGCTAGTGTTAGTGAGGAATAAGGGTAAATATTTAGAGCTTTTAAGGATATAAGGATAAAAATCATGTACTAAAATAGATGAGCCATACTTATGGGGATGTCCAAAATAGCAAACTAACCACACTTTTAAGGGACGGAGGGAGTATTTAGTAACTGGCTCATATTAGAGAATTAATTAATCCTCTACACTTATTGAAATAAAGTACAACATGAAATAAAAATATAGTAAGGAGATAGAGAATGTTTGTGCTTATGTGTGTGTTCATTCCTTCTTCTTCTCCATTTTTAGTTGTCTTTTTTTTTTTATGTCAGTAGCTTTAAGGGTTCCGTTAATACTCCTTTTTTCGAGTTTTATTTATTTTAACTGTTTGCATGTTTATAATATAATAATAAATATTCTAATATCATCAACCTATATAAATAGTATGCGAAAGATCTATATTTAAAAATCTAATGGACAATTATTAATTTGTTTGATTGTTTGATTGTTTGCTATGGGTGATTAGGGTGTATAATATATATTATATACCCTAATATCTTGTTTGATACAAAGTATGTGGCCCTTTATAAAATTCGGGCCCATTGAATTATACCTCTTGTTGTTATTATCTAATACCACCTATGATGTGGTATAAATAATACTGCAACTAAATATAAGAATAAATTACTATAACTTCACCCTTTTACCATAATTAATATGTTTTGCAGAGAATTTAATACATCATACCAAACACAATATTAATTCTTCTCGTTTGCTACGAAGTATGAGATAAGGCTTGATATGATTAGCTGTGATATCTTAATACGTATAAAGAATTAATATTGTGTTTGGTATGATGTATTAAATTCTCTGCAAAACATATTAATTATGGTAAGAGAGTGAAATTATAGTAATTTATTCTTATATTTAGTTGCATTATTATTTATACCACCTCATAGATGGTATTAGATAATAACAACAATAGGTATAATTCATACGGGCCCGAATTTTATAAAGTGCCTCATACTTTATACCAAACAAGATATTATGGTGTATAATATATATTATACACCCTAATCACTCCTAGCAAACAAATATACTTTTAGATGAGATGCACTTACATACTCTAAATCTAGTCCATTAGGGGTAAAACTAAAAAAAAAAAAAACTATAGTAACAATTGTTTTAAGTGTAAGAAGCGGCTTTTCTAAAAAAAAATTGTTGTTGGAACAAAAGACACGACACGTCAAAACTAAGTCTATTATTGTAATGCTATTTTAAGTGTAACAACACGACCAAAATTAAAATAATACTACAACAAAACTAAGCTCGAAACCAATTTCACAAACCTTAAATTTGTAATATGCATGTCTTACTTTCCCCAAAAGAGACAGCCCATGTTATGTATATATATGCCAGGGCACATCCTAATGTATATCCACATTGTCTGATAAAAAATAAAAATAAAAAATAATTCAAACATGGGTGGCTAACATAAATCTCTTACTCAAGGTCACATATTTGGTTTATTTGAGCAAAAAAGGATGGGATCGATCGACCAGTTAAGCTATTCTTCTAATTATCCTTATACATTCCTATTTTTTATTTATATTATTAATCCACATACATTGGTGATATTATAAATATGCACTTAATTGACTTGTAAATAAGAAGAAAAATATTGAGGGAAAAAAAATATTTTAAACATAGCTAGAAAATAGAGATATTCCAAGATGAATCAATCATGCTGGTTATGCTCAAAAGTGACACGGTCAATGTTTTCAAATCTGGACCGGATAGTGAACCGGTCACTTGAATGGGTCAATGAGTCATTGGTTCAACCAACCTGTATATATTTAATTTTTCATATATATTATATGAATATATTTAAATATATAAATATTTGAATAAATTATTAGCATGTAAAAGTAAAATCAGTTTTTTTATTTATTTTATACTTTGTATAAACCAAAAGTAAATAGAATTGAATATCAATATTTGTGCAACACCATAAATAATTCAAAGCACTTACATGAAAATTAACATAGTAACTTTTTAATAAAATAGAACAAAGAAAATTACAAATCACGGCTTTTGAAATGTGTCAATGTTATTTAAAAAAGTGTAATTAAAAACAATAAATTTTGAAATGTCCATATCAAAGAAAATAAATAATAATTATTTAATATTTTTCATTTAATTAAATATTTTAAGAATGGGTTAAAAAAAACTAATCAAAACAAAAAAGATAAATATCTTCAATTAGCGCAGATGGTTGTAGTAGCGCTAGCCTAATTGACATCAATGCTGGTGTTTGTTTCAAGTCTTAAGTCTTAATAATGTCTATAACCGGTTATTTCAATTTTTAACAATTCTTACTAGTTCGTATTGGAATATTGTCGAGTCGTTGAATGTCTGATTAAATCGTCCCATCCGATCCAATTTTAAGAATATTGGATACCAATATTTTTTGTTCTCCAACACATATCCAAATACCCCTTTCATGTATTCTATATTCATTATCTAGAACATATATATTTGTAATCCAAATTATTAACTAGATATTATATTTATAAAAAAACAAATTCAAGTGTTTTTTACTTAAAAAGTTATCTAAAACATATTAAAAAATTACTTCAAAAAACACACATGAAAAGGTGTTGCAAAATTTGACTTTTTGTGTAACGTTTATATTTTCACGTTTAAATCTTGAAATTAACAGTATGTAGAATTCAGCAGTATTTATTAAGTAACTAATCCAACTCAAAAAGATAACTAGTTATGTCAAATACAATATTTATTAGATATACAGTCCTAAGCATTTAAATTATTTTCTTGTAAAAAGAGTTAAAAGCGTAGCACTTCACCCTAAAATCGTTTGTATACTTAAGATTACACAGAAAGCGCATATTTATTTAACAAAATTGGAAAACCATCGCCACTCCAGTCGCAGCAAAGGATAACGAGATAACATCTCCCTCCCTCTGTCTCTCTCTCTCTCTCCACTTCCTAAACAACAATGGCGACCGCATCACCATCATCAATCTCCTTCTTCTCCTCCTCCATTTTCCTCTCCACTCCAAACCCCTCTCCTAAAACCCTCCATTTCCCCCTCCCACGGCTGCGCGCGGCCGCCAAAATCCACGCAGAGCTAGCCACAGTCCCGGTGCTCAACTTCGACGGGAACCAGGTGGGCTCCACCACTCTCAACCTTAAATCCGCGCCTCCGGAGACCGCACGCGCCGTCGTCCACCGCGGCATCACCACCGACCTCACCAACCGCCGCCGCGGAACCGCCTCCACCCTCACCCGCGCCGAGGTCCGCGGAGGCGGAGCCAAGCCCTACCCGCAGAAGAAGACCGGCCGCGCCCGCCGCGGGTCGCAGCGGACGCCGCTCCGCCCCGGCGGCGGGGTGATCTTCGGCCCCAAGCCCAAGGATTGGTCCATTAAGATCAACAGGAAAGAGAAGAGGCTGGCGATTTCCACCGCCATTGCTAGCGCGCTGTCGAACACGATCGTTGTGGAGGATCTCGATGAGAAATTCGAGAAGCCGAAGACGAAGGAGTTCATTGCGTTGATGAAGAGGTTGGGATTGGACCCAAAGAAGAAATCAATGTTTCTGATGACGGAGGTTTCGGACAATTTGAGGCTGTCGAGTAGGAATGTCGGGACATTGAAGATGCTGACCCCGAGAACGCTTAATTTGTTCGATATTTTGGATGCGGAGAGTTTGATTCTGACAAAAGGAGCCGTGGAGTTCTTGAATGGGAGGTATGGATTCGAGGGCGAAGATGATGAGGATGATGAGGAGTTTGAAGAAGGAGAGGATGCCGATGAAGGTTAACTTTAATTTCATCGTTTTTTCAAATTTTCAAGAATGTTGAGTTCATGTTTCATCCTACTATGGTTTTGCTTTGTTGCTTTCTTGAGTTTAGTTTTTTTTAGTAAGCTTTCAAGATTGATTCTGTATGGTGTTTGCTTGAATCTAGAAATATGTATGATTAAGATGATTTACATTATTGTTTCTGAAAGCAAATGTGGATGTTTAGGCTTGTGTTAGTACCAAAGAATCTAGGCCTTGATATCTTAGTGAGTTTATTGGGGATTGATGGATAGATTGATGGCAGGACATTAGAACCGAATGATGTTGTTTCAACTGAACCTGCAAAAATAGAAGGCGCAGCAGATTAGGATTTCCTGTGCAAAAACCATTGTGTTTATGGTACTACATTGCTTCAAAGGATTTACTAAAAGGGTAGCGCTGCAGCCAAGTTGAAAGGAAAGTGTCGAGTGGAGGAGAGCACTAGTCGTGCTGATTTTGAAATTTGATGGGAAAGAGTTGGCGTGCGCGTTCTTACTTATTTCAATGTCGTCACCCTATGTAGGACTTGTTTAACCAGAGTGGAAACTTGTAAATTCTGAACTAGTCTTTGCTTTTCTTTATATTTCTTGGGATTTGATTTCACTGCTGTAGGACGGTTGTGGATTGTAAAACTGAGAATTGCAGTGTTCTAATCCTGTTTTTAGAAGATCATAAAGAACAGAAGTAGAACACGAGAGGCATTTTCAACTGAATTGTAGTATCAGTGATGTTTATGAAATGAAATTATACATGAACAAGTGGAGTTCATTGCAAGTGAGTAGTAAGGTAGTTTGCAAAAATGAGAGACGAGACGATGAATTCTGACATTGCTCCATTTGATGTTATATTTGAATGGTTATGCAATTGGAATGTATTGAAGATAGTACTGTGAGAAGATATGCTCTACTGCTTCAGGATTTCACTTTTTAGGACCATATTCTTTGGTTCTGTTCAATTCAAACTCTGGCTTATGTATGGTTTCTCACTGCATGTTTGCTTTCTATTCACACACACATACACACTTTTGGGATGATTTGCTTTCCATTCAGTCACACACAAACATAAACATCCCTTGATGATTCGCTTTCAAGATTGGTGCAACTCTCCCTTGAGCTAATCTTGCTTATGGTATTTAGCATGAGTTGCTTCTAACCTGTCTCCGACTTTGTGATCAGGAGCTGAGGTACAAGAGGAGACCGATTCATCGTAGTGAAGCTGTCATTCTCTCTTTCTCCAGCAACTAATTCAAAAACTCTGGAATGCCGGAACCAAGAGTCAGTATTTGCTAATGTATCAGGTCATGATTCTGCCTATTTTTTTGTAAGCAATAGCACGACTACTGCAATCTCAAATTTAGCCTCATTTTTAAATTGTTTTCTCTTTTGAAATTTTGAGCAGTAGGTGAAAATGTATGTAGTCACACTGTTTTCTGGTAAATTCATGTTTGTCTGCAAGCATTGTTTATGTTCACTCTAACTTATAGTTTTGAGATGTGTGTGTGTGTGATACTTTTTTGTTAGTTTGTGATTGATTCATGAATTCATAATCTTCTCAAACTACATGTGATGGCAGATGATTATATAGTTTTCAATTTTAGTAATGTAGCCTAATATCTCCAAAAGAAAGTATTAAAAGAACCCAAGCCCAAGAAATCCCAAAAGCATTTACAAGGCCCAATAGCAGTGGGGAGCAAGGCAAGGGAAAGACTAAAGAGGAGAAAAAAACATAGATAATTTAGGGGTGAGCATTGTTCGGTATTAAGCAGAAAAATCAAGTTGAATCGAATCGAAATATTAATTCGATTTGGTTTTGATTTTAATTTTTAGAATTTCGGTTTGGTTTTGCTTTTAGGAAAAAATGTATAATTAGGAACATATAAAAATGCATAAATTAGAAGACATTATTTTACGATCCTGTTTATTCATTTATACAATAATGTTTAGTTTTATGACAATATTAGATTATACAAAGATCAGATCCCGACTAAGTTCCAATTAACTCAACAAAAAAATTATTTGAACCTCCCCCTATATTATATACATTTCAAGTTTAAGTATATATGTTCAGATAGTTCATCCAACAATTAATAGTCTCGTAAAATATTAACTGTACTATAATAAGATTTCGATATATTTCATCAACTGTCTAGGGACACTGAATTTGAAGTTAACACATTTGTATAAATCTATTTTGATGCAATCTTAGTTTGCGAGTGATATAATAAACAATACTAGTGCATATTATATTTTGATTTTATGGCCACAACCATAAGAATATGAGTTATCCTTTAAAATTTAATCTGAGTATACAATCAAATTCCATCTGAAATTAATAAAAATAAATAAAAATGTTTTGGTTGAATATTGTCATTTGTCAAACTTAAATCAATCGTGTTCGTTTGTACGTGAATATTGTCAAACTTACATGAAACGTACTTCTAAGCTTGTAAAAGTTTGTTTTTATTTACTTTAAACGAGGAGAGAAAGGGTGGTTTGCACGTTATATTGTAGTAAATGAATTCGTCAGTATTTATTGATTATTTACGAACAATTATCTAAATGTAAGTAATACTTACATATAAATAAATCACCAATTAAGTATTCTGCATAAATTTACTATGGTTTATAATTATTATTAACTATGAAAAGCTAGAAGTAGAATTGTCGCCACCGACGACAAATAACATGCAAATTCCATATGTCAAATTCCAAGTAATTTCTGTGGGGTTAAATGTAACGTATGAAAATATAATAATATATATACCGCATCATATTTCTCCTTCATAATTTATAGGCAAATATTAAAGTAGGGGGTATAATTAGTTTGATTAATCTTAGATTTTTATTTTTAATTTTTACACATTTACATAAATAAGTATGGATTTTTTTAAATATATATGTATTTTGATATTCAGTCAGATTTTAGCTAGGTTTCCTAAGTTATGCATATTAGTATGGTTTCCTCAAAAAAGTATATAGAGTATGTTGGTTAAGAAGATGTTTCTTAGATTTATTTTTTTTTTTACTTTTGAGTTGGGATTTCTTAGACTTCTTTTTTTTAGTTGGGGATTTCTTAGAATTTCTTAGAACATTAATTTATGCTTCTTAGAACATTAATTTATGCTTAGCAATATAATATATATATATAACATCTCTCTCTCTCTCTCTCACACACACACACACACTTCCTTCATTCATACTCCAAGTCTAGTTCAAACGGCGGTTTATAAATTAAAATGACTGCATATAATAAATTAAAATGACTGCATATAAACAAATTAATACATCAAAATTCCTTACATTGAGGAATGTGTTTTATAAGCAAGGCCAAACAATAATTTTTTTGCTTTTCGAAACTCTAATTTCACAAGCCCATGTGGGAGTAGCGCATTTTGAAAGGAAGACCATGCATATATGCTCACTTTAATATTATTATCAAATATTTTTTCCCCACAATACGAAGAAAATATTCACTAAATAAAAAAGGGGACGAAGTCAAAAGTAGCAGTTGAGATGAGAGAACTAGAGAGGAAACTTTGATTATAATCTAGCTAGTTACACATCCAAAATTAATACACACTAGCCAGGTCCTCTTCGCGATGATTAAATCATTTCATCGGTAAGTACTAGAACGCAACATAGATACATACTGGTGAAATGAAATACGAGACAGGCGAAAATAGATTGTTATCCATCTACCCAAATTAACAAAACCATTACCCTAGCTAGCTAATTAAACCCTCAAGTCCAAAGCGACTCTCTCTTGAGAGGATCTTGCATCACATTATTAGTAGAACTAGTAGAATTAGCAAAGGTGAGATAGTGTTGGAGATTAGTGAAATTATTAGTGGCCAAAAGAAGAGATTTCTCATCTTGAATATCATTATTAGGCATCAATGGAGGCTGCTGCTGCTCTTGCTGCATCTGAATGCAAACTATCTCTGCTTGAGCCACCGCAAGCTGCATCTGCAGCTGGGAAACTTGATTCTGCAAATACGAAATCGCTCCCACGCAGCCGTACACAGGGTCCCTCATCCTTGCATTTGCTTCATATACTAAGCTACTAACTGCATCTCCTCTTTGATGCAATGGCAGCTCCTGCATATATATACATACAAAAAATAAGAAACCCTAAAAAAATTGATGAAAGATTCAAAACAAGTGTGAGAAATCAAGAAATTGAACCTGCAGCATCTTGCTCACATTGCTAGCACCAAAAACTTTGTGAACAATGGCGAACTTGTGGGGATCATCTGGAGGGAAATAAGGGGAGAAAATGCAGTCTTTCGCGCAGCGACGTCTCAGTAATTTGCAGGAGGCACAAGGTGAAGTTCCTCCTCCCATTTTTTTATTTTATTTTTTATTTTGAAGTTTTGTGGTAGTAGAATTTGATGGTTTTTAGCAGTAGCTTTTTTCTTGATAAAGAAAAAAGTTGTATAGTAAGGAAGGTTGTGAGATGGAAGAAAGGTATTTATAATGGTGGTGATGTTCAAGTCCAACATGGGAATGGATCCATGATTAAAATATATGTGTGTGTTTATCTTTTCAAACCTATGTGAATTTTTCAAAATATAAAATTCGTTGAGTACAATATGACATGTTAGGAAGATTGAATGTCACACCTAGCTCTATAACATATAAAATTACAAGATTAGATAGCTAGCCACTTGATTTCTTTACAATCTTAATTTGTCCTAATTTGACTAGAGAGAGCTAGCTAGCATACATGGGAGCTACAACGATATTGCTAGTTAAGATGAATAATACAATTTTGTTTAAATTTATAGCACGAAATCATCTATTTCATAAATTTGTCAATCTCGTTAATTTAGCCATGCATAGACTATATAGATGATGCGATATTTTACACATGACGTGCATTGTTGACATTAAATACAAAATTCAAACGTTATAAAGGATTAGTATCAATTATATAATTATGATGAAGCTAACTAATCACATGGGTTCAATTCAAGTAATGTAGATAACATAACTCGATTTTACAATTTTATCCCATAATACGTAAAATTATATGGGTAAAAATATATATTTCAATTCAAGTAATGGGCATATTAGTCATTTTAAATATGTGACATCGGCTAGATCATGAGAGGTTGACCACCGCCATGAGAAAATTTAGTCATCCATGCAGAAGTAATTCGCTTGTTAATTAATTTTTTTCCACTTTGTCCTAAATTGACTTTTTTCTTCTTTTGCATTTTACTAATTATTTACATGCATATAGCTAGTAAGTATAGACACAAACAATTTAGTCAGTAGCTTGATGAGGAGATGAAAGAAAAACAAAATCAATGGTAATTGGGAAAAATAATTAATTGTTTAAAGATTAGGGAAAGACAAAAGCAATAAATTGGTGAGAAGAACTAGGGTTAGGGTTTAGCATAAAGTTGGAAATTAAGTAGCATGAAACCACGCGTAGAGGGAAGACCAGTCACCGGACCGAGGGAGAGATATGTGTACGACGTGAATGTTTGTTGGGAGGGTATTCAATTCACATGGATTTATCAAACATAAATATTGTGGATTATTTTTTATTCTCTTTCTTTATAAAAAACTTTGTAAATTTTTTATATATCAAGCTCAAAACGACGTTGTTTTGAGCTTATGTGGCATGTGACTTTTTTTTACACATGTATTTCCACATCACGTCACGCCAAGTTCCAAGACAATTGGAAATTTTTGTCCGGGAATAGATTGAACCAGTTTATGTGATTTTGATATAATTAGTTAGAGTCGTTAGTTCATGATAGAATGAAAAAAGGGGGAATAATCTGGGGTAGATTTGAGGGTTTTCCAAATAAAGAATCTTGGATTTTGTTTGATTTTTTTTTTCTTTCAAACTGGCTATATTTCTCAGAAAGGAATAAATATATAATTTATTTTCATGAGTGGGGTTAACTTGGTACAAAATCAAGCTGCCTGTTATTCATGCATATGAGAAATATAACGCTTATTATACAACATATGAGAAAAATAGAGAAATATATACATATGAATTATTCTGAAAGGCATAATAAATTAGTGGAAGCACAATGAAAACATACGCATTCACTACACACTCACATGTATAATCAAATAACAATAAATGAGAAAGTTAATAGAACCGACATGAGACTGAAATCTAAGAGGAGTACAAACTTTCAAACACCAAAGAAACCATAAATTAATGCAGAAAATTAATATACAAACGAATGATCACACATGGATTAAGCTATTACTATTAACAAAGCAAATTAATAAATAACATCGAGTAGGTTTTTTTTTTCTTTATGATGAGAGAAATTCGTAGCTGTTACTCAAAGATGAGCTTGATCTAGTTGTAACTCCATCTTTATATAAACCTCAACAAACCACACAAAAGAGATAACAGACTCAGTGCTTGTTTGGTTCATGTAGAGAAATGGAAAGGGAATGGAATCAAATAGAGGGGAAGAATGGTAACAATAATTGTTATTTTTATTGGATGTTTGGTTCAACAATGGAAATGAATCACTTGTAAGGATTCCCTTTCTTGGAGGAAATGATTTTGTTACTCCTTTAGTTTGGAGGGTAACATTTGGGGGGTTTGAGTTACCCTCAAGTAAGGGTAATGGTTAACCCACAACACAAACCAAACAAGAAGTAATGAATTCACTTAATTGAATCCCTTTCCAACCCCCAAAAAATTCCAACCAAACATGGGCTCAATCTATAACATTGATATGATTTAAATTATTGACTTTTATATTTAGAGTCGTCAGTCGTGTGGGTTGGATGATCTATATAGACCATATTGAGCTAGGCAGAAAGCTACAACAACCCCTAACTATATATAGTCTTACATAACATCTTTGAATCAATTCAAAACAAACACTACTAGAACATAAAAAAAATTATTTGGTACATGAATATGATAATATATAATAATGGTAATAATTAAAATGTTGGTGATCATTAATTGAAATTGTCATCATCTTGTGCTAGTGTATGATCACGAGGGGGGGGGGGGGTTCTGAAACTCTACTTCTAAATTACAAAAACTTAAAATGGATTCCCTCAGCCTCGTATTTAATGCACATCACATGATTCCAAGCTTCTAATCTGCGATTCCGAGGAAAACATCTCTCCTTCCCCACCTCTCGTCTTAACAATTCTATATATAATCTCTACATATAAAATTAAATTATACATTAATTATTGACCTATGCCCAGAACCTCAATTTTAATTTACTCCCTCTCTATGACACCCCCTCGACATTTATTGATAGTTGAAATAAATGTAATTAGCATAGTACGAGGGTATTTCAAAAATACATATAAAAAGATCTCGAACTGCAACTTTGATTAATTAATCTCAGCTAGCGACGCATATTATAAATCAAAAACTTATTCAATTCGTTTAACAAGGATAATTTCGTTTTCTTCTCCTTCTCCCTTTTGTCTTTATTCAATTTGAATACTAGGCAAGCCAATTTCCATCTAGAAAATAGGTATAAAAAAACGTACCTTAACCAAAACATTTGATAGAGCTTTTCTTCCTCTAACAATAAAACATTTTCAATGAAAAATATATTCTTTACTCGAAACCAAACAAATTACCAGCCAAATTAAGTTATTCTAAAAATGACTCAAAACTAATTTTTAATCGAAATAAAAAATGTTGATTAAATTAACAAACATCGAAAATCACTAGATCAACAAGCAATATAAGTAGCTAGCATAGCCATAAATATTTTATTGGATGGGGTAATATTGAAAAAAGTTAGATATATTTCGAAATAACAAAATGCAATCAATTAAAAAAAATGCTCAAAAGAGAGAGAGAGAGATAGAGAATTACTCAAGTTTTAGAGAGCGTTCTCACATGCCACCAAATTGTTTCCTTTTCAGATAGTCACATCCTTCATAGTTCATGCTTAGTGCCAACTATACCGACCATACTGATCAAAATCAGTTTGTACCACGTATAACATTATCATCAAAAACGAATTAATATTTGCAAATCAAATTGCAAGTATAGGAACACAAAAAATGAGTACTTAAATATATATATATATATATATAATATAGATATCTTATGTGAAATTTATCTCATGTGTCGTAAAAATCAACAAAATTACAAATATATCGTTAGATATGAAGTTGGAACTGAAAATAGATATATTCCTACAAATCTTGATCCACGAGACAAATTGAGACAATTTTTTGGTGATACATGATATAATTAATGTATATGAATTAGCCCATAAAAATTACTATAGCCCCCTATAACTTATTGAACTGTCGTCCTCATCAATCATCATCATTATTGTAGTATAATGAAGGGGCAAAGACTCGTCAACATTAGACTAATTAGTAGAAGGAAATATGGGGCAAAATTTGTTGAAATGTTTACATTTACATACACACACTATTTACCTCTTGAAACGTGCATTTCGGGTTTCAAACAAAGAATTCAAGTTTCAAGCAACGCCTACAAGGCTCTTTGTCTTAGGGGGGGCGCGAGAGGATATGAGAAGCTTGTAAACTTAGTTTAATGCGTGTGGAACCGTGTTTCTCTTGTTTTGTTTCGATTAAGTTAATGAATAAAGTATGGGAAAAAACAGACATCTTCCACCGTCTTAGAGAAAATAAAAACGTGCGAGCTTCGATGCGACACCCATTTAATGCGCGCTTTGTGATATGGAAGATTCCATTTTCGGGATGTGGATGTTTTTCAAACACTTGAAACGGTGCAACAAATTTCAAACCATTTTTTTACCACAGGATTGTCTTGTCTTGAGGCTAGGAATAGGAATTCCAGCCACACATGTTATTTATAGATGCTTCAAGGACCATCAACCACCGCACGATCTGGGTAAGGAATCTGATCTAACGGCTCCTAATATGATATTACTGCATACTACCCTGTAGGGATGGATGCCATTGATATTTTTTTACACAACATGATCAAAACACCATAATAATGGATTAAAATTTAGATTTATGATGTTGGAGTTATTATCGTGACGAAACAAAAAATCATCTTGTTGTTTGTTATGTTGGAGTATTAAATACTTTTGGAGGGTATTATTATTATTATTATTATTATTATTATTATTATTATTATTATTATTATTATTATTATATTTTAAAATACGTCTTATTTAATAAATATTATTTTTGTATATTCGTGTTGTGTAAACACGAAATTTTTCGTGGTCCATGTCAGTGTCAAAAAGACTCTTATAGTGGCGAGATGATAACTTGAATTGTCAATTTTTCTTTTGTTCGATATATTTTACTTTAAATTTTAATATTATCATTATAAGTCCAAATTCAAACTATCATACACTCCAAACGGACTAGTAAGTTAGTAACATTAAAGGTGACAAGAAAATACAGTATGAAATTAAAGTTTATTTAGAATAAAAAAAATTATTTATATAAATATAGAAATTGAGTAGCAAAGTTTATATCTCCAATTTTCAACCTCAATAAAATCATTACCCACTTCATATATATCTATTAAAAACATGCTTGATCCAAGTAAAAAGAAAAATGATCCAAGTCATGGGCTAGGTCTAAACCTAAAGGCTCCCGTAGTTCTTAATGGGTTTCGTTTAAGTTAACTATTTTCCCCCAAACAGAGTAAAATAATTCCTATAAATCATTCTTGATTCCACGCTACCGTAGGGAAATACGTACGTATCAATAACCTACAATCCCAAGTTGAAGAAGGGAAATTAACTAGCTCATGAGCAGGATATAGCATAGGCACGTGAGTCACGTGACCGAGTGGACTTCATCACAAGCCAATACAATGCTTAGCTGCATTGTGACATTACTAACTCAGAATTAATTGCAGATTCCCTTTAGAAACAGTATATAAAAAAGTTGATGCATTAAGACAGAGACAGACTGGTCTGCTAGGTTCGAATTGTAGGATAAAATATCCCACCCTGCCTATATTCTGCAAAGTAGTTGAAGTTTGCAAGTTGTTGCCTGTAGGATAATAATCAATGGAAATTGCAAACCAACTGTTTTTTGAGAATCTAGACATCTACTTATCAAAGGCATCCTCATTTATAAATGTGGACAATAGTCTTGAGCTATGCTATGATCTGATACTTGAAGATTTTCTTGATTCTCTCAATTAATTTCTTGTCTGATAATAACTACTTAAATGGCATGTTTGACTTAACTGACGACAAGGGCCTAATCTAAACTTCAGTTGGAGAATTTTAGGTGTGTTGTTGGGAAAAAGCCTTGTGAAAAAGTAATTATAAGTAATTACTGATACAAAGTTAATCAAATCGTCTAACCATGTCTTATTTTGCAATGATAATCATTAATCAGTGATATCTAAAAGAGGCATTTTCTGCTAAAAAAGAGTTTTCCTAAGGTTCAATATTGCCTATGCATGACCAAATGAGAAGGGGAAGGGGTATAAGGGGGCCTCAGGTTCAACTTGCCTTCATCCGGATAAATTTCTAACACGTTGATAGTTATGCAATTTCTGCAAATTATGCTTTTTGATTCCACTTCTAAACCGAGAGCTACCTTTTTGTGCTTCAGTAGAGATGGCTAACTCTTCTGTACTCTGCTTAACTTTTTTTCTCTTCAAGTATGCTTTCGCTTGTGCCTGGACTGCTCATTACAAACATCAACATGCAGAGAAGTTAAAAAAACATGCCAGGTAGCTCCCAGCTGAATAGTCAATTATATTGTATTTTGAGATAATTACTGACACGACAAAATCAAAGAATACTAATTTTATTAAGGTAGAGAAGTGTAAAATTCGGCAACATTTTGTTACAACAAATCTATGCACACTAATCTTATAGTAGACTAGTGTAAAACTGTGAGAAACTGTAAATGCAGCCCAATCCAAAATGAAAGAATAAGTTAAATGTTTCGGGTTAGCTCCAGGACTGATGTCAACCTCAAGAATGTATTTTTGAATTTTGAGAAACTTTAGCATTTTATGAAAACTACATTCTAAGACTTGAAGATTTTCATTTCAATCTGTTTGGTATCCTTATCTACTTACGAAATCAACGAGTGAACCGATGTACTATGGATCCCACAATTCAACATTTTCTCTCAATTGCCAGGAGTCTCTACCAGAATATGTGCATATCTTCTTCCGCTTACTTTTTCAGTAGCAATTCTTTCTAGACCAGCATCATGCTCCCATGTCTCATACTACTTGCTATCTTACAATATTGCAACTCTGTCACATATCTTTTAAGGTTAAGGTTAAAAACAGATATGTAAACATCAATGTCGGACCTTATATTTACTGCTTGTTATTTTAAAATGATCGTGCATCAAATCACTAGGTTTTCAGGAAACAGGGGTTCAATATGCATACCAGATTGTGAAGAAATTTTGAGCAAAGCAGTATCCTTCAATCTATCGATTTTCTCCCTAGCACGCACATCATGGAATAAGTCATCTGATTCCAGGTGAATTGCACCTGAGATAAGTGCCTTTTCACATGCCTTCAATAAGAAAGTAATCAGAAACTACTATTAGTATCTTTCAGTCCCGGCTATGCCAGTGTTGATCCACACAATCAATGCAATATCAAAGGAGACAGGGATACAGGATCATTGTACAAAAAAATCCAGCTAGAAGTAGCAGATGCAATCAGCAACCCTCAAACTGCAAGCTTCATTTTCAATAATTGGGTTCACTTAAAGTTAAAGCGTAGAGACTACATTGCTCCTATAACAGATTGATACAAGTTCTTGGTGAAATCCTTAATCTTTGTTGTGTTAATTTTAGTTCGAAGAGAACAACATTAGAATTGAAACATTATCCTGTGGTGAAACGTAACTAATACTAGTGTGAACAGTTGTTGGCGTCAATTCAGATGAACACGATAATCTAACCCAAAATTCCAGCTGTTTAAGATGTCCGTCATGTTGTCAACTCCATTGAAAGATGAATTCCAATAAGTACAGCACTCGCTTCAGACTTATATATAAATCATAAAGCAGAACTGCAGAACAGAAGCACATCCAAATATATGACCAGTCCATCTTAATAGTGGAACTGGTTCAAAGTCAGCCGTAGAAATTTCTAATTTAAGGATGACTGAGATTTTTGTTTCACCCATATCTTCCTAGGAGATCTAAAGACAACAAACACGGTAAGTGTGGAATGTCCAAATCGATCATCACTTAAAGTTCAAAATTTACCTGGTTTGCAATGGAATGGAATCCATTTTCAAGTGAATGCTCAGCGAATGTGAGCCATTCTTTACTATTAACTTGAAGCTCAGGGTGTATAGTAGCCCTCTCGTCTCGCATAACCAGTGCTTCGTATCTCAAGGCCAAGCAACTCTGCCAAAAATCCAATTGCTCAATCTCAAAGGGGAAGAATTCAGATACTGGTCAAGAGTCCGAATGAATATCTTTGTAATTGTGATTATCGTTTTATCAGAACAATCTATTAATGATAACATGTAAAACATAAAACTCTCTTTGTATGAAAAAGAATCATAGAACTTGTTGCCAACAACTATCTAGAATTTCCTAGATATAGATGCATTACCAATTAATTTAAAAGGACATCAGACTGAAATACGAAAACAGATAGAGTAGATATTACTAATTTCTTTGACAAAATGTTCAATCTACTGCAAATATCCACAATCAAATAAATAATAATTTCATGCGAAAATTATCAGATCACAGGAAAATTCCTAGAGAAATTATTTTCTTTAATCGGAAACATCGTGAACGGGTAACTAATAATCAAACAATAGAAACCGCGATTAGATCTAATACCTCGACGTCGCCAATCATGGCAAAAACACGAATCAGAAACTCAGTACATATAAGCTTGATCTCAACTGATTCTTCCGCGATTTCACCAAGTATAAGAAGAGATTCGTCTCTCATGAACCGTTTCAAAACCGATCTGACTTCAATCGACGACTGCACATCTTTGGAAACTAAAATCGACTCGAGAACTCGAATGGTTACATCATCAACCCTGAGAGAAATATCAGATTTGAAGCGCCATTCTCCAATTAGATTAAAGGATAAGGAATTACATCGTAATATATGCGATGGATATACGAATACTAACCATCGATTTTGAATCCGGGAGCGAAAGAGGGAAATTTCCTGAGAGACTGAAGTAGGGCGCGGCATTTTGTAAAGATATTGGCGGTCAAATTTTTGAAGGGCCTCGGTTTATATAGACGTCGAGTCACGCCTTGTGATTTCTACTAGTATGTCACCCGGATGCACGGAAAGAGCTTCACAAAATTTATTTTTAATAAGTGTCGTTATTAGATGATATTATATTATAATTAATAAACTATTTTTAAAATTTGACGGTTCTGCTCTTCTTCCCATCGTGTACACCACTAACTTGCCTACCATTTAACGTGGCAAATGACAATGTCACATGAGCTAGAGAGTCAACCATATAAATAACATCTAATTTTAAAATTATCTTATTAAATAACTTCATAATTTAAAGAAACAATATATATCTCCTAAATAATTATTAACCAATAAATTAAATTAAGGAAAAATGTGCAAATACCCTCCTCATGTTGGCAGCGCTAGGCAAACGCCCCCTTGAATTTTGTTTAAGCGCAAATTCACACTTCCCTAAAGTTTTCAGGTGCAATTTAACCCTAGCCGTGACAGAAACGACACTTCCGTTAGCAAAAAAAATATTTTTGATTTATTTTTATTCTTGTGGGACCCTCACAATTTCCAACGGTTATATACTACATAATTGGTGCTAAAAGCTCAAATTAGGGAAAAAATTATTTCGAACCCTAGCTCACATATCAAAATTCAAGAGAGGTTCTCCGATAATTTGCACGAAAAAGGATGATGAACCACTTGAAGAATATGAGATCATCAATGTCAACAACAAATAGTTGGCTTGGATTGCAAATTATCGGAGAATTTCGCCTGAGTTTTGATAGTTGTGAGCTAGGATTAGAAACAAATTTTTTTCGTAATTTGAGCTTTTAGGCCAATTAATTCTTGGAAATTGTAAGGATCCCTCAAGAATAAAAATAAATAATTTTTTTTTGCCAACGGAAGTATTGTTTCCGTCACGGCGAGGGGATAATTGCACCTAAAAACTTTAAAAATTGTGAATTTGCGCCTAAACAAAGTTCATGGGTATTTGTTTAGCACTGCCAACATAAGGGGGGTATTTACAGCTTTTCCCTTAAATTAATAACCTAGCTAATTAAACTAAACAACTGTTGAACGAAAAAAAATAAATCTGCTAATCCTTTGCGCACAAACATCATTTCCTCATCAAATAACAGGTATGTCATCAAAGAAATTTCTATGCCGATGAAGCTTGAATGTGTGACCCCGCCAAAGCTTCAAGAAGCTGACAAACAAAATGTTAAAAAAAAAAAGAATAATCACTTGCTATTTTGCACCGTATTCTTTTAGATAATTATTTGAAAATTTCATTCACATATGGAGTGCACCGACAGTCATTGCCCATTTCAAAGGTGTTCCGAACATTTTTTTTTTTAAATTGTGGAATTACTTAATATTATAATTTTAAAATTAAATGTTATTTATATGGTTGATTTCTTAGTTCATGTGACATTGCCACATCATCGGTAGTCATGTTAATGGTATTCATGGTGAGTAAGGGTGAGTAAATTGTTCCGAAAACCGAAAACCGAATCGAACCGAAACCGAAAATTAATTTCGGTTCGGTTATTTCGAATATTTCGGTCAATTCGGATTTCAAAATTTTAAAATTTCGAATTTCAGATTTCGGTTCGGTTTTATTGTTTAAAAAATCGAAATATCCGAAATCCGAATTATATATATACTATTTATATTTTTAATTTATATTTAATTTATTAAAACTAAAATATTGAATACTACTCTAAATTGAAAGCTATTAACATGCTCGTGCTCTAGTATTTGTTGGAAGATGTTGATTATTGAACTTTGTATTAGTTTTTGTTGGTACTTGGATTTTTAATTTAACTATTTGTTGGATTATTTTCATTTTGTTGTTGGTGGTTTGGTGTTTTGTGAAGATTTGAAACTTTATTTGTTGTTGGTAGTGACTGTTTTTCATGTTTATTGTTGTTGTTTATTGACATGCTCGATTTCTCTAATTTTCAATGGTTTGGATGAATATAAAAAATGTAGGAAAATTGTTTCAAAAAAAAAAAAGTGGAAAAATCGAATTAATCGAAATAACAATTTGATTATTTCGGATATTTCGGTTCAATCACCGAAATAATTTCGGATTCGGTTCGGATATGGATTTGAAAAAACCGAAATTTTAGTTTGGTTATTTTTTATGTAATAACCGAACCGAATATCCGAATGCTCACCCCTAATGGTGAGTAGGGGAGCGAAACCGTAAAATTTGATAAATATCATCCCTTAACATGTGTCATCTCGTATATGATACTACATTAGATATTTTTTTCTTACATAATTCGAAGTATAATACTCGCATTTTTTATTTCTTAGGATTGTTTGGCTTATTTATGGGGAAAACACCTACCAGTGTTGATTTTCATAATTTGTTATATATAAGAATTCTTTGATTCGACATTCATTTATTTTTTTTAAAGAAATTTAATATTTATATTAAAATGTTAAATTGGTAGTAGTTTTTTAAGCAATTAAATTAATAATACATTAAAACCTCTATAAATTAATATGGTATTATCTTATAGAGGTTATTAATTAATCAAATTTAAATTCAAAGGACACAATTACTATGAGGACCGGAGAAAATTATTATTTTAGAGAAATTATTAATGGCAAAAACTCTTGTACGTCATGATGTACCATACATCCAGTTCAACCCGACCCGACCCGACCCGCCGACCCGCGCTAACCCGCCCGATCAACGTTGACCGGTCAATGGTCAATGTTGACCGCGTTGAATTTTTATTTTTATTTTTTAAAAATTTTTTTTTTTAAAAATTCAAGAGTCGAGCGAGGGGAGCCGAAGGCCTCGGAGCGAGCTAAAAAATATTAATGTTGCCATAATCATTATCTATAAATTAAAAATCGGAGCTGAAGGCGGAGAGAAAAAAAGTCAACGGTCAGACGTTGACCGGTCAACGCTGACTGGATCGGGCGGGTCGGGTCAAGGGTCGGGTTGAACCGGATGTATGGGTACATCATGATGTACCCAAGTGCAACTCATTATTAATTTTCCATCTTAATCTCGGCCACTTCCAGATCTTTTCGTCTTTAACTCACTCTATCTTCACAATTGTTAATTTTTCTGTTCATTTTATGTTCTACCGTGGATCTAGGAAATTGAAGAGTGGATTTCAAAATAAGGGGAACAAATAGAGATGGCCATAAGAACCGGAACTGCCGGAACCGAACCGAAACCGTCGATTTCGGTTCCGGTTCGGAACCGAGAACCGCATCGACGGCGGTTCGGTTCAGGTTCCAAAGTTACGGAACCGAAAACCTCCGGTTTCAGTTCCGAACTGCCGGTTCATCCAATTTTTTTTTAATTTTTTTATCTATATTTATGTTATAATTCATATTTATTTCACCTAAATGTTACATTAGAATGCATAAAATTATAATTAAACAAGAAAACATAGCAAAAACGAAAAAAAAAACATTATTTTTGAACTCCAAAACATGCGGTTCCGGTTTGGAATCGCCGGAATCGCGGAACCGAAACTTGCGGTTCTGGTTTGGAATCGAAACCGAAGTGTTCGGCGGTTAGGTTTCGGTTTCCTTGGAGTGGAACCGAGAACCTCCGGTTCGGTTCCGGTTCCGGAACCGAACCGCGGCTAGACCTGCCCACGGGCCCCGAACCGGTGGTTCCGGGCCCGAGTCCGCCGGTTACGGTTTCACCGGAGAGTGAACCGTAACCGGCCCGTGTACACTGTACACGGTTACGGGCCGGGCTTTTTAACCGGCGGTTCCGGACCCGGTTAAAACCCACCGGTTATATATATATATAACATTGAAAATTAAGAAAATGAAACATAAATGAAAATGAACTAGTTTTTCATTAATACTTGAAAATTAAAATAAACATTACTAAATAGAAATTACAAGTACTTGAAAATTAAATTAAACATTACAAAATACATATTTCAATTTTCAACTACAAAATAGAGATTACATTAGTAACATTACATACTCAATTTCCCATAGCTTCGGTCGGATGCGCTTTTTGAATGTGACGAACAAGAGAAGCATAGCCATCATTTTGAGTCCACTTGAAAACTTTGTTGCAATAATTGCAATGAACTTCATAGGTTGGATTAGAATAGTCGGGCAATGGAGCACTACGGGTGTAGTGCTTGTTGAAAATATCAACCTTAATACTAGATCTAGGAGGCATTGTTGTTTGTATTTTGTAGAATTGAAGTTGAAACTTGAGTCTTGAGAGAGAAAATTAAAAAGAAGAAAAAATGAAGAAGATAGATAAGGTGAAGAGATGAGGAAGATTGAATGATAGATCATTAAGGTGAAGACGGCTGAGGGAGTGAGTGAGAAAAGGGTTGGGGGGTATTTATAGATAGAATTTAGGGTTTTGGAAAAAAAAAATAATAATTAAAAACTGCCGGTTTCTGCTGAACCGCCGGTTCAGGGCCAAAAACCGGCGGTTAATTACAGATTGTTTTTGTATTTTTGGAGCACTTTTTTCAACTTTTGTAATTTTTTTTTTGTTTTTTTGTAATTAAATGTTGTATATATATATATATCTTAAGACAATATAAGCAAAAAAATTTAAATTTTACTTAGTAGTCATTGAATAAAAATATTAAATAATTTCTCATTAATATTGTTGAAATTACAACACTTGAAAGTTGAAATGAAAAAAAAGGAAAAAAAAATGACTTGAGCTCAATTTTAATATTAAAATTGAGTTGCCTACGTGTTGGGAAAATTAATAGAGTTTTGATTGGATACCAAAACCCAGCTGACCCCAACTGAGTAGATGATCGCACAAACCTAAGCGTTTTTCAGCTCACCTGTTTGAGCATATAGAGTTTCTTAGTTTACAGGTAGATCAGCTGAAGACACAGCTAAGCAGACAGCTTAAAGGACTCAGCAGAACAAGACCAAGAAGAGTCAAAGATCTTGCAGCATCAAGACCCAGCTCAGTGACGGAAACCCAGCTCAGTGTCGAAGACCCAGCTCAGTGTAAAAGACCCAGCTTAGTGTCAATGACACAGCTCAGGTCTGAGACACAGCTCAGGTTAATGACACAGCTCAGGTTGAAGACACAACTCAGGTTGATGATACAAAGACGAGGTCTAAGACACGGCTCGAGTCGAGACGCGGCGAGTCCAAAACGGCGAAGACACGGCGGAGACGCTTAGCGGCTCGAAGACGAAGACCTTCTCCAAGACAAGATCCCGATGTCGAAGATCTTGTCGACGCGATCAAATCCGGAGAAGGAATAGCTTCGCAGATACGGACCTACTTCGTAGGTAATGGCCGAAGTCGATAAGAGTAGGTAAGATTCAAACGGCTCTCTTCCAACGGCTAATTTGAATCTTCACCTATATATATCTCTCCTCCACCATTCTTGGTGAGGGGCCGACAAGACGATCGAAGAAATAGAAGAAAACGAGAAAAATGAACAACGATCTTCAAAGCGAAATCTTTCAAGAACACCCGGCCGGTCACCGTGTTCTTAGTTGTTCACATATTCGGTCATAGGCAGATTAGATCGAATAACTATCTTAAGCCTAGTTTGAACGAGTTCATCATACTCCTTATTCTTCATTGTAAGAACTCGTTCATAGTTGAAAACCATACCCAAACCCAAACCCAGAAAGGTTAGGTAAAGGTACGCTTGCTCGAAGCGTGTAATTCGAGTGGTTAGGTTCTTCACCCGCAACCGAAGGTGTAGGCTTGACAGTGCTCGCAAATTGTTGCGAACCGGCTCGGGTTAGAGTTGTGAAGTTGCTTGGTACTTGGAAACCAAGTGGTAGTGGTTTACCAGTGAATCTGGTCGTGGATGTAGGAGGGGTTACTCCGAACCACGTTAAAGATGCTCTTGTTATTTATCGCTTTGTTTTATGCATGTTACTAACTCTCATAAGCATACATTTCAATCTGCATAAACTGACTAACTGAAAAGTGAAACAGAGCTTTGCAATATAATTTGAAGCAACAGACGGACTTTCCAAATCCACCACATTCCGCACACACAGCCTACCGTGTCGATCAAGCCGCCATCCAAATTTGGATCGAACACCTTTCACTCAAAAGAGTTTTAACTTGGAAAAGTTTTTAAACCTTGGTGTATTCACCCCCCCTCTACACCAAGGTATCCGTCTTGGGACCAACACTACGTATCCTCATAGAGGAATCAAAGTCCACGTAGTTCGATTACATTATATTACTCCCTAGTAGTTCTCGTCCACCGATCGATCACTCTCGGTGAACTCTTCGTTTGGGCTCTCGTCGCGATCATCCCAATCGAGCTCTTGAGCTCTAAGGTCGGCCCTCGACCAATCATCAAGCAACATTGTGGCTTCAATGTTTCTTGGTTTCATCGTTGATCTTCTTTGGTCCAACATGAGTCCGCCAATGCTAAAAGCATGTTCGACCGAGACGGTGGATGCGGGGACGACAAACAACTCTTTCACCATGATAGAGAGTACGGGATACTCCGTTCTCTTTGACCACCATTTCATCACGTCGATTTGTTGAACACTATTTTCAACACCAAAAACAAAACGACAACCCAAATACATATCTAATTCACTATTACCTTGGCCCCTAGGGAGTTCATAAGATCTATCTTGGTACATGCTACTTAATTGTTGAACTAAGGGATCTAAGGAGTTTAAATCAAGTGGTATAAATGAAGAGGTAGAAGTAGAAGAAATAGGTGCATTTATGTCAAGATCATATCCATGAGTCATCTTATATTCGGCAAAAAGAGATCTTAAAGTTCTTTCTAAATCATCTTTTATTTGACTAACATTAGGAATATCAACGAAAATTATTTCTCCATCAATTTTTACATTTAAAAAGTCCATTTGCTTAAAAGCATTATAATAAATATCTAACATTTGACAAACACCATCATATTTCCATTTAGGATCTAAGCACTTAGCTACTAAAAAAACATCCGGAATATTTCTAAAATATTTTAGCCATTTTTGAACCATAAAATAAATCACACCTTGCAAATTGGGTTTACGAAAACAATTTTTAAAGCTAAGTGCAATATACATGCAATGTTCCAACACACGAACGGAAGTACAATAATAAACACCCGATAATTGAACGGTGGCATTATTAAAAACCTTTAACAATTGATATAAATCCATGCATTGGTCCCAATAAGAAGGTAATAAAGTCAATTGAACCGTCGCAAATTCTTTTCTAAAAAATTCGCATAAATAATCTTTATACTCTAAAGTAGAATTAAGCATTTCATAAGTGGAATTCCATCGATGTGATACATCTCTAACAAAACTCCTATGTTGAATATTCTTACGACGACAATATTTTTGCCATTTTTTACCTAAAGTTATATTTTTATGCAAAAGGACAACGGCTTTTCTAATTGCCATAACCGATTCATTAAAATTTTAAAGTCCATCTTGAACACATAAATTCAAAATATGACAAATGCATCTACTATGGAAATATTTTCCTTGGAAAGATGGATTACATGCTTCAATGAGTTCGGGAATACTAGCGGTTTTGGCGGATGCATTATCAAAACCAACCGAAAATACTTTATTAATCAATTGGTATTCATTTAAAACGGATATAATTATTAAAGCAATATTAGTGGCCGTGTGTGGATCATCGAACTCCCTAAATGCAATTAAACGTTTTTGTAGTATCCATTTATCATCAACCCAATGACATGTTATTCCCATGTAATTATTTTGATGAAAACAATCCGTCCAAATATCGGCACAAATAGAAATTTTATGGTCTAAGTTCATCAAATATTTCATTAATTCCATTTTTTTATCAAAAGCTTGTCTTCTAATTCGTCTAAGCATATTACTTCTACCAATTTTTTTAGCGGCGGGACAATATGCATCTTTTATACTTTCTTGATAGGTTATTTTATCGGCAAATGTAAAAGGTTGTTTTTCCATAGCACAATATCTAGCCATAACATCTTCGGCATGTGGATGATCATATTTAAATAAAGGGTGAGAAGACGTACCCGTCGCCGAGAAACCGGTGCCACGAATTTGAGTTTGTGTTGATGCAATCCCGTATTCTTCCGGATGACACGTCTCCATGTGTCGCCTTAGTGTGCCATAGCCTCCTCCATGCATCCATTTGTAGACGTTATTGCAATAGTTGCAATAGGCGTTGTATTTTGGAGGATCTCCGGGCTTGTCGCTAGGTGCCGGGGCTCTAGGCATTTTTTTAAAATGCTTAGTAAAGATATCCGACACAAGAGGTCGACCCGTCGGTTTGTTTGGCGGCGCTTCGACTTCTTCTTCATTGGATTGTTCTTGAGATTGCCGAAGCATCTCCTCCTCTTGACGATGAACTTTCTCGGCAAACTCTCGATCTTCTTGTTGTTGAAGTTGTTTCGCATACGCCCTTGATATTTCTTCGGCGGCCATTGCTCGAGCTTGCCGAGCCGATCTTCCTCCTCTTTTGGATCGAGGAGGAGCATCGTCTTGATTTTCGGCAACGCCTTTGCCCTTATCGACACGGGAGGAGGTCGACATTATGGAATATGGTTATGGATGGATTGGTGAAGTGTGTGGTGAGAGAAGTTGAGAACTTGAGCAAAAAATTAACACAAAAAATGAAGAATTTGAGTAACAAATAATAGATTGAATGCTTGAAATTAAATAGAGAGAGATGAGAATTGGTATGATTATTTGAGAGATTATTGTGTGGTATTTATAGGGTAAAATGGGGGGAAGGGAGGGGGGAGGCAGCAGTAGCTACGGCTATTTTTCTAGCCGTTTGCTGGCATTGATGCAGCCTGCTGCACACTGCCTTTTTCCCATTGGAACCGGCGGTTCCGGTTCCGCCGGTTAACCGCCGGTTTTGACCGTTCCAACCGGCCACGTCACATTTTTTTTTTATAATTCCGGTTAACCACCGGCGGTCACGGTTTGAACGAAGGCAGGCCCGGAACCGGCCCTTGAGCTCACGATTCCGGTTATGGTTCCGACCCGTTGACTGCCGGGTCGGTTCCGGTTAGGCCCGCCGGACCCTCCAGTTTGGGCAGGTCTAACCGCGGCCACCACTAGGAACAAACAACAAAGATAGATATTTGCAAACCATGTAGTATCCGACCGCGTGTTAGTTTCAAATTTTATACTCCTCTGAAGTTTATTAGTTGTTTTGTAATAGCAAATTTTTTCGTGTAGAAATTACTTTTATTAGTGTTTAATTCTGAGATAAACTAACTAACAGAGGTTTCAATGGATTCCTTTGAAAGTTGAATGCCAAATCTAACTGATTTCTTAATTTGAGAAATAACTTAAATAATGGTTAAAAAATCTTCAATAAATGTAATTTATGCATAGGAATTTATATATTATTTGTGCTTAAAAACTTTCAATTACAAAACATATAACGCAAAAAAAAAAACCATATATATGTTATATGTTATTCTTGATATTTCTAGTTGATATCGTTTTGCTTTCGATTCTTTTCTGAGGTTGATATATCACACCAAGAGCTAATGAAGATCCTCAACGACCATTGAAACCGAAGTAATCAATTTATTTTTGTTTTCTGCACATATGGAATAGGAAAAATTAAGAACATTAATTTCTACAAAATCCTTTCAAATATCAGAAGTCCAACTGTTCGTTGTCCACAAACTTTGAGTTTCGATACATAATAATAAAAAGAAATTGCAAAACTGGGCGGCGTATTGGAAAGCTGAACGGACTGTAAAAAAAGAAAATAGCAAAATATTTGAGGAGCTAATTTTAAGTTGGGCCAATAAATTATGGCTGAATATAGGAAAGAATATTAGTCTAATGAGGAAGATGAACAATTTTAATAATAAAAAAATCTGATAGAGTATAGTGAATTTGGGCGGGAAAATGAGTGAAGCATTTGGTTTTGCTTTTATATATATATAGATATGAATGAACCGACATTTAGACCGGGTCGGTTTGCATAAATTAAATGACTAAACAATTTAATTAAGTCGTTTTATTAACGTTGTCAGATATGATTTACTACTTTATCAGAAATTATACTTACCAATTTGAAATTATAATTTTAGCCGAACATTATCAATTAAATTTGATTCAATACAATTTTAATCAAACAAACTGAATATAACTTCCATAACAATACAAATCAATCAGTTCGTATTATATTTTCATATCGCTCGTAAATTAAAAGTATTTTTTACACCTATGCAGGAATCGGGTTATAGTTCTTGCAACAAAAAAGATTTAATGCAAATACTACACGACACAACTTACAAAAACAATTAAGTATTCACCCGGCTTCCAATCTTCCAGATTTCATGGATTCCCTTCTTCTCCAAGCTGCACAATCAGCTACACGAACTGTGAACACTGGAAGAGTTTTCCAGTGACAGGCCCTTGGATGCCTAAGTCAAAAACTTGAAGAGAAAGGAAGAAAGAAAAACGAGAGAAAAGTATGAGAATAAAAGATAAATGATGCCCCCGAGTGAGAAAAGGTTTAGTTTTTATATCTCCTTTTTTTCCAACTGGCCAGAGTAAGTGAATCTTTTCATTCAAAATATCTGAGGATAAGTATGTCTTTCTTTATATATGGACGAATAATCAACTAATAAGCAACACGTACATCGGTACATGGCATGTCATTTGGTACGGGAAGAATGCGGCTCGAGCGCACTCCACTTTTGTGCCAACTATTTTTGCCGCCTCTCATCTCATCTCAGTGAATTCATAATTATTATTTAGCACTGACGAGGTTTTCAGAGTTCCTTAATCCTATCTTCCTTTGGGTTATCACCAACTTTTTCTCTTTCCTAATTGGGCCGTACTGTCAACACTTGTTTAACGATTTTACACCTAAGATTTGGGCTCTCCTAAATAACCAACCCCATATCAACTTATATTTTGCCACACTTTGCTTTCTCGATTTACCTTTGCCAGTCTTCATCAATCAATTCTAGCATATTTGATTAGAGGTGGCAGAACACTGACCGGATCAGAAATTCTGTCTGGCTGGAAAATTGAGGTCTAATCCGTCCTAATTATTTAGGCAAAATTATTCTAACCAAAACTTTCATAAAAAAAAATTATATACTAGCCACTCTTGCATTTTTACCCTTCCATCCTATTTTGCAAATATTTTATAAACACGAATTCATGAATGACATTCGTGAATTCTAGATTTATATTATTTTACAAAGATTTCACGAACGACGGTTTGTGAATTTGATATTTATAAAGATTTTGTGAATTTATAAATTATAGATTTACAAATATTTCACGGATTCATGGACAATGATTTTGTGAACTCACAAATTCTAGATTTACGGATATTTTACGAATTCATGAATGACGATTTCGTGAATTTGTAGACTCACGAATTCAAAAAAATATCTTCGTGAATTTGTGAATTCAAGTGAAGATTTGTGAATTAACAAGCGAAATCTGGATAAATCATAGGTCCACGAAAATTCAGTTTTTACTTGTGAATTCACAAATCAAAAAATCCGGATCATGAATTTAGGTGAAGATTCATGCATTAACAAGCGAAATTTGGATAAATGACGAACTCACGAAATTTCAGTTTTCATTCGTTAATTCATTGGCATTTGTGAATTTATATTTGTGAATTTCATTAAGTACATTACCACAAAAGGCGGATGGTATTTTTTTTTAATCCAATGACTAGATTTATCTTTTATTATTTCAAAGTGGTTACAACCACTGATTCTCTCTAATTATTTATATTATTTTTTAAAAGAAGGCGGCCGAGTCCGCTGGACTTTAGCTCATTTGTGGAAGGCCTGAACCCGCCCAAAATTCCATCATGCCTAAATTTCGGAGGCCCAGCCCAATCTAAACTCAGGTTGTGCTCGTTTTAATAGGTTTAACTTCAATACATATTTAAAATTAACATAAAAGTAGGTGAGATTAATTCTCTGACATAATTAAGGCATTAAATAGTAATTTTCACTTTAAACTAAAAAATTATCTTAAAGAATAAATATCGCTGATTAAGTTTAATTTGGCAAGTAATAACAGTAGGACTCTACAGATGTAGATGTTGTCGGGCCATATATACATGATACAAACAATCACTACGTTTTATAAATAGTTCTTTCCTTAAAAAAAAAAAGAATTATATAGTTCTAAGATAAAATCATCATTATAAAATGATCTTTAATGACTTTTTCAAACAACCTATGATTTTTAAAAATTTCATTTTATTACCTGATACTACTTTTTATTTATTTAATCTAACATTGGATCAGAGCTCGATGATCTGAATTATAATGTGGATTGTCGTAATCATATGTGTATTTCTCGCAAGCCAAGTAAGACACACAAATGATGTCATATAGAAAAAAATTAAATAAAAAAATGTAAAATTTAAATTAAATTGGACAAACTAAAATATGTATATATATAAAAAAAATATCAAATCATACACCGAAATACACACAGGATTATGGTATCACATGTTAGAATGGTGAAAGTATTCATTAGCGCCTTAAGTATAAAGTCTATTTTTTTCGAAATAAATAAAGTTCTATTTTTAATTAATTTGAAAACTATTCCTTCAAAAAAAAAATTAATTTGAAAACTATAGATTTTGATTATATGTTGGAACCAAAAATATATTATTCGTTTGATTGCTTTGTCTATTTTTTTTTTTTTTTTTGAGAATTACTAGGTATATATATATATATATATATATATATATATATAATCAAATTATAGCACTACACCATTATATAGGCAGGACATCTACACCACCACACAGGGTGGGACAACTACACCACCAAATAAGGTGAGAAATATAATAACACCCGCAAGCAAGCACGATTGAACCCAAGACCTTTCACTAATGAAAGTCTTTTGGTGTCTCAGCTAGCCACTTGAGCTATGCCTCATTGGCTTAGTCTAAAATTTTATGTTGATCTCATATTGTATTCGTAGGCCATGTTCGGTTGATCCAATTAGATTGTACTTAGTCTTAACCATGGTATTTGGTTAGATATACTCGACCTAATATTTAATCATTATAATAATGACAATATAAGATTAGTCTTGTCTTAATGAGTCAGTCTCCACATGTCACAAAATTAATCTCTGATCAATTTTATATGGGCAATCTCTATATAAGTTGCTACTTATGATATAGAATGCACAAAATAGTAATTAAAAAAATAATTATTTACGTTTTTTGCATAGTAATTTAAATAGTAAGTGAAAATAAAAATAAACCGCCATGATTGGCTAATAAAATCACCTATATATCGTACGTCTGACCGCAGTGGATTGCACGCTCTAATCCAAAAACAAAAATATCTATATACCTTTAAAGAGTCTTCGGAGTGTGATTCCCTTAACCCTAGCTCATCTTCTTCTAGCCCTCTTTTTTCTGCGTTCTCTCGCGTGGAATAAACGATCTTAGGAGAAATTTTGATTTGAGTTTCTCAGTTAACCTAAAAAGATGTCTGGTATGTACGGTCAAGAAGGCGACGGATCTGGCGCGCCGCCCATGGGCGGAAGCGGAGGTTATGGCGGTGGTGGATATGGCGGCTCTGAAGGCGGAGGAGGCTACGGAGGGTATGGTGGTGGCGGTGGTGGAGGATACGGGAATCGAGGAAGCGGTGGTGGAGGCTACGGTGGAAGAGGCAGTGGCGGGGGATACGGTGGTAATAGAGGTATTCAGTTAATTGTTTTTTCCGCGTTTGGGTTCCTTGTGTAAAATATGAGTTGGTTGCTATTTTAATTGTTGGTTTAACATTTTGTGATAAGAGATCTGTTAATTTGATTGTAGGAGGTGGTGGCGGTGGATATCAGGGGGATCGTGGCGGAGGATACCAAGGGGATCGTGGCGGACGCGGCGGCGGCGGTGGTGGCGCTGGCGGTAGAGGAGGTGGTCGTGGTGCTGGAAGCGGCAGGGAAGGTGATTGGCGTTGTCCCAATCCAAGGTAACAGAGTAATTTGTATATCTCAAAAATTTTCTTAATTCCTGTGAAAATATCATTTGGTTCTGGCAACGGATGTTGTGATGAAGTAGAGTTTACCGGAAGCAACCGTTTTTTAATCATTATGAAGTTCATTATCAGCATCTTATTACATTTATGCGTAAGATTGGCCTATCATCTTTTGGATGAGTATGAAATTCAATATTGCGAATCATGTATAGTGCAAATTACAGGTTCTGGGGTGGTAAGGTGGTGCCTTTTCTGCATATATAATCACTTGCGTCTCTTTTTTGTTGATACTTTGTTTTATGATTAATCATGAATTCTCTACGGTTTCAAAACATCTGAATTACCAGTTTTTGAATTTGGATGTTTGATATGGAACTACATACAGCGTCCTTGGCTGTATAATCCTTGAATCAGATTGACCCAATTGTTAAAAGCAAAAGTTCATTGATTGTACGGTATGTATGTTTTTTTTTTGGGTGGGAACTTCCCAAAGATCCTTTTTTGCTCTATATCATTGCGGTGTTACTTTGGGAGATGTATCTGCTTATGTTATCTAAATTTGTGAGATTCAATGTCCTCTATAAAATGGAATATTTGGTTTATAGATTTTTGGGTATGATAAGATTTCTGACATCAGCAAGTGGATATGATATCTGAGTTTCCTTTATCTGTTGGTGGTAATTGATAATGACATCTATGGATGTAGCTGCGGGAATTTGAACTTTGCCCGAAGAACTGAATGTAACAAATGTGGTACCGAGTCTCCAGCTGGCGGTGATGATCGTGGGGGCAGAAGTGGTGGTGGTGGTCAAAATAGAGGTGGAAGAATTGGAGGTTATGAAAGCAACAGAGGTGGAAGAGGTTATGATGGTGGCAGTGGTCGCAGTGGCAACGGTTATGATGGAGGTAGTCAAGGAAGGGATGATGGTGGTTATGGACAGGTTCCTCCCGTTGCTCCCCCTTCTTACGGGGGTGCTGGTGGTTATGCACCTCCTAATGCATATGGTGGAAACCCTAGTTATGCCCCTGATGCAGTCCCTCCACCTACAAGTTACACAGGGGGACCTAATTCACACCCTCCATCATATGGTGCCCCTGTTGGTTATGGTAGTGATAGTCACGGTGGTAACCGTGGTGGTGGACGAGGGGGTTCATCTGGTGGATATGGTGGTGGTCCTCGAAACTCAGGAGGTTATGGCAGTGCTCCAGCAGCAGAGGTTTCTGAGAAGGTCAAGCAGTGTGATGAAAATTGTGGGGATTCCTGTGATAACTCAAGAATTTACATATCAAATTTGCCTCCAGATGTCACCACTGATGAGCTCAGAGAACTGTTTGGAAGTATCGGCCAAGTAAATGCAAATTTTATGTCTTATTTTCATTGAATGAAAAACTAGTTGCATAAATTTCAGCAGAATAGTTGTTTAATAACTCATGTAGATTTTGTGTTGGGCCGTCTATGATATCTCTTGATCTTGCCCTTTTTGCTGCATTAGGACCTGGATGGTTTGATTATGGTTGAGAATACAATAACAATATTCATGTTTTGGGGATATATTAACACGACATAAGTTTATTATAAATTTTGTTCTCAGTGATGAAAGAGTCTTTGAATTTATGTTGTCTCGAGTTAGATTAACTTAGTTATTTTTCTCCTACTCCCAGGTTGCAAGAATCAAGCAAAAGCGAGGCTACAAAGATCAATGGCCCTGGAGCATCAAACTATACACAGATGAACAAGGAAAGAATAAAGGCGATGGAGTTTTATCTTATGAAGATCCATCTGCAGCACATTCAGCTGGAGGTTTCTTCAACAGTATGTTACTGCACTTAGATTTGTATAGAATGACTAGGATATATTTATTTTTTTGTAATTAATCACAATGGTTTTTTGTAATAAGAGGTTACAAGTTGCATATATTTCCTTTTTTTGTAATTACTTACAATGATTTTTTCTATTAACAGTGCATGAGATGAGAGGACACAAAATTAGCGTCACGATGGCAGAGAAATCTGCTCCAAAAGCTACATCATATGGCTCTGGGTAAGTAAATGTTTCCTAGAATATGTTTTCAGTTCCAAAAGCTACATCATATGTTTCTGGGTGTACCAATTTTTTTTGAGGGTGTCCTCCTCATCTGAATTTTGCTAACAAATTTTTAAGCATCATCTTGTTGAATGACTCTTAGGGATCTGACGAGATTATAAGTTCTACTATTATTCATCTGCTTGTTCTTAGTGGTTCAATTGTGTCTCCTTTTCCTGTTTCTTTTTTGTTCAAATACATTACATTATTTTTGTTTGTGCTGATTTAATGTGTTGCATTGAACTTTAAGCTTTGAAGTAAATGCTTTGATGTGCATTTAGAATGTTTCTTGTATTTGATGAATTTCTTTTCTTACAGTGGTGGTGGTAGAGGCAACTATGGAGGTGATAGACGGAGAGACAACTATCGAGATGGTGGTTCATCTGGTCCAGATAGACATTCTCATGGCGGAAATCGTCAACGTCCATACTAGACATTTCAGAAAGGATATTAATGTAGTAGTCTTAATGGTGGGAGGGTTTTTTATTTTTATTCCGTAAGCGGATTTGTTCTCTAACTGGAGATCAGAGGTAGGTTGTTCATTGCTCTGAGCAATATACTTTCTCTCCATTCTACATCTTTTGTTAGCACCTTGGTGGGGAGTAAGGATTGATTTGAGCTGTGTGAATGTTTTTATAGAGGGAAGTGGATATTCTCCAAATTGCTGCTAAAGGTAGGTTGAAATTATCAGGTGAGTGTTGCTTACTGAAGTTGCATTTTTCATTGTTCTGATGCTTTTGTGCAAGTTGTTGCCTTGTCTTCACGTTTCTGCATCTTTGATCAAAAGACGTGTCTTGTGAAAGTTCTGCACAAAAATGCTTTTGAGCTCCTATTTTCTTGTCCATATTGCTTTCTTTTAGTGTTGCCTCCTGCATGTACACCATGTCCATGTTTGCGGTTTATGGGACATTATGGGATTATCAAGCAACACTTGCATGGAAATTGCAAGCACTTTTGCTAGTTTATATAGTCATATCAAGTGCATGGTTAGCTTTTATGGGATGATATTGTATTGTACTGTTCTACTATCTCTTCATATCAGAACTTAGAATTTTCTGTGTGTCTCAAGTATAAACCTCATTCGTTTGAAGTTAGTCTCTTCTTATTCTTAGTCCCTTTGTTTTATTGGATCTGCCTCGTTTCCAGTTTTCTGGTCTTTTAGGTTCTATATTCTATTTCAGTGGTCATGAATTTAGATTTAATTCTAGGGCAATATAGGTGTTTCATGTCATAATATGATGGTACCCTGGCTATCTTAAGAGCTTTTCTTCATGGTGATGGAAGTGTCTTGCAAGTAGCAGAAAAATTGGGCTCTAATCTAGTACCCTCAGCCAAATGCTATCTGAGCTGCTTCCGATTTAGTCAAACGCTAGTCATGTCTTCTGGAGCTTATGAAGTGGCACGAACATGCTCGGGACTATTTGATGCACCCAAGATCCAGTTTGTGCAAACTTTGCTTGAAGGGAGCTGCACTGCCCCGTTGGTCAAAAACATACCCTTTCCAGTGTTCGATGGTTGATTTTGCTCCCTTGGATTTCTGTATATTAGGTTGACTGGTTGAGAATGCGTCCTATATAAAATGATTTGGCCTCGTTTTCTGCGCTGTGAAAAAAGATCCTTACAGATTTCCTTTTTGTGATTGCTTGCCCTTGGGTTTTTCTCGAGTCTATGGGGGTTTGTTTTTCTTCTTCTAGGATTCTGTTTTGTTTTGTGGTAGTTGGATTGAGTTGGGAAATTTTAATGTGTAAACATTGGTGATTTGAGTTTTTCTGATTAATAAAATATAGGGGGTTGTCATGGTCTATTCTTGTTTAATACTTATTTTTTGCTTTTATGAATTTTACTTCTTTTGTGTTTAACTTTATTGCAAAAAGGATATAAGGATATAGAAGTTCTTTTGGATCGTAAGCGTGATGGGACCGTATATTTGCTATTATCTATACTTGAATCGGCGTGGTGATCATGATAATCAGTACGAAGTCTTCACGTTTAAAATGTGCTAAAGTATTCGTTTTAACTTTGTTTACTGATCATAAGATATCTATTATGTCGCTTAATTATCTATTTATTAATTAATGTGTATATGTTCGGCAAACTAAAAAATCTCGAAGTGAATAGAACAGCGTACAATTTTTGGTCAGTTTGTTCGTTCAAAAATTTCTCTTAAAATTACAGAGGACATACATTTTGGTTTTGTAATAATGAAATTGAACTCGACGAATAATTTCAAAGCAAGCAAATCTGTGGCTACAATTCGATCTGCAATTAAATTGTAATATCAACTTTAGTCTGCTTAGACGGTGAATCGAGTCCACGATTACAAAGCGTAATCCATAGACTATAGGTGGCAAGCGTGAATGGGGTCCACGATTGAAGTACTCAAAATCCTTAACGTCTTGGAAATATCACATGGAAAATATAGATGACAATCCCACGAGTGAAAAATTGGTTAAACCACAAAAATAAAGAACGCTTTCAAAGAACATGAGCAACCATGATCTTATGACCATATTTCAGCTAGCAACCACATGAAGACAGTTACCGTTGGCGATATAAACCGACATGATGAAATCGCAGATTCTCGTAGGGAGATCGAAAGCGATGTCTTAAGTCCAACGGAGAACCTGCATGCATCGACTGATGGATCGACGGTAGTGATCAATCCCAAGCCTGAGAAACCACAGCTATCTGCATTCTGATCGTGCTGCTGATAGTAACTGTTGAACGCGTAAGAGATATTGCCGGGCCAGCTCAGGTTGAAACACGAGCCACCCGGCGACGCTGCAGAACAGTCGGCAGCAGCAGCACACGCCTCGGATGCAAGTGAGGTCGCGTTTGACAAGTCTTTGTTGTTGTTCACCACGCACCACTTGGAAGAGAGGTACTGCACGCCTTGAGCATTGACTAGCTTTCTCGAACCCTGCCCGAAATCGAGCTGGTACTTAGCTTGGCCATCGAATGTGAACACGCCCCAGTGCCTCTCAAAGCTTCCGGTGGTTATGCTTCTCTTGTCTTCGTCTAGAAGGCTAGAAACGTATATTTCCATAGGCAAGTCTTGGCGATAGGAAGATTTTGCTGATCTGCTCTGGAGGTGGTTGATCAAGCCCTTAGTGAATTCTTCGGCTAGAGATGAGGTAGCGTTTGGAGCACCGTCAGTAGGCCAGCCGATTCTTCCAATAACCACGTCTGTCTGGGGAAATCCAGCACCGGATAGTGCTGAAATGATGGTGTCGTAGCTCAAGTCGAAACTGTTCTTATAGGCCTTGTGACTATCATTTCGGGCACGTGCTTTTTCTCTGAAAAGAGAGAAGTCAAGTGAAATGTTCTTGTTACCAAGGTAGGTCTGGAAGGGGGTTATAGATACGAAAAATGGAGATCTGCGTTTGTTCAAGAACGTCAGAAGCTCGATCACGGTTTTATTGACGTCGGGTCTGATTCGTGCCTTTGATGGCAGACCGGTTCCTGATAGAAAAGCATCGAAACTGCAGGTTCCAGCAACTTTCACCTTTTCAGCCAAGTTAGCCTTGAGCAGTGCTGTTTGCATGTTGGCAGCTGCTCCGACGACAAAAGGGTAGAACTGGTCGCCATAACTTTGGAGGAAAGGCTCGTCTCCCACGGCAACATAACTATGAACATGTTAGATGATCATCAGCAAAAGCACACAATCCAGGAGAAGTAGAAGAAAGGTAAATGAACAGATTATAACTAGGCTGAGGGAGCGTTTACTTTGGGCAATCAACAATAGACTAGATTGACAATATATAAGATTTGAGTATTTAAAGGATCACCCGATCAAACAAGCTCCAAAATCCAAATTATTCAATTCGTCAAAGTATGTGATGGATTGACCCAAAGTAAACAGAGCCTGAAAGAACAGGAAATACCGATCGAACATCTACAAAACTCAACAATCTCATACCAAATGCACCATATCATTCAATCAGTCATGCCCACTTCTCGATTCGTGAACTTAGTTATGCATCTATGAAGTTATGCATGAATCTATTGTTCAAGCTTCATTGAAATTTTATGTACATATCAAGTTTAAATAAGCTTTGGGCTTTAACAAAGATCAACGCAAGTCAGTATCATCAAGTAGCTTGATTTTTCTATAATGATTCTGATTTTAATCTATCAAAATCCAGCTCTAACCAATCTTCAGATATTCTCGAATGAAAATTTACATTCAAGCTCTGCGTGTGTGTGTGATTCTACATTTTCATCAATCAAAATCAAGCTTTAACTAATCTTCAGATATTCTCAAACGGTAAATTATGTTCAAGCTATATCTCTCTCTCTGACCTCATACTTTCGCATCAAATTAACATCTAGCAATTAGGTTTACTTCACGAAAAAAAATATATTCTGTATATGCGATTCGCTGATACTATTAATGAAGCAACTAAGTGCAATATGATCATCCAAAATCAGACCCCAAACACTGAAGCAAAAAAACAATCAAAATAATAAGAATACGCACTCAATGAGAACCCTAGAGGCGCCGTCGGAGACAAAGCGGGTGAGATTATCGTGCACCCAGCTCTCGGCGGCCTTCAACGAAGAGTTGAGGCTGCGAAGCATGGAATTCGGAATGCCGACGGTCACGCGGATTTTGGAGCCGGACAGAGACTCGAGGACGAGCGGGTCGGCGTCGAATAGCTTCACTTTGCTGATGCTGTTAGCTTTCAGAAGCTCCACCACCTTCGGCGGCGGCAGAGGGTGCGACGCCGTCGTGCCCCAGTTGACGCCGATGCATTCGACGTTTGAGGGAAGGGACAGTAGTAGAAAAAGGGAGAGGGAGAGGGAGAGGGAGAGGGAGAGAACAATGAGCGATGATTTGGAGTTCTGTGGAGGCATATCGGCTGTTGGAGACTTCCGCCGCCGCCGCCGCTGCTGCTGCCGGTGTTTGCTAGCTGTTGCGCGTTACCGCAATAAATTAGAGGTTACTTTTTTTTTAAGGACAAAGATTTTCATTCATATTGAAGAATGTTGTTGTCCGGACCTCATGACTACTGAAAAATTGATAATTAAACTCAATTTCGCTACAATTATTTTTGCTGATAATTAAACTGATAATACAGTCAAATTTTGATAACTAACACTCCCTTAATTCAGTAACTATTGTCTTCTTTCCTTTTTCGTCCGTGCACAATAAGTGTGATTGATTCCACTTTTCTTTTCTTTTTCGTCCATCAACAGTAAAAAGTGTGTTTTTTTAAATGAAAATGATTCCACTCACAATAAACATGAATTTCATTCCCCAATCACAATACATCTATCTAACTCACTATCTCACTTTTAAAACTCGTGTCACTCCATCCGGACCACACTTATTGTGGACGATGGGAATACTCAATATATAAATAAAATTTTTAAGATAATATTTTTTTCTGATCTCTCGACTTGAATCAATTTTAGAAATCATTAATTTTAATAACATGATAAAATGAACTAATAAAATTTTGGAGAACTCTTATAAAAATATATAAGACCAACTACTTTATAAATTAATAATTCTTAAATATTAAAAGTGTAAATATTACTAATACTAATCGGAACAAATGCAAATACTATAGTAATTTGTTAAAATAGTGCTCTACACATAATTTTGGATATTTTTCAGATGAGAAGTTACGAAGAGGATATAACATTTTTAACTAATAGTCCCTCCATTTAAGATGATATATTATTTTTTCGGTGCGAATATTAAAGAAAGAACAAAAAGTGATTAAAGTAGTAGAGTTTACAATTTTTTATGAGATGATTATTTTTATTTTTGGTACGTGTCATCTTAAATGAAACATGAAGTTAAATAGAATGGAGGGAGTTTGTTAAAACAATTTCTCCTTTTGGTAATAAATTTGGCAAGTGCGAGTTTACCCTAAAACCAAATTCTAAAATTATTTAATTATTGGGAGAAAGTTCAAGTCTCCCAAGAGAAAACCCACTGTTGTATCTCGAATCATTCATCTCTCTCTCTCGAACATTCCGTCCGTGGTTCCATTCTTTCCTCTCCGCAGCTGTAATCGGTAAATTCATTCTTTACTTAATCTATTGTGTTTGGAATCGATTTACTGTTTATATTCTTCGATCGATTGCGGATGGCTTCACAATTCCTCGGACGAGGGCTTTTTATTTTTTCTGTAATTTCCTTTACGATTGCGGTAGTGCTACAATCTCCGATCTCTGCCAGATTGTTGTTATATTTGAAGATTCATCTCGATCCTGAATTTTCCAAATTTTTTTCATACTCTGTGCTGATTTTGGTGGTTTCGATGGGAATTCGGCGTGTTTTTAGCAGCTTGTTGCACTATATGCTTCCTAGAAAGAGAGCAGGGGAAGGCGAGGCTGTTAACGCAAGTGATTCCGAAAGCATCAAAAGGCAGCGCTTCGTTTCCTCCACCGAGAACTCCAACACTCAGGAGAAGAACGGCAGCGGAACCAGCAACGACTGTGTAGGGAACAGCTACAGCAGCGAGCCAACAGTCATAGATATGGCATTCGATGATGGAACTCCCCGTGATATTGACGAGGATCTCCACAGCCGGCAGCTTGCCGTCTATGGGCGAGAGACTATGAGGCGGCTGTTTGCTTCTAATGTTCTCGTGTCTGGAATGCAGGGCCTCGGAGTTGAGATTGGTATAATTTTTTTTAACTGTTTCCGAGATACTTTATGCTATGTTATTCTTGTTTGTTTGATGTTGTTCTCCTGTTACGAATTTTTTTTTATATGTGCAAACTAAATATGTTTGATCTGGGAGTCAACACTAATTTCCGCTCAAGCTGTACTTGGTGAAACAAGAAGTGGAGCATGCGTCTCTGTTACCGTCTATACTCATTTCTGTTTGGGATTTTTGCATTTGTTCTTGCCTTCAGATCTTTTGATTTAGTTATTACTGGTGAAGCTCATTGTGTGGCTGATCTTATGTTCCGGATGACCCGGGAGAAGATGTCAAAGAAATAAGTTTTAGATAGTTCACGTCATTTATTTAGATGATGCTCATGTTAGTAGTATAGGTTTTGTCTATTATGCTCCGTTTATTATTTGTGTTTGATAGTGAAAGTGATTATTCTAGAAAAATACTTGTTTCATGAGGTGACTCGAGTCTGGAAGCATATTTAATGAATAACGCGAGAGTGACTTCTGGGGTTCGAGGTTTATGGTAACTCAATTTTTTTAACACTTTCAGCTAAGAATCTTATTCTTGCTGGTGTGAAGTCCGTGACATTGCATGATGAAGGAACAGTGGAGCTGTGGGATATGTCTAGTAACTTTGTTTTCTCAGAAAAAGATTTGGGTAAGAACAGGGCACTTGCTTCAGTTCAGAAGCTACAGGAACTAAATAATGCTGTGACTGTCTTGACTTTGACTACAAAATTGACTAAAGAACAACTTTCCGACTTTCAGGTAATCCTTTTAATATACTTTCTTCCTTATTATATTGCCCAGGCTTTTAATCATTGATTCTGATGTTCCCTAGCCCCTCGTCTCTATTGTTGTTGCTTTTAGTTTTCATTTGTGCTACTTGCTACACCTCCTGCAAACTTAAGAAATGCTTTGCCTTCATGTAAGTTTTAATATGCATAAGATGAAGTATTCGTTGATGTGAGTTATTGCATGTGTCACACTGTCACTTTATCTGACGGAGGCATTAGTAGGATAAGCTGAAATACCTTGTAGCCGTGTTAGTTCTAATTTTTCAGAAATTTTCATCTGCTGGTGATGCTATCCTTTTGTAAAAATCTGTAAATAATCTCATGTGTCTGAAATATCCGTTCATATACATGATATTCAAGTTGATATCTGCAAACGTCCTCTGTACTTTGGTTTTCTTGATCTGCGTACTCTTTATTTTTATCTATTTGTGAAATATGAAATGTGGAGTCAATTTTGGCTTTTGTCCTGCATATTTTTTCAGTGCGGTTACTCTTCTACTGCTTCTTAGATATACAGCTGTCACATCTACTTTAACAATCAAAAAATGAAAACTAAACATTTTAGGAAAAAATTTGCTGCGACTCTGTAACTTATCTGACCTAATAGCTGCGATGTTATAAAATGCATTGTTTTATGCCAGTATATCATAAATAGCAACTTAATCTTGTCCACCCTTACTATCATGACAAAATAGGGGTTAAGTATGTCGATAGCAATTAGCCCAACATTCAGAAGAACTGACGGTTTGTTCCCTTTCCTCCTATCCCACATGCGTTGTGCAGTTAGTTCTGCTAATTTATAAGCTTATTTTTTCAATTGGATGGTTTCACTTCCTGCTATGGCATAAGGGAAGGGTCTTAACCATGTCATAACAAGCCAGCTATTGTGTGTTCAGCATTTGCTTTATTCTAGGCATTTAATGAACTCTGGTATAAGAATTTGTATTATATATTTTTCAGCTGTTTATTTATATGTTTTAGTATATTTATTTCTAATGAGGATTAGTGTCATCTATGCAGGCTGTGGTTTTTACTGACATCAATTTAGATAGTGCAATCGAGTTCAATGAATACTGTCACAATCATCAGCCCCCTATTGCTTTCATTAAGACAGAAATTAGAGGTCTTTTTGGTAGTACTTTTTGTGATTTTGGACCTGCATTCACTGTGTTCGATGTCGATGGTGAGGAACCTCATACGGGAATTATTGCATCTATCAGTAACGACAATCCTGCTCTTGTGGCATGTGTGGATGATGAAAGGCTTGAGTTTCAGGATGGAGATTTAGTTGTGTTCTCAGAAGTCCGAGGAATGACTGAGCTGAATGATGGAAAGCCAAGAAAAGTAAAAAATGCACGGCCCTACTCTTTCTTCCTTGAAGAAGATACAACTAACTATGGTGCATATGAGAGAGGTGGTATTGTAACTCAAGTGAAACAGCCCAAGGTTTTGAACTTCAAGCCGCTGAAAGAGGCATTAAAGGATACTGGTGATTTCCTTCTTTCTGATTTCTCCAAGTTTGACAGGCCACCTCTTCTGCATTTGGCATTCCAAGCATTAGATAAATTTGTGTCTGAATTGGGGCGCTACCCAGTTGCTGGCTCTGAAGAGGATGCCCAGAAGTTGATATCTATGACCAGTAACATGAACGAAAGCCTAGGTGATGGGAAACTGGATGATATTAATCCTAAGCTTCTGAGACACTTTGCCTTTGGTGCTAGAGCTGTCCTGAATCCTATGGCTGCCATGTTTGGTGGCATTGTCGGGCAGGAGGTTATGAAGGCATGCTCTGGGAAGTTTCATCCTCTTTTTCAGGTTATTAATTTCTCTCTGGCTAAAAAGCCTTTGTCGACTTGTTTTTCATCAATTTTCATCCTCTGTTTCCCCTTTCTTTGGGTAGATGGGTGATGGAACTATTGCTGGTTACTTAGATATTTAAATCAGTCCCCCATTTGAAGTTTTTAGAAACAATAAAAAGTGCAGAGGACTTATAGGGTAGTCTCTGATTAACACACTTTGCTCCCTGTGGCTCAGAAAAGCCAGTTTTTTTTTTTGTAAAATATTGGTCTTGCTTATTTTGGAAATAAATCATCACGCGGCCACTATGTAGGCTAAAACCGCACCATTCCCCTACTATTGGATGTATGGTGTGGTTTGAGGTTTTTGTTTTGCTTTTTCTTTCTTCTATTTTTACGCTCTTCTGGTCTCTTTGTCATCTATGTAAATGATAATCTACTATATCAAGATCATATGAGTTTTAACCCTCACTCCTTTCTGCTGTAATTGTATTCTCATAAGAGACTGTTTAAAATTGTATAATGCAACTGATCTTTTCTATTGTGATGTCTTTGCAGTTCTTTTACTTTGACTCTGTAGAATCACTTCCTACTGAGCCAATAGATCCCAGTGACTTCAGACCATTAAATAGCCGTTATGATGCCCAGATTTCAGTCTTTGGGTCTAAACTTCAAAAGAAACTAGAGGATTCAAAAACTTTTGTTGTTGGATCTGGTGCTCTTGGCTGTGAGTTTCTGAAGAATTTGGCTCTAATGGGAGTTTCGTGTGGTTCAAATGGAAAATTAACTATTACTGATGATGATGTGATAGAGAAGAGTAACCTAAGCAGGCAATTCCTCTTCCGAGATTGGAACATTGGGCAGCCAAAATCCACTGTTGCTGCATCTGCTGCTTCAGCAATTAATCCCCAGCTTCACATAGAAGCTTTACAGAATCGTGTTGGTGGGGAGACCGAGAATGTTTTTGATGATGCTTTCTGGGAGAATCTGAGTGTTGTGATTAATGCCCTTGACAATGTAAATGCTAGGCTTTATGTTGACCAGAGATGCTTATATTTCCAGAAACCACTTCTCGAGTCTGGAACTTTGGGTGCCAAATGCAATACTCAAATGGTTATTCCTCATCTGACAGAAAATTATGGTGCTTCTCGTGATCCCCCAGAGAAACAGGCACCAATGTGTACCGTACACTCCTTTCCCCACAATATTGATCATTGTTTGACGTGGGCCCGGTCAGAATTTGAAGGCTTGCTCGAAAAGACACCTGCTGAAGCAAATGCCTATCTTTCGAACCCTAATGAGTATGCATCTGCAATGAGAAATGCTGGGGATGCTCAAGCAAGGGACAACCTGGAGCGCGTAATCGAGTGTCTTGACAGGGAGCGATGCGAATCATTCCAAGATTGTATTTTGTGGGCTCGTCTAAAGTTAGTCTATATATTTTGTGTGTGTTGGATTTGTGATGCTAGCTTCTCTGTTGCTATGCACTCACAATTTTTCTGTTCATTGGCAGGTTTGAAGACTATTTTGCAAACAGGGTGAAGCAGTTAGCTTTCACCTTTCCTGAAGATGCTGCAACAAGCACCGGTGCACCTTTCTGGTCTGCCCCAAAGAGATTCCCGCGACCCCTGCAGTTTTCTACCTCTGATCCCAGCCATCTTCACTATATTATGTCTGGATCCATTCTACGAGCTGAGACATATGGCATCCCTATACCTGACTGGGTGAAGAACCCAAAGAAACTGACGGAGGCTGTTGATCAAGTCATTGTCCCTGATTTCCAACCTAGAAAGGATGCGAAAATTGTAACTGATGAGAAAGCTACTAGTCTTGCTACTGCTTCCGTGGATGATGCTGCTGTTATTGATCAATTGATTCTGAAGCTTGAGCAATGTCGCAAGACATTACCACCAAACTTCAGGATGAAGCCAATCCAGTTTGAGAAGGTTTGCCTCTCATCCCTTACAAATTTAACATGCCACAGTAACTTGCCCATGAATTTTATTTCTGGTGATGTTGGTGAACAAATTTTATCCTTCTTCCTGGGTACTTTCTCTGCAACGTTGCTGTGTAAATGTGCAGGACGATGACACCAACTACCACATGGACCTGATCGCAGCACTTGCAAACATGAGGGCAAGAAATTACAGCATTCCTGAAGTGGACAAGCTGAAAGCCAAATTCATTGCTGGGAGAATCATTCCCGCCATTGCAACTTCCACAGCAATGGCGACTGGCTTGGTTTGCCTCGAGCTTTATAAAGTAATGGATGGGTCCCACAAGGTAGAAGATTATCGCAACACGTTTGCCAACCTTGCTCTCCCGCTATTCTCCATAGCTGAACCACTGGCTCCTAAGGTCGTCAAGCACCAGAACATGAGCTGGACTGTATGGGACAGGTGGATTATAAAGAACAATCCAACCTTGAGGGAACTGCTCAAATGGCTTTCCGACAAAGGACTAAACGCGTACAGCATATCTTTCGGAAGTTGCCTGCTCTTCAATAGCATGTTCCCTCGACACAAGGACCGGATGGACAAGAAGATTGTGGATCTCGTTAGGGATGTAGCCAAGGTAGAGCTGCCAGCATACCGCAACCACGTGGATGTCGTTGTAGCATGCGAGGATGAAGATGACAACGATGTCGATATTCCTCAGGTATCTATTTACTTCCGCTGAACATTCACCGCGCAGTGTTGGGAGTTACAAGACCGATAGATCTTTATCCTTTTACCCTTGCATTATGATTTTCAGTTCTATGAGAGACGTATATTAAGATGATTTAGACTCTAATCATAAAATGGAGTGAGTTCAGTACTTGAGTATTTGTGGTGTTCTTCGTTTTCATTTGATTTTCTACATTTTTTTCCTAGTCTCGTAGATGCTTTCTTCCTATGCTTGATTTGCACGACTCTCTCCCTCTCTCTCTCTCTCTCTCTCTCTCTCTCTCATATTCTGTAATTTTATTTTGAATATACCAATCTAGTTGGGATATAGTTTTTTGGGGGTTATAATAATAAAAAATCTTATATTTTTCTTGATAATAATAAAATATATCGACGCGAAATTTCGTGATAACCATTTTGGTTATGATTCTTATGAATAAAGATGGCGTCGTTAACTTTGAAATAGTACTTTATGTGCGGATTCCAAGGTTTAATTTTCAATTTAATATTTCTAACTCTCAGAAAAGAATAATGAATTTTTATATGTCTGAAGAATTGTCTTATTAGAGAACAATTAGCACTTTGCCTTCTATATAGTTTCTGGATTACTGGATCTCTCAGCCCTATTTCATTTACGGTGTATTTAAAACAAAAGATTAAAAATGATATTGATAAAGATCATGACAATTTTCAAATATGTAAGGATTCATATTTATTCCTCAAGTATTATCCCATATAAATAAACATCTATCTAACTTACTCTTTCACTCTTAAAACTCGTGCTACTCCTTCCGGATGGTGGATGGAGGGAGTATAACTTACTCGTGCATGAATCTAGAATATTGTCCTCATTTTATGCTTTCTAAAGGTTCCATTTTTTTTTTTTCAAGTTTCATTTTATCAATTATGTGTATATTCATATTTTTCATGTTAATGACAATAAGATATTAGACGAAACAAGATAATAGAATAAACGCTTTTGTAAAAAAAAATGTAACTAGAGAAGAATTGAGAAGTGGAAAAACGGGCAAGATCCTCTTTTGTAAAATGACATTTCATGTTCTTTTGTAACAAAGTAACTAAAAAAGAAAATTGAAAAGTAACTAATTATAAAATTCTCGTAACTATGTACTCATTAAATACTATAATAAATAAATATGAAAACTTTTAAAATAGAGATTGGGGATGGACGAACCACCACTTTAGTCGATCCCGTTTGCAGTAGACTAGTAAGTGAAATTACAATTTTATAACTGAAAGATGGAGGTTTGAATCCCACCAAAAGTATGCGACCACGTGAAGCCGTGTATGGGTAGATTTAGATGATGCCGAGCGCTTCTAATTGAATTTTGACAAAGACTTAGGTGAGTCCGGTCGTACGGTACAACTAAATTCATGCGCGCGAGGTGCGATCGGTCGTACGGTACGATCGAACTTACGCGCGGGCACGTGTAATACACGCACCCGCTATCGACCGTTAAGTCGGGCACGTGCGATACACACGCCTGACAATTTTTTTTTAATCGCCTGACTTTATAATTTTTTTTTCTAATTTTTTATTCTTTTTTTTCAGCTTTTTTTATTCTTTTTTTTTCAGTTTTTTTATTCTTTTTTTTAAAGAGTCGAACGAGGGGAGCCGAAGGCCTCGGAGCAAGCTAAAAAAATATTATGTTGCCACAATCATTATCTATAAATTAAAATCGGAGCAAAAGGCGGAGAAGAATTTTTTTTTAAAAAATCGAATTAAAAAAAGGGGAAAGTCAACTGTACCGGATTGACCCGGTTTGATCGGGTCGGGTCAACCCGGATCTGGTCTCATGTAAGGCCGGTTGTATGAGAGTCTGACTCCTGAATTTTATTTTAAACTTGACAAAAACTTGTGTGCAACATCTCTACGGTACATCTGGGTCAGATTTGACTCAACCCGACCCATGATCCGATCTAGTCAACGTTGACCGATCAATGGTCAACGTTGACCGTTGATTTTTTTTATTTTTGTAAATTTTTTCCAAGAGTCGAGCGAGGGGAGCTGAAGGCCGCGGAACGAGCTAAAAAAATATTAATGTTGCCACAATCATTATCTATAAATTAAAATCGGAACCGAAGGCGGAGACAAAAAAAAACTAAAATTCGAAAAAGTAAACACTCAAACATTGACCGTTGACCCGGTCAAACATTGACCCGGTCAAACGTTGACCCGATCTGACCCGAGTCTGGGTCCGGATCGAATCTTTATTCTGGATCTAGTTGTATGTACAACCGGCTGTACATGAGTGCTTCTCTTCAAACTTATACTCCCTCCGTCACATTTATATAGGTTTATTGGATTTTTCACAAGAATTAAGAAAATTTATTGGAAATGTAAATTATATAGTAAACTTTCGAATATGCCCCTATATATTCTTTGACTATGCATATTTTATGAGTTAACCAACAAATTAAATAGAGATATATTAGTAAATGAGTTAAAAAATATTACTTTTTATAGAAACAAGCCTATATATTTGGGTAATTCGAAAAATAAAATCAACACTATATAAATGGGACGGAGGGAGTACTTGATTGTTTCATCCAAATTTTCGACTTTAACACTATTGATATATTTTGCAACAGCTCCTAACACTTGTACACTTACAAATAAATTTCTCGAAAAAAAATAAAAAATAAATAAAATAAAGCGGAAAGAGAGTAACTAAAAGCACATTAAAAAGTTATAAAAACTGAAAAACAGCCGTGGGGAGAAAAAAAGCTGTGAATCTCTCTCTCTCTCTCTCTCTCTCTCTGTGCCTGCACACACTAGTCACCACACACACCCACCACCACCGGCCATTCTTCCCCCATTTCCACATCTCCTTTTTCATCTACATTGCCCTAATTTCTTCAATTCCCCAAAACCACGCACTCAATCCACAAACCGATCCATACCCTCCTACATCCGTCTCAAAATCTGCAATCTTTTCGTTAAACATTTGGTTGATTGCGAGTTCCAGCATTGCGTTGTTGGATCGATTTCCGGAATCCATGTGGCTGAGACGAACCAAAACGAGGAGCCGTGTCCACAACGCGCCGACGCTCAAATTTGCATGCTCGTCGTTCAAGGACGTCCACAGCCTCCTCTGCGACAGCGGCGGCGGCGGAGACACTCCCGACTCCCCCTCGTCGCCGTCGATCTACCACCGCAACCGCAGCGCGAAGGCGCTCCTCCGCTCCCTATCCCACCCCGCGTTTCCGTACCACGACGCGGAGGCGGACCGGGAGATCCGGATCCGGGGCGCCGCCGAGAAATCGGTGGTGGTGTACTTCACGAGCCTGCGGGTGATCCGCCGCACGTTCGACGACTGCAGCGCCGTCCGATCGATACTGCGGGCGTTCCGCGTGCCGATCGACGAGCGGGATCTGTCGATGGACTCGGGGTTCATGGACGAGCTGCAGAGGATTCTCGGGGAGTCGGAAAAGTCGAAATTGACCCTGCCGAGGGTGTTCACCGGCGGGAGGTACCTCGGCGGGGCGGAAGAGGTCCGCCGCCTGCATGAAAGCGGCGAGCTGAAGAAGTATTTGGAGGGGCTGCCGCCGGTGGAGTCAGGCACGTGCGAGGCGTGTGGCGGTTATAGTTTTGTGCTGTGCCAAGAATGCAGTGGGAGCCATAAGTGCTATAGGGGGAAAGCTGGCTTCAAGAGTTGTACCTCGTGTAATGAGAATGGTCTCATCAGGTGCCCTTCTTGTTCCCCTGCAAATATATCAGCCGTTTTGTCGCCTCCAATAAAACACGTTTCATAATTAATAGAAACGAATGTTAGGGTTTTTTGTGACATTGATTGAACAACATTTAATTCACGTTCAATTTTGTGTATTTTTTTTTTAATTGGCAGTGTTCCACGTTTGGTATATGGGTTTTGCGTTTGTTTGTCTTTTAGTTGATTTTGATGTAGTTTTATGTAGTTTTCTTCTCATATAAAATGAAAATAAGTACTTTGTGGTGTGTTTTTATTTCCATGTTTTAAAATATTTTTCTTTATTCTCAAAAATAAAAATATAAAAAGATTTTTCTTTTCCCCCTTTATTTAACCAAGAATGATGATTTAATTCAAGTTGTAACCTACTATCTACATAATTTTTCATCGAGGCATATAAATAAAAATTCTTTGCTTTTTTCTTGGATGCGATAATATGTTATTCTGTTGCCTTTTTATTTTATTTTTTCGTTTCCCTTTTCGTCTTTACTCTTACCTTTTTCGTGTAATTCGCTTTCACGGAAGAACTATGGATCTAGGAGTTTTTTTATGGGCAATTATTACATAGTGTCATAATGTTTGAATTTACAATAATATATGTCATATACATGTTTTAAATTTGATGATATATACATATTGGTTTAACATTTTTGCAATAATATAATGAAACTTATCTTCGATTGACAACAAGAATTGTGAATGATTGAATGTTTGATACTTAATTTTGGACTTTATGATATTATTGCAACCCATTGCATATAAATTTGGGTTTAAGCGTTCTGATCATATATGGTATTTACCCTTCTTTTAATGATCATCTTAATATGGAAAGCATGGATTTAGTGTTGGAAAATAATTACTAACGGGACGGAAATGAAGGAGAAAAGAGCTACACAAAATTGAACTTAATTAGATTACAAAAGAGAATAAACAAAAATAATGAACTAACAAACTTGGAATTTGTCGAGTCGAGTCGAGGAAGGTCTCTTTTCGCAAGACGAAATACGCCCCGGTTAGTGCTCACGGTATGGCGTATCGTTTTTCAAAGATAAAACGACGATGTCTCTTTCGTAATCAGCACCGAAATAGGAAAGAGCTCTGGCGAACGAAATGAAGTTTGAGAACCGGGCTTCGACACTATAATGCAGCTAGTATGGATGCAGAATGCTTTTGAGATTGAAAGCATAATTCTCGGTGGTTTGAACCACAAATGAACTCTCCTATATATAGCATTTCCGTAGGGTACGAAGGGGCTCTATATTGATGGCTTCACCATCAATAGTCTGGCGGTTAGACCACTTGGAAGGTCGCAAAACGGCAGCAACAATTACAAAGCCTCGAAGGCGGTTAGCGTGCAAATGAAAAGCCAAAAGTCGCCGACCTATCTCTCCAAGTAATCAAACAATTATGATGTTTGATGTAATTCATGTGTTGAAACAAAATGAGCAGAGCTCCATTTCTAAATTGAAGAAAGATCTTGGCAATTGGGCCAAGCCCAATTTCTAAACAAAGCCCAATTCAAAACCAAAGCCTACGGCTCACGGCCCGAGTCCGTGCTCGTTTCTTTAATGATAAATTTGCCTACAACAAATTCATCTTCAACACACAACTCAAATATACCATTTCTCATTTACCAATTAATGGTTTTGAGAGCATGAATATATTCCAATTATTTAATTCTCAATTAAATAATTAACCACCATAAATAATGATATAAAACCATTATATCCAACATTTAGTTTTTGAAATCTACCGCATCTGCGTACATCCCCCACCTTCTTTGAGTTATGAAGGAAGAGGAGAGATTGGTTGTAAATTTGTGAGTTTTAACTTTGAATTAAAGCATGTGTTGAGAAACAATGACTATGTTTATATCTTGTGCTGTAAATGAATCGAATTGCTCTTGTGATTTTTGAGCCGAGTTGGGCAATTATTCGACTTGGATGTAGTTTTCTTGTACAATTGATTAGTATTGGTTATGCTTAAATTAAGTTTTTTTTTTTTTTACCCCCAATTAATAAGTTGGAGAGATTCTAGCACAGGATTTGGATATACCCTATTGCTTCATTCCCTAATTTGACAAGGGATAATGCACCACCCACCATGCAATTTGATCTTGTTAGACAAATTGATACATGGTTGAATATGTTGATTGAGGGTGGATGCAATAGGCTAATAATTATCGTAGGCTATATGCATGTTTATCAACAGTGTTCGACTCGACTCGACTCGACTCTTTTGTTTTTCACTCGTTGCTCACCACCACCTTTGAGGTGCTAAACTGGATGGAAAGCATTATAATAACTTCGGTTGCAAAAATTGTAATTGGTTGTAATAATTTTTCCAACAGATACTTTTTAAATCCTTAATTTTAAATCTCCAACTTTTTTTTTCTTTCTTCTTTTCATTTCTAACTTTTCATCAATTGTTTGGTGGATCGATAGTAAGATTAGTTTATTATACAATTTGTTGACGTTTTTGTTCTAGCATCATTTTCCTAATAAATTTCTTTCGTGTGGTTGCAATTATAGCAACTCAGACAATGATTATCTACAAAGTCAATGAGTTAAATTCTAGATTAGTAATAAATACTTAACGTTTTTTTAGCGGAATTAGCTTTATTTAACTTTATTTTTTAACTCCCCCAAGAAAGAAAAAAAAACAAATTAATAAGAAATCTTAACACTTAATTATTTTTTACATTGATTCTCTCACAAAACAAAAATTATTTTTTACATTGATATGGGCTTAGTATTTATCGACGTCTGGCGCAGATATTTCTTCCCTTTTGGCCCATCCATTCTTTGACATATTGGAGCAGTTTATGGGCTTCAAGACATTTTTTTAGGTGAAACAATTTAATTTTAAAAATGGAATTGGGTAATAAATGATACTCCCTCTGCCGTCCCGGGTTAATGTGGTACAGAGAATGCGACACGTGTTTAAAGAAAAAGTAAGTAAATATTTGTTGAGTGGAAAAGAGGTCCACGTATTTGATTTGTTGTGATGTATAAAATATTAGAAAGTTAGTAAAGTCATTTCCATTTATGGAAAAACTACACTTATAAGGGGCGGCTCAAAATAACAAATTAACCACACTTTTCGGAGACGGAGGGAGTATATGAGAAATAATTGACCTTAATGTTCCGTCTTGTTCGTCAAAAATGTGAATTTAAGTTGTATGATTTAATGATTTAAATCATAAACGTTCTTTTGGGTGAAATAATTGGTAGAATTAAAACATCGTTATTTATTTCCTCCAAAAAAAAACAACATCGCGATTAAAAAATTATGAGTTTGAATGCAAATAACGCTTGTAAAATTGTACCACTCAACAAAAAACTCAAACTGAATTGGCGCGATTAATAAGTAATTTTTATCCCTATAATGATGATCCACTCGAAAATCGGCAATTAGGTCTGAAAAGTGCATGATCAATGTATTAGTATTATTTTATAAAAGTGGACAAAGTTCATTCTTTGTTACACATTTATTGCGTTTGATTATACGTTAATAAACGTAAATGTTGTAATAATGCTTATGAACAATGGAATTAAATATTTATTTTTATTTGTATTTATACTAAATCAACGAAGAGTGGAATACTTTTTTTATAAATTTGTAATAATGCTTATGAACAATGGAATTAAATATTATTTGTATTTGTATTAGGATTAATGATTTTTCAAGCTTTGGACAATCTCACTTTATGAACCACATGCTAGGTCATGGGCCATGCGATAATGATGCTTCATACAAATCAATTTAAAGTAAGTGGGGGATTAAGAAGTACAATTCCTTGTCGTATTTTAAATAGAAGAATATAAACGTTAGCATTAAATCGTACGACAATTCTTATATATATATATTATATGGAAGAGATTATATATAAAAGTATTTTTCCGTAAAAAATAAGAAGTGATCTGAACCATTGATCATTGATCTTTGTAGATCTACGGTTGTCATTGACCGGTGCATTATTATAACAGTGCATTGTAATAATACATAAAATGCATTATTATAATTTTTTACGGAAAAAGTATTTTATATATGAACCATCCCCTATATATATATATATTCATTATGTATTTTGCTTTACTGATTATTGTTCGTCACATACAAGTATATAATAATCAATTACGACTTAATCAATAAAATTAATTATAGTTTATGATCTTACTTTTAGGTCGAGTTGCAAAAATGACACGACTTTTAAAATATGAAAAAAGACCTTTCATCAAGAAAGTTACAAATATGGCACTATAATAAAATTTTGAACTAGAAAGCATGACATATAAGGCTGACAAACTTACCTACGAATTCATATTTTTTATTAGTACCTACTATAAGAAGCACACATGCATTAAAGTCATATTTTCGAGTTCAAAAATTTTGTCTCGTATCATATTTGCAATTTTCTTGAAATATCAGATTTTTTTTTTGGCATACTTTAATGGTTGGATCATTTCTGCAATTCGACCCAAAAGCTAAGGCTATACGAACTCTAATAAATAATCGAGATTGAAATTTAACAAGCATTTGAGAAATGTAATATTTCAATAACAAACCGCATATACAGTAAATAATAATGAAAGAACCCACATGATGGCATGTGCTCGCTATCTCTCTCTCTCATGATTAAGCTGATTAATGCTTATAATTAAATCACCTTTAACTTTTAATTTTTCTTTTTTGTTTTTTATCAAAACCAATTCATATATATGTGCACATACTAAAAAGTCAGCTTCTGCTGCTGCTTGTCTAAATATATCTTTTTTCCCTTGTCTAAAATGCTTAAAGGAATCTTGGAATAATGTGAACAAAGTCATCAATCTTGTGCGACCAACACTTTTGTTCTTATACAATACCTTGTCGTTCAACCTTTATTGATTTCATTTATATATTTTACAATCAAACCTTGAGAATTGCGTTTGATTTTATTATTTTAGTAGGATGCAATGGACTTCTTCCGTCATCTTGGAAAACTCCAACAAATGGTTTGATTGAACGATCGCGGAATCTTTTATCCGTTCTTTTTCAGTATCACGTATCATCAATACATGTTATGTGTATAATACTAGCATAATTGATTTACTCACGACGAGAGATGAAATACAAAACGAGAGATGCTAGTATGCAATAATTAAGTACATGGAACCGGGATTATATGGGATCAAAAGCTTAAAGCCAAACCAAAATGTGACATAAAGCCTAAAGGGAAGGGTGTGGGTGGGTGGGTGGGTGGGTTAGGTTAAAACTATATTGGCAGACACAAGCAATTAAAAGGAGGTAAAAAATTACCCACAATCAAGACACAAAGAAAAACCTAACCATATAATTCCTTAAAACATCATAACATTCTGGTCCATAAAGTAGTTCACAATCCCTACAATCAACCCTTTTTGGCCATTTTTTGTGCCACCGCATCGATTGTGTAATGATTTTATGGAAAATATTTTTCATTTATGTTGGTGTGAAATTTTTTGGTTTTCAAGTGTTCATGAGGTTTGATTAGTACAAGAACATTTAGGATGACCTAAAATAGGAAAAGGCAAATCACAGGAGACTTACTACTTCGATGTATTCGTGCTGTTGGAGCGCGAAAGAGTTGATATGATGTCGGAGAACTGCGGACGTTTTGAGGGGCAGTTGTTCCAGCACTTGATCATCAGTGACCGGAGGAGCTGCGGGCAGGAGTCGGGGATATCGGGCCTCAGCCCGCACGCGGCTATCCCGACTGCTGCCTGCACCGGTGAATAAGCAGAATATGCAATCTCACCAGTCACCATCTCCCATATGATCATCCCAAAACTATATGCATTACTCATCCAAGTTTCTGTCACGTTTTCCGGATCACCAGAAATGATCTGTTGCAAGTATGAAATCGATCAATCAATATCATATTTCAGAAAAAGTTGGTTCAAGAAATTCAGTATGCACCATTGGTGATTATGCAATGCACTAAAGTAGTTGCAACAAGGAAATACTCCCTCCGTCCTCAAATAAATGTCATCTACCGTCAAAACTCGTATACCAAGAAAATTGACAAAATTAATCTCACCCTTAATTATTGCATGGAAAATCGAACAACTAAATAATTTGCATTAAGGAAAAGGGTGAAATGACAAGTTTGACATCAATAGAAATCCAAAGTTATTCGGAGAGAGCGGGCGTAAATTCTAGTACAACAATGGTCACCAATATTTAGTTAATAAAATCATGGAACAACTCAAAAATCTGCTACCAATTCTATACCCTATCAAGAAATGCCAATTTTATTCTTTAATAAGTGATTAAAAGAAACCTTGGAATAAACAACATAAAGCTGTTATTGCATATATCTCTGCCTGCACACACAGAATTCGAAGAGCTTATTCTATATATACTGATCATGCATATGATTTCCCTACTAAATTTATTGAACATATTATAATAGCTAGGGAAATTATGAGAAAATCTTGTCATGTTAATACAAGAAATGATAAGCAATCAAACTTCACTTTCTAAAAATCATCCTTAAAAGGCTATATTTACTCCATCTTTCGAATATAGGGTGCCTATTCTCCTAATAACTAGTAAAAGATCATAGATTCAGTGAAAAGACCCGTTTCACCAAGAAATTTTCTCACAACAATTCAATCTTAAGTACTTCAATATGTAAGCAAATGCATTATCATAATCAGATTTGAATAATAAACAGACCTCTGGAGCAAGCCACCTATAACCATCAGTTTCATACTCCATAGCATCACCAACACTCTTGCAGGCAGAAACTATTCCCATATCGCCCAAGCAAGCATTCCCGCGTTTATCCAGCAAGATCCTCTGCGTATTCAAGTCTCTATACGCGATTCCATGATCATTCATGAACTTCATCCCCTCTGCAACATCAATAACAATGCGTAGAATCTCTTTGATCTGCATCTTCTTGTTCTTCATGATCAAATCATGGACAGATCCTCCTTCCATCAACTTAGTCACAATACACAAACCGTGATTCTCATCAACACAAACTCCATGAAACTGCAGGATGTTCTTGTGCCCGCATGTCATCAACTCCAACAAATCTTTCCTCAACTCAAACTCATAGGCATTTCCTTTGTCACACCCTTTGAGCTTCTCAATCCCAACTTTCTTGCCCTTATACACCCCCTTAAACGTACCCGCACCGACCTGATCTGTAATCTCTACAGCATCATAATTCAGAAACCACTTCCCAATCTCGTCACGGCCAGAAACCACAGTTTGCCATTCATCCACAGAGACCACAATCGAATCATCTGGCAAAGGCAGTGGTAGCTGAAGTTTCAAGTCCGAATTCTCTCCTCCATTCCTGTAACTCCCATCACCACCACAATCCTCCTCAATTTCTCCAAATTCCCTCCCCCTGGTGCTCTCCTCTTGGCATCCACAGAGCCCGAAAGGGAGCTTAATGGAGTTATTTTTCGGCTTCTTTGAGGCCAATCTAAGTGCATTCTCGATCCGAGTTTTGAACATTTTCTCCTGCCCTTTCTGAACTATCAACACAACAATCCCCAAAGTGCAACCCTTCTTCTCAAAGATCTGCAAAATCTTACAGCAAATCGACGAACTATCGAGCGCTCCCGACATCGCCGGCCATGAAATAGCGGAGTTACATGCAAATGTAAGCTTATAAGCGGAGCCATCAGCGCTCGCATCTTCATCAGAAACCTCTTGAATGATAATAGCCGGATTGTCTTCGGCCGCTGCCTGCTCAATCAACTTTATGTGCAGAAACACATCCTTCATTTCAAAACCAGCTTGCGCATAGCTATCAATCAAACGAAATCGCAAATTCATTTCAACCTATTTCTGCAAAAGCTACTTTCGATCGTGAACGGAAACGAAATTGAACAAATAAACAAAAGGCGAATCAGTTTCACCTGAGCGGTAGAGAATCGTAATGCTTCCGAAGATTCGATACCAATTTCTCCGGGAGCTGGCTGCCAGGGTACAGCTGCGTCAAGCTCCGCACGACGCTTCCCCACACTTGCCTCCGGCAGCTCGCCGGCGACGACGCCGGCGGCTCGCGAGCCGAATCGAGGTTTAGAGTGTTCTTCAGCGAGGCAATAGCCTCCGACACGTTGCGGCTCAGTCTCTGGAACCGCTTCTGGAAGGCGGAGGAATCTCGTACGGCTGCGGCGGAGGCGGCGGAGGAAGAAGAGGATGACGAGGAGGCGGAGGAGGAAGAAGAATTGTTTTCCGGCAGGCATTCGGATCTGTCGTGCGTGCGCATCAACACTTGCTCCACCATGTCCTCGTCCGTGCTTGTTCGGCTCGACCAGCACTCCAGAGCTGCTGCCATGGCTGCTGCTTGCGGAGGAGAGAGAGAAGGGGGGAGAGAGAGAGAGTCGGATTAGCTCGAATCGCGGCGCAGATTAATGGTAGTAAAATACATGAGAGATTTGAAACGGTTCTTCAATTTTTCCTTTTGGGTCTGACATGAATCATACCATGCTATATTTATTGAATCAGAAAGATATAATAATAAATTAATTTAAAATTTTATAAAAAAGTCTGAAATCTAGCCATAACTGTACAACAATACTACGTATAAATCACGTGAATATGATTGGTAACGTTTCGGTTCTTATTATCCTTTTCTATATGTAGAAAAATGAACGAAACCATTTCCATTACCCATCCCATCAACTTCCACTAATTAATTTTCAAAATTTCGTAGACGAGGTAAATCGTGTAATACACTTTGATTACCGAAGCTTTTATGAATTCAAACTATGTTTCATTTACTTTTTCGGAAATTGACGTTAATCTTCTTTAGATCAAGTCGATTATATTAATTTTGTTATGTTTTTGTTTTTTCTGTGTAGTTTGTAAGTCATTATAAAGAAGTAACTAGCGTGTTGCCCGTCGAACATCGACGGAGATTCTCTGATTTTATATATTATTTGTAGAAAAATTAATTGTATATATTACTACCTTATTTATTTTAAAACCTTTACAATGCGTTTGTTTTTTTATTTCTTTAAATGGAGGGATAAAAAAAATTCACCCTTTAAATGTTTTCTTCTTTCTTAAATAACGCTCTTTTATAATAGGTATAGACTAGTATAGTGGTACATGCGATGCAGGTAATATTGATAGATTTTAATAATATATATATATATATATATATATGTCAAACATAAAATAATCATATGATTATAGATAGTAATTAAAAAAAACTATAATAAGGGTATAATAGGCAAATCAAATTTTGTAAATAAGGCTCTTTTATAATAGGTATAGATAGATTTAGGGCTGTAAATGAGTCAAGCTGTTCGTGAGCTACTCGACGATCGACTCGAAAAAAGCTCGTTCGACACTCGACTCAATAACTAATCGAGTCGAGTTCAAGCATGAAATCGAGCTCGATAAGTTTATCGAGCCGAGTTCGAGCATCGTATTGCTCGACTCGACAGGCTCGCGAACATGCTCGACTCGTATTTAATCGAGCATGTTCGCGAGCCTACAATCGAGTATGTTTGCGAGCCTACAAATCGAGTTTTAGTCGAGCTTGTTCGCGAGTCTAATAATCGAGTTTTGTACATAAAATTAAAAAATTAGCTTTAAGCGAACTCGAGCTCAAGCTCGATTAACATGTATCGAGCTGAATTTAAATATAATCGAGTTCTTGACGAGTCTGGCTCGAGCTCGAGCTCGAATACCTCGTTATCGAGTATTTGACGAGTCGAACTCGAGCCGAACTCGAGCTCCCTAATTTTGAATCGAGTCGAGCTCGAGCAAGCGAATATTTAATCGAGTCGAGTTTGAGCAGACCAATACTCGGCTCGACTCAACTCGTTTACATCCCTAGATAGATGATAATGATGTTTGTTAACTACTCTCTCCGTCTCGCTCATATTGTTATGTTACTGTTCGGCATGAAGATTAAAAATAAGGATAAAAAGATAAAAAGTGGGTGGTCCATCACTTTTGAAAGGTTTTGAAGGTTAATTTTTTTCCTATTTGGAATAAGATAATTTGAGTGGGACAACCCAATAAGAAAAAAAAAAAAGACAATATGAGTGAGACAGAAAGAGAATCATAATTTTTTCCCAAATTGATTTTTAATTTCTACACTAGCATATCCTTTATACGAACCATTTTTTAGAACGACATATTGTATGTACATTTTTTGGAACGGGTGGAAAAAATAATGTACTGGTTGGATTTGATTGGATAAAGACAGTGGTACTATGAAACCAACTGTGAAGTGCATAAGATAGTACTAAGGTAGACCAGTTGAGGAAAGATAATAAATGTAGCATATGTAAATCACTATTTTATTTATCATTTAATTTAATACTATTAAATTAAGCAGTTTAGCCTTTATAAAATCTAAATAAATTCATAAACCCATGATGCATTTTTGGGCCGACTTTAAGCCCGACTAGTTGAGTTGGGCCAGATCCGTAATTTTCTTTTAATAAAAGGGTAATTCTAAACATAGCCCCCAAATTTCTCTCTATAGTCATCTTATTTAAAAAATAATAAAAATATTAATGAAAGTACTATTTTACCCTATAATCCCCAAAATTAAATTCTAAATAAATAATTGCTCCCAAATTTTTACACTCATAAAAATTTATAGCCCCTTCCTCAACTGCTTCTCCGCCATGGACTCGTCGGAAAAATCCGCAACCGGGAAGATCCTTTCATATTTTCAAACAAGGATTTAGTTGTTGAGGGGAGTAACCAGAGCTGCTAGTTTGAAAAAAAAAAAAAAAAGTTTAGCCAATATTGATAACTACAAAATATGGAGATGAGCAAAGTTGCCGGCGATGGCAATTTGGAAAAAAAAATAAAAAAATTCAGCCAACAAACAAATAATCATCAGATAAAAAAAAATTCATATTTCCAATGCCCCATTCATCTTCTCTCTAAAAAATTTCACCTGTTAATTAAGGTGAAAAAAAAGAAACATAATTAATTTCTGTTTGTATCGGTTAAACATAAAAAATCGAAAAGAATTGATTAAAATCAAAATTTTACCTTGTCGAATCTCTTGCTCTCCAAAGCAGCAATGCAGGAAGGCTTATACACCGCCGCGGAACTTCTGCCAGCCACCACCGTTTTTTCTAAAACCTCTGCTCTTTCTTTCTCGCCGCCCAATCTTCGTTGTTCCAAAAATCAATCGTCGTCGAAACGATATTCAACAAACTATTACTCTTGCACGTATTCAGCGGCTTCGGGCTCACGGTGAACAACGACGGTTTCACATGAACGGTGATGGAGGCAATGGCGTCGATGGGTTCATAATAAAATTTGGGCTATAAATTTTTAAACGTGTTTTTCTTTTTTGGGAAAAGGTGCAAATACCCACTCATGTTGGCAGTGCTAGGCAAATACCCCCTGAACTTTGTTTAGGTGCAAATTATTCCCTAAAGTTTTTGGATGCAATTACCCCCTCGCCGTGAAGGAACTAACACTTCCGTTGGCAAAAAAAAAAAATTGATTCATTTTTATTCTTGTGGGACCCTTACAATTTCCAATAATTAATTGGTGCTATAAACTCAAATTAGAAAAAAATTTGTTTCGAATCCTAGCTCACAACTATCAAAACTCAAGCGAAGTTCTCCAATAATTTGCAATCCAAGCCAATTATTTGTTGTTGATATTGATGATCTCATCTTCTTCAAGTGGTTCGTCATCCTTTTTTCGTGCAAATCATCGGAGAACCTCACTTGAATTTTGATAGTTGTAAGCTAGGGTTCGAAATAATTTGTTTTATAATTTGAGCTTTTAGCACCAATTATGTAGTATATAACCATTGGGAATTGTGAGGGTCCCACAAGAATAAAAATAAATAAAAAATATTTTTTTTGCTAACGGAAGTGTCGTTTCCATCACGACGAGGGGTTAATTGCACCTGAAAACTTTAGGGAATGGTGAATTTGCACCTAAACAAAGTTCAAGGGGGTATTTGACTAGCGCTGCCAACATGAGGGGGATATTTGCACTTTTTCCTTTCTTTTTTAAAAATTTGGGGCTATGTTAATTAATGCTATTATTTATTAAGAATTTAATTTTGAAGGTTATAAGTTAAAATAGTACTTTCATTAATATTTTTATTATTTTAAGTAAGAGGGCTATAAAGAGAAATTTTGGGGCTATGTTTAGAATTACTCTTAATAAAATTATATGGGGCCCAATTTGATGACCCAAATTCCTTCAGGCTTATTAAATATTAACGGACTCACTCTTCTTAGCCCTAAACGCGTAACGGCTATTTTATCTTTATTTTTTGCACGCAATTTTCAGAGATTTTAATTTCATTCTTCCATATTGATATTGATTCTTTCCATAATCAGGTATTTCTATCGATTGATAAATAGAAACAACTCTCTTATTTTGCAAGTAAACTTAATTTTATCGTTTTTCTTCTTCTGTATTCCTCGTTGATCGAGTGAGTTTCCTGTTGTTGTCTGTGTATGTGAGTATTTTCTGTCTGCATGCCATGCTTCTTTTCTCGCTAAATTTTTCTTCCCTTGTCGATAAAAAAGATTAAGATTATGTTTTATCTGAGATGGTGAGGATTCTTCGCTAAATTTTCATTCTCTTCTTGATCAAAAAGAGAGAGATTATGTTTTCTCTGTGATGGTGAGTATTCTGTTTTTTTTTTTTTTATGTGTTATCAGATTTGTTAGTATATATTTTATTTTTCTATTTAATATCCTTTTTTTGAGATGGTGATTCATCAGAGAAAGGATTTCTTTTTTTTAATATATATATATTTCTGGATTCTTCTGGGATGGTGATGCATCAAGAAGGATTCTGTTGTATATATTTCATTATTCTTCTGTTTTATATATTTATATTTTATTTCTTTTTTTTTGTTCGTTTGAATCCGTTTTTATATATTGATTCATACTTGGGAGAAAGGACCATGTTTTATATATATTTTTTATTTTTACTTTTCATTTGATTCAGTTTTTATATATTTCATGATTCTTCTGGGATGGTGATTCATCACAAGGATAAAGGATCATGATTTATATATATTTTTTTATTTTTCTATTTTCTATTTCTTTTTTTCTTTTGATTCCGTTTTTATATATTTCATGATTCTTCTGAGATGGTGATTCATCACAAGGAGAAAGGATCATGTTTATATATTTCTTGACTTTTCTGTTTGTAATTTTTTTTTTCTGTTAAACTCCTTCTCACTTAAAATTCTCCTTCCCTTTTTTGATCAAAAAGAGAGAAATAAAATGATTTTGTTTAAACATCTTTATGAAATTATGAGAGGTTGTTGATATTTCTGTGATTGAAAACAAACTTAGTATTGATGATCTTTAATTGGGTTTTATTTTTCAAAATAGAATAAAAGATTTTGTTTTAACATGTTTATGAAATTATGAGAGGTTGTTGGTATTTGTGTGATTGCAAACAAATTTAGTGTTGAATTATCTTTAAATTTGCTTTGTATTGTTCTCTGTCTCCTTCCTGGTTTGACCAAGGTGCCAACCACTTTCAGGTTGTGTTATAATTTTTCTTAAGGTAATATCTGCTGAGTGAGAGTTGATACCCATTTATGTTTTGATATATATATATATATATATATATATATATATATACTGTACATTATCTTAGGTAATGCATTTGCGAACATAGAACCTGAACATGATTAAGAGAGAAGCCAATAAATTCTTATTCAATTCTCAAGTGAATTAGAAGGTTCTTGACTGTGTGTTGCTGGTCAATCATCTTATATGTTTGTATGCTTCCTTTTTCTAGTTCAAATTTGTGCTAATTATGTGTAGTGTATTGTCATATCAATCATGTTTGGTTATTGTTGTCCCATTGCTTTTTCATTATAACCAAGTTGCACCTTAAATGTACTAGATATCTCTTGCCAATTTCTTGGAACTGAGATTAGATTATTGTATTTGTCTAACCTTTTATTTGCATTTTGAGTTGGAAAGAAAGAAAGAAAGAAAGAAAAAGCTAGATGTTGTTCTATATATCTACTCTATGGAAAACATATTTAGTCTAATTTGTTTCACTTGAACGTCTCTTCAGCTGAACTGCATTTACTTGTAGATTTTTATTCTTTGTAATTAGATATATTGGAAGGCTGTTTGTAAACGGCAATGGCAAGCCACTGGATATATATTGAACAAGCTTAACGAAATGGCTGGCTTTGCTCCTTATGAAGAGATTGAACTCTTTGAGGGTGAACCTTCTCGTCTCCGTTTAATTCCTAACACTACACCATTTCCAGTCTTTTAAGCTTTCAAGATTTCTTATTTACCTTACCCTTTTTGCGTAGGAAATTATGTATGAACCTAATGTCATGTGTGTGAGAAGCTCACCTTTAGTGGCAGTCAGGCTTATTAATTTTAGACCCACTGAATTTTGTAATGAAACAATTTGGTTACTTTTATTGCAGAAAATACTTCAGTATGCACACGTGACATGATTTCCTTTCTGTATTGGCTCTTAACTTATACTCAGCTAGAATATGGTGACATAATTTGCTTCCAAAAGTCCCCTCGATCAATTAAGGTTTGAGCAGTGAATAATGCAGTTATCCTACTGTCTGCTTTTCTGATTTATGTGCACGATCACCAGGTATCTCTTCGATGGCCTTAACCATTTGATTTGTAGATTTTCTTAATGGGGTTCACCAGAATTTGATAATAGAGAGTATTTTAAGCATAGTCATTCTTGGTGGTTGCACTATGTTTAGAAAGATAATTATCAGATTAAATGATGCTGGTTAATAAAAGATGTGTTGTAAGTTGTAACAATTGGGAACTCTCTCATTTATATATATTTCTGGATCTTTCTGAGATGGCGATGCATCAAAAAGAATTCTGTTTTATATAGTTCTTAAATCTCTAGGATTCTGTTATATATATTTCTGGATTCTACTGAGATGGTGATGCCTAAAATAGGATTCTGTTTTTTATATTTCATTATTCTTTTGTTTTGTATATATATTTTTTTATTTCGTTTTTTTCATTTGATTCAGTTTTATATATTTCATGATTCTTCTGAGATGGTGATTCATCACGAGGAGAAAGGATCATATTCTATATATTTCTTGATTTTTCTGTTTTAAATTTTTTTTTCCTGTTAAACTCCTCACTAAATTCTCCTACCCTTTTGTGATCAAAAAAGAAAGAAATAAAATGATTTTGTTTAAACATCTTTATGAACTTATGAGAGGTTGTTGGTATTTGTGTGATTTGCAAACAAATTTAGTATTGATTTATCTTTAGTAGCATTCTATCTTTCTTTGTCTCCGTCCTGGTTTGACCAATGTCGACCTTACACACTCACATAGATGCCAATCACTTCGAGGTTGTGTTATAATTTTCTAAAATAATATCTGCTGAGAGTTTATGCACATTTATGTTTTGATATATATATTTACTTTATAATATCTTAGGTAATGCTTTTGGGAACACGGAACAGGAACATGATTGAGGTAGGTGCCAAAAAATTCGGATTCTCAAGTGCATCAGAAGGTTCTTGACTGAATGTGCTGCTGGTCAATTCATCTTATATGTTTTGTATACTCCCTTTTTCCAGTTATATCATGTTGAGGATAATGTATTTCTCTAGGCTTACATCCCATAACTGTTAATCACAGCAACCAAAGCCCCAACCTATGAAGGATCGAGCTAGGTGCTGAACGACTTATATACATTTTTGTTCATAATCAGGTATTTCTATCGATTTATAAATAGAAACAACTCTCTTATTTTGCAAGTAAAATTAATTTTATCTTTTTTTCTTCTTCTGTATTCCTCGTTGATCAAGTGAGTTTTCTGTTGTTGTCTCTGTATGTGACTAATGTCTGCATGCGATGCTTCTTTTCTCACTAAATTTTTCTTTCCCTGTTGATAAAATAATTAAGATTATGTTTTATCTGAGATGGTGAGGATTCTTCGCTAAATTTTCATTCCCTTCTTGATCAAAAAGAGAGAGAGATTATGTTTTATCTGTAATGGTGAGGATTCCATTTTTATGTGTTATCAAATTTGTATTATATTATTATATATATTTTTTATTTTTATTTTTCTATTTAATATCCTTTTTTGAGATGGTGATTCATCAACGAAAGGATATATATATATATATATATATATTTCTGGATTCTTCTGAGATGGTGATGCATCAACAAGGATTCTGTTTTATATATTTCAGGATTCTTCTGTTTTATATATTTATGTTTTATTTCTTTTTTTTTTTGTTCGTTTGAACCCGTTTTTATATATTTCATTATTTTGAGATGATGTTCATACCTAGGAGAAAGGACCATGTTTTATATATATTTTTTATTTTTTGTTTCGTTTGATTTAGTTTTTATATATTTCATGATTCTTCTGGGATGGTGATTCATCACAAGAATAAAGGATCATGATTTATATATATTTTTATTTTTCTATTTTATATTTCTTTTTTTATTTCTTTTGATTCCATTTTTATGTATTTCATGATTCTTTTGAGATGGTGATTCATCACAAGGAGAAAGGATCGTGTTTATATATTCTCGATTTTTATGTTTTTAAATTCTTTTTCTTTTTTTTTCTGTTAAACTGATTTATATAATTTTTTATTTTTCTATTTTCTATTTCTTTTGTTATTTCTTTTTTTCTTTTGATTCCGTTTTTATATATTTCATGATTCTTCTGAGATGGTGATTCATCACAAGGAGAAAGGATCATGTTTATATATTTCTTAATTTTTCTGTTTTTTTTTTTCTTTCTTTTTTTTTTCTGTTAAACTCCTCACTAAAAATTCCCCTTCCCTTTTTGATCAAGAAGAGAGAAATAAAATGATTTTGTTTAAACATCTTTATGAAATTATGAGAGGTTGTTGGTATTTCTGTGATTGCAAACAAATTTAGTATTGATTTATCTTTAATTGGGTTCTATTTTTCGAAATAAAATAAAATAATATAAAAGATTTTGTTTTTAACATCTTTATTAAATTATGAGAGGTGGTTGTTATTTGTGAGATTGCAAACAAATTTTGTATTGAATTATCTTTAAATTGCGTTGTATTTTTCTGTCTCCTTCCTGGTTTGACCAAGATGCCATTCACTTTCAGGTTGTTATAATTTTTCTGAAGTATAATATCTGCTGAGAGTTGATACCCATTTATGTTTTAATATATATTAGTATATATATATATATATACTTTACAATATCTCAGGTAATGCTTTTGCGAACATAGAACCTGAACATGATTAAGAGAGAAGCCAATAAATTCTGATTCAATTCTCAAGTGCATTAGAAGGTTCTTGACTGTATGTGTTGCTGGTCAATTCATCTTATATGTTTGTATACTTCCTTTTTCCAGTTCAAATTTGTGCTAATTATGTGTAGTGTGTGCTGTCATGTCAATCATGTTTGGTTATTGTTGTCCCATTGCATTTTCAATATAACCAAGTTGCACCTTAAATGTACTAGATATCTCTTGCCAATTTCTTGGAACTGAGATTATATTATTGTATTTGTCTACCCTTTTTATTTGCATTTTGAGTTGCAATAAAAAAAAAAAGCTAGATGTTCCCTATATCTACTGTGGAAAAAAATATTTAGTGTAATTTGTTTCACTTGAACATCTCTTCAGCTGAACTCCATCTACTTGTAGACTTTTATACTTTGTAATTAGATATATTGGAATGCTATTTGTAAACGGCAATGGCAAGCCCACTGGATATATATTGAACAAGCTTAACAAAATGGCTGACTTCGCTCCTGATGAAGAGATTGAACTCTTTGAGGGTGAACCTTCTCGTCTCCGTTTAATTCCCAACTTTACACCATTTCCAATCTTTTAAGCTTTCAAGATTTTGTATTTACCTTACCCTCCGTTTAGGAATTTATTTATGAACCTAATGTCATGTTTGTGAGAAGCTCACCTTTCGTGATAGTCAGACACTCTGACTCAGACTTATTAATTTTAGACCCACTGGATTTTGTAATGAAATAATTTCATCACTTTTATTGCAGAAAATATTTCAGTATGCACGCGACGCGTGACATGATTTCCTTTCTCTCTAGGCTCTTAACTCATACTCAGCTAGAAGATGGTGACATAATTTGCTTCCAAAAGTCTCCTCCTCAATTAAGGTTTGAGTAGTGAATAATGCAGTTATCCTACTGTCTCTGCTTTTCTAATTTATGTGCACGATCGCCAGGTATCTCTTCAATACGATGGCCTCAGTGCCTAACCATTTGATTTGTAGATTTTCTTAATGGGTTTCATCATTTATATATATTTCTGGATTTTTCTGAGATGGCGATGCATCAAAAAGAATTCTGTTTTATATAGTTCTTTAATCTCTAGGATTCTGCTATATATATTTCTGGATTCTTATGAGATTGTGATGCAAAAAAAGGATTCTGTTTTATATATTTCATGATTCTTCTGTTTTATATATTTCTTGTTTTTGTTTGATTCCGTTTTTATATATTTCATGATTCTGAGATGGTGATTCATCACAAGGAGAAAGGATCATGTTTATATTTCTTCATTTTTTCTGTTTTATATATATATTTTTTATTTTGTTTCTTTCGTTTGATTCAGTTTTTTTATATTTCATGATTCTTCTGAGATGGTGATTCATCACAAGGAGAAAGGATCATGTTTTATATTTCTTGATTTTTCTGTTATATAAATTCTCCTACCCTTTTTTATCAAAAAGAGAGAAATAAAATGATTTTGTTTAAACATCTTTATGAACTTATGAGAGGTAAACAAATTTAGTATTGATTATCTTTAGTAGTGTTGTATTTTTCTTCGTCTCCTTCCTGGTTAGATGCCAATCACTTGGAGGCTGTGTTATAATTTTTCTAAAATAATATCTGCTGAGAGTTTATGCACATTTATGTTACTGCTTTTGTGAACATGATTGAGGTAGAAGCCAAAAAATTATGATTCTCAAGTGCATCAGAAGGTTCTCGACTCTGGTCAATTCATCTTATATGTTTCCAGTTAAATCATGTTGAGGATAATGTATTTCTCTAGGTTTACAGCAACCAAAGCCCCAACCTATCAAGGATCAAGCTAGGTGCTGAACGACTTGTATACATTCTTGTTCATTATAACCAGGTGATATACATGACTTATGAACTTTGTTATTTCATTTTTATTTGGTCTGTGTTTGTCTTTTGACAAATCTTTCCCTTGTTGGTTTTTAGATTTCGGATATATTATACTATTAATTGAATCAGGTCGCCGTGAACCCTACTAACACTGTCTTTGGTGAGTCTTTTTTAATTACTAGTTTATTTACATTTATCATTTTCATCATTTTATAGTATTAACCTTATAGTAATGGGGGTAATGTTCTTGTGAACATACGCATCATAATTTGATTGAGTACATCATACATAATCAGATATATATACTGATCATTGTTTTGGGTGCTAAATAATGTTTCTCTAGTTTGATACTCTTTTCTTTATTCATACTAGTAATTTGTCTCATGCGACGCACGTTATTATTTAATTATTAATCATAATAATACACAATTAAAATTAAATTATAAATCATAAATATATAAATTATAAAATATTAAGTTATTTTTAAATAATTACAATGGATAATTGTCTACACATCTGATCATTGTTGTAGGTGCAAAATACTAATGTTTTTCTCTATTTCATTGACATATTGATCATTGTTTTGGGTGCTAAATAATGTTTTTCTCAATTTCACAAGTTTCAGGCAAACTAATAATCAAAACACACTGGAAAATTAGATTTAACCCAACTAGCCAAAAAAAAAAAAAAAACAATTATATGAAATAATACCGAATTGATAATAGAATATTGACCAATTGATTTAATTAAAATTAAAATAGATAACCTCTCGGGGTATTTATTGATAATTTAGTTGTAGGACTTCTAGTTTTCGAAGTAGCAGCTTCCACTTGGGCTTTAGCAACCATTCGAATTTTCTATTATCAATTTGTACGACATCTTGTGTGGTCATTTGAATTCTGAACATCATCTACTTGCTGCATAGGTTTCTCAATCTCTATCAAAGAATTAAGATCAACATGCACATTCCACTGGACCGTCAATCTTCAGAGCTTCCATTTCACCTGTAGAGGCCTTCCAAACCGGGCTGAGCAAAAATTTCAAAAAATCGAACCGACCGACAAACCGTCTGAAATCGTCCCAAAAATAGGGTTAACCGATGGGCAGTTCGGTTAATGTTTCTAATTTTGAAAACTGAAGATATCGATTTGGTTTTGATTTTTAATTATATAAACCCGACGGTTAACCAATCGAACCTGTACCTATAAAATAATTATAATATAATTAATTATATATTATATAAATATTATATTTATTTATTTACTTAGTTTTAACTTTTAACTAATAAATATTTATTTTATAACCGTGAAGGTGAGTTTTGATTTGCAAATTAATACAAAAATTTAATCTTAATATTTTGTTGCTAGATTTTCGTACATGTTTTTCTTCATAACCAGCCGCTAATTACTTTTCAAGTTTTTGAGAATTACTTTTTCTACTTTTATACTATATACATTTTTATTTTCTTCTATGGCTCAAAAATTAATCAATCAAAATCATGGGTTATTTTCTTTGCTTCGATTGGGATTATGAATTAACATTTTATTATTTTTTATTTTTTATATTGTATGCTTTGAATTTTTTTTATTTTAAATCAAATTTTCTCATGACGAATTATAGAAAAAATTACAACTTTCTTTTATGTTGGTTAACCGTTTGTAATTGGTTAAACGATCCGATTTTTAGATTAACCAATCTTTTTTTGCCTTTACTTTTTATTTTTTGGTGGGAACCGATTAGTACCGGCAATTTTTTTGGGTGAGAAATGGTCAATTAATTGAAACGTGCTCACCTCTATATGTATTTAATATTCATATTCGGCTATATGGGTGTAGTTATTGGAACCTTAGTTTTATGATTTTATCTTATCAATTTGCTTTATATCATAAAATTTATCATATTCTTGCCTTGTTGGACTACAAATCGAATAAAAGACACTAAAGCCAATTTGTATAAATTAAAAATTTGCGTGAAGAGAATCCCCACCGAACAAATTTATGATTCAAAAGTTCCAAATAATAATGCTTTTAAATATAAATATAGTAGTTTGAACATTAATTTATGCTCTTAACGTATAAATAATCAATATTCTTGTTTTCTAAATGTTATTACACCTCAACAACACCAAACACCATACCAAATATAAATATTGGTTTACATTAATGACAGGTATGGTCCAACCATACACATACATGTTAATTTCCCCCCATAAAATCTTTAAACCACAACCAACTTATGTTTAATCATACAAAATGTTTATTCATTTACTTGCACTTACTCCCTCTGTCCCGTTATTCTTATCTTGTATTCTTTTTTGGACTGTTCCGTTACTCTTGTCCTGTTTCCTTTTTGGAAATAATTATGGCCCAATTAGTTTATTAATCAGGCCTACTTTACACCTTTCAACCTAAAAACCTACCCACCTTATTCACTCTCTCCCTCTACCCACTTTATTTGACTTTTTGTACTCTATTAACTGTTTAATTAAAAACTCCATCAACACACCTTCTATCCCTAATTCATTTATCCTTAATACTCGTGCCAAAAAGAAATCAGACAAGTCTAGTGGGAAGGAGGGAGTATTATATTTAGAGGTGTCAAAATTCTGGGCGGGGCCGGCTCAGCCTGAGCCCACCGGGTTTTTTGAAAAAAATCGGGCCGGGCCGAAAATTTTTCGGGTCTGAAAATGTACGGCCCGACCTGAAAAATTTTCGGGCATGAAAATGTGCTGCACATCCTGGCCCGAAACTATTTTTGTAGTGTAATTTTTTTTACGGACCAGGCCGGGCCACCCCAAACCCATCGGGCTTTTACCCATTTCAGGCCAGGCCGGGCCGACCCGGCCTGAAAAATTTTTGGGCCTGAAAATGTGATACCCGGCCCAGCCTAAAAAGTTTTCGGGCCTGAAAATGTGCGACCTTGGGCAGAGCCTTTTTTGACACCCCTAATTATATTACATTTCTTCATCAACACTTAATTTTTGTTCATTTCTTCATTACTAATTTATTCAATAATTAGGCCTCAAGATTTTAGGTTCGGCCACACCAAAAATGAGCTTTTTTTGCAGCATGAACGATGTTTCGGACTTGGACTTGGTTGGGCATCAATTTTTCCGATTCGATAGGATTTCGTGACCGGCCCCATCCTTTACCACCTCTAATTGTGGGACACCAAAAAATGGAAAAATAAAGATCTCAAATGTGAAACGAGCTTCATGTGTGTGAGTGTATATTATCAGTATGTATAAAATTAATGGGTTTTTTTTTTACTATAAAAATACTGTTGTCTAAGCATATACTCCCTCCGTGCCAATAGCAATGTCTCACTTACTTTGGGCACGGTTATTAAGAAAGAGAAAAAGTGGTAGGTCCTACAACTTTTGAAAAGTTAATTATTTTCATTTTGGAATGAGACCTTGCTATTGGAACAGCCAAAACCAAAAAAAACCTTGCTATTGTGACGGAGGGAGTATATATTTAGTTATCAATAGCTGTCGGGGTCTGTACAATTGTTTGCTTCAATCGTTGAATCGTGTCTCAAATTTAGGCACGCTGCCGATATCAACTACTTATTCATCTCCTACGTCGCTTTCTCTTCACTCCTTCACACACATTTTTACCTCTGCATTTCATCCCTTAATTCCATTTTTTGGCTGATTTCGTTGCATTAATATGATAATATTAATGATATCATCACCAGAATCACTTGTTTCGCTTCCTTGTCTCCTCCTTTCCTCTATGTTCCCGGCCAAATGATTCGTGTTTGGCCTCAATCCGCGGTCTGCAGAACGGAAATAGGAATCGAGCATCTCAATTCTCGTGAAAAATCAGAAATTTATTTCCAGAACGCCGCGGTTTTCTCCTTTCCCCCAAATTTTTCAGGGTTGAAAGTCACACGCGAGTAATACATGGCATCTATTTGTGGAATTGCCGCTGTGAGCAACCTGGGATTGACTTACTGTTCTTCTTCGAAGAATTGCTTTTTTCTGGCGACCCATCAGCCCGATAAGCTGAAGCTTCAATCTTGTGCAAGAACATCCGTGCTCAAGAGGAGAAGCAGTTTTCATGATTTCGGGTTGCTGAAATCGGTTCAATTGGATGTGTACATCACGAGCGATGACGAGGACGAGATGAGCGAAGGGTTCTTCGAGGCGATCGAGGAGCTGGAGAGGATGGCTCGGGAGCCGTCCGATGTGCTGGAGGAGATGAACGATAGATTGTCCGCCCGCGAATTGCAGTTGGTTTTGGTGTATTTTGCGCAGGAAGGGAGGGATTCTTGGTGCGCTTTGGAGGTGTTTGAGTGGCTGAAGAAGGAGAATAGAGTCGATAAGGAGACGATGGAATTGATGGTGTCGATAATGTGCACGTGGGTGAAGAAGTTGATCGAGGAGAGGCGTAAAGTGGAGGATGTGGTTGATCTTTTGGTGGACATGGATTGCGTTGGTCTGAAGACGAGTTTTAGTATGATCGAAAAGGTGATTTCCTTGTATTGGGAGGCAGGAGAGAAGGAGGAGACAGTGTTGTTTGTTAAAGAGGTTTTGAGGAGAGGAATATCGAGTTTAGAGGGAGATAAAGAGGGGAATAAGGGTGGTCCGGCTGGATATCTTGCGTGGAAGATGATGGTAAGCGCGCCTATTGCTTATTGCTCGATTCTTTCATTTATGAATATTTGATTGAAATGTGTTTGTGTTAATTGTTGTGTATCTCTGTGTTCTTGATTGTTGATGGTTGCATTTAAGAAGTCCCTATAGGCTCTCATCTTGCTATTTTGAATGTGATTGCTTGTTAGTTAGTTCTGTTTTTGAAGGAGACTACATCATCTTCTGTGTATTATGCAGTTAGATGAAACCTTGTACTTGCATAAAGGGAATGAATAAGAGGGTGGGGATCTTGTTTTAGCCATGCCCTGTCTTGGATTTTATCATGCATTCTGTCGAAAGAAACTTCCTTTCGCCATAGGAGGAACATGGGTTCTTGCTCTGTATAAATCCTTATTAGCTTCCTATGTAGATTGTGCAATCTGTTTTATGCATTTTCAATTACTGTTTCATCATCTTTAGTGAGAGTTCACTTTGATGAGGTGCTCCAAATTTCTTTTTTAATTACTGTTTAGACACGATTACCAGTTTATATAAGACGTTTATTTCCTTAATATGTTAGCATCGGAAGAAATTGATCCCTTGTATTAACCAAGATATTTTACGAGTCCCCGAATAACTGCATGTGTCGTGACTTAAAGATGCTCTCTTTGCCATGTGATTATCCTATATTCCTCAGGGTTATGCATGAGAATTACATTTAGATGTGTGTGTAAGAGGTGCACTCGTAAGTTTCTGAATCTACAATGGGACTTCTATAGGTGGACTGTTGTAAAATTAACATACTGATATACGGATGCATTTACGATATGTCCTCCATAACACGAGTAGTTCATGATTTTGTGTGTACCCTGCCTATTGGCAGAGAATATACAATTAACTGAAGAGTTGGAACAGCATTACTCCTAGAAAACTTTAGCATTGTCATGGTGCTTAGACAGTTCTGGCACTACAGAGCTTTTACAGTACTTGTCGATACATTCCTGGATACCAATGTGGTATTACCTATCTGTCAATGAATATGAATTTTTCTAGCTGTCTAGGGCTTTTGCAGTAATTATCAGGTATATCGATACATTTATAGACATCAGTATATTATTTTCCCAATTTGTCGATGAGTGAACCTTTTGTCCCGGTGATGAGATCACATGCGATGTTTGATAGCCTAATTTAGTTCTGCAGGAAGTCTACTATTAGATTTGTGATATGTGAAGATATGTTATTGGTTTAGAAGTGTTTATTGGTTTAGAAGTGTTTGAGTATGGTAACAAATGGCTCAGAGTGTAATCTGAGATGGAAGAAATTCTGAACGACGTGGAGGGCCTATTCAATGGTAGGATGAATTAATTACTGAGTTCTCTTTTTACTATGACCTTTTCTTCATTCTGGAGTTGATGTAGTCTTTGATCTCTCTCATTCAATATATTTGGACACACAATCTTGGTTGTTGAGGTGACGTCTATTTCTAATATTATTGTCGTTGCTATGTCATTTTAGGAAGAGGGGAACTACAGAGATGCTGCCAAGTTAGTGATTCACCTTAGAGAGTGTACGTTGAAGCCAGAAGTATACAGCTACTTAATCGCAATGACAGCAGTGGTCAAAGAGCTCAACGAATTTGCAAAAGCATTACGAAAGTTAAAAGGCTTCACCAAGTCGGGTCTTATTGCTGAACTCGATGCAGATAATGTTCTACTCATTGAGAACTACCAAGAAGATCTTCTGACTTCTGGGCTTCAACTCTCTAACTGGGTAATCGAAGAGGGGGGGCCATCACTTCATGGCGTGGTTCACGAGCGACTTCTGGCTATGTACGTCTGCGCTGGACGAGGGAGTGAGGCCGAGAGACAGCTGTGGCAAATGAAGCTTGCTGGTAAGCAGGCTGATGGAGATCTGTACGACATTGTCTTGGCCATCTGCGCGTCACAGAAGGAGAGCAGTTCAGTCGGGCGACTTCTTACTCGGATGGACGTTGCAAGCTCGTTCCAGAGGAAGAAGACGCTGTCATGGTTACTGAGAGGTTACATCAAAGGCGGCCATTTCAAGAGTGCGTCTGAGACAGTGATCAAGATGCTCGACATGGGACTGCATCCGGAGTTCCTCGACAGAGTTGCTGTGCTGCAGGGACTGAGCCGGAAGATTCAGCAAGGTGGAAACGTCGACGCCTACCTCACACTGTGCAAACGCCTCTCCGACGCAAGCCTGATCGGACCGACTCTCGTTTATCTTCATGTGAGAAAACACAAGCTTTGGATCATCAAGATGCTTTGAGCTACTCGGATATTATAACCTTCATAGTAAGGAAAACACAAGCTTTGGATCATCAAGCTATTCGTGGGCTATTCGGAGCTTACAACGACAAGCTTGTAAGCATAAGCTGATCTTATCCATATATGAACACGTAGAGATTTGTGTATAGATCAAATGTTTTGGAAAGAAATATGTTGTATATAATAAAGGATCATGAAATTGCATGCCATGGATTGGCATCTCTGTTTATAGCTTATTTCATCATAATAAAGAAAAGGCTGTGCCTTAGTATCTCATTATGTCATTCTAGGGGCTCTCTATATTTTATTTTTCTTGATTTATTTTGCCTTTTTTTTAGAATGTGTGATTGGGCCGTGTTGGTGTTCAATTGAGATCACCTTGAGTACCCCTTTAATTTTTTTTGTGATATTTTTTTTCAATTTTTATTTCTTATGAATTCTAGCTTTTAATTAAAAATTTTTAGTTAATATTTCATTATTATAATTGATTATTTTATAATTAGGATTTAATTTCTTAATTTTAACTTTTAGTTGATAAATAATTAATTAGTGTTAATTAGGTTATAATTAGTTTTTATTTATAATAATCATTACTCCATTAAAATATTTATTAGGATGATACGCCAAAATTATGAGATATATGCTGAATATATATTTTGGTTGAGTTTTTATTTATTTATTTTTATATGGGGAAAGAGGGAGCTGTGGGGTTTGAACTCTAGACCTCACTGCTTACAAACTAAAGCAGTACCACTTGGATGTCTCATGAGCACATATTTTGGTTGAGTTAATCGATTGTATAATGTTATATATAATAATAAAGATTCAATAACATGCGTCAAACAAGTTGTCTCACTTGAATTACAATAAATCATACTAAGACAATTTCCCACGATAAAAAAATAAAAATAAAAAAAGAAGAAGAAGAAGCAATTCACTGTTTGAACACTATTATAAATTGAATCAGTATATTACAATAGCACTATTCGAATTTATTGGAAAGTCCGTATTACATTGATAAAAGGAAAGCAAGGATGGAAACGTAAAACCACACTTTAATCATTTATTCTTGGTGAACTATGTTTTCTATGAAATAGCTTATAAGTGACACATAAAAAAAAGTCTATTACTAATACGAAAATAAAGTTGTCCCCTCCATGGTGCTCCGTTCAGGTTTTTCTTGTTCTGGTAATTTGTCTAATTTTAATTCATATATATTCTAATTTTTATTTTTATTAATTTTATATTCTTGAAATATCACATGTTTATCTATTAATCACATCTCATATTTATCTATCCCTCTATTTAATTAATTTATTCTATTATATATATTAAAATAATAACAATTTCGGAATGCATTCTTATAAATCATTATTTTATACATTCTTAATTTATATATAATAATCTATAAAAAAATTGTAAATGAAAATCTCTCTATGAAGACTAAATAAATATATTTAATCAACATGTCCACATGGAATCCTTTTCATTTTTTCATTTATGTTTTTCTAAAAACTTCGATTAGTGCTTTCTAGAAAATATATACATTGAATCAAATGTGGGATAGATAGCTAAAGAAAAGAACAAAAAAACTTGAAGATGTAAACATATTTTTTTTCACATTTTCGATTTAACATGTACTAACGAGACGGTTCAAATATACTTAAAAAGAAGGATTTTTACTAATTTTAAGTAATATTAACTTTGTTTAGATATTTATCGAGTAATTTAGCATAAACCAACAAGACAGTTCAAATAACATAGAAAGAATGATTTTTACTAATTTTAATTGGAGTGTTCATATTTTTATCGAGTATTACTCAACGTATTTGAGACGAGTATGTACAGTAAAGTCACTATTTTAACCTAGATTAGAACGAACATGTAGAAAAATTCTAAATAAATTTAGATTTAAAAAAAAATACATAATGAATGAGTATACCCGATCCATTATCATTCCTAATTATAAATTTAGATACGTAAAATAATTAATTTTTTAAGTTTGATTAATAATTAACGCAAACAATATCACAACTTTTAAATAAGATATAAAATTATTTTTAAAATATATACATATAAATTAAAACATAAAGTTATTTCTCGTCGAATTTCGACGGGCTACTTAACATAAATCATGAAGAAGGCGGTAAATAATAGGAATGAAAAACTTATTCCATAGATCCGTTTTGCTCTCTTTATACAGCGCTGAGTACAACTTATTGTTCTTGATGCTCATGCATTAAGTTACAACTAATATAACAAACTTTGCCACATCAGCAGAGTATCTAGAAACTACTCTAATTAATACAACCCTTACGCAAAATAGACTATCCGTTTTCAAGGGGAAATTGTTTGATCTGCCCATCCACGGAGCTCCATTCCGATTTTCCTTTATTCTGATAATTGTCTAATTTTAATTCATATATATTCTAATTTTTATTTTTATTAATTTCATATTCTTGAAATATTGCATGTTTATCTATTAATCACATCTCATATTTATCTTTTCCTCTATTTAATTAATTTCTTCTATTATGCATATTAAAATAATAATAATTTCGGAATGCATTCTTATAAATCATTATTTTATACATTCTTAATTTATATATAATAATCTATAGAAAATTTGTAAATAAAAATCCCTATGAAGACTAAATAAATATATTTAATCAACATGTCTATATGGAATCCTTTTCATTTTTCATTCATATTTTTCTAAAAACTTCGATTAGTGCTTTCTAGAAAATATATACATTGAATCAAATGTGGGATAAGTAGCTAAAGAAAAGAACAAAAAACTTGAAGATGTAGACATATTTTTTTCCGTATTTTGGCAAAGATTAGAGATATTGATTTAACATGAACTAACGAGACGGTTCAAATATATTTAAAAAGAGGGATTTTTACTAATTTTAATTAATATTAACTTTGTTTAGATTTTTATCGAGTAATTTAGCATAAACCAACGAGACGGTTCAAATAACATAGAAAGATTGAGTTTTACTAATTTTAATTAATATTACTTTGAAGATGTAAACATTGATCAAATATACTTAAAAGAAGAATTTTTACAAATTTTAATTAATATTAACTTTGTTTAGATTTTATCAAGTAATTTAGCATAAACCAACGAGACGATTCAAATAACATAGAAAGAAGGATTTTTACTAATTTTAATTAATTTTACTTGGATTGTTCATATTTTTATCGAGTATTACTCAACGGATTTCAGACGAGTATGTACAGTAAAGTCACTATTTTAACCGAGATTAGGACGAACATATAGAAAAATTCTAAACAAATTTAGATTTAAAAAAACATAATGAATGAGTACACTCGATCCATTATCATTCATAATTATAAATTTAAATACGTGAAATAAAATTAATCACAACTTTTAAATAAGATATAAACTTATTTTTAAAATATATACATATAAATTAAAACATAAAAGTTATTTGTCGTCGAATTCCGACGGCTACTTAGCTTATAAATCACACATAAAAAAAATTATACTAAAAAGAATTCAACTTTAAGAGTTGAGGCAAAAATTAGAATAGTCAAAACACATAGTAAAACATAAAAGTTGGGCCACAAACTTAATTTTTACAAATTATGGCAAACATTTGTCTTTTTGGACCATTTTACCCTTACTTTTGACTTTTTTCACCTAACTTTACATTCTCTCTCCTCTATCATCTTCTACATACTTTTTACTTTTTCCACCTAACTTTACATTATATATCCTCTATCATCTTCTACCTCAATACATCAAATTCGTACCGCCCCCACATTCGTATCTCAATATTTTCGTACTAACTAACCATATCATCACCTGGTAGTGCGGTACGATAATATATATTTCGTACTGAGATACAAGTGAGTGGTACGAAATGTTTGAATTTTGTACCGTGCTACCAAAGTTAGAACTTTTATATCACGATACGAAATGTTTAAATTTCGTACGGTGTTACCAAAGTTAGAACTTTTATTTCGCGGTTCGAAGTGTTGATTTGGTAAGGCGTACGAAATGTTTAAGTTCGTACCGCTTTCCAACTTTACAAATTTGTATCGCGGTACGAAATGTGTTAATTTCGTACCGTGCTACCAAAGTTAGAACATTGATATCATGGTACGAAATGTTTGAATTCTGTACGGTGTTACCAAAGTTAGAACTTTTATATCACAGTACAAAATGTTTCAATTTTGTACCGTGCTACCAAAATTAGAACTTTTATATCATGGTAGGAAATGTTTGAATTTCGTACGGTATTACCAAAGTTAGAACTTTTATTTCACGGTACAAAGTGTTGATTTGGTAAGGCGTACGAAATGTTTAAGTTCGTACCGCTTTCCAACTTTACAAATTTGTATCGCGGCACGAAATGTGTGAATTTCGTACCGTGCTACCAAAGTTAGAACTTCTATATCACGGTACGAAATATTTGAATTTCGTACCGTGCAACCAAAGTTAGAACTTTGATATCACAGTACGAAATGGTTGAATTTCGTACCGTGCTACCAAAGTTAGAACTTTTATATCGCGGTATGAAATATTTGAATTTCGTACCGTGCTACCAAAGTTAGAACTTTTATTTTGCGGTACGAAATGTCTGTATTTCGTACAGTGCTGCCAGAGTTAGAACTTTTATATCGCGGTACGAAATGTCTGAATTTCGTACCGTGCTACCAAAGTTAGAACTTTTTATATCGCGGTACGAAACATTTCGTACCGCGCCACTACGTTACAGTTTTGTTAAGCAGGATACGAAATGTCGATTTTTGTACCGCGTTATAGAGTGAAACATACATTTCGTACCTCGTAACAACTGTGGTACGATGTTTTAAATTCGTATTGCCGCCACCACCGCCTCTATGAGGTACGATTTTTATATTTTCGTACCGGCGTACCACCGTCCGCCTCCCATTCCGCCAACTCCATCACCACCAGTGCGGCGGCGAGGTACGATTTTTGTATTTTCTTACCATCGTACCACTTTCCCCCTCTTAATCCGCCACCACCTCCATCACCGCGACAGCGAGGTACTATTTTTATATTTTCGTACCATCGCACCACTATTTGTCTCTTAATCTGCCACTACCACCGCTACGGCGAGGTACGATTTTTGTATTTTCGTACCATCGTACCATTGTCCGCCTTTCAATCTGCCGTCACCACCTCCATCACCGCGACGGTGAGGTAAAATTTTTGTGTTTTCGTACCGATACGAATATCAACATTTCGTACCGATGTACCACTTTGTGATGTGGTACCCATCTGATGTTGCTTCAAGGGTTGTAAGCGACTATGAATTAATCATTTCGTACTGATATATCATTTATTAACTTGACACGGTACGATATGATAATTTCGTACTGAGTTCCCATGTTACAACTTCGGTACGAAATGTATATTTTCATACTAAGAACAGCCTGATACGGAATGATAAACAGGTGTGAATTGATCATTTTGTACCGTACTACCAGGTGATGCCATGGTAACTTAGTACGAAAATAAATATTTTGTACCGCGATATATTGGTAGTATGGAATAAGTTTATTCGTACCAATCGTATCAAGTAACTACATATCTAAATTAGACAAATTGCAGAACATATACAATTTAGAATAAAAGTACTAACAATACTAATATTGTAGCAAATGGTTTACAAACCAGAAATTGTAGCAAATAATTTACAAAATAAGAATTATTCATTCACTAATCACTAAGAATTGTTCATTCACCAACTCAATCTCTACAGTAAGTGTTATTTCATCTGTGTTGAAACAAATAGATGCTCCCAATCAAAACATTGATTTCTTGAGATTTGTAGGACGTCATGACTAAATTCATCCAAAATCTTGCACATAATCATTGTTGGGAAAATTATAAGGTTTCGATTTGATACCAAAACCCAACTGATTCTCCAACCGAATAGATGATCGCGTCAACCTAAATAGTGTTTTCCAGCTCGCCTGTTTGAGCTTTAGATTTTCTAGGCTTACAGGTTAAGGAAGCGGAAGACGACGGTCGACAGTTGTGTTTACGGTGGAGTCGGCTAGCAAAAGACGGCGGGCGTCAACCTTGGTGAGTGATCCAATGAGAGCTGATCAAGCCGAAGAGAATTCGAGTGAGTTCAAAACACGGCCGGTCAGTATGCAGAACAAAGGGAACTATCTCTGAAGACTTCACTTCAAGACAGTCCAGCTCTGAATTCAAAAGCCAGCTCTAAAGGCAGAAGATCCCGGAATCAGAGGAAGTCAACCTACCTCGACCAATGAGGGATTGCCAGATCAGCATCCTAGACTTCAGGACCTAGGATGTGACACAAATGAAGACAGGTGCAGATTCGCCCAACGGCAGATCTTGTATTTAAGAAGAGTAGGTAAGATTCAAACGGCTCCTCCAACGGCTAGTCTTGAATCTCTACCTATATAAACCCGTCTTCAACCTCAGGACCAGATACGAAAAACTCTCCACAAGCTTTCATTATCTGAAATCATCATTCTTTCAAAAGCTCTCAAGCAGTTCTACATAGATAAAAGAACACTTTATCTTAAAGTATTTCTAGTTAAGAAACTGCTTAGTTTTTCGTCTGTTCCCTAGGCCAAACTCTTTGTATATCTTAAGCCTAGATTTCGAACGAGTTCATCATACTCTAAAGTTCTTAATTGTAAGAACTCGTTCACAGTTGGAACCCCATACCCAAACCCAAACCCAGAAAGGTTAGGTAAAGGTACGCTTGCTCGAAGCGTGTAATTCGAGTGGTTAGGTTCTTCAGTACCCGGAAACTGAAGGTGTAGGCTTGACAGTGCCCGCAAACTGTTGGAACACAGCTCGGGTTAGAGTTGTGAAGTTGTTTGGTACTTGGAAACCAAGTGGTAATGGATTACCAGCGAACCTGGTCGTGGACGTAGGAGGTGTTACTCCGAACCACGTAAAAACTCGCGTGCTTATTACTCTCTCTCTTTATATTCAGTTTTGTACTAACTCTTTCATATCATTGCATATTTGTTCAAAACTGCACACACAGCTGCTCTCCAAAAACAGCTGTGTCTCTCTAAAAGTTGCACAACTTGACTAAGCTGAAAACATAAAGTTAATCTTTTCAAACTGAGTTTTTCTAAGTAACCGAGCTAAGTTTTCAAACCACCACTTTCCGCACCGCCAGCTGAGTTATTTACCCAGTTGACCCTCCCCAGCTGGATCGATAACCGAGCTCACCAACTCTGTGATTTAACTTGAAAAAGTTTCGAAAAATCTATTTGGTGTATTCACCCCCCCTCTACACCAAATACCATCTCAGGGACCATCAATTGGTATCAGAGCAGTGGTTCAAAAGATCACTTTCTCTGTGTCAGTGGTCAACTGAACAGATCCGTTTTTTTTTCAGAAAAACTCATATTATTACATACTGCATATTTCTATGGATTCTTATCTTAACAGGAATCTTCCCACCTTCTCGGTAGACGACTATGCAATCTGGAAATTCAGATTGAAAAGCTTCCTATGTGCGCATCACGACATGATGTGGGACGTCATCTCAGACGGACCCATCCTTATTTATAAACAAGGAAATGAACTCGTACATGCTCATGATGGAGGACAACCAGAATACCGGCCAATTCTCAAGCCAAAGAAGGATTACTCGTCAGAAGAACGAAAGCAAGCTGGACTGGACAGCTTCGCAAGAAACACCATCTCATCAACAGTCTCAAACGCCTACCTGAGTAAGATCATCAAGTGCGAGATAGCCAAAGAGATGTGGGAAATACTTGCCAAGCTATGTGAAGGATCTGAAGAAATCAAAGAAAACAAATTCACAATAGCTTGCCAAAAATTTGACAACTTCAAGCAGCTAGCCAACGAGTCCATCGAAGCGATGGAGCTAAGGTTCTCAAACATAGTCATCGAGATAGAGACAATCAGAACTGGGAAGTATACCCAGCGGTAAAAGAATCTAAAGGTTCTTTCAGCCCTTTCAGCTGAATGGAACACTTACAAGGTAGTTCACCAAAGTCGAAGTGACTTGGGTGATCTATCTACAGAAAGGTTGTACAGAAAGGTTGTTCTCACTCTTAAAAGCCAACGAATACAACTTGAAGATCACTCAAGAAGAATCTTCAAGCAGACAGAATGACGGAGAACTCACCCCAGCTCCAAAAGAGATTGCGTTCAGAGCCAACTCTGAAAAATCCGCATACATACAGTCAGCTGAGTCATCGAAGAAGGATAAGAAGGACATGAGCAAGGAAGAGCTACTTGAAGAAATAGCCATCTTTGGTCAAAAACTACAACGAGACTCAACACCGGCAAAGGCAAATACAAGAAGTTCGCAAGAACTTACGGAGACAAGTACACGAGCGGTGATGAGAAGTCGGTGATAAACGAACAGAAGAAGGTTGCTTCAGCGCAAGGAACCGGACACTACCGGCAAGATTGTCCAAAGCCGTCCAAGAAAGATAAAGACCAGCGAAAGCTAAGGCGGTGACGGAAGGAGAGCTTATATCGTCGATGAAGAATCAGAGTGCAACAAAATGGATGACATGCCATTTTCAGACTCGAAAGAAGAAGCCCTGATGGCCCATGATGAACCTGATTGGGATACATGCTTCATGGGACAAACAGACGGCATCGATGAAGATGAGGTAATGTCTCGAACTCAAAATTTATCTAACATCTCACCATCACACGAACACTCTACACAGGTCTCAGAATCTGGACTACCTGATTGGAGTCTAGTAGAGAAAGTAATGAACGATTCCAAGGAACTTCAAGAGATCCTTGACGTCATTATGTGTGAGAATGCCGGTGAAGGCGAGCTGGAAAAGACAAAAGTATCGAGCCTTGGTGATACAACTCACCTCCAACAGGAAGTCGTTTCACTAAAAGACAAAATAGTGAAACAAGATCAGCTGATGAATGAATTCTACTATGAGAAGAAACAGCTGATAGAAGATGTGGAAAAGGTCACAGCTGAATCGGAAAAGAAGTCAGTTGAGATCATTGAGCTGAAAAACACCGAAGAGGTACTATCTAAGAAGATAGTAGCTCTCATCAAAGCCACGTCAACAATGGACGAGATCATTAGTGCTCAGCGTCCAGCAGCACTCAAAGCGGGACTGGGATACAATGAATCAAATGATGCCTCAAACATTGCCTCCACAAGTGGAACAAAGGTTATGTTTGTACGTGCAAATGAACCTTCAATCCCAGCAGCTCAGCATCAACAGTTGAGGACACAACAAGCGTCGGGAAGACCAGCTGTGAAATATTCTCAAGCTCCGTCGAGAACACAGCAGGCATCAAGAAGGTCAGCTGTGCGACAACCTCAAACCCAACTCAGACAGCAACGTGCTCAACCTCAACAAAGACAACAGGCTGGATTTTACAGATACCAGCAACAGCACCAGCACGTTGATCGATATCAACCAAGATATCAGAGATACCCAGCTGGATACCACTCATATGAGTATCAGCTGGATAATCATCTCCAGCCACAACATCACATGAGACATCAGAGACAAAGGAACGTCTCAGCTAGGCACACAGCTGGAAACCAAAAGAAGTCAAGACGTCAAAACAGGAAGACAAGGAGATCAAGACCCTGCCAGCAACAACCGAAGAACACAAAGAATGTGTATATCGACTCAGCTGGGAGAATTATCAGATCAAATGACCCAATTCGAGTCATCAAGCAGATCTGGGTCATCAAAGGATCTCTGTCTAACCCACAAGGACCCAATTAAGCTGGGTACACAGAATTTTAATTTTTTGTTTAGGTTGCAAGGAATCGACGCATCTCTGAGGAGTCGATGAGAACGCTATGGTACTTGGACAGTGGATGTTCCAAGCACATGACGCATCTAAAGCATCTACTCCAGGAGTATATCGAGCGTACAGGTCCACAAGTAATATTTGGTGACAACTCCAAAGGCCTAACCAAAGGTTATGGTACATTTAAAACTAGAAATGTTATAATCCCAAATGTTTCTTATGTACAAGGATTACAACATAACTTGCTTTCCATTAGCCAATTCTGCGACAACAGTTTTTTTGTCAAGTTTGATGCACAGGGATGCACAGTGAAGCACAGGAAAACCAAGCAGATACTCCTAAGAGGGAAAAGAGAATGAAATATGTACTTTGCTTACTAGAACAGCAGCCCTCCGGAGACTTGTCTTGTATCAAAAAGCAACAATGAAGTCAGCTGGCTGTGGCACAGACGGCTGAATCATCTCAACTTCAAGACAATCAACAAACTGGCTAGGAACCAGCTCACTAATGGAATTCCAGATCAAGTATATGACAAAAGTCATATGTGCAGCGCGTGTCAACAAGGAAAGCAGACAAGAATTTCATTCTCTCTCAAGCCAGTTCAGTCAACTAATCGAGTTCTTCAACTTCTTCACATGGATCTTTTTGGTCCAGTTACTCCAGCAAGCTTCAATGGCAGAAAATATACTCTGGTCGTTGTGGATGATTTCTCAAGATTCACATGGGTATCATTCTTGTACCAGAAAAGCGAAACCAGGACTAAGCTGCATATCCTGCTGGAAAGATTATCAACACAGAAGGAGTGCAAGATAATGTCAATAAGATCAGATCGTGGAACGGAGTTTCTAAATGAAACTATTTATGATTATTGCGAGAAGAACGGAGTTCAACACCAAACATCTGCAGCTCGCACACCTCGGCGAATGGTGTAGCGAAGAAGAAACGAACTCTCAAGGAAGCAGCTACCTCAATGTTAGCTAGCTCTGCCATTCCAAAGAAGTTCTGGGCTGAAGCAATCAACACAGCTTGCTTCACTCAGAATCGCTCCCTACTCACATCAAGGTAAGGAAAGACACCGTATGAGCTATGGAATAACAGAATACCATACATTGGATATTTCAATGTATTCGGATCCAAATGTCACATCCTCAACAATGGGAAGACACAGCTCAAGACGTTCGATGAAAAGACAGACCGAGGAGTATTCCTTGGTTACTCCGCTGTGAGTAAAGCATACAGAGTCTTCAACAGAAGAACTCAAATAGTCGAAGTAACTCCACATGTTAACTTTGACGAATCCTCCTTCGAATATAGAGATTCTATCAAACGAAGAAGCGAAGGAGAATCTTCAAGATTGATTCAGACAAGGGCTCAAGAGAATAGAATCAGGAATCTAGCCGAACCAATAATTTGGGACAATGAGCCAGAGGAGGAACTTCAAATCAACCAAGAAGCTCCACCAGCTGGAAATCAAGAAGAATCTTCAACACCAAATCAAGGGGGAACATCATCAGCTGGGAATCCAAACACAGCTGAGTCCCCAGCTCAATCTCCAGCTGAGCCTCTACAGAAGTCTCCTCAAAATAGAAATCAAAGAGAACCTATTTCTCAAGATTTAACTCCTGAGCAACTCCAAGTCAGACGAAATTTAGCCACGACAAGCATCAATCAATTGGAAGAAGAAATTCGTAAGAGGAGAAGATGGATTGAAGATCATCCATCATCAGCAATTATCGAAGAACCATCTGACCAAGTCAAAACCAGAAGCTAAGCTGCTCAAGCTTTATCGGATCATCAAGAAGCAGCTGACACAGCTCAACTCTCAGTAGAGCTTGAACTAACGGTCTATGATGAAGACACAGCTCTAATGGCTTGTTACGTAGCTCAAGTGCCAGAGCCTCAATCAATTCTCGAAGCTTTTAAGAGTGTGCCTTGGACCAACGCCATGCAAGAAGAGCTGAACGAATTCCTCAGAAATTGTGTCTGGGAATTGGTCGACAGACCTCAAGAAGTCAAAGTCATAGGACTCAAATGGATATTCAAGAACAAATTGGATACCCTGGAAGTCGTCATCAGAAACAAAGCTCGACTGGTTGCCAAGGGCTACACTCAGCAATAAGGAATTGACTTCGAAGAATCATTTGCTCCAGTAGCACGATTGGAAGCAATCAGACTCTTTCTCGCCTTTGCAGCACATCACAAATTCAAGGTCTATCAAATGGATGTGAAGTGTGCATTCTTAAATGGAGAAATCAAAGAAGATGTCTACGTTGAACAACCTCCAGGATTCGAAGTAGAAGGAAATAAAGTCTACAAGCTAAAGAAGGCTCTTTATGGATTGAAGCAAGCACCTCGAGCTTGGTATGACACTCTGTCAAATTTTCTCGTATCCAAAGGATTCAAGAAGGGCTCAGTAGACAGAACTCTCTTTACCATCAAGTCAGGAGAAGACATCCTGGTTGTTCAAATCTACGTAAACGACATCATCTTTGGATCAAGATCAAGCTTCTTATGCCAAAGATTTGGAGAGATGATGTCAGAGAAGTTCCAAATGTCCATGATGGGAGAAATGAATTTCTTCCTAGGACTTCAAGTCAAGCAATCATCAGAAGGGATTTTCATAAATCAATCCAAATACGTGAAAGACTTGATCGCCAAGTATGGAGTTCAATCCAGCAGAATTGTAAAGATTCCAATGCACACCAACTGGAAGATTGAACCAGGAACTGAAGGGAAGTAAGTTGATTCCAGCAAATACAGAGGGATAATAGGATCCCTGCTGTATCTAATAGCAAGTCGTCTAGACATCTCTTTCGCAGTCGGAGTGTGTGCCAGATTTCAAGTTGATCCAAAGGAAGCACACATGCAAGCAGCCAAAAACATTCTCAAATATCTCAAAGGAACTCAGAATGTTGGGCTGTGGTACTTGTGAAGACAATCTACGGTGTTGGATACTCAGATTCAGACTTCGCTGGAGATCGGTTGGATAGAAAATCAACTTCAGGAACGTGTCAGTTCTTAGGAAGTAAGTTGATTTCATGGTTTTCAAAGAAACAAACGTGTGTCGCAACTTCCACGACAGAAGCAGAATATATGGCCGAAAATTTCTTTTCGCATAATTCTCTGTTGAAACATCGAGTGGATGACTATGAAGTAAAAACTGGATAGGTTCTAATTTTCTGTGATAGCTCAAGTGCGATTGCCATATCAGAGAATCCAGTACTTCACACAAGATGCAAGCATGTAGACGTACGACATCATTTCATCAGAGATCACGTAGAAAAGAAGGATGTGATTGTTGAGAAAATTCACACAGACATACAACGGGCTGATATTTTCACAAAACCGCTGATAGAAGCAAGATTCAAAATGCTGTGCGGATTACTTGGACTTCTCAACCCAGACGATGCTTCAATCTACTGAATGGAAGCAGACCCACTGAATGGAAGAACCAGACTGAATGAAGCAGACTCAATTAATGCAAGCAGACTCAAATTAAAGACAGGACCTACCGAATGCAAACGGACATACGAAATTCAGAATCAACGTCAACGATATCAGTGAGAAAGAATTCAGCTAAACCAGATGCTGAAAGTGAAGGATTATTCAGCTGAGGGGGAATCAGCTGGAACCACAATGACCCAGCACACCCACTCAACAGAGGTATCAGCTGACTACAATGATCAGCTGAGAGATTTGCAACAACATTAAATACACCTACTCAATCTGTTTTTCTGTCAACTCACATCTTGTCATATCTAATCAATCTTAATTAAAAGTCTGCAAAGAATCGAATAATGGGAGTTTCGAGGCAAAAGTCAAAACGCCCCAACCGTTCTCTCTCGCGCATTAACTCACATATTCTAATCAAGAAATTAATATGTCGCGAGAATCACTCCCAGCCGTAGATCTTCTTATCAATAGACAAATCTTGATCGTCCATTCATCAAGAAAACTCTTTAAATATGCTAGAAGATATACGCATCAACCCTAAAAAGTTTTTCGGCATTCTTTCTTATTACCATCAATTGGTATTATTTGTTTCTACTAACAAAAGATACAGAAGAAGAACGTGGAATCCAGAAAGATATCCCCCGGAGCCGATCAAACTTGAAGAATCTGTCAAAGCTTCAAGATAAGAGTTGCTTAACTCTCAGGAACTTCAAAGAAGACGGAAGTCCAAAAGAAGGTGAAGCCCCTCGACAGATCCAGGCCAGTGCAGTGAGAGACTGCAAAGCTCAAGAACGTCATTCACCAGGAAGGTGCAGAAAACTTACTGGGAATGTCAAAGGAAAAAAACCTCCTCAGCCCCACTGATGCTCTCAACATAAAAGAGAGAATGGGACATACAACTCCCTGGGATGCAAAAATCAACGTCAACAGACCTGGACCAGATGTTGATAAAGCCGGAGTATTCAAGAGCAGTCATGACAAAGCTCTTGCTCCACCACAGGAGGCACAGAAAAGGATGCAGGAGACAAAGCAGCATGCATCTATCTCCGTCCCAGCTGGGAATCAGAGACAACTTGAGGAGACAAAATATACTGAAGCACTGTCTTCAAACAGAAGACTCAAGTCAAAGGTGCTCAGTCGATCGGCGAAAGCCGGTGACATTATGAGAGAATTCGTAATCACTCTCCGAGGAGCAGAAGGCCCACAAGCGGTCATTTCTTACGGTGGAGGAGAAGTTCACGCCCCTGCGTGAACATCATCGTCACCAACACCGCAACGGAGTATTCCAGCTGATCAACCAAGCTTAAACCCCAAGATAGATGGGATACTTCAACCGCCTTCTCCTCAGTTTCCTTCAGCTCCACAGGGACACCAGCTTCGAGATCTTCCGATAAAAGATGCTCAAGTCCCTGCACCAAGCTTAAATGAGAAACATCACCCAGCCAATGATCACCTGCAGCTGGATGATGATGATATGAGCTGAACACAAGCCCCTCAAGTGCTGAATCAGACTTTCTCATTCAATCTAAGAAGTCTGAAAAAGCAAAATTTGCAAGGAATGAAGTTGTGCTCGACTCAGAAGATGCTATCTCTCGTGCCAACTCATCCCTCCAAGCACTCACTGACCGCCCAGTGAATCGAGCCAAGGACGTATGTACGCAATCACAGCTGAGGCTAATGCAACTGAAGAAGAGCCAGCTAACACAACAGCTGAGCCACTTAGACTCCAAACCTCGCTGCTCAGAGCTGAAAACCACAGTTTCGCCAAACTAAAACATCGCAACAGCCGATGGTGTATCTCTCTCACCCTGTTTTGATCATGCCAAAAAGGGGGAAGTAAGGAAGAAGAGAGACAAGTCAAAGAAGAGGCAAACTGTTGAGCTAGAGGAACCAGCTGGATCGAATCGGTGAAGAGACGAGTCAAAGAAAGAAGCAACGGATGCGAGAAGAGAAGACCCGCCCAACTGGGATTGAAGACTGAAGGATTGAAGACTGAAGATTTGAAGATTGTTTTTTCTTCTTTCTTTTTCCTGTGTTATAATGTATATTCTTACATTAATAAAACACAAGTTTTTCTGCGTCATAAGTTGTCTCAGTTAGGTTTTGGCATCATCAAAAAGGGGGAAATTGTTGGGAAAATTATAAGGTTTCGATTTGATACCAAAACCCAACTGATTCTCCAACCGAATAGATGATCGCGTCAACCTAAATAGTGTTTTCCAGCTCGCCTGTTTGAGCTTTAGATTTTCTAGGCTTACAGGTTAAGGAAGCGGAAGACGACGGTCGACCAGTGTGTTTACGGAGTCGGACTAGCAAAAGACGACGGGCGTCAACCTTCAGCTGAGTGATCCAGCAGAGCCTGATCAAGCTGAAGAGAATTCGAGCTGAGTTCAAAACACAGCCGGTCCAGCTGTACAGAACAAAGGAAACTATCTCTGAAGACTTCACTTCAAGACAGTCCAGCTCTAAAGGCAGAAGATCTCGGAATCAGAGGAAGTCAACCTACCTCGACCAATGAGGGATTGCCAGATCAGCATCCTAGACTTCAGGACCTAGGATGTGACACAAATGAAGACAGGTGCAGATTCGCCCAACGGCAGATCTTGTATTTAAGAAGAGTAGGTAAGATTCAAACGGCTCCTCCAACGGCTAGTCTTGAATCTCTACCTATATAAACCCGTCTTCAACCTCAGGATCAGATACGAAAAACTCTCTACAAGCTTTCATTATTTGAAATCATCATTCTTTCAAAAGCTCTCAAGCAGTTCTACATAGATCAAAGAACACTTTATCTTAAAGTATTTCTAGTTAAGAAACTGCTTAGTTTTTCGTCTGTTCCCTAGGCCAAACTCTTTGTATATCTTAAGCCTAGATTTCGAACGAGTTCATCATACTCTAAAGTTCTTAATTGTAAGAACTCGTTCACAGTTGGAACCCCATACCCAAACCCAAACCCAGAAAGGTTAGGTAAAGGTATGCTTGCTCGAAGCGTGTAATTCGAGTGGTTAGGTTCTTCAGTACCCGGAGCGAAGGTGTAGGCTTGACAGTGCCCGCAAACTGTTGGAACACAGCTCGGGTTAGAGTTGTGAAGTTGCTTGGTACTTGGAAACCAAGTGGTAGTGGATTACCAGTGAACCTGGTCGTGGACGTAGGAGGTGTTACTCCGAACCACGTAAAAACTCGCGTGCTTATTACTCTCTCTCTCTTTATATTCAGTTTTGTACTAACTCTTTCATATCATTGCATATTTGTTCAAAACTGCACACACAGCTGCTCTCCAAAGACAGTTGTGTCTCTCTAAAAGTTGCACAACTTGACTAAGCTGAAAACATAAAGTTAATCTTTTCAAACTGAGTTTTTCTATGTAACCGAGCTAAGTTTTCAAACCACCACTTTCCGCACCGCCAGCTGAGTTATTTACCCAGCTGACCCTCCCCAGCTGGATCGATAACCGAGCTCACCAACTCTGTGATTTAACTTGAAAAAGTTTCAAAAAATCTATTTGGTGTATTCACCCCCCCTCTACACCAAATACCCAGCTCAGGGACCATCAATCATCTATGATGTCCATTGTACCTTCAAAACTAAAGGAACAAAGATTAGAATATGGTACTAATATAATTCTTACCAGCGTACAATTTCTTTGTGCTTGATTATTAATACGAAGTGTGAATTCATACATGGTACTTGGTAAAAATTTCATAATTCTTACCAGCGTACCATTTCTTTGTGCTTGGTTATTGGTACGAAATATGAAATTCATACATGGTATGATATGATCCTTGATCACCGATCGAAGAACTCGCAAGCGGAAGACTTGAACGAACAGATGGTTGGATGGAGAATCCCAAAACCTCTGAATCTAACCACGAAATGATTTAGAAGAACGAATCTCTAAACCCCAACGTGAAGTTGATGCAGCAACTCGGGGATGATGAAAGACACACGAACGAGGGATGATTGACTCGTCGATAAATGAACTCGTCTTGGCAAAACCAAGAAGAACTCAAAAACTCTCAAGAGAGAATTAAACTCACGATTTGATTAATGAATAATGTCTGCCAAAAATCAGTCATTACAATGCCTTAAATAGGCGGAACCCTAATCCTAATCGAAAAAGGAAAACTTAATTAAAAGCCCAACTAATAAACTAGCAGCTAATAAAGCCCAACAAACGAAAATAACAAGCTAACAGCTATTGGCCTCAAATACACGAAAATAAATAAAAGTCTGCAACACAAAATAAAATAAATACAGTCTTCACACTTGGGCGGCCCACTCGCACGTAATAATACTAACAAAGCACGGACTGCTCAAATGGCCATCTCCAATGGGTTTCTTCATCAACTCTTGGTCCCACACATCTTGGACTAAACCCATCAAGCTCTCCTTGAACCGCTTAGCTCGGGCTCTCGTAATTGGCCCAACTGGAACATGCACGGGATCTTGCACCAACGAACCTTGGGCTGCATCATGGTACTTGGTAAAAATTTCATAATTCTTACCAGTGTACCATTTCGTTGTGCTTGGTTATTGGTAAAAATTATGAAATTCTTACATGGTACGAGTTACTACTGGTACGAATACACCTATTTCATACCGATGAGTTTTGACAGCAAGCATCAGCCTCATTCAATCAACACAAACGAAACAGAAATCAGCGAAAATACATTCAAATCATCCAGAAATTAACCCAAATACACCAAAAAATACCAAAACAATATAAAAATCTCATAAATCATCGAGAAACAAATACGTAAAAACCCTAAATCAACAAAAAAATAAGAAAAATACAACAAAAATTCAAAAAAACTCTAGATCAACATGAATTACGAGAATTGAATTACGACAATTCAAAAATTCTTATTTGGTAAGAATTAATTCTTACCAGCGTACCATTTCTTTGTGCTTGGTTATTGGTACGAAATATGAAATTCATACATGGTACTTGGTAAGAATTTCATAATTCTTACCAGCGTACCATTTCGTTGTGCTTGATTATTGGTACGAATTATGAAATTCTTACATGGTACGAGTTACTACTGGTACGAATACACCTATTTCGTACCGACGAGTTTTGACAGCAAGTAGCAGCCTCCTTCAATCAACACAAAAGAAACAGAAATAAGCGAAAATACATCCAAATCATCCATAAATTAACCCAAATACACCAAAAATTACCAAAACAATTTGAAAACCTCATAAATTATCGAGAAACAAACACGTAAAAGCCCTAAATCAACAAAAAAATAAGAAAAATACAACAAAAATAAGAAAAATACAACAAAAATTCAAAAAAACTCTAGATCAACATGAATTGCGAGAATTGGAAGGAGAAATAACCTGAATCTATGGATCTATTTGTAGATCTGAAGCACGATGCCAACGAGAAGCTTCCGATTGGTAGAAAATCGCAAAAATGCGATGGAAGAGCTAGGTTTCGGGAGAGAGAAAATCACATGAGAGAGGGTGAAGGATGGACGGCATGGTGGATGAATCGCGTGAACAGAGGAGACGGCGGAGGCGGAATAGAGGCGATGGCGGTGGTGGCAGGGAGAGAAAAAGTAGAGAATTGAAGAGAGAGAGAAAGTGAGAGAAGATACATTTGCAAAAATGAGAGAAAAAGTAGTAGCAGCAGCAGCAAAGAGAAATATGAGGAGAGAGAAAAAGTAGGTATGTAAAGTCAAAAATAATGGTATTTTGGTCCAAAAAAGCAAATATTTACCATAATTTGTAAAAATTAAGTTGTATGGCCAATTATTGTGTTTTGTTATTTGATTTTACCATAAAGGTGTATTTTTTCTTTAGAGTTTTTGTTTGACTGTTTTTTAGTGGAACCTTATTTGAATATGTAGCTGGTATAAAATGATGAATATTTTTGTAGTTAAAGAAGAAATCAATATTTAATTGTATTTGTGGGTCCCACTTCATTGATGATTTTGACCTTTCTTTTAAGGAAGATGATACAGTATAAGATTGTTCCAAGTAGTAGTATAAGATCGGGAAAAAATATATTGTTAAAATTAGAAACGGTAAAACATAGTATGTGGATTGACACAAAAACTTGGGTAAGACCGGTCTGACTTGTCAGACCGGATCCTAATCCGATCCAATCCAATCGGATCGGATCCGCGCTTGACCTGCATGTGACACATGCTTGATCCGTGCCCAATATAGATATATATGTATATTATATTGAAATGCATAATTAGAAATTAATTGTTAGCCTAGTGTCTATGTTACCTGACATTTGGGCTTTGTTTCCTCAAGCACATGGGTTGGATCTCACTAGCTATTATTAAATTTTATTTATTTCATTTGCTTCATTTTTTTCTCTCTTTTACTTTATATATTTCTTTTCAACTTTATTTTTTTGTATTTTACTTTTTAATAAATTTCAATTATATCTTGTTAATTATTTTTTTGCTTGTAACTTTTAATACAAACTAATTATTGTTTCTTTTTCATTATTATTTTTCCTTTCTTTTTCTCATTGTTTTTTCAATTCATTATTGGTTTTTATTTTTCTTTCATTTTTCTTAATTATTTGTTATTTATTCTCTATTTTTTTAATTTCATCCACTTCATTTTTTTCTTCTTTTAATTTATTTTTTGGTTTTCTACTTTATTTATTATTATTTACTCTTAAATAAGTTTCATTTATATCTTATAAATTATTTTTTGGTTTGTATTTTTTAATACTAACTATTTTTTTATTAATTGTTTTTCCTTCCTTTTTCTCATTGTTTTTTTGTTAATCCATTATTGTTTTTTTTCATTTTTCTTAATTATTAATTATTTCAATTATATCTTATTCATTTTATTGTTTTACTTTTTCATACAAACTAATTATTTATATTGTTACTTGGGTATGAGTCTATCAAAATCCGGTGGCACATCAAACGCGCCGTACGAGAGTGTGGCTCGTGGTTTTCAATGTTTCACATAATAGAAAATTAGGGGAAAAATATACTCCCTCCGTCCCACAACAAGTAGCTTGTATTCTTTATTGGGTTGTCCCACTATAAGGGGGCGTTTACTTTGCGTCATAGGATAGATTGATAAAACATATGATTGACTATATGAAGAATTATATGATCAAACAAGCTAAAAAATAATCAATCCATCAAAGTAAACGGTGGATTAGCATATACTATTTTTATCTATATATCCTATCACCCAAAGTAAACGACCTCTAAGTGGCTTGTTTCCAAATAAGGAAATAATTATCCCTTCAAAAGTTGTGAATCCTGCCACTTTAACTAATTTTTACCCTTTACCTTAATAGTCGTGTCCAAAAGTTTTGAGCCACTTATTATGGGACGGAAGTAGTACATGGAAACATAAACAAATATACCCTTATTAAGACTTTTATTCTGTTTCATTATTCTTAAGAAATCTGTAGTTGCATCAATTAATTGACAGAAATAGCTAAAAAAAACAAACCATTCATTAAAAAAATATATAATTTACATTATGAGAGTATAATAGAGAGAGCCACCTGTATATGTCACAATAGAAATCCTCCACGTGTGCACTGAAAAATAAAATGACATGACATTTAGTTTTATTTAGAGTTTACGCATGTTGCATAATTAAAGTATTAATATATTACTATATAATTTATATGTCGCAATAGAAAATCTTTGACAATCTGTTAATTTACATTATCTTTTACCGTGACACCGTCATAGACTCACAGGGCATAATGTTTAACATATTTATCAGTTCTAAATTAATTCGAATGGCCAGCCTATTTGCTATAATTAATAGGCAGAAATGGTATAATAGCACTTTTAAGATAAAAAAATCCTAATAATAGCACATATTTTTTAAAAATCCTAATAATATCATTTTTGGACATATTTACCCCTCCATCCCACCATTTCTTCATCATTATGCGTGAATTCACGAATTAAAATTTGAGAATTCTCAAATTCAAATTTGTGAATTCTCAAATTTTAATTTGTAATTCAAAAATTTATATTTGTGATTTCATGCTACATATTATTCAAATTTAAAATATTAATTCGAGAATTGACAAATTCACAAATTCTAATTTGTGAATTCACGAGTTTTAATTTGTGAATTTTCAAATTTTAATATGTGATTTCACGCATAAGAAAGGAGGTCGCCGAAAGAGAGACGACAACGGCGACTAGGCCATGTGAATCGGTGATGCCGACTTTAAAATTCACGGCGGCGGTGAAAAGATGGTCGACTGATAGTAAAAATGAAGGGTTTAGGGTTTAGAGTTTAGGGTTTTGTCCATCTATTGGTTCACAAGATTATGACACAACATAACATGACATATCCGCCCCACGTGAGGTGAATATGGATTTTTTGTTTGGCCTCTCTACTGCACGATGCGGTTTCAATTCTATTTTTTTGGTTGTCTACTCTGTCGATAGTCTTTTCAAAATAGTGTGGGGTTGTAACTAAATCAAATAATTTTGGTTCGATTCGGTATTTGTATTCAAAATTCTATGATTCGAATTTGAATTCAAATATATATTTTTATTCGATTAGTATTCAAATACTTATACATAATTATATATGATATTCGTAAAGATTCAATTAAATATTTAAATATATAATATAATTTTAATATATATTTATATATATTACACTTTCTTAAGTTGATTAGGGATTTATATATGTTAAATGTGTTGAGGTTTGACCATCCAAGCCCACTCCAAAATAAGGTCAGCACTAACCTTAATCACTTGAGTGGTGTGGTGCAGCCGTAAATCATAGTCTCTTTCTCTCGCTCACCACAATGTCTCTCTCTTCATCTCATTTCTTTATGGATTTATGACGAATCGTTCTTCATCTCTTTCGAATACTCGAATACGATTTTAATTCGAATTCGAATAGTTACACGAATTCGAACCGAATAAAATGGTATTCGCTTCGATTCTATTCATTTACAATCTTACATGAAGTGTACCGTTTTCGTGACTTACGATCTGCTATAGCGTCCGACCGAGACACCCGCTTCCCGAGTCACTTGGGGGGCGGGTTGGGGGGGGGGGGGGTTATGGCATCCGGCCAATACCAAACTTAAGGAACGCCTATATATATTCAAAGAGTGATGACCAAATTGAGGTGCTTAATTAACCTCTTGCTATGTAGTTTGCTTCAGTATTTGATTGGCGATCATGTTAAGTCGTGAGATTGGTGTATGTTTCTTCTATAGTATCAATGAATCAAAGTGATTTTTTTTTTCTTATAGTGATTAATACCTTACAATGAAGGAAAAGATAAAATCAGGCAAGGTTGGTGGTAAAAGACCTACTCCTAAACATCAAACTTCCAGCTAACTTTTTTTAACACGAGAACTCTTATTTGTTTGAACATACACATGTGTTATTTTAATCTTTCTTATCATGTTAGAATGCATATATATAAGATAGGGTTTGAGGCTTACGTTTGTTTGCTTCCAATAACAATCTGGCTTCCATACCAACTTAGTTTTCTACATATTAAATAGTATCCTGCAAAAAAGTTAGGGGTATAAATCCAGATTTATGAATTAATTACTCATATTGAGACAAGTATTTATATCTATTTCTTACCCATTTTTAAATTAATTTGGTCATATATTCTTTAATCGTGCTAATATCTGAATGAAACTGTTCCTGCCAAAAAAATGAAGAAGTCGGCAAGTATTTTTTCAACAAATGACTATATAATATACCGAAGCATTAAAATCTAACTTATCTGTATCATCTGCGATTGTAGTTGTGGATGAGAAATTATATATATTCAAGTCTACAAATCAATTACTAATAGCAAAACATATTACAATCACCACATCCATCTTCATGCTGGCGTGGCGTTTTTAGAATTTTTCTTTGAGATTTATCTAACATCTCAAGTTTGAGGTATAATATTAAATGAGCTTATGAGCTTATGAGCTTATGGCGGTTTCTTTTTAAATTTGGTAAAGATGAAATCAGGGCTAATTGTGCGATTGTGTTGGCCGGATATTTAGCTGAAGTTATGGCAACAGTTTTATGCGATTAATTTGCATATCATCATCTTCCATTTTTTTTTCATTTAACTGACACCTATATCTCCATTCCATTCGAATCTCTCTTGCAAGTGCACTGTTGTTTCACACAATTGCCAAATAATTTTCTATTATCCCAAATCATATTATTTCACCGATTGAAAATAATCAAATTGCAAATGAAGATATTCATATTGGGTCCGGGAATTTGAGCCGTGACGCTCTCTGTGGTACTAGAATGCTAGAAATGCTCTTTATGACTTTTTTCTTTTTTTTTTCACTTCTAATAATCTGTTGTTTGCCGGCTCATCTAGGGATCTACAAGACCTTTGGGAGTTATTTTGTGCCATTTCCACCAATGATTCGAGGAAATCTTGAACCTGCGCAAGATTTTGGAAATCGTTCGTGTTTCAGAAACTCGATTCAGATAAGTATTCAACAGAACATAAACGATGAAGAATGTGAAGGTGTAAGAAATTATATTGATCTAACTCAGACCTCAGAAAGCATTGCTCTATTTCGTGACAGCAGATACGAGGATCCCATAACCACAGTTCCTCTTCTTTAGAACCTATACAAGAAACAAGTTACTTTCCGAGATCAAGATACGAATCTCAACGAGTTTAACGTGTATAAAAATGTGTAAGTGCGCGTTCTTTGCTACCTTGAATGCATCTTCATCGGTCCTGTCTTCTCCGATATAAATGGGGAGCACATCATCGCAATTACTAAATCCTGCAATGTCGAATCCTGCGATGGCGGAAGAAGAAGGACGATGCAAGAAAAAACTATCAAAACCTCAAGGTAGACGGTCGAAAAGTGAAATCGATTACAATACTTCCGTGCAATAAAAACATACATGATTTGGCACGTTTGTTTGATGATGTAAATTTGTTTGAGAGAAAAAATAAATGGATCCTTTTTCCATTTTTTAAGAAGAGAAAATCTATTGTTATTCATTGTTTATTTTTGCTTTACCACCTAGGATTATCAATATAGGTTTTCGTTGTCATAATGTTGTATATATATGTCGATTGTACGTGGTACGTAGATTTAATTGTCTCTTATGTTCTATACTATATATAATTCTAAAATGAAATGGTTTTCTTAGTTTATCTTTCATTTCTTTTTTTTTTGGGCAAGACTTTATTAATTAGTATAAGTAAGAACTTTTAAACTCAATTAATTTGCATACAACATTCAATCGTTTTCTCAATACATGAACTACATATTTTGATTTAATAGCGATGCTCTAATTAACTTGATATACCACAATTCGTCAAGAATAATATACGTATAGTTAAAATGATAATAGAAACAATTATTATTATTATTATTATTATTATTATTATTATTATTATTATTATTATTATTATCAATAAAGTCTTCCTAAAAATGTCCAACATTGAAACCTCAAAACTAAGCATATGGACAAAAGTTGAGAATAAAAGAAGAGGTCGAAGTTGTAATTAAATATTTCGATTTCCAATGAAGATTTCAGTAGTTAATATGCTTTGTAGTGTATAAATAGTAAAGTCTTAATTTGTTTTAATTGGGTTTGAGATGAGTACAGAAAAACAAATTATTATTTAGGGTGAAAAATGGTTAACGGGGGACACTCGACCCATTGTCATTCTGAGCACGATAGGTAGGAAGCCAATTTAGCTCAAAATCGATGGGTCAGCCCAAATAGATCAATAAAAAGGTAAGATTAGAACTGAAAATTACTAGCCCGAATGTTTTTAATCTAGAATGACGAGTGGATTGGTGATTAACATATATTACCCAACGGATTTGGAATGAGTACAAATAGTAAAGTTTCTTTTTAAATCGGGATTAAGATAAGTACGAGTAATGAAATTTTGATTTGGGATAGAAAATATTTAATGAATGGATACCCGATCCATTATCATTTCTAATCGAGTCGGATAGATAGAGATGTCAATTTAACTGAAATGGGCGGGCCGACCCAAATAAATCGAAATAAAAAGAGGATTATGATCAAAAACTATATTTACCTCACGTGGGTTTATTATCTTCTTTTTTATATATATGATCAACATTAAGTCTACTACTACTACTATTATTATTATTATATTTTTATATTTTTGTAATGTTCGAGTTTCAAGTAGAAAGATAATCAATTATTTTAACAACTTATATTTGATTATATATATATATTATTAATTTATACACATTTGGATAATTAACGGGTATTACTATACGAGTTTGAGACGACGAGTAACAAAATCAATTCCTAATATCAAAACATATTAGAGCATCCACATCCTTTTTCATGATGATGTGGCATTTTAAAAAAATTTCAAATGTCACAAAGACAGAAAACTTATTCATGGTACAAATTAAATTTCTTTTCTATTTATTAAAATATTTCATGCCTATATATTATGAAAAGTTTCAACCAAAACTACTCACATAATATATCATCTACTTTTTTATCCTTAATTTCGCTTTTCATACTACTACTACTACTACTACTACTACTAATAATAATAATAATAATAATAATAATAATAATAATAAATTGTAATAATAATAATGGGAATATTATAATAATACTTAATGGTAATATCATATATTTAGGCCATAATTTATGAATTATTGTAATTAATATACATATATATAGGCATATATATTTAGAATAGATTTTACAAAACTGAAAATGGATGTTCTTTTTCATATATGATTTACAGTCAACGATCTCCCACATCTCACCAATCAATTGGGAAATTTGATTGTTTTGCACAACTTATTGAAAATTATATGATTTTTTATATAATCTAAATAATCTAATATTTTGATTTATCCATAAAACCACGTAGATTAATTACGTAATAGAAGTACGAGTTAATTACTCTTAAATTATATACATATAATTACTATACAATACTCTAATACGTTCCCAATGAACCTGAGACATTTTTGCCTCAGCACAAATAGATCTTATTTCATAAGTTCACCACATATGTTTGTGTGTGTATGAAGGGAAATTTTATTAGTGTACAAAAAAAATATTACAGTGATTAATATTTCAATTTATGAGCAAGTTGCTTTTATCATATTTATTTTTTCAACATATTCATTGAGTTTGTGAGATTAATTTTCAAAATAATGATTCTTTGATAATTAATGAGAGTTTATCTTTCTTTTCTTTTATTTTCTTACGGCAAGACTTTATTAGTTTTAAATAATAACTTTATGAACTAATTTAATTTGCATACAATATTCAATCATATTCTCAATACAGAAACTACATATTTTGATTTAATAACGGTGCTCGAATTAACTTGATATACCAATTCATCAAAAATATAGGTAGTTAAAATATTATTATTATTATACATACATATATATATATATATATATATATTAACTATACATATATTAACGATAAGGCCTTCTTAAAATTAAAAATGTTTAACATTGAAGCCTTAAAACTAAGGATGGACAAATGCTGAAAATAAAAGAAGAGCTCGAAATCGTAATTAAAATTTTATCAAAGATTTCCAATGGAGATTTTAGTAGATAATGTACTTTTTAGTATATAGATAGTAAAGTCTATTTTTTAATTACGTTTGAGGTGAGTAGATATAAATAAATGCTATTCGGGGAGAGAAATGTTTAATGTAGGACACCCCAAATCATTGTCATTCCTAACTGAGCCTGATATATAAGAATTTTAATTTAAATCGACGGATTGGACCGAATATATCGAGAAAAAAATTAATATTAAAGCCGAAAATTTCTAGCTCGAAGGTTTTTAAACACGAATGATCGAGTGGGTTGGTAATCATAACATATATTATACACGGATTTGGAATATGTACAAATAGTAAAGTTTCTTTTTTAATCAGGATTGCGATAGATACGGGTAAGAAAATTCTTAATCGGGTTGAAATATAAATTTAGCCGAAATGAACGGGTCGATCCAAATAGACCGAAAACTAAATTTATCTCATGTGAATTTATTATCTTTATAATTGTTCTAAAAAAAATCAACATTGATTATTATTATTATTATTATTATTATTATTATTATTATTATTATTATTATTATTATTATTATTATTATTATTATTATTATTATTATTATTATTATTATTATTATTATTATTATTATTATTATTATTATTATTATTATTATTATTATTATTATTATTATTATTATGTTCGAGTTTCAGCGAGACAAATAACTAATTATTATAATAACTTATATTTAATTATTTAAATATTTTACAAATTAAATTTAAACTGATTTGGATAATTAGTGGGTATTACTATATGAATTTCGGACGACGAGTGGCACTTTTAATCAGGTTTGTGACATGTACGAGTATATGAATTTTAAATGGACCCAAACATGAATTTTTAATATTTTTATTTTGTGATGTTCGAGTTTTTATTAAAATGGATAGCCAACTGTTGTAACAATTTATGTTTTATAAATTTAAATGAATTCGAATAATTAACGGATATTACTATTCGGGTTTTGAGACGAGAACAATCACTGAAATCACTTTTGAGTCAAGTTTGACACGGGTACGAACATATACATTATAGACGGGTCCAAGTGGTTGAACTCTAGCCTTATCACTTCGGTCCATCGTCGTTCTTAGTTGTGGTCAACAATTCAGAACGATTGAACCTTAGTTAAGGATTAAATTATTTTTTAGATTTCTACTTAAAAATTATAACGAAAATTATTTCTGGTTGAATTTTGACGGACAATTTCAGACAGATCATGCCAGTCGTTCCTAATGGAAACTGACATGACATTGTGCATGCCTCAATAACCTCATATCGACTTTGAAATTCGTACGAAGTTCATAGGTTAACTAAGAACATACGATTGCAGGTAATTAATCGTAATCCAAATATTTTGCTTAAGTTCAAATAAATAAATCCTTTTAAAAGTTATATTGTTTTGACTATAATGTATTCCAAATATTTCATATCAGGTGATTCGTCTGGTTCTGATGCTGAAGAGATTAGAGAAATTGCATAATGAATATATACTTAATGTGGGTGATGGTATTGCCGGTGACAGTATCCGTAATGGAAAAGCTAATGTGACATTTTCTGATGATATTCTTATACGATATGCATCCGATCCTATTTGTAGTCGTAGTGAAACATACGTATCTAAACATATTGCACATTACATCTAATCCATAAATTTATTCGAAGAGAGTTATCTTGGCCCCTATCAATGACACGGTTGATGCGAATAATGATCATGTTATGTCTGAAATTCTTGGCAATGAAACAGTATACCTTAGTTGTATACCTTAGTTCGGACAACATATGCAAAGCGGATGGAGAAGTTGATCCCGATGATGATCACGTTATATGTCTGAAATGTCTGGCAAAAAATGATATTCTCATTTGAATATCTCAACACGATTAAATGTTGAGGTTGCTCAATCACAAAAATAAATTGAAGGAGTGATGCATCATCATGCTTATTAAAAATATTGATTCATCAAATGAGCTTTGAAATGGCACTAGGATGATAGTAACTAAACTTGGGGATCACATTATTGAAGCTAAATTAATTTTTGGAAAGAATGCAAACAAAAAATTCCATATTGTAAAAATGATCATGAGCCCCTCGGATTTTATTAAATTTCAATTCGATTTCAGATGAGACAGTTTCCCTTGACTGTTTGCTTTGCTATGACCATAAACAAGAGTCATGGTTAATCTCTTTCGAATGTAGGACTCTATCTACCAAAATGTGTGTTTAGCTATGGTCAGTTGTAGGTAACTTTCTCATGAGTCAATGGCAAAAAAAGTCTCAAGATTTTAATGTGTGATAATGATGGTAAAACGTATGACACAATAACTAATGTGGTTTACGATGAAATTTTCGACAGATTGTGAGGTAATTACAAAATTAGTTATTTTTAAAATTGATTAGTATTATTATTATTTAAAGCATACGCTTAATTTGATTTTTTTTGGTTTGTTGCATATAAAATAAGTTGGGAGAAATTGAATAAACCCACTCTTTTTACTATATTTGTTCATCTATATGTAATGTAACACTTTTTTTAATTATTCGTCGTCGTACTATTACTTTAAAGAAATTATTTAATTATGCTTTTTAAATAATACTAATAAATTATAATATTAAGTGATCCCGTCGAATTTCGACGGGTTACACACTAGTTAATATGATTCAAATGGTAACACTCAGTACATTAAAAAGAATGGCCAAAATATACAAAAATCCATGTCAATAGATATATAGCAAAAACTTTATACATGCCAGAAGTATAGAGATCTTTGTCTGTATAAGAAGAACTCGAATAAAAGTAAAGTTATAGTAGGAAAATAATAATTAAACAATAATCTGGTAATATTAGTGGATCTTTACAGATCTATAGAACTATGGCCGAAAAATGGAAATGTAACATCTAATTGAAAAGTATTTAATCCATACGGTTTTTGATGTGTATTAGTAGCATACATATTTAAAAATAAATAAATAAGTAGATCTTTAGTTAAAATTAGAGCACTAAAAAACTATGGCAGATCTGTAACAAATCTATGCAGATTTAAGAAATATATGTTAGTATTGAATTTTTTTTTTGATAGAGTTAGTATTGAAATTTAATCTGGTGTTTCGGGGGAAATATTCAAGACCTTAGCAGTTAGCATCTGCCTTCGGGTTTTAGAAGTGCTTTTGTTATTTTAAACTAAAATTAAAAAAAATATAATAGACAGGTTGCATAAAAATTGTAGATTTATATGGATCTGCATATGTATAACAGAAATAAGAAAGAGAAAAAAAATCGAACCAAACAATTGAACATGTAGCAACAAAGCATCGACTGTATTTTATTTGATCTTTCAAAATAAAAAATAAAATCAAAGGAACTAAAAAAAATGATAACACTGCAGATCGAAAACTTTTGGTGACCTGCTTTATGTTTGTACATAACTCTACACATAGAGTATACAAAACATAAGCTTTTAGCCACCCAAAAATCGAAGATCTATAAGTTTGCAGTGTAAAAAAAAATATAGGAATATGAATAATAATCAATATTTAGTTAATCTCTACTTAATTGTTAATTTTTGTTTTAGGTACATATAATATATGTACATCTAAGTTTTATAATCCTTCACGTTTAGACTTATTTTTTCATTATGCTAATTGCTATGCAAAGAAATCATGTCTTCAGCCATGGACAATTATGTGTTACAGTATCACAGGTTACAAACAATGAAGAATTGAAGATATTAATTTGTGGGGATGATGGAAAGTCAGGTTCAGTTCCTGAAAATATTGTTTTCAAAGAAGTTTTCTGCAATCTGTAAACTACAATAATTTATATTTTTTTAATGTAGAATATTTTGTAATGAATTTTGGCCCGTGCAACTCACGGATGTTAAATACTAATTATGTAACGTTTCAATTTTTTGATAGAACTTATGAGTTCCATCAAATCCATTTTGATATGACACGCAATACTTATGTGAACGACTATATTTCAACCATTTATAGTAAAAAAATTACTCCTTAAACTGGAAAAGTATGTCCTTGCATTGAATTTGAACCTCAACTACATTATCCGGAGGATAAACATCAACAACTTCCAACTTCAAATTCAAAAGAAAATCGAAAAAAAATAATAAAATGATTAATTATTTTTGTATTCTTATTTGGATAGCCAATGGGAGAGGATATCTTTTTTGACTGCATTCTCCTACAGTCTTGGATATGTACAACTTTCGATGCTGACTCAGCACCTACATTTTGGAATGGATAATTCCCCTAAAGTGTGGCCCCCCTTTCAATAATATCTTCTTCCATTTTTAGATTTTAACATCTAAATTTACTTAGGTAGGAAAAAAAAATAAAAAATCATTGAATTAGTGTTTTTACAAATGGATTTTGCACGTAATATGATTTTAACATAAGCAACCGACTTTACCTTTAGAAAATAAAATCCAGTTGGTAATATTATGCTACAAACATCATGTTGATTAATTTATTTTATGTGATATTGTGAGTTATTAAAGGTTATGCTCAGATAAAATAACAACAATATATTCCGATAAAAAATGGTTATAATTGTACAGAGAGAGAGAGAGGGAGGTACTCCTTCCGTCCACGATAAGTGTGGTCCTGAGGAAGTGGCACAAGTTTTAAGAGTGAGAGAGTAGGTTAGATGATGTATTGTGAGTGGAAATAGTAACCCATATTTATTGTGAATTTTCATTTAAAAAAATATCACAGTTATTGTGAACGGACAAAAAAGAAAAGAAGACACGCTTATTGTGGATGGAAGGAGTATGTAACTACAAAACAAAAACTCAATTAAATTATTTGTAACATCTAAAATAAAGTAATAAAGAAATGAGGAATAATAGGTCCCATTGTTCCCAGTCAACAATACGACTTTATGATAATTGACGATTGAGTGGCAAAACGTCGCCGCATGAAAGTAATTAACAATGAGTTTAATTTTGTGTCCTACCAAATCACAACTATCATTTCCGTCACTATATATATATATATATATATATATATATATACCTATACACACACGTGGATAGATATGGATGGATATACCCCAATTATACTCAATAATAATAAAAATAATAATTTTATTTTAAAAATAATAGACAATTTATATCGGCCATTAATGCTTATATCTCACCGTCAATTATATGAATGATACATCATGCAAAACATGCTCCGAAAAATTATTCACTCCGAGTCTACTGAATTTATAAGTATTGCACTAAATAATACGATGACTAATAAATCACGAATTTAAATTTCAGCAATATTTACGTATATCTACAAGGAAAGGAAAAAAGAAAAAAACTTTTACATCACCCAACATCCAAACTACATGAAAAAAATTAGTTTTACATCACCCAACATCCAAACTATGTAGACGTTGTTACCTAAAATGTCATAAATCACAATTTTGGAGGTAGAAAAATCACATTGTACGCTTGATTTGAGGTCAATGTGCTTTTCTGCATTTGCCACCACCTATCTTTAATCCACACGTCGATTTTATGTGAAAATTGATAAATGTTGGGACTATATATTATATTTTCTCTTTTATTTATTGTGCAGTTCAATGAAATTTGAAATAAAGATAAGACGGATGGTATAGTCGATGGAGAAATCATATGATGACTAAGAAGTCGTGAGTTTGAATCCAATCAACACTCACTTGTATGTTTTGAAAAAAAATAATAATACAAAAAAAAAAACATTTGACCCCACACCAATATCCAAAACCTCTATAAATAGGGAGGTGGTGCATGTAAGCGGTGCATACATTACATACGTAGAAAACTAACTCATTCAATACCAGTGTAAGACGTGTAGGTCTCTCCCCCAACATTGCCCCACCTTTCTCACTCTTCCTTCTGCTTTCTCTCTCCTCTTCATTTCTTAATTTCTTTTTTCTTTTTTGCTTTTTTTTTGGTTTGTCACTGCTGGCCAAAGCAAGAAATTAGCTCACGTAAATTCCTCTCGTTAATTTTAGGTTTTGCATTTGAAAAATGTGTGGAATTCTAGCGGTTTTGGGGTGCTCCGACGACTCTCAGGCCAAGAGAGTTCGCGTTCTCGAGCTTTCTCGCAGGCAATTTTCTTCAATTCTGATTTGTTTTTATGCAACTTCTTTTTTATTTCATTATATTTGACGTTGATTTCGGTTTCTGTATGCTTAAAACACATGATTTACGAACAAAGTTCTTCGGAGACGATTCATTTCTTTGTTATGCCACTGCCAGTTATAATTCGTAGATCATTGTTGGAATTTCGCTATGTTTTTTTGGCATTTCGAATTATTTGTTAGTTGTTACTTACAGCTTTGCTGCCAATTATGGAAGCAAATTGATGTTGTTAATGACTTGATGTATTGCATTTCCTTTTTTTTTACATCGTTCATTATTTTGACCATAGATTGTTTTTTTGGTGGGAACGTATGAGAATTATATCCAATAATCTGATTTTATGTGCGTAGGATTTTTCATAATGTATCCGCACATTATTGTAACAATGATGATTGGTATAATTAACGTAGTATTGATGAATTGAAAGGCAAAATATTTTTCAATGTTCCAAAGATGTGTGAAATAATCTTTTCGGTTAGTTGATTATTGTGTGATTTAAATATTTAATAGATTGAAGCATCGTGGCCCTGATTGGAGTGGATTGTATCAGCATGGAGATTTTTATCTGGCTCATCAGAGGCTAGCAATCATCGATCCCGCCTCCGGTGATCAGCCCCTTTACAATGAAGACCAAAAGATTGTGGTCACGGTAAGTTTATTTTGCTCCTTATACGACATCGTTTTTCCTGCATTTCTTGTCGTTGGTCAAACGAACAGTCGATTGTTGGACGATTGCTTTCTTGTACGTGTGCTTAATGTGAGCTAGAGTGAGATGAATACAGACACACGAGAAGAAAAGACATAAAGATACATATACAGAGTAAAAATGGAACTATTTGTGAATAATCTAGCCATAAAGATAGATAAACAGGGCACAAATTAAATGGTAGCTAACATGTTGCTTAAAACTCACAAACTGATGACTGGTTCTGTTTGCTCAATCACAATTTACATGATGAATTGGGAGATGGACAGAGTATTGCTTTCTCACCTGATATTTCGGATGGATTTAGGTGAATGGAGAAATCTACAACCATGAGGAACTGCGTAGGCTTTTGCCTAATCACGAATTCCGTACCGGGAGCGATTGTGATGTCATAGCGCATCTTGTGAGTATTGATTACCAATATTTTGATCAAGAAAACATGAATGGTTTGTTAATTTCTGCAGTTTGTTAATCTTGTGTGTTTTTTCTTGATGCTGTAGTATGAAGAGTATGGAGAAAATTTTCTTGACATGTTAGATGGGATGTTCTCATTTGTGCTGCTGGATTCTCGCGATAATAGCTTTCTTGTAGCTCGTGATGCAATTGGGATCACTTCCCTGTATATTGGTTGGGGGCTTGATGGTATTACTTCTTTGTTATCTATGTTGTTTATAGCAATAGAAGCAAAGGAGAATCGAATATTTGATCATTTTATGCAAATCTCTTTCCTCGTTTCATCTTTAGGATCTATCTGGATATCATCTGAGCTAAAAGGGCTGCACGATGAATGCGAGCACTTTGAAGCTTTCCCACCCGGTCACCTGTACTCAAGCAAGAGTGGAGGGCTTAAAAGATGGTACAATCCTCCCTGGTTCTCTGAGGCCATCCCTTCAACTCCTTATGATCCCTTAGTTTTGAGGCGTGCTTTTGAAAGTGTGAGATACAAATTAATCTGATTTATATATATGAGAATTATTTGCTCGACTCGGATTCATTAAAGGCGTCTTCTAATTAAGTGTTGTTTGGCCATTACATATGCAGGCTGTTATTAAGAGGCTAATGACTGATGTGCCTTTTGGAGTTCTTCTTTCGGGAGGACTTGATTCGTCGCTAGTTGCATCTATTACTTCTCGTTACATGGCTGGCACCAAAGCGGCAAAACATTGGGGAGCGCAGCTTCATTCTTTCTGTGTTGGCCTTGAGGTCAGTGGTTATAGTGCTTGTAATATGAGTTTATGCAGCTTCGTTCTAGTAGTTGATGCTAACAGATTCCACCCTCGTTTCGAGCAGGGCTCGCCTGATCTGAAAGCTGCTAAAGAAGTTGCTGATTATCTGGGTACTGTTCACCATGAATTTCATTTCACTGTTCAGGTAAGCTCCACTCATCTGTGTTAGGTCAATTATGTTTACTCGGCTTGTTTGTGTTGCTCTTTCTCGATTTTCTTCATACTGTTGAATCTTTATACTGTATTGCAGGACGGAATTGATGCAATTGAAGATGTCATTTATCATATTGAGACTTATGATGTAACTACAATTAGAGCTAGCACTCCTATGTTCCTCATGTCGCGTAAAATCAAATCACTCGGAGTGAAAATGGTCATGTCAGGTGAGGGCGCGGATGAGATTTTTGGCGGCTATCTTTACTTTCATAAGGCACCGAACAAGGAAGAGTTCCACCGTGAAACTTGCCGTAAGGTACAACCACAGGATGCCACATCTTCGAAGGCCAAAGATCTAGAACAACTTAGATAAATGACAAACTAATGATGGTGTTTATGCATCTGCAGATAAAAGCCCTTCACCAATATGATTGTCTGCGAGCAAATAAGGCAACTTCAGCATGGGGTTTGGAAGCCCGCATCCCGTTTCTGGATAAGGAATTTCTGAACGTTGCTATGAGCATTGACCCTGAATGGAAGTTGGTAAGGCGAAGTTTAGTAGATATCTGTATTTTATAATTTTTCAAAATGAAAATCTACACATGATGCTTGCAGCTGGATGTGTAGGACTATATGTCATATATATAATTTCTTATAACTTCTTATAATTTCCCAACTTTGCAGATAAAGCCGGACCAAGGACGAATCGAGAAGTGGATTATGAGGAGGGCCTTCGATGACGAGGAACACCCATATCTTCCTAAGGTATTAGATGATGAATACCTCATGTATCTCATCAGTTGTGAATTTTGATTCAGAGCCACGCATCTTAACGTTCTCTCTCTAAATTTATGCAGCATATCCTCTATAGGCAAAAGGAACAATTCAGCGATGGTGTGGGTTACAGTTGGATTGACGGCCTTAAAGCTCACGCCGAAGAACATGTATGTCGTATCTTCATTTAATTGTTTCCTCAAATATTAGTAGTCCTTGAATACTTGAGAATTTTCATCTTCTTGCAAAGACGAATATCATTGATTTATCATCAGTTTCACGTAACAATGGAGACGACACTTAGAGATCATAATTCTCATTACTTACAAGCCTAAACTTGCTGTTCCGATCAATTTACAGGTCACTGATAGGATGATGCTTAATGCCGATCATATCTTCCCTCATAACACGCCCACATCGAAGGAGGCGTACTACTACAGAATGATATTCGAGAGATTCTTTCCTCAGGTATGCTTTCCTCCTAGATAACACTGATTCTAACAGAAACTGGTGATTCATTGCTGTTGAACATCGTTCTGTTTGGCGATGCAGAATTCTGCCCGACTCACCGTCCCAGGCGGAGCGAGTGTGGCTTGCAGCACGGCCACAGCTGTTCTGTGGGACGCATCATGGTCGAAGAATCTAGATCCTTCCGGCAGGGCCGCCATTGGCGTCCACAATTCGGCCTACGGGAAGCCTCTGGCAAACGGCAACTTGACGACGTCCAAGATTATGGACTCCATTCCGTTGAGGGATGGCGTAGGTGCTCCGGAGCTCACCATCAGGGGATAGCAGATAAGCGAAAGCTCAAGTTGATTAGGAAGTGTATATCATCAATAAGTACTCTGCATTATGTAGGAGAAAATAATTAGTGATAAAATCAACTTGAACTAAGAGCTCTGTTTGGTTGTCTGTAGAGGGATAGTTTGGATTGCGTTTTCCTAGTTTGTATTTTTCAATTTTTAGTTTGAAAAAAAAAAAAAAAAGTTCTAGTCTCCATTCTTAGTGTGGAAAGTTGTATGCCTATATGATGCTTGATCTGGATGAGATCGATTGTTGTCGGATTTTTTACTGTTGTTGGTCATTTTGTGTAGCAGTTTTGTAACATGTGTGTACATATTTCATACTAGGGTCTGCATAAGAAATTAAAATAATGGGAAAAAATAAAAATAAATGAAAGTGGGACACGAGTAAACCATCAAAAAAATGGAATATAGGTGTTCGTGTGTTAGTCTAGTGGTAGAGTGGTTAATGTCTAAGTCCACCGCGGCTTTTAACATTTCTTGTAATGTTTATTAAAAAAAAAATGGAATATAGATAATTTCAATTGTTGATTTGGAGAAATTTTATCCTATATGTATACGTAGTAAATTTATATCTCACATGATAATATTTTATTCTCGCATGATAATATTTTTAATGCGAGAAATGTATATTTCACCTCTCATATGATAATAAATATGTGAGAGATTGATTTACTACATATACATTCCGCTAATAGAATTTCATGTATACTCCTAATAGAATTTTTCTGTTCATATGATGGATGCATTGGAACCTAGAATCAATGTATAATTAACTTAAAAATGTTTATATTTGAAGATCCAAAATTTTAAAGATTGGACAAAGAATTTATACTCTAAATGGAAGAATGTTATGAGATAGAGACACCCTTGTTATTTTTAGATTTGTTATGGATTAAAATGAGAAAATTATTGAAGTGGGTCAAAATTAGAATGTGCAAAAGTAAGAATAAGTTTAGACCACACCTAACTCTAGAGAAGCACAAGGCTATGATGATCCTAATGCTAAAATGACTATTCTATCCTCAGGATTCTAATTATAAATATCTCATTCTTTCACATGGACAAGCCACAAGGGAGCTCTCTTGTGAAAATCTCTACACACTCGTACAATTTTATTGCTTTATTAATATCTTTTGGAAGAATACCAACTAATTTGATTGTAGGAGTGCTAATGTCGGAGCTACCTTCGGCCTGTGTGTCTTCGACGAGGAAAACCAAGGATCTCTTGCTAAGTTCGTTTAATTATTCTTCTGAATGATAATTTAATGTTGAAATCACTCGGAGTATGTATGGAAAGATTGTTGTTATGGACTAAAATAAAATGAAAACAATAACTGAACCAAAACTAGTATATGCAAAAGTAAGAATAAATTGATCCAAGCCGAACTCTAGAAAAGAACAAGGCTACGATTTGATGAGAATTCAAATGGTAACATGACTAATCTACCCTCATGGTGGCTAATTATAAATATTGCATTCCTTCACCTGGACAAGTGAACTTTCTTCTTAAAATCTCCACACTTATACAATTTGAATGCTTTATTAATATCTTTTGGGAAGAATTACAATTGATTTGATCATCGGAGGAGTGCTAATGTCGAAGCCATCCTTTGGCAAAAAAAATAAGAATTTTCTGTAACTTTATAAATTCGACTTGTACGTATATTTTCTCAAATATTATTTTAAACATCTATTTTTATGGGTCACAAGTCGATCCACATTAGGATTATATGGCATGGAGGATTGGAGATGCCAAAGTTAGTGTACTCCATTCATCTCGAAAATATGGTTCTCTTTTCCTCGTACTTAATAAGAAAATGTATTTCATGTTTTGAACAAAAGTAAAATTACATAAAATTTGTCTACTCTAATCTTATTTGTTTATCCAAAATAGAAAATATTTTAACATTAGATATGAGTATCTTAAGTAAAAATAAATTTTAATGGACATTTAATGAGGAAAACAAACTCTGATTTTGAGACGATAAACTATCATGGAAGGGAAGGGCGTATGGTTTATATAAACAAAGTTTATAGTTATCATTATATATTACTCTCTGTTTCAATTTTGTTTGGCCATTGAGCAATAACAATTGTTGTATACTCGTCAATAAATTTGTCATCGTTATATACATAAATCATTTTTTTATATTTAAAATACATATTAATGTTTGTTTTTATTTTTAAATAACTTAAAATTAATTCTTACCTCTTTATTTCTTGTAAGAATAAGTGGTATTTCAATGACTATGCAAATACAACGTTAACATAGTTTACTTAATTATTATACATAGTTAATATAACTATAAATACAACTAAAAAAGGCTATAAATAGTTACAATTGACTCGTGATATTTAGTTTTACGCATTTTAATAATTTTCTCGTAGGTGTGATAATTTTGATAGAACCTGAATAAATATACTATATATTAAAATCAGACTCTGGCTCCAAATTTTTCCGTTTAAATTACTAGCCTAAATATGTCTCTTCACATGCATAAATGCAGCTTCATTGAATATATGCATTATCTTTTTGCTTCTCTAAAGATACATCTTTTCATAATTCTGCAAAATTATCTTTCATATATATGTTACTATGATACATGGAAATAATTTTTTATTTTTAAAAACTAAACTTTTTTAGGGGAATTTTTAAAATATATTAGTACTTTGAAAAATATCACCAATTAACAATTTTTGTGTGTTATTACATTCAATTGTTTTATTATAATAGAAACCCATAAAGATGTATATTTATGCATACAATACTAATTTAGTATCTATACTATTATCAAATCAATTAAATGGATTTATTACACCACATTGCAACTTGAATGTTGTAATATAAATTTTCATTGAAGAAAATTGAAGATATATAATGTAAAGTCTCGAGAGTCAAAACTTATTTTCTTAAATTAATACTTTAATAAAAAAAAAAATTGTTAATACACATCAGAGTTTTAAGTGGACTATAAGTCTAAAATACTTGACAAAATCAATATTTATATATATAAATAATAAAATATTAGCCACCGATTATGATTTTAACAAACCCATTATTATTTATTTATGAAAGGAAACAAAAACCCCTCTGATTTCTGAAACAAAAACCCCACGAAACCCATATTTTATTAAGGGAAATAAAAACCATTGCTGAAAACTCAAAACCCACGATTAATGGCGGCCAGAGAGAGAAAGCTTCTCCTTCATGAAAAAGTTGAGGTACTTCTATTCTTCGTAGTTCTTGCGCGTGGCCGTAAGTGTGTGAAGTTATGTACTGTTTGCCCAATTTTTTCTGGGTTCTTCCCTTTTGATCATTACGTTTTTTGCTTCTTTTGATTCCCCCCTTTTTTGTTGAATTATGTCAATTTATTGATTTCTTGATGCGTTATTTCGTTAATGTAATGTTTTGTTATTCGTAATTTTATCTGCATTATATTCTCTGTCGGCAAACCAAAGGACTCTGTGTTGTTGTTCTTTGCATGTGGGTTTTCTTTTATCATTCATGATCGAGTTGATGGTGGGCTTGGATTGAGCGGACTTGTTTTAGTAATTAATTTGGTTTTGATGGACATGCAGAATTTATATTTGTAAGAATTGTATATGTATTATATAATTAATCTGGAATTAATGAGTTTTATGTACAAGCATCGTTACTCCGTCTAGATTCTGAGATAAATGAGTCTAATTATGGAAATTTTTGTTTTACGACTTGTATTGCTATATATGATGATCATCTTTCTTGTTTCTATTTATGGGTCTTGTGAAATTTTTTGCTTAGCTCAAGCCTTGAGGAATTTTGATCAGGTGAGGAGCCTCGAGGACGGGTTTCTCGGTTCATGGCACTCTGGTGTCATAATCGCTTGCGGAGAATTGGTTCGTGCAGTTCAGTATGATCACCTTCTGCATGATGATGGCTCTAGTAAGCTGGTCGAGCAGGTGAAGGTGACCCCTGCAATTGATGGGGTTCTCGATCAAGAAATTAAGAGGCCGGATGAGTACAGGGGCTTAATTAGGCCTTCTCAAACTCCCTGTGTTATAGGGGAATGGAATCTGCATTATGGAGAGTGTGTCGACTTGTTTTACGAGGATGCCTGGTGGGAAGGAGTGGTATTTGATCATGAAGACGGGTGTGAGAGACGAAGAATTTTCTTTCCTGACATGGGTGATGAAATGGAAGGGAGGGTTGGTGATTTGCGGTCGAGTAAGGATTGGGATGAGGTTACGGAGGAATGGAAACGTCGTGGAAACTGGCTGTTCCTTGAATTAATAGAGGAACTGGAGCAAGAGTGGCCTCTTCTTGTATCTGTGAAGCAAATATGGTATGAAGTGAGGATGAAGAGTGGCTTTGCAAAGGTTCGGGAGTGGACTTCCTCTCAACGGGATTTATGGAAAGAATTACTGTTGCAGGTTTTACATGATAATCTTAAGGTTGCTGTTGAGATGCTTTTTGCAGACCTGAACTCATCCTGCAAATTAGCAAAATCAGGACAAACATTATTAAGATTTTCAGAAAAAGCTTTTGATTCACTTCTAAAATCTGAAGTATTTTTTCGTAGTTCTCGTGCTGTTGTACCCTTTAAGCCTACTTTCCAGTCTGATGAAGGAATTCTGCAAACTGATGTAAATGATGAAAGCAATGATCAGGTTCAGAAACAGGACGATCAGATTCAAACCTCAGTTAGACGCACCAACGAACAAACGCCATCCATTTCCAGCCCTGCTTCGCCAATTTTGTCTAGTGATCCAGATGAAGATTCTGAAATTGATTCTGATAATTTTGATGAATCTCCTAATACAAGTTTGAAATGGCCACGAGAAAAACAGAAAAAATCAACCAGGAAGGGAGGACTCAAATGGCAGTCAGCTGTACCTCTGATGATTTCTGGGCCTAAGTGTTGCCCTGATGCCATTGAGGAGTGTAACAAGTTTCATAGGTTGAAAAAGACTTGTCCATATGCGCTCCAGTTGGATGCTAGCAAACATCTACTGAATTTGGGCTGGACAATTGAGTTTTCACGTGCAAGGTTTCTTAAGAAACGCTACTTTTCCCCTGAACGGGATTTATATTATTCATTTCGTAAGGTTTGTATGATGTTTGACCATGACTTTGAGTCGGGACCACGACCTCAAGTGGTTGTGCGCCAAAATTATGACATTAGAAACTCTGTAAGTTCACATGAAGAAACACTCTCACCTCCTGGAAGGTCCCAACCTTCCAGTGAGTTGTCCAAGTCGTGCACTCCTTCTGAAAAGCACAACATTGAACCTGAATATTGCCCTGAAGCAGTGAAGGATTATTGTTTATTCCGTTCAAGGACAAAAATCCGAGGTGGATCAAGTAAGGAAGGGAAATTGAAACTCATGAAAGCAAAGAGACACTTATCTGCAATTGGGTGGTCTTTTTATTACCACCCGAAAAAACACAAAAGGGAATTACGTTATCACTCACCTACTGGAGCAGTGTTTTTCTCTCTTGCTTCAGCCTGTGAGTGGTGTATAAAAGCTGGTGAACTTACTCCCACTGATCTCTTTACTGCCACGGGAAAAGTCATAAATGTAGATCCCATCAACGACTGTGATGATGATTTATCCACAAGTAAATCACCTCTTCCATTATTTGCAATGGATTCCACTGGAAATCTTCCTTTAGTAGAGAATGACATGTTTGGGAATACGCAGTTATCTGACATTCCAACATCTGAGGGGTTTGTTCGTAAGACCAGAATGACGAGGAAGAGGAAAAAGCATGAATCAGACTGTATTGAAGTCTCACCATCTCCCAAGAGAGGAAGGAAATCCAGTGCATCAATGAGATTGAGAGGAGATTCAACTACTGATTCTTCAACCCCGGTGAGACGATCTAGTAAAAGAGTTCGTGACAGGGTTGCTTCTTCCTCTCAGCAGACACCTCGAACTATCTTGTCTTGGTTGATTGACAATAACGTGGTTTTGCCAAGAGCAAAAGTTCAATATCGCAGTAGCAAAAATGGTCCTCAAATGGCAGAAGGACGAATATCTCGTGAGGGGATCAAATGTAGTTGTTGTGGAATAATCTTTAGTCTTAGTAAATTTGAAGCACATGCTGGCAGCAGTGATCACAGACCTTCAGCAAATATCTTTTTGGAGGATGGTAGGTCTTTGCTTGACTGCCAGTTGCTACTGAAACGACGTAATAACCGAAATCCAAGGCTAGAACGTCAACTGAAGGGAACCCAACATAATAAAACAAGTGACAATATATGTTCTGTCTGTCACTATGGAGGTGAATTAGTTCTGTGCGACCGCTGTCCATCCTCATTTCATACTCAGTGTCTTGGCTTAAAGGTATTTCCTACATTGATTCTCTTGTTATGTTTAACATTGTCTTACACTACTTGATTATTCATTTCTTTTGAAAAATAGGTATTGACGATCAAGTTAAATCTCTTAGGTTGTGTTGGTGTCATTTAGATCTCTTGTGTTTTTCACCATGTTGAGCTCTAACAGGAGGTTCCAGATGGTGATTGGTTCTGCCCGTCATGCTGCTGTCAGATTTGCAACAAGAGCAGATTTAATACAGGAAATAGACTAGCCAACGACTCATCTTTACTCACCTGTTGTCAGTGCGAGCGACGATGTAAGTTACCTATATAGTTCCATATCTACTTGTAAAATGAATTAAAAGTAAATGCTTTACTATATCATGCTCTAATTGCTAACAACTTCATGTAGATCATGCTGAGTGCCTCACAAGTGAAGAAGATACAAATGGTTATTCTGAAGATGATTGGTTCTGCCAGAATACGTGCCGACAGGTACCATTACGTGTTTTCCTTTTATAAAGCTCTATGTGCTTATTGTGGTAATTGCTTCGAGTTGAGTGTGACTTGGATGTCTAATAGGTTTTGTTATTACATTTTGATGTGCAAAATTGCCTGAATTTTAGAATAATTAATGAAAAATAATATCTTTTAATGCAATTAAATTTAAAAGCATAGAATGCTGTCATGATTAGATAGTAACATCTAAATTTTTTGGTGACTTTGTTATCTAAACATGACTGTTCTTTTGCAGATATTTTATGGTCTGTGCAGGATTCTGGGGAAAAAGATTCCTGTGGGAATTGAAAATTTGAGTTGGACTTTAGTGAAATACATGGAATCTGATTCTTCTAAGAATGAAGCATCTGACGATGAGGTTTTGGTGGAGAGTTACAGCAAGCTTAATGTTGCTCTTCATGTGATGCACGAATGTTTCGAACCCGTCAAAGAGCCTAGGACCAAGAGGGATCTAATGGAAGGTGTTATCTTTAATAGATGGTATGCTAATCTCATCTTCCTATTGCTACTTGTGCATCATTTTAGAGCTTCTCTAGAGTCCATTGCTATGCAATTACGGAATATATTTCTATTTTTGTGTGTCCTGGTGTTTCTTGTTCGTCTTGTCCATTCCTACATCTAGCAAATCTCACATTATATGAGTTGGTTCACTGTTCACTTAGGTTATTATACCTTTGGCATTATCGATCTTGAATTCATGTAGGAGACTGCAGTGATAGTGAGGAGACAATAAAGACTTTAGGAGGAAATTTGAGGATAACTGAATCCTGTAAGAAAGCCTAAATTTCTTCTTTGTGTTTGTTGTTCTCTCTGGCATCTTCTAAACAGATGCCGTTGTTCTCTAATTTGTATGCAAGAAAGCTAGGTCATCACTGTCTGCTTGTTTTCACTTTCTCTCTCTTTACGTATTCAAAATTTTCATATTGTATCATATTAATATGATCATATCTTACCAAAAGTTATGAACTAAATTAATTTATATGGATAATATTGGACCTGCACTGGATTGAAATTATTATGTTTTAATTGAATGTTATCCCCATGTACCTTGACTCTCTGCTTAGATCCATGTTTATTTATTATATTGAGGACTTAGGAATTATAACATATACAAGTCATACTAATATCTGGATTTACAGGTCAGAGCTAAACCGTCTGAACTTTAAAGGGTTTTATACAGTAATATTGGAGAAGAATGATGAATTGATCTCAGTGGCTAACGTGAGGTATTTGATGCTTCACATTCTTATTTGCACCTCCTTTTTACTGTTCTATAGAAGTAACTTGAATTCTATGTCTTACTGACTCCAGGATATATGGCAAAACAGTTGCAGAAGTCCCTCTGGTGGCAACACGATTTCAATATCGTCGACTTGGGATGTGTAGAATCTTGATGAATGAACTTGAGAAGGTACTGTATTCCTATAATGTACAACTTCATGGTTTTGCTTCGTTTCCTTCTTTTATTAAAACTTTTATCCTGAGACATGTGATGTACCTGCATAATGAGTCATCTTGCTAATCATTATCGACACTATTATACAGAGAAAAAAAAATTAAATTTGTCATGTAAAATCTTATCCCAGTTGTTTTCTCACCTTATCCCTTATAGTGTGTATTTTCCGTTGGGGATTTGCTGAAAAAAAAATAAATTGTGTGCATATTCCTCCCATAAACTTGCTGTAGACACCGTGTCTCCCTTCACTGAACACTCCTTTTTTAAGGTTGCAGACTTTCTAAGAAAAAATGACTTGCACTTCTATCAGTTGCAGTGCCCACTTTCTCTTATTATCATATCGAACTTCTCTACAGTTTGTTGGCGCTGTGTTATTTTGCTTATTTAATAAATTTGGTTTTGCAGAAACTCACGGAATTGGGAGTTGAGAGGCTTGTTTTGCCTGCTATTCCTAGTGTATTGAACACTTGGATAAATTCGTTTGGGTTCTCTAAGATGGATGAATCAGAAAGATTAAACTTTCTGGTCTACACCTTCCTCGACTTCCAGGGCACAGTATTTTGCCAGAAACTGTTGAAGATCGATCTTCCTGTGATTTTGAGACCTGCAGGTAAATGAAATGCTGCAAACTACTATTTGATCGGAGGATGTTACCTGCATTTTCTTCAAAAAATGGATCTAACCTCCCTTAACACCATTCTGCAGAAGCACAAGCAAACTGTTGTGACCATGTGAACAACATTGTCGACGTTGGGGCTGACAGAAACAGCAACAGTGCTGTTTCTGAAGTTTCTGAAGGGAAACAAGTAGAGGAGACTGACATTGTGAAACGAGAATCTACTAGGTAATGGCAGATGTATCTGTTTCTTTTAGACTTACAGTGAAAGAAATACATTTCATTAGGTAAAAATGTAAAATATGTTCTAATTATTAAACAAAAGTTTTTTATTTCGCATGTCAAGAATGTATATATTAAACATTATACACTTGAAGACATCAGACATGTGAAAAAATGTGCATACAGCCTTGTTGTAGCTTGATAATCTTTCTTAATATATCCGATTACATTTCTCATATCGATGTTTCAATTCAAGATACGGGCTTTGGTTATTCATTTTTGCTCTTTACCTCAGCATCAAAACAGTAGCTAACAACGGAAATGCCAGTTGCTCTTCTGAGACAGCCATTGTGGTACTTCATTAGCTCAAACCTTTTTATCACCCAAGTGTTTGCATCTTGTCAATGAAATTTTCACTGTGAGCTATGCCTGCAGGTGGTGGATCAACCAACTCTCCTGGACTACTCGACTTTCAAATCCACCCTTGACTATCCTCCTTTACGAGACACGAGCAACAACAAACAATCTGGAAACAACACTGAGGGCGCGCTGATATGCTACAAGCGAAGGAAAATATTCGCCGCCTGCTGAGGGTAGTCGTCTCAGTAATGTACCTCAACTTCTTCCTGTAGTACTATCATGCTACTGCTCGTGAACCCTCAGATTTTGGGAAGTAAGCTGAAGATACACGAAGTAGCTGAAAATACGCAATATGCCCGTGTTGAATTTTTCTGTACAGATTACTAGTTACTAGCTATCTATACGAAACTCTAACATCCTGCTGGTTTTTCAATGTCTTCAGCAGAGTTTTTTGAAACTATCCGTAGAAACAACGCGTTCGACGTGCTTCCTATGATATTGCTCACAGTTCTCTTGCTTCTGAGCTTAAGCTCAAATGCCTTGCACTTGTTTGGACTAATCTTGTTACTCCTTTTATCCTCAGGTCCCCCCCTCTGTATTTATCATTCCAGCGGCCAAGGAATATGGTATGTGAAGTTCATTTATTTCTAAGAAATTTCAAAATGAACAATTTTTTGCTTAATAGTTGCAGTTTGGAAACTTTAAGATAGCAATTTGAGATTACATGTATATGTTTATTTGAATAAACTAATACTTAATCTTGACCTCATCATATTAATTCTAGGGTCGATTGCAAAGATGGTGTTTGAAGTTTGAACTTTCTAAAAATATCATCTTTGTGAATTTCTATATTACACACACACACTCACACATGGTATTATAGATTGTATTGAAAGGGGTTTTTGTCCATGCCTCAAGGATTATTATATGTGAGCTTATAATTTATACAAATTGAAATGATAGTGTATGAAAGAAATCAAAATCTTGGAATTCGTGCATTAACCTTTTTTATGCCCTGGGAACATGCAACCTACTACTACCTCTGTCCCATGATAAGTGGCTACTTTCTTTTGGGCACGGGTATTTAGGAGAAGAGTGTTTAAAGGGTAAAAAGATAAAAAGTGGTGGAGCCCACATCTTTTGTGTGAGAGAGGGTATTTTCATATTAGGAAAGTGGCCACTTATGATGGGACAGCCCAATAAGGAAATGTGGCCACTTATGACGGGACGGAGGGAGTATTTTTTATGTGTATTGGGTATTCGGTACGTGTACAGTAATTTGCAAACTGCAAATAAGAGATAAAATATACCTAAAAAATCAGCAATCAGGTGTGACAACTCGAATTACTAACTTTTAATTGTTTTTTTTTTTAAATTGTAATATTAAATTTAAAGACCGCATCACAGTGAATTTGGACTTTAATTCTTTTTAACCTTAGGTGTATCATATTACTGCTAGGCCAAACACATGCACAGAAGTTTTAATAGTAGCAGTTTTTTGTGTTCCAAATTGGTAACTATTTTGGCTCTTCTTGATGGCTCTTACTTGGAGTTGAGCGTTTGAATTCTGACTGCATTTAAAGTGGTAGACTAACTATATCTAATATTGAATGGAATTATTTTCCCTCTCTTGTTTTATTTATTTATTTATCTTTTGAAGGGTTGATTTTTGTATATTGCTTTATAACAAAAAGATAAAATATAAAAGTTATAGAAAAGGCTACCTTTGAGGCATAGAGATGTACACGTGGCCAGTATATGCACACCATACATGCCATATCACTTCTCTTAATCAGGACCTTTTAAGTTTACAAAATTATTTATTTATTTATTTATTTTGGTATCAAAGTTGAGAATGTGACTTGTGCTAATTGTGATACCTCAAGTTCCGAAGCACGGATGATCATATAATAAAATACAATATTTAAAGTAATAAATAGTATAAGTGGAAATAAAATACAAGATTCAGAGTAATAAATAATCTTATATATATATATATATATATATATAGGGATGATTTCATGTAGAAACTTATTCTAGTGTGAAACTTAAAAATTTTTTTACACCATTGATCAAGATAAAATAGGTGATCACGATAATGACACATGGATTTATATATTTGAATAGCTAATTTTTGGTTTTAAATTTTTTAATCACATATAGGGTAGAAGTGTCAATTTTTAATTTGGATATCCCTCAACCCGGTGAATGAGGGATTTGAAATCCTCTTTCCAAAAATTAATCCTAAAATTAAAGCATATTTGATGATTAACAATTACATTAGCAATTTTTTCCTCTAAGAAACAAAATATTTATTTTAAAGTTATTATTCTAAATGCATTATTGTTGTAAAAGAAATGCATTATTCTTGTAATTGCATTATCGTTTTTATTAACAATTTGTTACATGATTTCTTATTTTATTAAATATATTTTTAATTAATATTTTGTATTTTATTATGTATAAATTAATTATCTATTATGCATGCCTTATTCATTTTTTTTCGCCTTTGCATCACAATCATCAAACATTTATTTCTCCATTAAAGGGTTTATTTTTTAGCCTTTGCATTTTAATGATTATATTATGCATAATTAATACTTACAAATGCATAATCAGAGCACAATATGCATAATGAGAATATTATGCTTAATTAATAAATACATTATGCATAATCGGAGCACAGTATGTATAAATCAGTATAATGAGAATATTATGCATAATTAATACTTGCATTATAATTGGAGCACAATATGTCCAACAATATGTCATAATATCATTTTCCTTTTTATATACATTTGATTAGATATATTTAATAAAGTGCAGTGCAGTCTTTAATTTTCATGCATATTAGAGCATGTGCAACGAACGGGCGGGCGGGCGCGGATGCTTTTGGGATACGTGGCGCGCTCCTATTGATCAACGGATTAACCGTTTTTTGACCTTTTTATTTTTTTTAATTCATAATTTTTATCTATATATACTATCTATATTTCTCTTCATTCTTACATCTATCTTCATATTTCTTCCTCAATTTTCTTTCATTGTTGCAATTTTCTTCGTCTCTCCATTGAATCATGTCGGGCGACGATCGTTTCCATAGAAAAATGGAGGAAAATAGGCGGCTCGCTCTCGAAGCAACTAAATTATACGCAGAACTACTCGAAACACGTGAGCGAGAAGAGGACGAAGAAGAGAGACGACGTAATCGCCCAAAAGGAGCTTACACCAACCAGAACTGTCCTATGGTTTGAAGAAAATTTAGTGGAGATCATGTATGCTTGTATTATCTTACATAATATGATTGTCAAAGACGAAGGCGAGCATGTGAGTAATTGGGCCCCCGAAGAGCCATCGAGCTCGACAGACAACGAGGGTGCGACTCGTGGAGCAACCGATGCATTTGAACAATTTTTAAAAAGAAAGGTAGACTTTCGCAATGCGAGAGTCCACGCAAAACTAGAGAATGATTTGATCGAAGAAATGTAGGCACGCTTCGGTGGGATTAATATATTTTTTTAATTCATTTTTTTTATGTAATGTTTTTTTTCAATTCAATAAAATTTGCATTTTAAAAATAATTGTTATTTAAATTATGAAAATAAAAATAAAATCATTAAAAAAATAAGAGTGCCCACCAATGTGGGCAAATTTCCAGTGTCCACTCTACCCCACAAAAACTAATTTAATATTGGTGGGCACAAACTTTTTGTGCCCACCATTGCTCATGCTCTTATTATGAAATATATTCATTATATTGGTTTCAATTTGCAAAAAAATGGATTAACAAATTCCTATTAATTGAATATAAAATAAAATTTGTAAACATAATAAATTAAAATAAATCTGACATCTTTAATTTCTAAAATGAGTGAAGGATAAAGATGACATCAAAATAAAAGAAAAAATGATGATTGTCGCGTCATAATTAATGAACTTATAAATGCAAATATTTAGCATTCCTTAATTTAAGGAAGTAATGGTTATATCTCAATTACTAAAGACATAATTATCCTTTTAACCATATAATATGCAATTAAGTAGATAAATAATTTTATAAATCTACAATGATTGATCCATTAAGATCTACGGTATAAAAAAGTTTCTAGATTCTACGGGGTAATTAGTTTCTATTTGATATATATTTATATATATATATATGGAGCGGATCTGGTAAGAACACATCTTATATGAGAACGTAAGAACAATATATTTTTATTATATCGGAGATGCATAAAATGCAGAAAGTAAATGCATAAATATTTTAATGCATAAACTACAATAACTTAATGCATTAGCATTTCAATGCATAAATTAGAGTAATTAAATGCACGGTTAAATCTGGACCGTAGATCAACAAGGATCAAGGGTCCAGATTTGTTCTTATTTCTCACCTAAGAAAGTGTTCTTATTTGATCCGTGCTATATATATATATATATATATATATATATATATAATTTGGTTCATATAAAAACTAGTCTCCGTGTAAAAACTACAAACTAATCTCAACCGTTGATCATGGTATGATCTACGGTTTAATAATCAAAGCATGAAAATAAGACGTAAAAAGCATGAATTTATATAAGCATCATTTTTTATACAGAAAGCATGAATCGAGAATAGCACTATTAAGCATCATTGTATACATTAAAAAACATGATATATAATGAAAAAAGCATGATTTGTAGTTTGTACGGGAAAACCAGTTTTTATACTAACTCATTCCTATATATGCAACACGCACACTTGTACAATTGTTAATACATATAATACTTTCTTACTAGACATGCATTGTAAATTACCATGAACTAGAGTTCAATTTTATATTCCTAACTATTATAGTCACAATTTTTATTCCACTTTATAAGTAAAAAATGATTTCAGAACTTTCTATTTTACGACCAGGATAAAGTGAGATAGCGACACTTCCATATTTGAAAATTAAGTGTCTGGTTTAGTACCGAATAATGATAATTAATTTACCAAAAAATATTAATTTGAAGAAGTAAAATCCGATTTTGGGACCTCCTCGTTTACAAGGAAAGTGGTAGCACTTAAATATTATAATTAAGATTAAACGTACTAATCCAAATTGAACTCAGTCACAAATCCCATTAAATCAGTATTCAAATATTAATCATATTTAGTGCTCATTTGGTTCGAGAAGAGGAATGGAAAGGGAACGGAATCAGGTTGAGGGGAGGAATAGTAATAGTAAGTGTTATTTTTATTGGGTGTTTGGTTCAACAATGGAAATGAATCACTTTGTGAAATGATTCCGGAGAGGAAAAATTTTTATTGCCGCTCTAATTTGGAGGGTAACATTTTGAGGGATTGGGTTACCCTCAAGTAAGGGCAATAGTTAACCCACTATCCAAACCAAACAATGAGTAATGGATTCAATTAATTGAATCTTTTTTCATGTCCAAAAAATACCGAACCAAACATGGTTTAGACTTACTATGGTGCTAGAAAAGGGATCTTCTGTTATATGAGTATTACTTACCAAAAAATATCTGATATCGCATTCCTATAATTACGAATACATCTGTAAAACTAAAATCATCCCTATAAAGATAACATTATGATATAGTGATTAGTGAACTACAATAATAGCATGTCCAAATCGAAACACCCGAAAAAAGAGAGATTCTATGGCTACATAAAATCTTTTAATACAATAGTATTTAATACTGAGATAAAGATCGAGCTTGGACCCCACAAAACCATCGCCACTACATACATAACTTCGTACCCCTTTGTCATAATTCGTATATCTTCAAACAATTAGAAGACGAGGGTAAAACTAAAAATATTTTGAGTCTATTTTTCTGTTGACTTCCCAACTCATTCACAAGACCATCGCAATTCACAAGAGTGAGATTTATTTTGTGATGTGGATCTCATGGAACATACTCCTTTAGTCCCCGAATGAATATTTTATTATGAATAAAATTTATTTTTGAATAAATATTTTATTTCCAAGTTTTATTAGAAAATAATATCATAACATTTTATTTTGTCTATATCCTCAACACAAATTATTTAATTGTTCAATTAACCATGCATAAGTCAATAAAGAGGGATAAAACGAGTAAATATTATCATTGAAAACTGGATGAAAGGAGTATACAGCGACGAGAGATTTATCCTGTACGCACATCGAAAAAAGAAAAAAAAAAAAAGTAGTTAAACCAATACCACAGCAAAAAATCCCAATTGTCACTATATATATATATATATATATATATTTCTCCATGTAGTGCGAAAACTGAATAAAACGCATATCAAAGATTGACTAAAATTCTCAATTAAACATAGAATCTGATGACATATTCCATCTAAATTATGACAGAGAATCCAAGTCCGACCCGACCCGACGAAAACGATATGCAGGTCTAAAACCCAATCCAATCCGGACCTAAGAGGCGATCCGAGCCGGCTTCACTCGGAGCGGTTGGCGTACCTCTCTACCTTAGGATCATTGAGATTGATGCCCACCATAGCCTCGCCGAGGCCGCAGCTCACCTCCGCCAGCACCTCCGGATCGCTGTAGTGGGTCACCGCCTGCACGATGGCCCGGGCCCGTCGGGCCGGGTCTCCGCTCTTGAACACGCCCGACCCGACGAACACCCCGTCGCACCCCAGCTGCATCATCAGCGCCGCGTCTGCCGGCGTCGCCACCCCTCCGGCGGCGAAGTGCACCACCGGGAGGCGCCCGAGCTGCTTCGTCTGCATGACCAGGTCGTACGGCGCTTGGATCTTCTTCGCGAAGGAGAACACCTCGTCGTCGTCCATGTTGCGGAGCACGCGGATGTCGCCCATCACCGACCGCACGTGCCGCACCGCCTCCACGATGTTGCCGGTGCCGGCCTCGCCCTTGGTGCGGATCATGGCGGCGCCCTCCCGCACACGGCGGAGCGCCTCGCCGAGGTTGCGGCAGCCGCAGACGAAGGGGATGCGGAAGTTGTGCTTGTTGATGTGGTTGTCCTCGTCGGCGAGGGTGAGGACCTCCGATTCGTCGACATAGTCGATTCCGATGGCCTCCAGGATCTGCGCCTCCACGAAGTGGCCGATTCGTGCCTTCGCCATGACCGGGATGGTCACGGCCTGCTTGATTTCCTTGATGAGCTGGGGGTCGGACATGCGGGCCACGCCGCCCTGGGCGCGGATATCGGCGGGGACGCGCTCAAGGGCCATGACGGCGCAGGCGCCGGCCTCCTCCGCGATGCGGGCTTGCTCCGCCGTGACGACGTCCATGATGACGCCGCCTCGGAGCATCTGGGCGAGACCGACCTTGACGGAGAAGGGGGATTGCTTGGTGGTTTCGGCGATGGCGCCGTTGCCGTAGACGGTGACGACTCCGCTTCCGGCCATTGGTTGTGGATGAGAGAGGGTAGGGGTTGTAGAGAAAGAGTGGAGAGAGATAGGGTGTGGGGAGAAATGGGTGGAGGGTTAAGTAAGAGAAGGAGAGAAGGGGGTGGGATTGGGACTCAAGTGGTTGGGCCAATTTCTCGAACATCTTCCATCTATGGGTCGAATATTTATGCAAATTGAATTTTGGGTTGCGAAATTGATTTAATTTCCAAAAATAATAAAAATAAATGGCGAAGATGAGGCCAGCAGGTGCAGAAATCAAAAGGCTGAGAGTTTGGGATTTCCGAGGAGGCTAGGGTTTGGGATTTTTCGTTACTGATTGGCACAAATGGAGGCGGTTTAATATGCCACAAAATAGAATCTTTTCTTATTAATTAGTTTTGTTTTTTAATTCTTTTAGTAATTCTAATATTATTGTGTGTGTGTCAATATGACGTGTATTTTCTGAGAATTGAATGCATATATTTATAATTCATATTTAGAGCGATTCCACGCAGAATTCTCAAAATTTTTGTTATTAAATCTCTTAAAAGTTTCCCTCATACTATTTATAATTTCTGTTTTATAAATACAAACAAAAGTTCTCTTATTTTCAACTAAATAATCTATAAAAATTGTCGGTTTAACTCAATTTATGAGATATGATAGATTTAGGGAAGTATAAATTTGAGAGAAGATTTAGGAATGTGTAAATATTTTTGTGGACCCTACCCAATATGAGAGATCTGCTAGATGAGCTTTTCATCTCATTTTTAATTATTTTAGCCTAAATTTAGAGTTAATGATGATTTTGAGAGAACTGCTGGGGGTGCTCTTATACCACCGATATTACATCTAGTTTGCTGAATGATTAGGATGTCATCCTAATATCTTATTTGGAACAAAATATATTGTCCTTTATAATATATATGTTCGGATGTATTATATTAATTTTTATTATTTAGTATATCACCTAAAAAGTATGATGCATACGACTGCAAATAATATATCAAATATTAATTTATTATTAAATTAAACTATTATAAATTCCCCCTCATATTATAATATAAATTGATATTACTAACCAACATAATATTTGAGATATCATAGTCAAATATATCAAATCTTATCTCATACTCCCTCCGTCCCATTGATAACGTCTCATTTTTCTTTTTCGTTTGTCCCATTGATAATGTCCCGTTTTCAAATAAGGAAATAATTAACTCTTCAAAAGTGGTGGAACCTACTATTTTTCTATTTTTTCACCATTCTCCTTAATAACCGTGCCCAAAAGAAATGAGATATTATCAATGAGACGGAGGAGTAATTGCTAAGCAAATGAGAAATAAACCCAACATCAAATTTTGACTGTTATATGACATTCTTTGGATTTATATCGACAGAAACGTTAGTTACTGATAGTACCGGCCTCATCCTGGGCCTGACCTAAGGCTAATTGGGTCTATATATTAAAGTTCGGCCCACAGAGTTCGGCCCAAACAAAGTCAACATCTGCCTTGAAGACCAAGTAACGAGGTCCTACTTTGGAAGAAGATAGAATTCTACTATGAATGATAATCGGATATGCATGTATTAAGAAACTAGATATGTAAAAGGAGTCCGATCCCTAGAAGGATTAGGGCTTAATTCAAGGCTTATAAATAGATGCAAGATTAGAGGTGTAAGGACATTCAATACTCATTGTACTCTTAAGCATAATAAAGGCTCTCTATATTCTCTCCCGTGGACGTAGATCACATCGATCGAACCACGTATATCCTTGTGTCATCGCGTTATTATTTCTTTTAGCTACTTTCGCAAACCCTAGATTTATCATTGGCGCCGTCTGTGGGAAACGTTGAATCGACGGTCCTGTGGTAGCTGATCAACGATGGTAACGCGATCGCAAAGCATGCGGGAAGCCCAAAACCAACAGGAGAATACCAACGAAGCAGAAAGTCACCCCGTAAAGAGGGGTATTCGCCAGAAACGCAAGTCGGTTCCAAAAGAGGGGCACAACAATGACCCAATAGAAGAAAATCCCTACGAAGGGATGCCCGAGCTAGAGGACATCCCTCAGAGAGACTCACCGCAAAACCGGCGTAGGAGGGTACATAACGGACAGTCCTTTGGAACAGGTGATACTCCTGAAGGGTACGTCGAAGAAATCAACGACGAGTCAGAACCGAAGGAATCCGAGTCGAAGGGTCATGATCTCTCCGGAGACTTCGACCTTGCCACCACCTACGCCGCCACGGAATTCGCTAAAGCACATAAGGAGAAGTTCAAGCGCTTCCTTGCAGCAGCTCGGAAATCCTCAATACCCGAGGCTAGGGAGAGTTCAACGCGGAATTCCCAACCTAAAGCTCCTCGCTACACCGAAAGGCAGGAACCGGGGCTAAGGGGGAGGCACGACCCCCGGCGGGGTTCAGTTCGATGTCAGAGTCCAAGCTCGCAGCGGAGTCCCAGGCGACATCATATCCAAATGCGACCTCGGAGCCCCAGAAGGAGCTGAAGTCCGAGCTATAGCGAGAGTCGCAGTCCCCCGAGGAACCAACACCGACGTGAAAAGGAACCAGCTCGACTTGTCAGCCCGTTCACCGACGAGCTGCTTGACACCAAACTCCCCACGGTGTACAAGTTGCCAAACATTCCGGCCTACAATGGGCTAGATGACCCCCTTAACTTCTTAACACGTTTCAGGTACAGCATGCACAACCAGGGCCTTAGAGATGAACACATGTGCAAGCTGTTCCCCGAGATGCTAATCGATTATGCTCGAGCTTGGTTTGATAGCCTCCCAACTGGCAGCGTGGGGTCCTGGACCTATTTGGAAAAAATGTTTAAGCAAAGATTCCATACAAAGGTTCAGGCTCGCCGAGACACTTCCTACCTCCTATCGGTGAAGCAAAAGGACAAAGAATCTATAAGGGAGTACGCTTCCAGATTCATGCAGGAAAGCTTGAAAGTCGATAAAATCGACGATGTCTTCCTCATCTCGGCCTTCCGAAATGGGGTTGCTCCTGGGTCCCTGAATCAGGAGCTCGCTAAACAGAAACCTGAGACAGCTCAGGAGATGTGGAGGATTGTATACCAGTTCGCTGATGGCCAAGATGCGGACCGATTGAAGTGGGAAGAGACCGAGAAGAAGAGAACTGAAGGTGATCGAGGTCGGAATGATCGTGATCGGAGAAGTGCTCATGAGCGCCTTCAACGAGGACCTATCCAGTCCCGGCTCGGGCCAGGACCTATCCAGTCCCGGCTTGGACCTCGGGGGGGACCAGAGCCATCTCAACGGCCTCCTTTTGTGAAAACGAATGCTGAGATCTTCGTACTCCACGAGGACTGGTTCGATAAACCACGTCCTATGTCGGGGTCTAAACCTCGGGACAGAAACAAACACTGCTCCTTCCATGACGACCATGGGCACCACACGGAGGACTGCCGCGACCGCGCGGAACAGATAGAGAGGTTAGCCCATGAGGGAACTCTGAAGAAATACGAAGCCGGGGGGAAGAAAAACAGAAAAGGAAAACGGAAAGGAGGACAGGGTCGCTGTACTCCAAACAATAAGCGAGCTAAGGTCGATCACGACGATGAGGATGACGACCCTCAGTACGACGCACCACAGTACGACGGAGTGGTCTCCACCATCACCGGACTACCCCCGGGCATGACAAAAACTAAGTTGAGGGTAGAAGCTCGCAGACCACCAGTCCCATCGGGCGAGGAGCAAACGAAGAAGAGGTTCAAGAAGGGAGAAACAGTCACATTCTCTGAGGATGATCCTGTACCTACAGCTACACCACACAATGACGCCCTGGTGATACAGGTCGGAGTGGCCAACAAGATGGTCCATCGCGTATTCATCGATGGTGGGGCCAGCGTGAGCATCATCTTCCAACACTGCTTGGATAGGATGGGCCTCGACCCAGCTCGGGTGAACTCCACACCCCTGCCCCTCAAGAGCTTTACACAGCACGAGACGCGACCTGAAGGGAACATCGCGCTTGATGTTGCCATCGGCAGCCCGCCGACCAGCGTCAATAAGCTGATTCAGTTCTATGTGATTAAAGCGAACTCCCCCTACAACATCATACTAGGTCGGGATTGGCTAAATGCAGTAAGAGCCATCATTTCGCCATACCATTTGCTGTTGAAGATCCCGACCTCGGCTGTAATCCTTACTGTCCGAGGTGACCAGATAAAGGCCAAGGAGTGCATGCAGGTTGCTCTCCGAGGTCAACCACAAGCATAGCAATCAAAGTATCCCAAGGAGCTGGAAGAAACGACGTCGATCTCAGACACCTCGGCGGATCAGGTTCCCATATCCGAAACAGATCCAGCAAAAGTCGTCAAGGTCGGTTTTGTAGGAGGGCTTCAAACTCGCATGCAGGTAATCCAGCTCCTTAGGGAATATCAAGACGTCTTCGCCTGGTCTCCAACAGACATGACGGGGGTGTCATCGAAAATCATTATGCATAAGCTTAACATTAACCCGAACTCAACCCCGGTCAAGCAGAAACGACGATCATTTGCTGCCGAACGAAATCAAGTTATCTACAACGAGGTGCAACAATGGTTGAAAGCAGGACTTTTGTTTGAAGTCAAGTACCCAATTTGGCTAGCTAATCCGGTAGTGGTAAAGAAAGTAGAAGGAGAGTGGAGAATGTGTGTAGATTACACCGACCTCAATAAAGCTTGCCCAAAGGACTGCTATCCCCTCCCCAACATCGATGAAAAGATCGAATCCTTAGTGGGACACGAAGTATTCTGCTTTCTCGATCTCTACAAAGGATATTATCAGGTTCTAATGGATAAAGGAGATGCGATCATGACAGCTTTTGCGACAAGCTTTGGTGTCTTTGCATTCAAATATATGCCCTTCGGGTTAAAGAATGTCGGGGCGACATACCAGCGAATGGTCGATTTCCTCTTCCGAGATCATATCGGCAAGATTGTCGAAGTATATGTAGACGACATTGTCGTCAAGAGTAAATAAAAGGCTTCGGCAGTGAGCGACCTACGTACTACGCTCAACATACTAAGGCAGGCGAACCTCAAGCTGAACCCAAAGAAGTGCACTTTCAACGTGCGATCTGGAAAATTCTTAGGGTGCTGGATCTCGCCAGAAGGTCTCAAAGCCAACCCGCTGAAGGTCAGAGCCGTACAGGAGATGAAGGTATCCCGAACTATCCGTGACGTGCATAGGTTGACAGGATGTATAACCGCGCTAAGTCGTTTCCTCTCCAAGGCTGCCGAGAAACAACTTCCATTCTTCAAAATTCTCAAGAAGGCACCGGAATTTGGATGGGGACCAGAGCATGAGCTAGCCTTTGGGAAACTCAAGCGCTACCTCGGGGACTTACCAACCTTGTCAGTCCCCCAAAAGGAAGAACCCCTCTCTCTATACCTCGTAGCATCGGAGGAAGCAATAAGTGCAGTGTTGGTCCGAGACGAAGGAGATCGGCAGCTACCTGTGTACTTCGTCAGCCGAGTTCTAAAAGACCCAGAGACGAGGTATCAGCCTCTCGAGAAGGTCGCTCTAGCCCTGATAAACGCAGCTCGACGCCTAAAACCCTACTTCCAAGCTCACCCAATACAAGTTTTGACCGATCTACCACTTCGGCAAGTTCTCACTAAGCCAGAAGCTTCAGGAAGGATTGCGAAATGGGTAATCGAGCTAGGAGAGCATTCTATATCGTTCGGCCCCCGCCGAGCTATAAAAGGGCAAGTGTTGGGAAAATTAATAGAGTTTTGATTGGATACCAAAACCCCACTGACCCCAACCGAGTAGATGATCGCACAAGCCTAAGCGTTTTTCAGCTCACCTGTTTGAGCTTATAGAGTTTCTTAGTTTACAGGTAGATTCGCTGAAGACAGCAGAAGACACAGCTAAGCAGACAGCTTAAGAACTCAGCAGAAGCGGACTCGGCGAGCAAGACCAAGCGAGTCAAAGATCTGCAAGATATCAAGACCCAGCTCAGTGACGGAAGCCCAGCTCAGTGTCAAAGACCCAGCTCAGTGTAAAAGACCCAGCTTAGTGTCGATGACACAGCTCAGGTCTAAAACACAGCTCAGGTCAGTGACACAGCTCAGGTTGAAGACACAGCTCAGGTTGATGATACAGCACAGGTCTAAAGACACAGCAGAGTCCAAGCCGCTGAAGATACATCAGAGACGCTTAGCAGCTCGAAGACGAAGACCTTCTCAAAGACAAGATCCCGATGTCAGAAGATCTTATCTGAGGCAGTCAGATCAGAAAAGAACTAGCTTCTGCAGATGCAGACCTACTTCGTAGGTAAAGGCCAGAAGTCAACAAGAGTAGGTAAGATTCAAACGGCTCTATTCCAACGGCTAGTTTGAATCTTCACCTATATATATCTCTCCTCCACCATTGAAGAAGAAGCTGGTGAGGGGGCTGACAAGACGACTGAAGAAATAGAAGAAAACAGAAAAATGAACAACGATCTTCAAAGCCAAATCTTTCAAGAACACCCAGCCAGTCAGCTGTGTTCTTAGTTGTTCACATATTCAGTCATAGGCAGAATAGATCAGAATAAATATCTTAAGCCTAGTTTGAACGAGTTCATCATACTCCTTGTTCTTCATTGTAAGAACTCGTTCATAGTTGGAAAACCATACCCAAACCCAAACCCAGAAAGGTTAGGTAAAGGTACGCTTTCTCGAAGCGTGTAATTCGAGTGGTTAGGTTCTTCAGTACCCGGAAACTGAAGGTGTAGGCTTGACAGTGCCCGCAAACTGTTGGAACACAGCTCGGGTTAGAGTTGTGAAGTTGCTTGGTACTTGGAAACCAAGTGGTAGTGAATTACCAGTGAATCTGGTCGTGGACGTAGGAGGGGTTACTCCGAACCACGTTAAAATGCTCTGTTATTTTATCGCTTTGTTTTATGCATGTTACTAACCCTCATAAGCATACTTTTCAATCTGCATAAACTGACTAACTGAAAAGTGAAACAGAGCTTTGCAATATAATTTGAAGCAACAGACGGACTTTCCAAATCCACCACATTCCGCACACACACACAGCCAGCTGTGTCGATCAAGCTGCCATCCAGCTGGATCGAACACAGCCAGCTCTCTGAAAAGAGTTTTAACTTGGAAAAGTTTTTAAACCTTGGTGTATTCACCCCCCCTCTACACCAAGGTATCCGTCTTGGGACCAACAATTGGTATCAGAGCAGTGGTTCAAAAGATCACTGTATCTGTCAAGTCAGCTTCATTGCTGATAGTGGTCACCTGAACAGATCCTTCAAAGTTACAAATTTTTTTTAAAAATCATTATATTGCATACTGTCATGGAATCTTCTCTGTGCATGAATCTTCCAACATTCTCAGTCGATGATTATCAGATATGGAAGTTCAGACTCAAAAGCTTTCTGTGCGCGCAAAACGATATGATGTGGGATGTTATCACAGACGGACCCATCATCATCATGAAATCAGAAAGACAAGCAGAAACCTTACACAGGCCGAACCAGTACTCCGGCAAGTTGTGAAGCCCAAAAGGGAGTACTCTCCAGAAGAAAGAAGACAAGCTGGATTGGATAGCTTCGCTCGTAACGTCATCTCCTCAACGGTGACGGACGCTTATCTCAGCAAGATCATCAACTGCGAGACAGCTAAGGGGATGTGGGACACTCTAGCCAAGCTGTGTGAAGGCTCAGAGGAAATTCAAGAGAACAAATTCTCAGTTGCATGCCAGAAGTTCGACAACTTCAAGCAACTCCCCTACGAGTCCATTGATCAAATGGAGCTCAGATTCTCCAACCTCGTCATCGAGATCGAGACGATCCGAACTGGGCAATAAGGGCTTCATATTCCCACTACGAACAACGAAGTGGAATATGAAGCCCTTATTGCCGGACTGCGTCTCGCCCAAACCCTCCAGGTACGAGCTGTCAAAGTCCACTATGATTCCCAAGTTGTAGTCAACCACGTGATGGGGAGGTACGAGGTGAAAAGTGAGAAGCTGAAGAAATACCTGGAGAAGGTAAAGCTCCTAGAACAATCCTTCCAGTTCTTTAAAATAGTTCGCATTCCCCGAAGCCAAAATACCCGAGCTGATGAGCTAAGCAAGTTGGCAAACTCCCCAACTAGCTCGACGCTAGTAGAAGATGTCCGAAACAGGAGTATAGAAGAGGCAGAAGTCAATGCGATCATAGAGGACGACCCGAATTGGATGACCCCCCTAATAAGATGTTTGGAGAGCGGGGAAGTGCCCCAGGACAAGACGAAGGCTAGGAAAATTCTAGCTAGATCCACGCAGTACGTCCTCGAGGGAGGGATCCTCTATCGAAAGTCATATTTACAGCTCCTCCTAAGATGTGTTGGACCAAGGGAGACAGAATACATATTAAATTAAGTACACACAGGATCGTGCGGAAGCCACATTGGAGCTCGGATGCTAGCTCAGAAGATCATGCGATGGGGGTACTATTGGCCAACAATGGCAAAAGATGCGGAAGACTTCGTGAAAAAGTGCCTGAAATGCCAGCTACATACCAGAGTGACGTGACTACCCCAGACCGACCTCTCTACTATGCAAAGCCCGTGGCCATTTATGGAGTGGGGCATTGACATCGTAGGACATTTCTACCCGGCACCTAAGCAAAAACGGTTTCTAATAGTTGCCGTCGACTACTTCACCAAGTGGGTCGAAGCTGAACCTTCCACAAAAGTCACAAGTGAGAAAGCCGTTGACTTCGTCTGGAAAAATATCGTGTGCCGGTTCGGAGTACCGAGAGTCCTCATCTCGGATAATGGAACACAATTTACAAGCAGAGAATTCCGAGAATTTTGTGAAGGACTCAATATCCAGCAAAATTTCACCTCGGTCAACCGACCTCAAACTAATGGCCAGACCGAGGTCACCAATAGGACAATAGTGAATGGACTCAAGGCCCGCCTAGAGAAGGAGAAAACGGAGTGGATCTACAATCTCCAAAACGTCCTGTGGTCATACCGGACTACACCCCGAACTCCAACGGGAGAAACCCCGTACCGTTTAGTATACGGGTCAGAAGCAGTCATACCTGTCGAGATCGGAGCACCCAGCCCCCGCACTATCAATTTTTCCGCCGAAGCTAACGAAGAACAGCGCCGAACCGAACTGGACTTATTGGAGGAAAAAAGGGAACAAGCAGCAGATGGCTCGGTACAAACCGCAGATGGCTCGGTATTACAACCAAAGGGTTAAACCCCAACAGTTCCAGGTCGGTGATCTTGTGCTTCGAAACAATGAGATAAGCCTTTCAGAGAAGGTCGGCAAGCTCGAAGCCACGTGGGAAGGGCCCTACAGAGTACACGAAGTCCTCGGTAAAGAAGCTTACAAAATCGCCTATCTTTCGGGCGAGCTAATACCCAGAACGTGGCACATCGCCCATCTAAAGAGATTCTTCGTATAAGCAGCAAAGTCTTGCATATAGAGTCTTAAGTTTTCTTTTTGTCCTTAATGTTTTGTTTTTAACGAGCTCGTCAAAACTCTTTTTTGTTTTGGTCTTTTTTTTTAATAAAATTTCTTTTTCATCTTGCATCTTGTGTCTTTTGATTTGCTTATACGAAGTATCCATAATATCAAAAATCCCCTCATAAGGTCGAACTACGGTTCCCTTGCGTGGTCAGTAATGACCCGACATGGGGTAATACTATCCTATAATGCGCAAAGGAAACCTTTTCCGAGGTCCGAGCTCGTCTCCCTCCAAAAAGGAAGATCCCACGAGGTCCGAGTCAAACTCCCTCATAAGGATAATTAGTTCTCAACTAGGGTCGGAACCAAGTTCCCCCGGGAGAATAAAATACGAGGTCCAAACCATGGTTCCCTTGTCAACACAAAGAGGTCCGAGTTCAACTCCCTCCAAAATGCAACGTCCACATAAACCAATGAAGCAATCTTCACAAAGGACAGGAAGTTCAAAAACCAAATATATATATATATATATCTTTATTTCTAACAGTTTGTGTGTACATAAATTACAGGCAGAATCGAGCTAATCTATGGAGGAGGATGTTTCTTGCTAAAGCTAAGCCAATCCTCCTCAAATGAGGAAGGCCCCAAGAGATCATCAATCGAAATTCGACCCCGTCCCCGACCTCGACTTCTTCCAGCAGAAAAACTCCGACCTCGCGGGGTAGCCGAACCTCGCCCAACAGCTCGGCTATCTTGGCTCGGGCCGACCTGATGTCCCCGCGAGGCCGTTTTCACCTCGCGGGCAGGCATCATCCGAGAAGATGACGGAATGGCCGCGCGCTATTGGCCAGGAGAGCACGTAACTTAGGTCGGCGGTCTAATATACACTTATACCTGGACGCACTCTCTTTCAGCATGTCAAAAGCACCTTGAAACCCAAAAGACTCGGGGCCGAGTGCTTCTTTCAGCTCGAGATACTGCTCCAAGTCTTCTTTCGTCTTTAATTCCGCCTTGGATATGGTAATACCACCGCCGTGACAGATAATATCTTCATACTCGGCATGCTCATCGGCGATCTTCTCATAATCCTTGGGAACGCGGCCAGCTCGACCTCGGGCAACTTCCAACTCTTCCTCAGCCTGAAGAAGCTTAGCCTGAAGTAAGTCGGTACTTTCTTGAAAAGCGAGCTGCTTGACCTCAACCTCCTCACACAGCGCCTCGAACTTCATCTGCCATCCTTTCAGCTCGGCTTCTTGGGATTTCAACAGAGTACACTTTTGGCTGAAAAGCTCCTCAGCCCGGCGGCATTTCTCCCTCCATTGCTGAGCAATGGACCGTTGTTCAAGCAAATCTTGTGAAAGAAGAGCTATTTGAATGCGTAAAGTAGAAACATCGACAGAATCCAAGGTCTACACGCAAGAAAAGGAAAATAAATCCATTGATTCGAGGATGATAAGTACAAAAATACAATGTACAATGCAAAAAAAAAAAAACTAAACATCGCCGACCTTCTTATTTTGAGAAGGTGGCTGCTCGGCGGGGGAATTCTCCACATCCTTGCCAGAGGTCGGATTGTCACCAGTCCCGGCCTCCCGCTCCTCCTCCACTTTCTCTTCCTGGTCTTCGTCTTCTTCTTCCTCGTTGCGAAGAGAATCAAAAGCAGCATCCAGGTCGAGGTCCCGATCTACCGAGCAGTCAGCAATTTGCTCGACAGATAGCAGCGTGGACGAGCCGGTAAGATTTTCCAGGACGGGAAACTGACCGAGGTGATCTCGGACCACTCTGGCATACCGGGAAGGGAGAGCTTCATCTCCTAGCCGCTCGAAGCCATACTTGGAGACATCCAGGTCGGGGAAGTCCTTGGCGGCCCTCTCCAAAGCAGCCACGGCGAAGTTCCCGTTGATAAGCGTGGCCAAGTCATTGGCAAGCTCGGAGAAACTCTCCGACAACAGGAACCTCTTTGTATAGGCCCGGAGGAGCTCACCTTGGCTAGCTGCAAGGTTGGCCTCCCGGTCCTTCGCCGCATTCAGCTCGGACTCAAGCTTCCGAGCTTTCTCGGCCTCCGCCTCGGCCTTCGCGAGCTGAGCAACCAGCTCGGACTTGACAGCTTTCATGCCCTCTTCGGCCTTGATCAGCTCGGCCTCAGCCTTCTTCGCCCGGGCATTGGCCGACATCAGCTTTTATGAGTATTGGTTTTTCTCGTCCTCGTGTTTCGAGGACATCTCCCCGACGCTGTTCTTCAGCCATCCCACGAACATATCGAGGCCCTGCAAGAAGGAATGCAGTTAGCTACACAGGCAAGAATTAAGGGAAATTGTGTAATGAAAGCAATAAGTCTTCACCTCGGGAAAAAGCAGACCAACCGGCTTGTTGGGAGGAGCTACCGGGCTTGCGTCACTGCCAGTGACGTCGATAATGTCCACTTCGACCTGGTCCCCGACCTTCGATCGTTTCTGAAGTGGTTTGGGGAAAAGAGAGCGAACATTTGTCGCAGCAGATCCCCCGAGCTGACCCTGATCAGAGGAGGAGGCAGATCGTCCAGATAACCTCGCTCTTTTAGCCCCGCGAGCTGTGGCCTTGGCACCGACCTCTTTTAACTTCCCGAAGTTCTTCACTGCAAATCGAAAAAAAAAGGTGTAAGGACGACGAATCAGCAAACAAAACAACCCTAACAGCACTAGCGGTGCCTCACCCGTCGCCGGATCCACCATACTTTGGGGCTCATACGGGCTCAATCCCGCTTCAGCTAGGAAGTCTTCGTTTTAGCTCCCCTCAAAAGGACCGCGATCCCTCATCGCTTTCACAGCAGTCTCCAAATCCTTATCCACCTCGTCTATCACCCATTCGTAAGGCTTTTCTAGCCTCCAAACCAGGTCGACAAAACTATTGTGGCGACAAAAGAAAAATTTCTTGTGCCATTTGTCCACCTTATTTTGAGTTCGCCCCTTGAACTCAGTCCGGGCAGCGGCATAGTACCAGCCCCCCGCCTTTTTGAAAACAAATAGCTCGTGAATGAGCTCGGCGGATATTCGGTGACCCTTATCAATCGCTACCACACCCAAATCGGTGAATTGCCTAAACGAATTCGGCATTATCTGCCCTAACGCTAAGCCAAGCTTCTTCTGGAGCTCGGAATAGGACTCAGGGAGGGGTAGTCGAAGACCAGCGTGCAGGCTGTCCTCATAAATAGTAACAAATCCCATCGGGGGAGAGCATGCCCTATCCTCTGGGCGAGGTTCTATTAATTCCGCATCAATAGGAAAATTATACCGTTTGGGCAAGAAACCTAATCCTAGCCTCATTTAAGGTTGAGGGGTAATCGGCCACTTTCCCCTTCACACACGGGGGTACTATTAAAGTTTCAACAGTGGGTATAGAGGATCCTAATGAAAAAATGCTAACAGCAACGCTTCTACTCAAGCCGACTGACGGAGGAGATTCGCTACCACTACTACTATACTGAGAAGGGGAGGCCATACTTACTTGTAAAAGGGAGCGGAAATGCTCTGGCGCAGTTGTGAACGGAAACCCCAACGAAGTGAACACCGGCGGTATGGAAGCAGTAAGTTGAGGATTTCGGGGAAGAAGGGAAAATATTCTGGGCAAAAGATTTTTCTGATGATGGCGGATGTGAAATAATGTGATAGGGGGAGAAATGTTTCAAATCCTATGAATATACATTTGAATCCCGCCGTTACATATGACACACGTGTGAACAGGGGCCCGCCTTTCTCGGAATGTGAACCGTCCCTCAACAAAATTCAAAACGGCCCATCACTTTCCCCGCCCTTTAAATTGGATATGGGCCGCGCCTATTGACCGTCCTAAACAGCATAACAAAGGCCGCTGATACGCAGATTGCTCATCTTGTTCTACATGTTACTTCAGCTCGGAACATAAGCTCGGTAATTCAGCTCGTATAGGTGATTTGCGCGATCAATCACCTTGAAAATAAGCCCTCATAGTCTGTGTCTACAAGTCTTCTTTCCTCTTTTTTGGGGGGATGTGATAGTACCGGCCTCATCCTGGGCCTGACATAAGGCTAATTGGGCCTATATATTAAAGCTCGGCCCACAGAGTTTGGCCCAAACAAAGTCAACATCTGCCTTGAAGACCAAGTAACAAGGTCCTACTTTGGAAGAAGATAGAATTCTACTATGAATGAGAATCGGATATGCATGTATTAAGAAACTAAATATGTAAAAGGAGTCCGATCCCTAGAAGGATTAGGGCTTAATTCAGGCTTATAAATAGATGCAAGATTAGAGGTGTAAGGACATTCAATACTCATTGTACTCTCAAGCATAATAAAGGCTCTCTATATTCTCTCCCGTGGACGTAGATCACATCGATCGAACCACGTATATCCTTGTGTCATCGTGTTATTATTTCTTTTAGCTACTTTCGCAAACCCTAGATTTATCAGTTACGGTTAATTCAATCAAATCCCACATGTCTGCCTAGCAGAAGCCATGTTGGCGGCGTCCTGGTCAAGTCAGCTGTAACTAAGGGTGAAAATTTAGCGGATATGTAAAAGTTTGATAATTTGAATTATTTCTAGGTAATATTGATATATTTGGTCAAAATTCATATAAAGTTTATAAACTTGGGTTATCTGAATGTATTTATTCTATAAAATAATACCCAATTTCGTAATAAAATCGAGTGCATAACGCATATATTTTGACAAGTCCGTCCATTTTATCAATATTAACGATAAGATTCTCAATTTTGTAGGCACTTTCATATTTCACTCTATGTGGATGGGACCTCAAATATTTCGACTTAAATTCAATGATTTGAAACAAATAACCAACCAGATTAAAGAGTCCATTAATTAATCTCTGTAAAAAAATTGTTATTTTACTGTACTGATACTCTTGACATATGGATTATACTGTCATTAAAAATGCCAAGTATGAGTACAAAAAAGATTTATCTATTTAGAATTAATGAAATAAATGCAAAACATAATATTGGCTATCGATATCGTAATCGCCAAACATGAATATAGATGTAAAATTTGTCATCTAGACCTTCGGGTCTTTATATTTACGATTAGGACATTCTTACGCCAAATTTTCTTGATTATTATCATTTCAAATTCTCATTCCAAAAACACAAGCAATAAAATATTCCAAATATTACTAGTTGAAAAAAATTAATGATTTACCCAATAAAATAAGTATACATCTAGGACGAGGTATGCTACACGAGGGCGGCTTGTTACATAAGTTACATGAATTGAACAATGTGTACGTCACAGATAGGCGGATTGAAATTTTCACAAGGATTAAGAAAAATTATTGGAAAAGTAAATTATATAGTAAATTTCATAATATGCCCCAATTTATTATTTGACTATGTATTTTTTTATGAGTTAATCAAAAAATTAAATAGGGGTATATTAGTAAATGAGCTAAAAACATTACTTTTTATGGAAACAAGCCTATATATTTGGGACATCTAAAAAAGGAAAACAAGCCTATATAAATGGGACGGAGTGAGTATTAATTATTAAAACATTAAAAAGGACTAAAATACCTACTTTTCCGATGGGAGATGGTATTGGGGGTGGTGGAGTCCTACTAGCTCTTATTTTTATTTTATTTAATTAATGCTAATTGGATTTAAATAAGTTCTAAATGAGACTTAATAAATCATTATTTAGGATTAAAAAAATTAATTGAAATTAATTAACTCTAATTACTCTAAACTACTCCTAATTGTACTTAATTATGTCATAATTACAATCAATTATACAGTGCGATTGACCGTACACATTTTTTTGCATTATAATATTAGTCTAATATACTACAAATATAATAACACGGTATTCCTATCTCTCTACGGAATTAGCAAATTATATATACGAAGTGGATCGTGTACAAACGTTTCTCAATAAGGGTGCCTCCAATGGTTGGGTTTCAAAATTTGGAACCCAAAATTATACCATTGGAGGAAGTAGGAACTGGTTTCCAAAAAATAAACCAGAAATTGGTTCTCAATTTGCACCCAGCTTCCAACCGTAACTTTTGACTTTTTTTTTCCTTCATTTCCTTCCGCTTTAATCTTTCTTTTCTGTTCTTTCTTCCTTCCTTCTTTCTTTCTTCTTCTTCATTATTTTTGTATTATATAAAGGTAATGTGTATTATAGTGGGGCCTTTAAAATATAGAAATTGGTTTCATTGTTGGAGAAGATGTTAGATAAAAAAGCAGGTGGGTTTCAAAAGCTGATGTGGCTCTGATATGACAGTTTGGAAGCTGAAACTGGTTTCTACCATTGGAGGCATCCTAAAGGACTTTTAGGACCTAATGCTATCGCTATTCAGTTGGTTTTTAATTATAGTGTTTCTACTGTAGTCATGGAAAGAAGTATTATTGTGATATATTATTATAAAAGAAACGTTAATAGTCTACATAAAGAAGTATGTATACTTTTGAACTTTTCTACACAATATGGATGGTTCTATGAGTAGTTTTGAGGGAATTACATGAAGTATATATATAATATTAAATAAATCACACTATACCATCATATTTAGGTGGAACCTCTATACTACATAAAGATGGAATCACTACACCACCACACAAGGTTGTATCACTGCATCACCAAACAAGATGGAAATATACTATACCGTACGCAGACAGGATTGAACCCAAGACTTCTCACTATGGAGAGACTTGTGGTGTCTCAACTAGCCACTTGAGATATGCCTTATCGGCGGATGATTCTATATATGTGTAGTTAGTCTATTTCTTTTCACTATATATAAGTGTATAAAATAGGAAACATCCTTGGCCCTTGATTAGCCAAAAATTAACCGCTCAGATTTAAAGTAAATTAATATGTATTATTATTAAAATTGATATAAAAAAAATAAAGTAATTTTTTTTTAGAATTAAAAAAAATAAAGTAAAACTTAAATTAGTATATTTTGTGCATTAATTAATCACAATTCGAGATTTGGTAAGATTACGGTTGTCGAAATTAAGGAATTTATGAAAGAGAACAAAATAATTCTAAACCTTTTAAAGAAGAAAATTAAATCTAAAAATTAGAATCTTACCACAAATCAAAGCTCGAATATAATGGAAAAGAACATCTCGTATGCGCTACAAATAAGTGAAGTAATAAAATGCATCGCAATAATTTCTTAAATGCCTGACAATTCTTCATTTAATGCATTACACTAATTTGTACAGCAACAACTTAAAATATTTTTCATTAAGAGAATACAAGTAATTAGACAATGCTCATAAATAAGGTAATGCATCGAAAGAACTATTATAATGCATTTAGACTCATACTGGAAAATGAATTGGGTTGTTATTCATTTTTTTGAAAGTACGTACTATTAAACAATTTATGGGGCGTTTAATTTGCGTGATAGGATAGATTGATAAAACATATGATTGACTATATGAAGGATTAGTTGATCAAACAAGCTCAAAAGTAATCAATCTATCAAAGTAAACGGTGGATTGACTTATAATGATTAAAAATATTATTAAATTGTCAATGTAGAACTAATATGTCGATGAATAAAAAAAATAAATCAAAATTTTAGGTTTTAGGGTAATTCAAAATCCAACACAGAAAATGTGTAAATCGACATAATGCACTATGAACTATACTCTATAATGCATTTTCGATTTTAGGGTATTGCATTTCCCAACTCTAACAACATATTCCGGAATTTTGCAATTGTAAGTTAAAATTTGATAGATTTATAACCTTTCTCGGTAGGTGGTAGTAATTTGTAGACGTAATATGAGATATTTGTACAATTATGTAATGGAGATGGAGGACTAGATTTGCTAAAATTTACTTTTGTCCGATCTCATTATCAATAGAAAATGAAGAGGTCTTAGAATTATTCAAATAATTTATTATTTTTTTTAGAGAATTACAAAAGTATATATATATATATATATATATATATATAATCAAATCAAACACACTACACCACCATATAATAATCGTCCAGTGTCCACTAACTTTATTAATCACTTATTCCTATTTCATAAAACTGGGAAATTATTAAAGTCCGCCAAGACTATTGTTTTTGCATGTTGCCATCATTTTGTCATCCAACAAAATGTCAATTTGTTGAGATAGTGTATACATATTTAACTAATAAAACCATGCATTGTAAATTGGGCAATGATAACGGTTTAATTATTTTATTAATTATAATACTCCAATATGCACGCCCTTTTGCCAATTCAATGATATGAAGCATACTCCTAAATATTCCTTCCTTCTTTCGTTATTCGAACTAACAATTTTCTTTAAATATAATCGTTACTTGCGTATGTCGGTATGTGTAAACAATAATTCTACTTACAAATTGGTAATAATATATTCACCTCCATGACTATATAACTTTATTGATAATATTAATACACGTATTTTAGAACTAGAAGATATTTTTTCATTAAAAAATGAGCTGATGATATTTAATAAAGTATATAGTATTAAAGGCTATCCAAGATCTTATTGGCTAATTTCTTAGAGGGCTTTCTATTGTAGGCTTTAAATTAAGTAAATTAAACAACCACTTGAACATGGGGAATTATATTAGTAGCAGTTCCCTTTTCTTTCCCTCCTATAATCCCCAAACATGCTTAGATAGTTTTAAAATTATTTTTCCCAATTAACTGTCACTCCATAAAATCCAAACAAACAAAAAAAGAAATATTTATAGTTTAATTAATTATGATGGCTATTAAAAGAAAAAAAAAATGAGTTAGGAATAGAATTTCCCTCTAGCTCTAACTCTATCTAGATATTTATTATAGCCATAGTAACAAACGGGCCGAACGTCCAAGTGTTTGCGAATGTGGAAAGCCCAATTGCAATTGAAGAAAGAAACTAGAGGAGTAGAGGTTCAAACGGCGTAGCCCGACAAAAGGTGAAAACCAGACTAGCCCGGCCCGAAACTAATTTTAGGCCGCTGATTTAGGCCCAATGATGTGTACGGGCCTAGAGCCACATGTTAATAAACGCAAAAAAATTAAAAGAATTTAGTTATTCATCAAGTTTCTTTTTTTTTTTATATATATTTCATAAATTTTAATATACAATTGACAATTGTGCACACATGACAGTTTTGTTTGAATATATAATTATTACATATGTGTTCTTACATAATAATTTGACTTCAAAAATCATATTAATAGTGTGGTATGTTACAACTACTTTAATATAAACCCTTATCCTAGTAACAGCTTGGGCTTCATTTTATTCGATATCAATGTACGACTCGAATCATAATTCATTCACGATTAGCAATTATAAATTAAATGGAGTTCTAAACGGTATTCAAATCGGTCAGAAAGATTGTCATTAAAAATAATAACTAATAGTACTAATTTTGTTGTTATATTATTTTACAGATACATGAAAATCTATGTTACATATATAGTAGTATAGCGCACTAGTCAAAATTGTTGTAAGTTAATTAGTAACTCTTCCAAGAGATGATCAAATATATTTGATGCAATATCTCTAGCAATCTCCAAAAAACAATGCTTGTTTTTGAAGATTTCATCATGCAACCAACATGATCTCATAGTGTCCCTTGCAGCAAATCTTCCAATCTCACCCAACTTCGCTGCATAATTAATCAGTTGCTTGTGGCTCGATTTTACCAGATTTTCGTCTTCTTGGTCGAGCTTCCCCTTAGAATCTCCACAGTTCTCGAGCTCTTCCGATAACGGTCTCCTCATTTTTGAATTTCTCAATCTTGATATTTCCGCTGCATCAATTTCAAGCAATCTAACAAATTAAATATATGTATGTATATAGGAGAAAGATAAAATAGAAATTTTACCTATCATAGAAATAAGAAATCAATCAAAACCATTAATCTTCCTATCATCTATGAGTGTCGTGAAAAAAATAGTCCTACTATAATTTATAAAATGCAGTATCATATAGAAGTATTATTATAGCCTACACGATGCACTATTATGAAATATGCATGATTGTATACTTACAAATACATTATTATTATATATATAAAAAGATGCATTAGTTTTAGATTTATATAATAATGTCTGATTAAACTGAAATAAATAATACTAGAATCTAATAAATCATACAAACCTGGAGAAACAGATTCTTGATGAGCTGAAAATCCCACAATTTCAAGAACAGAATTTGGGCTCGAGTTTTCCGAGGAATCTTCATCTTCAAACGTCATTCCCATTTTCGTCGTGGGTTTTTCAAATGTTTTGCAGGAATTATTCAACAAAAGAAGCAAATTCCCAGGATTTTCATTCTCTTTATTCTCGCCCTGCGAACTCTCTCTCTCTCTCCCCCACATCCTCTTCTCTCTCTTGGTGTTTTTAATCTCTTCCTTGGATTGCTGAATTCTAGGAGAATTCCTACTCGACTTCACTTCACGTCTCTTCTCAAAGCTTAGAATGAAGAATTTGTCGTCTTCGAGCTCCTGATAAGCCGGAATAATGTGACGTGGACGCCGCCTCACTCGAGGCGAACGCGATGTCTTGAACTGGTCAGCTGAACCCAACGACGGCGGGCTCTCCTCGACGAATGGGATTGAGTCCAACCCCATTAGTCGAGCCACTACTCCCGGTCCCGGAGTAGCGCCCGCCGCTTCCGGACTCTCTCTCTCATCCACTTTAAAATGATCGAAAGAGCGCAGGGGGAGGTTGCTCAAGCAGAGAATGCGCCGTATAATTCTTGATAAGCAACCCGACGCCGTTCTCCCACTCCGACCTCCGCGGAGATCAGACGACGACCACGGCGACGTAGGCCTCATCTAACCGATCGACCCTTCACAAAATTCTTGGAGAAGTAATGATTGAGAAAAGGAGAAAAAAGAGGTCTTGAATTTTGAAATCAAGGAGGAAAAGGGAACTGTAGATGTTGAGTTGAAAAACAAAGATCGGTTAAAGAAAAGAGAGATTTTGAATAATTTTTGGTGGGCTGGTGGTAGGGGCGGCTAGAATTTTAAAAGTAAACGTATGAAATTACATTTATGTACTTAGATAAAAATTTCGACAGGTAAAACTACAATTATGCATGTAAAAGTGAGAGAAAAAAATACAATATTCAATCTTTATAATTATTAAAAAAATTGTTCAGACGATCGTCGGGATCGCTAGGCTCCACCCTAGGTAGGTGGTAGGGGTGGCGGGCTTTTGAGTTTGAATGTGAGTGGGAGATTACTAGCAAAGTTGATGGTGAAAGAAAGAGTGTTGTTTCCCACGCCTACTCTCTCCGGTGGACAATTCTGCAGTATTGTACTTTTGAAAAAACATATTGCTACTTTTTTTGCTAGCAATAAAGTAGAGGTGGACAATTTGTTTCTTGATTTCTTGTCTTGGTCCCATTTTTGTAGATTTTTGCAAGTGGCCGAAATTGGAAGAGTCAAAACTAACCAGGGGTATTTATGACAATTCAAATTGGTGGATAGTTACCTTTCAGAATAAAATCACGGCCCCTTTTCTTTTGTAATTTTTCCTTTTTTGTTTTTTGGTCACAAGTCTCTTTATAATTTTGTTTCAATTATAGAACCACGAGATATCACTATGTTATAGAAATAATTGTTTTTCTATTGAGGTCTCAAATTTCACTTACGTCTAATGAGTATAACTAGTGTTTTGGTAAAATATACATATATATATATATATATAAATAAATAAAATAAAAATCTCAAATTTACTGATGAATATTGTAATTTAACCCTTCGAAGATGAAAGATAAAAAGTGGAGCCGTCTTGCTAGCGCATTCCAAGTCATTCTAGTTGTTGGTTGTTGCGGCAATCAAATTTGTAACTTTATCCATACATTAAAACTTTTTTAAATTAATAATCGATAAATTAATAATCTTTATAAGATAATAATTTTCCATTAAATTAACACTTGATAAATCTATAAAATAATAATTTTTTCCGATTCCGACTGTATTAATTTATAGAGATTCCACTATATTTCTAGTAATCAACATCGAAGATGGTTAGAATTTGGCTATAATGTATTGCACATTATTTTATTCTAACGCCAAAAACAAAAAATGAGAAAAATCGAAAATAAAATTCTTCAACCACCATCTGTGAGCCGTTAGAGAGAAGGGTTAGATAAGAAGATTGCACCATTTTGAAGTGAATTTGGTGTAATAATAATAAGAAGTAGGTCTTTTTATAGACTAAAACTCGTGAAATTGAAAGATCACATGCTATTAGTACTTTTGAAAATATTAACTTATTTGTAAAATATTATTTTTCATTGGTTCGGAATATATACATACCTTTTTTCTTTTTTGATGTGGGATACACAAATAAAATATTTATAAATAAATAAAAGTGAAGCTACATACATAGCTCATAAATACAACTATATCTGTTTATAAATTTTTGAATTATATAAAAATAATTAGGATGTGGACCGATGGAGTAAAGCATGATTTATTTTATCAGATGTAATTACCGTTCAAATAATTATCATTTATTACCGCAGCTAATTAGTATACTTGCATGGATGCAACTGCACCTTATAACTCTCACATAAATACCACAAATACAACATATAATCTCCTTATAATTATTTAATTATTACCACAATAATTGCAAAGTAGACGAAGTAAACCTCGTGACTCATTATTTTAAAGCTTATATTATTAATTCATTGCTCACAGAATTGTTTACAAAATGGTTGCGTAGTACGTATATCATGCGTGTAACTAGATAATAATCTAGGCTGTTTATTTTAGCACGATCTACAATTATTTTAAAATGAAGCATTAATATAATAAAAATACAAATACATAATCATAAAAGAATATTATTGTAATATAAAATGGAACACTATCATAAAAGAAGCATTATTGTATGTATGAAGAAATATATTTTTACTAGGTTACCACAGGGGAAAGTTTCTACATGATCTCATCTGTGTATAAATATAATACACGATATGTCTTATTTTTTGACACATACTCGTATGCTATACATTTTTATTTTAAAAAAAAAACACCCATTTCATTGTTTACGTGTGATTGAACCTAACAAAATTGTTCTTCAATTCTCACTTTTTTCACCGTGTTTTGCTATTATTTACTCCATGTCATTTATAGTTTTATACTTCACACCAAACATCAAATAGGACTGGAATAGCTCAATTTTCTTCTTCAGGCCTGAAAACTAGATTATTTTCCACCAAATTTCATAATTTCTAGCAAACAAGCATTAAATGAATAGTTCGTACGATACTAATTAATGTGTATATTTTACCAAAAAAATATTACGGAATTGTGTTTTTTTTAGGGGCAAATTTTGTAGTCTTAAATTATTAAAAATTATTACCTAACCCAGTATGTAGGATGGACCTAGCAAACACTATATAATATTAGAAAGGTCTATATATACCTGAAACACTATAGATAATTAGTTATGGATTCTAACATGATTTGAGTGTAAAACAACGCTAAATCTATTTAACTTAATACTAACAAATTAAATCTAGCTTATTCCATCATTGCATCTCCTAATAATTTCTTAATTAATATTACAACAAATCACATCAATATTCAATATCACTACTCAAATCCTCAAATAGTTAAATATTAAAAGGTAGTAGTTACGAAATAAAACAAAATGGAAAAAAAAAAACCCACATCTTTTCTTGATAATGCAACAACTAAAACTTCAAATGTCCACAAAAACCAACCACAATAACCTAAAAACTTTATTAAAGGAACATTACATAAACATAATAATAAGAAAATACAAAAAAAAATACAAGGAAAAAAAAAACAAGAAGGGGACCAAAATTTCATTCTAAAAAAACTCACTAGTCTTATTTAGTTTCTTAGGTGCACACAATTATTTCCCTAATAAATTATTGTGACCCCAAAAACACTACCATAAAATAAATATAATATATTTTTGGATATTTAGAGGCCCATCATTAAATCTTTTTTCTGAGAAAATAGTTTATCATCCGTTTGATAATAAACTATGTCTCCATTATCACTGACATAATGATCTCTACTTAAACTTTTCATCAGTGTAGGAATTAAGTGAAGTGGAACTGGTCCAGATTTTCTGGGCTCTCTGTAGTAATTTCCCAGCACCCTTTTTGCCTCCCTTGTCTGCGAAAAGGACCAGATACGTCATTTCGTATTTTATTTCATCAGTATCGATAAAACATGCTAGTAGTACAAACTAGACCTGCACTTAAGTCTATTTAAAAAAAAACCAAAGTTTGAAATTTGAATTTTCAAACGGTAGTTTCTGCTAATACGACAGAGTAACAGTAATGCGATTTAATTAATTAAAATATAAGTGATGTTTAGTTAAGGTAATCACGTGATTAGGGTTAATAAATATTAATTAACAGGGATCTCACCGCTTCCACTAAATGGTAATGTGGGATCTGAGGGAAGAGATGGTGTATAACATGGGTGCCAATATCGTGATGAATTTTATTAAATATTCCATAATCTTGATCTACTGTCGTTAATCCACCTCGTAAGTAACTCCATTCCTGCAATTATAGAAAAAAAAATTAAATAGAAAATAAATGGTAGTACTATTTTTGGGAATGTCCGCACATGCTGCGTACATACAAGGTATCTCGATTTAGAAAAAGTTATTGAGATTCTCACTCATAATATTTAATCATAAAAAACTACTCTACTACCACTTGCGATCACTAGTCAAGATCCGTTAAACAGATCGTGACTAATATTCAAATGATATCAAAATACAAACAAAATATAAATATGCCATCAGATATACGATTGGATCTGAATAGAGTACGATTTAACTCGTCACACAACATGACATTAATTTGTGTGTTAATAATAAAATCAAAATGAAATAAAGTAATTTTTATACGACAGTCTTTGGTCGATATGTATCATGTATGTGTGTTTTTCTGACCGAAGAAAAAATATATATATTTATATGTATACGCACTGATGGGTAGGTGGGTGTCACTTTAACTAACAAATGAATATTTTATTTTGACGGAACATAGATATTTGTGGTATATAATATGCATAAATGTTGGAGAACAAATACTAGTGACATAACTAAAAATAAAATAAAATACCTTGCTCCGGTACCAAGGAAGTTTCTTGTCGTAACCATGATGGTGCAAATATGTTACCGAGTCCAACCACACAACGAATATCTGCCCGACAAGTAAGAAAAACAAGTATAATCAGTCGGTGCTCGAACAACGAGAAAACTCGATTGGTGGGATTCCAACTCAGAATTAAAAAATTTCTCATAAAAATATCAACACAACACATTAGTACAATTCTCTATTTCGTATCGTATTTATCAAATATATAAGGATATAATTGTAAGATTGTGTATTTCATATGGTGATCGTGAGTTACCAAATAGGGGAGTATCTAAGGATATAATTGTAAGATTGTGTATTTTATATTGTGGCGTGAGTTACCAAATAGGGGACGCCGTAGAGCTTGAACAATAAGGTGGGACCAACAATGGTGGAAGCAAAGAGGAGGAAAGCAGCCATTGCAGCCCAACAAATAGTGGAAGTGATCACCAAATCTCTCTCATTAGGTTTGAACAAACTGCTGTAAGGATTGAAGTGAGATCCAGTTTTGCCGGGACTTCTGTACCACTGTCACAAAATAAAAACATCAAATTTCAAATCAAGAAAATTGTATTTTGCTATATTGGAATTTGGAAATGATTTAAATCTGTGTCCAGAGAGAGAGAGAGAGAGTACCAAATATAGAGGGTAGGCAAACATGGGGAATGGGATTTTGTATCTCAAGAATTTGGTTGAGAAATCCAGCTTCTTGTACAAATTCTCAGGCAACTGCAGTAATATTTCAAACAAAATTAAAGAGATTAATATCTAATCTCAAAACTCAAAAAAATCAATAATTTGGATTGATTTATGCATTTTATTATAAAAATATATATACCGGCACCCATGACTCGTCCTTCTCGACATGTCCATGATTCTGGTGGTGTGTTCTGTGGCTAATTCGCCTGAATCCGAGTTACGTAAAATTAAATTAATAATAACAATAATAATAAATAATGTGAGTAATAGTAATATTTTGAATAAAAGTAAAAATAAATATTTATTTACAAAACTTACCATCCATGATACGGTACAAGGATTGAGGAATGTAGTACATGTCCCACCACGTTATTCAGCGTGGTATTGTCTGAAAAACTCCCGTGCCCACTGCCAAATTAACATTAAATTAAAATCAATATTTAATTTTCATAAAGTTTTCCAAAAACAATACTACTTCACTACTAAATAATAAAATATCTACATTACAACATTATTTTCGTACCATAACAACCATAACGATGAAACTATAGTCCATGCGTATTTTATTAACGTACAAATAGACGATATTAAACAATAAAGAATCTAAACGTATCTTATTAGTACAGTACAAATAGACAAGAGATATTATACGAAATAAATAAATAAACAAAAAGAAAAATAAAAATAAAAATGTGATAGATACTCTATAAAAAAAAGAAAAGAAATTACCAATCGTGGCCGAGAACGAACAAGGCCCAAAACATTGTGCCCTGCGCAATCCAGTAAATCGGCCAAAACGCCCAGCTGTCGAGATAGGCGGCGGCGGCGAGGAGCGCGGCGACGGCGACGACGTCCCAAACGACGTAGCTCAACGAGCGCCACGGGTTCTTCACCCAGCAATGCGGCGGGATCGCCGCACGGATATCGGAGATCTTGAACGGCGGCGGCGCGGCGGGATCGAACTTGTCCGCCGCTCGTTTTCCGATTCCTTCGAATTGCTCCTGGCCGTCGTAAACCTCTCCTTCAGCGCCACTCTTCGAGAGGCGGGCACCGGAAGAAACGGCCATTCTTTTGGGGGAGGGTTGAATCAACAAACTAGAGTTTTCAGTTAGAAGGAAATGAAATACGTGTGGGCGTCCATATATATAGAGAGAGAACGAGTGCAAGTGTGTGTGTTTGTAGAGAGAGAGAAATGTAGGTACGTACGTGTTGAGATTTGTGGAGGAGAGAGGAGAGAGGAGAGAGGAGAGGGAGGAGTGAGCTTAGTTTAGAATGCAAGTGCTTCTCTATAGGGTTTAGGGCAGATCCGAATCACACGAGATTTTCTATTTTAAATTATAATTATTTTTTATCGTGCTTATGAATTTATCAAAATAAAATGAAGATCTATTTTAAATTATAATTATTTAAGGATCTGTGTAGGACGGTAATGTTTCTTTAATTATGTCGGTATTTGGATTTAAATTAATCTTGTCAGTCATACAGATTGATACAAAACTCTTCTCAAAATAATATTATGATGACGCAAGAGATTAAAAATTGTATTCATGGGTTATGGTGAACTTATATCTTTTACCCTTTTTAGTATGTAATTTAACTTGTAGTTGAGATTTGAGGTATTTATATGAGTAAACTTTCTTTTAATATTAATGCATTATGCCAACTATTAGTTCTAGTTATTTCAACAAAAATGCTAATATATTGTACGGTATTTACAAGTGAGTTAATATGGCAGAAAATAAGTTCAAACATAGTATTGTTTTAGTGATTTTCTAATGATTTTTAATTAATAATCGTCCGCATAAAGTATTATTTAACTTGACAAAACGGGCTAAAGGGTAATATTTGAATATTATTATTAATAATAGTATATACAACATTTTAATATATACCAATGCTAAACGGATATATGGTATACTGATAATTTTGTATTTTTTTTCCAATTCATATATTTTCGATAAATTCTCTTCTAAACGTACTTAAAATAATAATTTGATATTTTACATATTTCAAATATTAATTCGCGTTTTAAAAGCTAAATTATTTTCTTCAGAATCCATTATTTTCTCATGTTTAGGAGAAATGCATTGTTTTGATGTATGAAGAGGAGACAATTTAGTTTAATCAACTTTTATTATTATTATTATTATTATTATTATTATTATTATTATTATTATTTATTATTATTATTATTATTATATAACGTTATAACTTATGCAGTTTATGCAGATATAATAAAATTTCAGGATTTTTTTAACATTAAAATTCTGAATTAAAATCTGTTTACACTTTGTTTATCTAATAACATGGTTATCATTCTTTATTAGCTAGCAATGATCAGTTATAATTATTCCGTAACCTTTTAATTTTATTGTCTTCTTATGTAATTTTTAATAATTTTATTTGCTTCATATGGTTAAAAGATGATTTGATACATAATGCCCCATCGATTAATATTCTATTATTTAAATAATTTAATTAAAATACTAATTATTTTATTTAGAATTCTAATTAATTATACAGACTTTTTTTCCATAATTATTTTAATCAGATAACTACCTTTTTAATATTTGTGACATGTTGGCTTTGAAAATAAATAAAATGTACTCCCTCTGTTCACGATAATTGTTCTTTGCTTTCCTTTTTATGTTGTCCATTAAAATTGTTCCATCTCCATTTTTGTATACTACCCCACCACAAAATATTCCTTTTCATCCATTCACAACACTACATTACATAAAATATTCATTTTCCTCCACTTACAACTCACTATACCTAACTTTTATTAATTCTCGTGTCCACCGTCGCGAGAAACAATTATCGTGGACGGAGGATGTAAGATATATTAATACCTGGTTAGAAAATATTTTTCAAATACTATCTAGAAATCTGCATTTTAGAGTATATAGTATAATAGTGCAAAATTGAGTTTTGATTGGGATGAGTTGTTTGTAATTTTTACTATATTAAATTCATTGAAAACGATATGAATACTACAGTCGTGAATAACCACTGCAACTTGCACAAAAATGTAAAACCAAAAAAGAGTTGGTATATACTCCATCTGTAACCCAGAAGTGTGATCCATTTTTTTTTATACCTCACATATAATCAAATTTGGATCACACTTTTGAGAGACAGAGGGAGTAATTATCAAATGTGTGTAAACATAATTGTGTGTGTGTCAGTGTGTGTGTGAGAGAGAGACTAGGTACCACTTAAGATGGAACTACTGAAACAACATTTATCCAGTCACTCAAGGCACATCTATGATGTGCAGGTTTCCGTATATAAGCAATGAGGGTTAGGGTTCAAACCCAAGGATCCATCTATCTCAAATAAAAAAAAAACAGAAAAACATTAATCAACTGTTAATATTAATAAGTACGTATTTACACCAAAAAAAAAATATATAAGTCACCTGAATCTCAATAGTATTTAAAATCATCAGTTATAGTGAATTAATCATATGAATTAATTAAAGTTTTTTTTGACGTTTGAATTACTTAAAGTTAAAAACATGAAGTAATTAAATAAAACACCTGAATCTCATGAATAGTTTAGAGTTGGAATTCCTACAGTAATTTTAGCTATATATCTGTTCTATTTCAATTGTCAATTCCAATTAATAACTATACCGGGATACTAATTGTAGGTAACAACACTATTTAACGTAGATCGACATCATATTGAAAAATATTAGGAAGCAGACTCCACCAAAATTTCAATCTCTTCCTCTAACAAGAAAAAAAAAATATCGTAGTATGTTCTTAAAAGATTCAAAACCACCTACTAGTAGTTGCTGCAATATTTTTCATGCTAAAAATTATACTTTATAGTTTCATCTTTGTCTCATAATCCAAAAAAAAATAAAAAAAATCTAACTTATAAAAAATGAAAAAAAAAAAAATGTCCCAACATTTCATCGAATCTCTAAAATAATTCGAGAGTGAATTTATTGTATCGCAATGATGCGTTGGCGCAACGTAGTCCCATGAGTTAATGTAGATCCAATTTTAAAAATGAGATGTAAAATGATTTTGAGTTAACTGCAAATTAATACTCAATTTTTAGTGTCTTTTGCAATTTAGACTACCTTTAAAACATTACAAATAAATACCAAACCATTACTTCTTTTTTTTTTACAAATTGGTCTAGCTTACTTTTTTTATCACTAATTAGTTGATTTGGCGCATTCATTAACAAAGTAAACTAAAATTATCTTTTATATATACTATACCGTCACAAATATTTCAAAAAATATCATTTTATATTAAAATAATAAAATTTCGAGAATTGAAGAATCATAATCTATCAACCAAATCTTCCTAGCTAGTTACTCTCTCTTATCTTCATGAACGAAAGGCTCGAGCTTCTTTTTGTATTTGCTGAGCAATTTGCCTCGGAAGTAACGTAGGTCCATTTTTGTATTATCTGTTGTAGGTTTATTTTGAGAGAGAGAGAGAGAGAAAAGCAATTAAGGAGAGGTTACGCCACCTCACCTCCCACTGCTGCACATTCTGTTGGTATCTTCTGCGATAAAAACAGAGTTTGTTTTCATTTCCAGATTGTTGTGCTTTATTGCTCTTTCTCTCTCTACGACTTGTCATTTATTTTGCGCATTGCAACCAATTTTATTGCCAAATGGTGAATTGCTCTTTACACGATTCCATCTCTCCTCCCTCACATTTTTCCGCGCGGCACGTTGGTTGGCCTCTGTTTTCATCGGATTCAAGAGGAACTCTTTCGCAATTTCTTTTTTATTTTATCATTTCGAATTACATTTAGAAACAAAACCACGTCGTTTTAAAAATTAGATAAGCTTAAAATATACGAAAATACATAAATTTCGGCACGTCGCCGCCAACGCAACAATTTGATACCGAAAATTCGCTTGCAAGCCATTTATGTAGATTCACTAAAATGTTGATAAGCTTAAAATACACGAATTTTTGCCTATTTTTTATTTTTCATATAAATTTTTAATTTTTTTCATTTTAAAATATACAAATTTTACATCTCTTGTAAATTTTTCATAATTTAAAAATTCAGTCAAATCGAAACTAACATGGCCACCGGAATTGTCTATTTGGGCATATCATCCGATTTTATTTTTAACTTAAATAGTTAATTTGCTTAATATACACAAATTTTAATCATTTTTTTTTTGGTTTGAAGAGCAAAAGTTTGTGTGTTTTAGGCAAATTTAATTCTTTAAATAAAAAATAACGTTAGATGATGTCTATGTGGATAATTTCAACCGCCAGAACAACTTCAATTTGATTGAATTTGTAAATCGTTGGAAAATTACAACAAATGTAAACTTTGTGTCTTTAGATTTTTTTTGGAAGTTCATTATAAAATACAGAAAAATAGGCAAAATTCATCTATTTTAAGCTAATTAATTTTTTTATTATTTATTTATTCTTTATTTTTTTGCATTTCTTAAAGCTGGATTATTTTAGTTTGGTGTATAGGTCAAAGTTCATATCATAAAATAAGGACTATGTCACATCGAATTGATAAATGTATTTTATATCTACCTCAATTTTTTTACTTAGTGTCAAATTTATCTCAATAAATCGTTAATGACAATTTTATACCTAATAAATACCAAAAACTTTCAATTTTTTCTCAACATCATTTTCCAATACTCACAAATCCAATTGGCAACCTGATTCCATTTGTGGCATTTCTGCTTAAATAAATTTAATCATGAGAAAAAATAGGTTATCCCGCATCAAGAAACAGACGTTTTATATGTTCTCTTAAAAAAAATAAAAGAATTCCGAATAATATTTATAAAACAATTTTGGGAAAAAGAAAAAAAGAAACCCCTAACATGTCACCAGCCCGTCACGTCACCCCCTCCTCCCTTCTTCTCAAATTTTCGTGTAAAGAAATTAATTTTACTTTTACTTTTTAGAAAAACACATAAAATAATGCTGTTTTGATGCGTTGAATGCCTGACTTTTCACATCATTAAATTTATTTGAGCAGATTTACTGGATTTTCAACGCCTATAAACATCTGACAAAATTATAAGTGTTTGATACTATGTTCCGTTCATTTTGTCTACTTACTGTTCGACATGAAGATTAAGAATAAGGATAAAAAGATAGAAAGTGGGTAAATCCACCACTTTGAAAGGTTTTGAAGAGTAAATTATTTCCTTATTGGAAAGTAGACAAATTAAGTGGAACATTCATTTAAGGGAATGTAGACAAAATAAACGGAACAGAATAGTATTCGAAATATCATTATGGATTTACTGGCATGAATTTGACATCAAGTCCTATATTAATATTAAGTTAAAATAGCATATTATCCCTAGATTTTTTGAATTCACGCCAACTACAAATATATTGATAACAGCAACACTAGTTCATTTCTATTTGAGACTTATTCTGAAGATAATTTGAAGTATCACGGCAAAAGTAAAAAAAATATAAAAAATGTTTTCTTTGTGCACTCTTTGACTACAAATATGAAAAATAATTTAAATGGAATGTCTATTGATTAAACTTTTTTGTGTAGTTTCCTTAAATAACAGTAACACGAAGTTCTCATGTACTTCAATTGTTTTATCAAATTATATTCACAACACGGATATTTTTAATTTAGTAAAAAATACATTTCTATTGTTTCGTGTGCTTTTTTATCCTCGAATTGCGTTTACGAATTCAAATGTGATTTTGAATTAACAGCGAATTTGCTTACTAGCACCATAATACGATGGACGTAAAGAATTAATTAGGGGAAATTTGCTGATATAGTAGAAAACATGAGCAAAATAATAAATCCCCAAAACTGAATATTTTCGTTGTTCTCAAACTTAAATTCTTAATTATGTCCCCAAAAAGACAAAAACTTGGGTGCACATGCTGTACAGTACAGTCGGGTCCGACTCGACCCGGATCCAACACACAATTTGGCCCGATCAACGTTTGACCGTTGACTTTTTGTATTTTATTTTTTTGTAAAGAGTTGAGCCAGGGGAGCTGAAGGCCTCGGAGCGAGCCAAAAGACATTAATATTGTCACAATCATTATCTATAAATTAAAATCGGAGCCCAAGGTGGAGAAAAAAAAAGAAAAAAAAAAGAAAAAAGTCAACATTAAAAGTTGACTGGGTCATACCCGAGTCGGGTCGGTTTGGAACCGAATGTACTGTACACATGGTGTACAGGAGTGTTACTCCCCCAAAAAGAAGTTGTTCCTCAAACTGAATGCAAATTAAAATATACTATATCTTGTTAAATTAGAAGAAAAGTTGATTTTCTTAATCCGAATAAGACTAAATTGTAAAACAAAATCGAGACTTAGAGGACCAAAAATTATTTAGCAATTCGTAAATTTAGATAACCAAAATTGAATAAGGTCATAGTTAGATCAAAATCAATCTCCCCTTTAAGTCATCTTTTTTTTTTTAGCATATCCCCTTTAAGTCATCTTTAGTAGGGGTGCATATCCGGAAAACGGGTTTTCGAGTAACCCGTATCCGGCCGGGTAACGGGTATCCAATACCCGTAATTTCCAGGTACGGGCAGGGTACGGGTTTAGTTTTTCCAAAATTCCGGGTACCGGGTATACCCGTTAGGATATCGGGTACCCGATCAATACCCTATCAAAAGAATTATTACTATTATTTATAAAAAAAAAAGTTTAGATTCCCTCCACACTCCACCCACAGTTTCCAATTTCCATCACTGAGGGCTGACTCCCTCCCTCCACACTCTCCACCCACAGTTCCATTTCCAATTTCTATACTTCCACAGTTCCACCATTCTACCTCACGACTCCTCTCACCATCGCCTCCTCTATCCACGACGGCTGACGCTGTCACACGCCCGACACCGGCCACCGCTCGTCCCGTCGGTGTCGCCCATAGCAGCACTCCTCGGCTGCTAAGCCTGCATTTAATAATTTAATTGAGATTTAACGAGGTTCTCCCTTGCCGTCGTCGCCACCGCAACGCTCCTCCAGCTTCGCCGCTTCTTCTACTGTTCTAACTAGGAGAGCGTAGATAAGCGAATTCTTGGGTTCTTTTTTATTTTATATTTCGAATTATGAAGAGGTATAGGAACAGAGCAATTTTGGAGTTTGAGCATGAATTGGATATGATGGCTGTTTATAGCAATGGCGATAGGATTTTGAAGAGAGCAATTTGGGAGCCTGCCCATTTGTTTTATTTTTAAACGGGTAAATCGGGTACCCGTTACCCGGGTCGGGTATACCCGGCCGGGTATTGAATACCCGATTTGCTAAAACGGACGGGTACGGGTATTCAATTTTAGCTTATTAGGGTACGGGTACCCGGAAAAAACGGGTAGGATATCCAATCTTTACATTGACTACAATTAAATTTTAGGGGGTAAAAGAACGTAAATAATACTCCATCAGTCCACGAAAAATATGTACATATTTCTTTTTTCGCCCGGACACAAAAAACATGCACTAGTTTTTTTTGAACACTACTATGCAACTTATTACCCTTACTTTTCAAGTTATTTACAACTTATATCACTACTTATTACTCTTTCTTTTTTAAACACTACCTTCAATGTGAATCCTTTCTTTCACTCAACAAACATTTTACAAGAATTTATTAAAACATGTGTCACTTCCTTTTAGGCATGTTTTATGTGGAAGGACGAGGGGTTATTTTTAATGAATCTAACTATAGAATCGGTCCATTTTCTGTAAGATGCATGAAAAAACGACAACCTCAATATAATTTTATTAAACGTAGTAGTACTATTTAGTCTATTTTATGTGGACACAAATTCAACCTGTACGTAGTTGTCATTTTCAAAAAGATGAAAAGTTCGTTTTTATTTATAAGATGAAAATGATGTTAATACTCTATAAAACGGTCGTCATAAATGTAATGCAGGAATTTACTATTTCGTATGATATGGAAAGCTACGGTCGTTAATTTTGGTGCGCACTAGATAAAACTCTGTTCTTGTGTGATAACATGCAAACCACATAAAAGAAGTAAAATACATTTGAAAAATTGGGTGCGACATACTCGAACTATCTAAAAAACATTTGTGAGATTCTAACGAATATTCACTCCACCTCTAAGTCTAAGGGGATGAAAAATTGTACTTTTCTCATAAGATTATATGTGTACAAAGTTCATTAATTTATAATTAATGTAAACTTTTAATTTTGATTTTCATATATTTCCATGATTCGAAACCTTTTTCACGTTCCAACCCAACACACAGATTGGGTCGATATATATGTAACTAAAATCTAATTGGATAAAGGAGATTTGTGTGAAATTCATTAATTTTAAATACTATCATTTCACTGATCAGTTTTCTTTTGATAATTGCTTTAGACTTAACAAATAATTATTGCAGGTCTATTCGACCAAAAAGTTGGGATGCCTACAATCTTATATTTAATTAATGTACGAATGATAAATGTGAAGCCATTGATAAAAATGCCCAAACATAACTATATGTATCATATAATCACATTAAAGAAAAAAAAATCCAAAGATATTGTGACATCTTCTTCTGATAAATGTTAACTAACCGTGAAATTAGATTTCGTATTTAGCTTCTTGCATCTGTGATTTTCAACAAGTACAAATATAGCATCTAATTCTATTAAATGTTACACCAACCATATTGTTTATTGCACTTGGGGTATGGTAGGGTTGTACATATAGGGGTTGGACAAATTAAATTGGCCGATTTATATAGTACTATACTACTATATGGTATGCTAAACATAAATTAAACATATATGTCAAACTTATTATGTTAGATCCTCCATTGCGTGCAATATCTTCCGTTGTATACAGCGGTAGATGGTCGAATTGAGGGGGGACTCGTCTCTAACCCTACTCTATATTTCAAACCACATTTTTTATTTATTTTATTGGTGGGGGTATGTTTTCCTTTTTTATCTTATTTTTTAATTTTTCAAAAAAAAAAAAAAAACTACTATTCTTTATCTCTTGATTATTTTGTATCAATATTAATTTTTGAGTCCATTCCTGAATGTCACGATGATATCTAAATTTTATTATTAATCAATATATCATACTTAGTTTCATTCATATAATTAATATATTTATAAAAATATTTGCCTAAAAATAGGATCCATCCAATTTATAAAAATACAAGGATCTATTATGAAATGCGAGTTTATACATGTTCAAATGAATTGATCATTTTGAAATAATTTAAATATAGTTTTTAAAACAATTGTTTAAAATTAATTCAAATTAGATTATTATAATTTTAATAAATTAATATTAAACATCAAGTCTAAATTTAAATATATGTAAACATGTCCTATTACAATTTTTTGATAGAAGATTATTCAATATTAAAACGTATAAAAATTTAATATTTCATTGTAGGATTAAATGTAAAATTGGTTGAAGATTAACTTTGGATTATTGTACATGTACCTCTACAATAGTGTGAAGCTCACACTATAACAAAGTTGATGGTTGAAGATGCTCTGAAGACTGATCAGAATCTCAATATTATACGATAAAATAATTACTATGTACGTGTGTATATGCATACTTTTTTATTGTTTAATTTCTACCTTCTTCTAAAATGGAACCGGTCTTTGTTAAATAAGTATTCAAAAACCTCTTAGTAATTTAATAATTATATTTAAGTATTATTTCGAAAATCCAAACTTAAGAATTATATTTTACAAAAACAACGATGCAATTTTTCTAGGGAAGAGGCGTGATGTATATACGCTTCTTTTATCAAGATCAATATTTTTTGAGTACTTGTTTCCTAAAAAATTATTTTTTATTTTTGAATAAAAATGTCTGCCAAAAAAATATGTGGCCTACATTTTCAAACGTTATTAATAGGGCACCGATAAAATTGTTCTCATGTGAAATTGTCCTCACTTCTGATGATAGTTGTCATTTTCAGAAGAAAAAAAAAAGTAAAATTCATTATTTTTTCCAGTCTTTTTTACCCCTAAAAAATAAATACTTATTTATGAGTATTAAAAGATATTGAATATTTAGAGTTGGATAATGTACTAATTCATATCTAGGACTAGGTTTGTCGTTTTCTTTTCTTTTCCTTTTCTCCTAAGTGTCATTTAATAAGTGGGGCAAACTTCGACCTTCAATGTTCTCGCAATTTTATGATTTAGAATAAAAAGTGACATGCACGATGCATGATCCATACTTTGGTTGACATGTAAAAACAATTTAAGCAGTTTTTCACATGATGAATATCACGTGCAATTAAAAAAATGTTTATAAATTGCACTTAAAAAACGATTAAATATTCGGAGATGTTAATTGTAGGTGTTATTTAGTAAATCATGTTCGGCACGATATATAAACCTAAAAGACATTTATGAACATTTAAACTCACGATATTAAATTATAAATCTACATTTTTCATATAATCATATAACAAAAAAATAACATGAAAGCAAAATTTTTGGAGATTATATTTATCGCTCATAATCAATTGGACGGTGGAATAAATTTGTTTTCTATTGAATTGAATTTTCTACATTGATTTGCTTTTCAGTCTGAGATCGACATTTAACCCTATAATGTCTTGGGATTGTCCTAAGTTAGCGTTGAAAAAGTACATTAATATATAGCCTTAAATCTTGTGATATGCAAAAGTCTTTTTTTTCATGGAAAATACTCTAAGACATGTATATACTACTAGGGGAAAATTATAATTTTTTATATATTCATAATTACATCCCGGTCTAAAGAAAATAACAATTAAACATTTGAATCATCGAATTTTTCATTATTAAGTCTTGGACCTCAATTTATGACAAGGGAAGATTCACGTGATATGTCAAAAGTTGAACTGGATTTTAACAAAAAGATTTAAAAATTATCTAGTGTCAAAACGACATCATTTCGGTGTTGCTGCCGACGTTTTCATTTTGAGATATAGATTTTATTTTCATTTTCATTTATTTTTTGATATCTAAATGACTTTGTTTTGATGCCAACTCATTTTTAATATTTTTGTTGAAATCCTACTTAGCTTCCAGCATGTAAATGACACAATTATAAAAAAAAAATATTGAATATGTTTTTTTCGATTGAAATGTAATTGTGAAAAAGTCAAAAGTTTAAGTGCTAAAATGTATTTTTTTTTCTATTTGCAAAAGGATAGTGTTGTATAGATTCAGAAAGAAATCATTATTTTCTTCCTTTTTTACGAACAATCCACCTTTCTAATTTGTCGCGAAAAACAAAAGGAAGAAACGAAAAATATTGTGATTCACTTATGTTCTACCATATTCTTATACAGACGAATTTATATGTTTTTTTTAGGGGAGACGAATTTATATCTTGTATAATATGAATATACATACTTATATAAATGTATTCTGATGGAATAAATCACTATAATACAATGAGAAAATTAAATTCTTGTAATTTTCACTATTTATTGTACTTCAAAACGATCCGACGAAATTTAAGGTCACTAAATTTGATAACTTGTATATGTGCCCCAAAAAAAAATACTAGATGCCTAAACCTTGACGATATATTTAGCTAGATTAGACATAAAAATGGGGGCGACACTGAAAATTTTCTTACGGAGGTTGTGTCTTCTATAATATTTCAAATTCGAAATTTCAAGAAGATAATTTTCTTGTGATTTGATTTGATGATAGGGATTTTTGTATTAACGATTCACACAAAATATAAAAAATTTGGCGATTTGGTGGGGGGTTGAAGGCTTGAAGCCCCTTGTTGCCTCCTCGGACCGCGACTTCTTAATAAATGTATGAGACAATAAATGCACATCAGGTGTAACACTTAATACACGAAGTGTAAACACGACTTTAAACCTCGCGTAGTCGCGTGCAAGTGGTATAACATCTAATACACGAGCAAACTCAGAATCGAACTTAGTAAAAACAGTGTTTGCATGAACATATTCAAACTTGAACACAAAATAAGATTTCCAAATAGATTGAAATCCATCATAGTTCCATCAAAACCAGCCAAGAATCAAATCACACAGATTCAAATTCAACCAAATTCAGAATTAACAATTAATGTTTCATTACCATTTGAACTGCACAAAATCACCATTCCAGTGACACCACCGGACTCTCAAAACAGTGTGTAAACAAATACGAACACGAAGAATTCCACGAAAAAAGCAGGTGATTCGTCATTATTTTTTATCCTCTTGGATCAAGAATGAAATTCAGACATTTTAAGGTGCCGGTAGTCATACAATTCTGTTCATGATGAGTAATTTCGCCTGGCCTAACATTATTCGTCTCACTTATATGGTTTTTTACAGTGAGTATCGATTGTTTGTTTCAGTGACATTATATTCGAGGAAGGGAAGCTTACTATGCAATGGTGTTAAGGTTCTTGAGCTCTCACATGAGCTTGTATCGTTTCTCCTGCACACCGGTAACTCCCATTTGTATTTCTATTATTGTGTGAAGTGGCATCTGCATATTACGAAAGAAAAGATGAGCCCGCGTTTAATTTCGGAAAAGATGCAGTCTCAGCTTCCATATTAGAACAAAACAAAACTGCAGAAGCTTCTTTTTCTATATAGTTTTGCTGCCTCTTTCCATGACATAATCAAAAACAGAATCTTGAAATTTCAAATTGTAAAATAATTACAATAAAATGGAAATTGTACATTGAAATGAATGTATTACCTCTATGTGGGGAATCTCTTTCAATGGCCTATCAGCAAAATAAGCATACAAAGCCCTCAAAACTGCCTGAAAATTAGGAAGAAGTCATTCCGCGTCTGAAGCATAAACTGCGTTTTGTGGAGAAAAAGAAATTATATGGTAGGTATATAACCTGGTGAGATATGACCACAACAGGAGCTCTTTGTCGTTCAAGCTCGATAATCACGGGCTCCAGCCTAAAAAAGAGAAGAAACGCAAATGCAACGTACTAGGCATTATGAAGTTTGAACTTAACCCAAAGCAAAAGGCACATATTTAAACTGCAGACGACGGACCTTTGTATAACATCAAGATAAGATTCTCCACGAGGATATCTGTACCTCAATTTGTCCTTTTTACGCGATCTGTAGTTTGTAGGAAGAAATTAACCTCGGAGTAAGTTAATTAATGACGACACGAAGAAAGAAAATGGCAAATAGAAAGAAATCATGCTTCAGAGTAACCAAGCTTTATGTACTTAAATCATAATTAAATTGAGTGATACATAGAATGGACAACTACCAACAAAAGAAAAAATTTCAAATTTATAATATAAAGTGGTTGTTACTTATCTTCAAAAGGATAAACCGTGAAAAACGTACAGTTTCATGCATATCATCAAACGGATAGGTCGATCCTCATATATAATTGATTAAAATGTATAATGATGGAAGCAACCCATAAGAACTGAAGCATACTCATATTCTTCAGGCATATTTCTCTTTATTTCTTCATATGTCATCCCATCGCACACACCGGAATTAATTTCGTCAAGTGCACGCCATTGTATCTTCAAGATAATATATCAGAATGAGAATGTTTAGATTTCAGTCAAAGAAACTGACAAGAGAGAATGATAAAATTTTATGAAGTGCAGTGAAGAAGGGTAGTTCCACAACCTTGGGAAATCCAACAATTGGACTTGCTGTCAAAATCGTTCTCTGCAACGTGCTAGTCCATATCTGATCAAAGGAGAAAGAGAAATAATAATGATTTAACTTCCTTGTAATATTCCGGAAATCAGACCAGGTAAAATTGATGCATATTTCGTGTTACTCAGGTAAAATTTTAGGCATCGGCTACCAACGCAGAGACAGAGGGAGGGAGGAGATGCAACTCCTCCTAAATGGCATAAGACTACATAAATTGACGAGCAAAGAAGCATCATTAATGGAAGCTGATTAATTCACAGCCAATGTCAATGCACTACAAAAAACAAATATTTTGATAAAGCACGTTTCTCTTTTTGTTGGTCAAGCAAACATTTCTCAAATACTAGTGTGTATCAGTTATCTTAATGTAATGGCATTAGAGAAAATCTAAATTGTAAAACTCAATGTCGAAAAATGACAGGAACTCACTTATTAACACAAAGCTTAAGAAATTAGAGAAACTTACAGAAGCAGCTTTTTCATTTTTCAGGCGCCTCTCAATAAAATTCGCAAGTTTCTTAGAATAAAGCTCACCAGAATCACTGCAGAACGAAAATTAGCACTGTAAGTTACCAAATGAAACCAGATCAAATTACTCTTTGCTGATGAACAAAAGAGTATCGATTAACTGAAACTAGGTAGCATTAGCAAGAACATAAATCGTCTCCGATGAACGGAAAGTTTTTCAGCTTTAAGCTAGGGCAAATCTGAGTACTTGAAGAAACGTGAACTTATACCTTTTTCAATGGAACTTGACTGTTCTTAATAAAACATGATTGCAGGAAAAGGCATCTTTTTATTTCTGTGTCAAACAAAACTAGATGCAGACAAGGCTGATAATTGTAAGAAGAATTTTGCTAGTGAGAATGATATTAATTTTATGAAAAATAGCTCTCTGATTTATTAGCACTTTCCTCGAAAATAGTACTCTCTGTCTGTCTGTCGACCATATTTGTATCACATTGGTGTTGCCACGGGATTTAATAAAAGTTTGGTAGATAGTTTTTAAGTGGAGAAAGGGACCCATTATATTTGAGTTGTTTGAGTGGAGAAAGTGGGCCAGGGTTGGGTTTTTTTTTTGTAAATAATGAGTGGTTGTGAGGTTTAATTATAAGGAATGAGTGTGGGGTATTGTTTCCAAATTGGAAAGTGCAACATCTTTGGTGGACGGCCCAAAAAGAAAATTGTGATACATATTTGGTGGATGGAAGGAGTAGTCACTATCAAAAGAATGTATAAAATCTGGTTGTTAAAGATTTGAAATGCAAGCAAAGGAAACTAACATAATTTTGTCCCCAGAGAACAAATCAAATTTAAAGAGGATTTTGAAGGAGAGAAAGCAAATCAAACAGTGTATTCACATTCACAAATCAGAGAACCTTATGGCACTGTCACCACCAATTCGGCCTCTGACATTGTCTCGGCTCTCTCCATGCCTGGTAAGCAAAATTGGACGAGGAGTAAGATGTGTATTCACCTGCAAAATGATATGCAACACCATTAGTAGCCACATCTCATATTCGGTCATCTGTGTACCTTGTCAAGTTTGGTGATAAATAAAACATACCAGGAAGAATACTATCCGCCCTGGAAGGTATCCACTAATGTTGTTCACCTGTTTAACAAAAACACCAGGTTTTTTTTAATGATCACATAGTATCTCAGTCTGAAGTAGAATGATGAAGAAAAGTAAGAGACCATTCGCCCTTCGTAAATGCCAGAACATTAGTATGATGATATGAAAGAGCCTCGTAAAACAGGAAAGGACTGAGTTTATTGATGCCCAATTTTTCTAAACTAACGATAGCATTTCTTGCCCATGAAAGCCAAAGACATCTTAAAGTGTACTAATTTAAGCAAAAGAAGCAGCTGGGTGTCTTTGTAAGTTGCTTCTTGCAAGACCTTCATAAACCCATAACACATATGTGCTTTGCACAATCATCCCTGACCCCTTATTCAACCTTATAGGCAAGCAATCTATGATTGCATCTCAACATGACAGCTTCAAAAGTTCTATAATGATTTTAGAAGCTTCCAACATTCAATTCATCAAAAAGATCCAGGATTGTGGTTTGAACTCATACCATCATACAGTGGCAGCTCCATATGTCAACTGTCAAGGTAATTAAATCCATTGAAGCATTGCCAAAATGTATAGCATCTAAATATGACTTTGTCACATAATTATTTGATCCTTGTCTATATTTAGGGAAATTAGATCGTGTAGCATAGTATTATGCGCTTTTTAGATGAAATTAGGTACTCGTGCTCAAATAAAAAAATAGCTAATAAAATCAGTAGATAAGCAATAATGCTAAGGGGATTTACTTGTATTTGTCCACCATTTCCAGATACCATATCGATCATTTTAATGTAAGACCCTTCTTCCACAGGCTCATATACCTGAACAAAAAGGAAAACTGCTCATAAAGCATGATTTTTCTCCAGAACTCATAATTTTATTTTATTTTTACGAGTGATTAACCATCAAAAGCTGTCCAAGGATCTACCTTTTCGTAATTTTCCAGTCGGACCTTAAAGTCATGATACCCTGCTTCAAAATCTGGCCTGAAATATACCACAAATCACTATGGGACAATATGTTGTGCAAAAATAACAAGGAAACCTTCTTGCATCATACTCTTCTGCATAGTCCGGGCTTTGTTGAACTTTGAGACGTATATTCCTCTCAATTATATTCCGATCATTGCATAATGTCTCTAAAAAGATAATCTGTGAGTAAAACATTCATCATATATCAGACACCTAGTAAAAAAGATAAACCAAAATCATACTAGACTATGTTGACTCTGATACCCCAGAAATACACATCTAAAATAAATAAAGCATAAGTAGTTACTACAACATACTCATAATAAGCAACAATTTATGTTGATTAACAAGTGACCGATACCCTCAATGGCTAGGCACAAATCTCCTTTTAAGTTATTCAGCTTCTCTACGATTTTAATCCATGGTAAAAGAAATGCTTTAGGTAACCATCTTTCATGCTGACACATCCACAGTCAACCACTTCATACAGTACAACAGAATTCATTAAAAATGACTAAAAATAGACAATATGCCGATCCAATATCAATTAAGCAACCAAATTTCAATACTCCACCTTGCATTTGCCTTCAGCCAATTTCATAAGCATGTTTCGTCTTTTCCTGGTACTGTTTGTAGCATCAAATATCCCAACCTACACATCATTGAAAAATGAATTACCAAAGGTTCCAATAAATGTTCACACTAATAAGATGAAATATACCTACCTGGCCACCCTCTTCCATCCAAGATATCATATCCTCCATTGCAAGTGCTGCTACCTAGTAGCACGTCATGAATTAAAACTATGCGCAAGGAAAAAGGTTAATACAGATTATAAGTTTCTATATAAAAAAGAAACGATAATAGCAATTGTATGAAACTGCATCTTCTTATTGTACAATTCAAAGCTATAGAAGATTATATAAGAATAGGCACTTATATGTCTGAAAGACTGACACACGTTAAATGGTTTAATACTATGAGTACGATGTTTCTGAAATTTAAGGGAAAAGACCTTGTTCAAAGACAACCATTAAGGTCCTCTAAGATTGTAAATTTACTAAATGTCGTTAATTCCCAAACAAGAACTTTTTACATCTCATTAGACAAATCCTGAAAATCCACCTCACTACAACCTCAGTAGCTATTCATCTTATAACTGAAGGGAGGTTGGGGAAACAACAGATCCTGTGTGAAGGAGTCTCAATTTTCAGTTTCATACTTTTGTTATATCATGTATTACAGCATTTCAACTTTACTTCATAAAATAAACGTACTGCGGAGTGATGCAGCTACATGCAGTTGAAACTTTGAAATGACAATCTAAGTTGTGGACGTTTGAAGTTGGGCAACAACTATGATGAGAGATCCTCCATACGTATCCATAAACTAGTGAGAGAACAGATTTCAAGCAGGAAAGAAAATTCCAGGAGAAAATCAGATAACACATACATGAATAGGAATATGGCCAACATATTTCTCCTGAATAGCAAGGGAATCTTGTATTTAAAAGGATGGACCCGTTTACTGAAAAATCAGATTAAATTTTTTTTTGTCCAATGAAGAATACCTCATTCCGTGCCTCTATGCCTTCTGGATTGTCGCCTCTGAAAAAATCAGCTGTCTGCAACGAGAAATTTGAAATACACAGGGTAAATCCATATTAATGGGAGTAGCTGAGTACCATAATTGAAAGGCTGCTAGAGTTTAACAAGTTCCAAATGTTAACAGTAACCGGCTCATTAAAGTTGAAGGCATATATGCCCAATGCTATTGATTGCATTTGGTGATTTCATATGATCATGGTACCAAACATTTACTGGAAGTAACTTGCTGGAAGAAAGTTACATTGTCTAAGGAAAATATATAGGATGTTATTGTTCCTAATATTTTCCCAAAAAATATAGGAAAAAAAAAAAGAAAAAAAAAGAGGAAACTTCCTCTTGAGCTTCTTGATAATAGAGGCTAAGAAATTTTGACAAATTAGTAATCCAGAGGGGCCAGGAGAAATGGAACTGACACCCCAGCGGCTATTATTGAAAGATAAAATTAGGTTTAAAGGTGATAAATTTCTTCAGTCATTCAGCAGCTCAGTATTCTATTTCTTTATTTCTAAGGAAATACAAATGAAAATGCCGTGAAGCGACAATGTTTTATAACTTTGTTGTACTGAACACATTTCTAGCATATAACAATTACATCAGAAAAAGATGGGCCAACCTCTTTAATGATAGTAATAATAGCTAAAAATCAAAAAGCGAACAAACAGGATAAAGCAGCCGTATTCTTTATCAAATCACAAATCCAACTCTTGAGGAGAGGAGATTTGGACTGCTAAGTTAGTGTTTTAAATAATTTTCTCCAACACTACATTAATCAGAACATCCCAAAACAAGATCTGCTTCATGAGACAAGTGAACAAAGAAGAGGAAGAAGAGATGTTGCCAACTGATGGTACCTGGTTAACTCCATGTTTTAGCCTTCGATACTGCAAACAGAATACAAAATAATGCCGCTTACTCTCAACATAAGTAGCAGGAAAAGAAAAAAAGAGAAGAAATCAAAATATAAAATCAATTACCTTCCCAACATTAAAGTGTTTGGTATCATGACCTAACCAACGAAGATATCGAGTAAGTTTAGCTGCTGTGAAAGTTTTGCCCCGTGCAGGCAACCCAACCTGTAAGTAGGCACAATTTGAAGCATGAAAGTTGGACTCTGATCATAAATATAATAAATGGAATACAAGATGGCATTCCTTGTAGCTTGGACATTGTTAAAAGAATCTTCCTAGTAGATACACAATTGTGATGTTCATTTGTAGGAATACAGTTTTTCCTTTTCATTTCAATTTTTTAGATATTTAGCTCTCTGAAAAAGGTCCCCAAGCCTCATACCGCAAAAACGAAGAAATGCAGAGCAACGAAATTTTCATTTTGATTTCTGTCATGCTAAATGTTGTCGAGGCTGCATATTGCTGAAATTGTATATGAGCAATAAGGACATACGTATTTGCTATACAAGGAAATGCACATAAAAATGACATAATAAACATAGAATGGCTTAGGACTTAGTTTCTAGACAGCTAATATCTCAAACAAAATGGAAAGGAAAGTATTAGCCAACTTTATCCAAAAATTGTCGTACCCTGATTTTGCTATTACTTAAATGGGAAAACTAACTGGAGATGGCCACACTTCATTGGAAATTAACGCAGTCTTCACAACAAGATCTAACAGGCCTCGGAGAGGCAAAATGAAAATTCTATCAAGTGTTGGCTAGAATATTAGAAAGGTACCAGAACAATTGCCAGATGTCTATCCTCCTTGGGCCCAAGCATCTGATCTGCTACAGCTCCAGCTGCAACAGCTCCTGCTGCGGCTGGCATAGAGTTCTAGAAAAAAAAATAATGAGTGATGTCTTAGAGGCTACTCCAGGATGACAGACATACATCCTTAGCAATCTTAGACTAAGTATTGTAGATCCCTCACAAACCTTGGATTCTGAATCGAGTTTGTGATCAACACCGAAAGTTGATGTACTTGCTGATTTTAAAAGTCTAGGAGATCCTACCCCCCTATCCACAAAGAGTCCTCTGTGTCCTTCCTGTTTCTGCATGTTAGAAAAAGTTCCAACGGATCTTGACTCAACCATGCCAGATCCTAAAGACAACTTTGCTGTTTCTGGGACAATGACTTCCATCCCCTGGTAGAAAATTATCACCACAGAGTCCACATAAAAAGGAAGATTTGTACAGAAGCTGTAAATATATGAAAAGCAAGACACAGTCAATATCAAAGGAATCTGTCGTCAATGCCATGAAATGGTTCATATACATGTTGGTTATGTATAATTTTTTCAGTTCTGCTTTCATGTCAAGAGCAGACAACTTCCATCATTTACTTCAGCAAATAAATTAGGAGGATCATTTTTCCTTGTTGTCTTGACAAAGGAATAGTGTTCAATTTCATTGAGGGAATCACATTCATAAACAAAAGTCATAATCTGATAACAAATTGCATGCAAAAAGTTTCAGTTATCGAAGGGTTAATCTTACATAATTAAAAAACTATCTACCTCTAGGCCAAGTAGGAATTTAACAATCAAACGGAACTTATTATGTATTAAAAGAATGATCTTAAACGAAGTTCTGTAGATTTGGTCATTATGTGTTGAGTTGCCTGAAGGTACACTAGACAAAGTTCTCATCAAGACATCATTATCACATTAAATGGAACATAACTCAGAAATGGAAAATAATGAGGAAAAAAGTTAGCACCATACACCAGGTCGGTCGACTGAGGCACCAACATCTTTGTGGGGATATGATGAAGAACTAGAGCTGTCATTCCTGGAAAATATTCCTGCACGAGTGAGTGATCTAGGAGTTTCTGTCATATTTGCTGCATAAACTGGACCTGAATTTGCAGATGTTGGAGCTGGAACAACATAATGCTCAATATCAAGCTCCAAACTTGCTGAAGATCCATTCTGTGTCAAAAAGTGCCCAAGGAATGAAGTGATATTTACTTATGGAGATGATTTCAAGTGTGCAAGCAACGTTCTTTTTTTTGGGAGGGGGGGGGGATTTGATTTCACACAAAATCCCAAAAGCAATAAATAAAGCAAAAAAAAATTAAAATAGTATTTAGCCTGGATCTTTGACATAGTTTTGGTCAACTCGAAAAGCTGCTAACTCGAACTTTCTACTAAACTTCAAATCAATCCAAATTGGCAGGAACCTAACTACCTCTTAAGCTTCTACAAAGCAATCCCAATTGTAGGAACCTAACTCACCTAAGCTACTAATAGACAACAGAACTTTGATAAGATAATTTGTGTGTAAAAGGCATTCGTACATGCGAAGAGTCAGCATACCATCAGAAAGATCCTAACTGTCTGCCTGCTTATGGTATGAATAATCAGATACGTAACAAAAGTGATGCTTCAACAAAGCTTCCTTGTTTGTGAGGATCCCTTACTGCACCAACATAATAAAAAAGGCAAAATTGCAAACAAATAGGCCCTCAGTTTGGATTAAATACACTAGGGCTAGACCTACATTTCCACCCCTTATAAGATCTGAATGATTCAGATACTCCAATTCTATATTCTTGGGAACTCAGGCATATAGAGAAAGAAAAATATTACACAAGCAGCTATCTAATATCTTATCGGTTAGAAACAATACAATTTCAGAACCTCAATTGTCAATACGGGATTACAAAACTACAACTAGAGAATATTCTCATTAATACGACACATTCTATACCTACCTCGTTACCAGCTTCAGTAGCAGAATTCATACTAACGTCTGGTATCCCACGAACAGTGGAACGCTGGAAATTTTCCTGATACGCTCTCCAACTTGCAGCAAGATCGAAAGGTGAAACCCTATCAGCTTTAATGAACACTCTATACTCAAGAACCTCATCTCCAGCCAACTTAAACATAGCCGAATTCCGGTCCCCTTGTAATGTACCTCCTATCAATTGCCTGTTTGGACCCTCCTCCACAACACAGGGCACATTACCATACTTGGGCTTCAACAAAAACTTAAAATCCAGAGTCTCTATAAGAACATAAAAATCATCAGATTTTCAAGTTCCGAGACGCAGAAATGGAGATGCAACATAATGCCCGCACATATTATGAGCTAATTACCGTGATTAGGTGGTACAACAAAACTTAATTCCCACATAGAAGTCGATTCGCGCTCCATAGCCAGCTGTTCGAATATAGCAACCAATTAGTTAAAAAAAATTACAATTGAGGAAAATCATAGCAATGAATCAGAGAAAAATCAAAAACCCACGAGTCAATCAGTGAGTGCAAAAAGGTACAACAATGCGAACCCATCTCATCGAAGCTCACAACAATCATAACTGCAAAACTTCTACAGCCAATCACGAGCGCAAAAAAGCACAAAACGCGAACAATTGCGAATTTGCAATAAAAGAAAAACTCACAGCTTTGGAGGAGTCCCAGGAACCGACGAGCGGCGCGGAGCCGTAAACATGGGGCACAAGCTCCCCTTTGAGCCTGTAGTTCTCCATCTTGAGAGAGACGTAGAGCTGGCCGCCAGCGTGGTCTTCTCTCTCCTCGCTGCCATAAGAGCTGCTGTCGGCGTTCCTGGATGCAGCGGAGCCCATATTCTAGAGGAGTGAAGAGATGGCGGGCATTTAGGTAGAGAGAGAATGAGCAATGAGGAGCGAGAAAGTGGAGGAAAATGGCGATAAGAATGGAATGGAATAGCGCGGAAAAAGACGACGGATGTAGTGTTGCTCTGGGTGGCTTAAAGGCAGCACAGCATTAAACCGAATCTATTTATCCATCCCAATTTCCAAATTGGATAAAATATAGTAAAACTTTTATTTGGAAATATTCCTTTGGATTCAATTCGATACTTAAATATATTATTTTTTCCTTTAAAAAAAATATTATATATAATATATTTTGTCATTTGACATATTAATTTTCCTTTAATTTAAGGTTAAATATAAAAAAAAAATTAAAAAGCTCGACGGGAATGACCTAATCTCCTACCTTTGTGGTAGAATTCAACGATTCTTAAACATTTTAATTTGTTATTATACGTGTATTGTCTATTGTCTCATATTATCAGATCGGATCATCATGACTAATTTAGGGTATATATTTTTCTTATATGGAAATATAATAAAGGGTTCGATTTGATCCGAAATGGCCTCAAGGCCTGATGGATTCGGGCTGCCACGGTCATTTTGTACACTGAAATTAGTATTTTGATTTTTTAAATATACTTAAGTATATTAGAATGATAATTTTTCTGAAAAGAGAAACTATCATTTTAAATAAATAAAAATGTATAAGAAATGTTGGATGGCATTAATGTTATTATTATTTGAAATATGTTACCAATTAACATTTTTTGTGTATGATTACAATCGCAGGATTCATGATTTAATAGAAACTCATGGAGATGTATATTTATGTATATAAACATTATGAAATTACAACATATTGATTTTTCCAAATTATTATTCTTGGCAATGAATTATTTATAATTAATAAGTAGCACTTTTTATAAAGTATATCAGTTGAAAGAAAAAAAATTATGTATTTAAAAGACGTGTCAATTCATCATACAATACGATATTAATTAATCTATTACTAATACGAAAATAAAGTTGTCCCTTCCACGGTGCTCCGTTCAGATTTTCCTTTATTCTGGTAATTTGTCTAATTTTAATTCATATATATTCTAATTTTTATTAACTAAAATTTTATTAACTTCATATTCTTGAAATATCACATGTTTATCTATTAATCACATCTCATATTTATCTTTCCCTCTATTTAATTAATTTCTTCTATTACACATATGAAAATAATGACAATTTCGGAATGCATTCTTATAAATTCTTATTTTATACATTCTTAATTCATATATAGTAATATATATATATATAATTAATATTATAAAATTTTTAACGTTCCTATTATGTGGTAGTATATTCATTAAAGTTTTCTTTATTATATTATATACAATTATAAAATTATATTGTCAATTAGATTATGTATAAAATAATTATATATATATATATATATATTCATATATTCTAATTCGAATCTATCATTATGATTATTATTATTATTATATTCATTATATATGTATTTAATTAATATTTGTAATTTATTTATATTTATCTTTCTGTGTGTAATGACATTAATAAACTATTAAATGCTGTAGTATTGATCTATCCATGTTGTTATTGAATTCTAATAGACTTTTATGTGTCATATTATGACACTAAATTATGTATTAGAAGAATTGTCACTCAATTATGTTTAGATATTACAAATATAATTATTTTTTAAGTTAGTATATAAGTAGCGTTAATAATTAAATAGACAAATTTTGAAAAAACAAATTAGCATTTTAAGAAGTCAATAGAAAATTTGTAAATAAAAATCCCTATGAAGACTAAATAAATATATTTAATCAACATGTCTACATGGAATCCTATTTATTTTTCATTCATGTTTTTCTAAAAACTTCGATTAGTTTGCTAGAAAATATATATATTGAATCAAATATGGAATAGATTGCTAAAGAAAAGAACAAAAAAACTAGATGTAAACATATTTTTTCCGCATTTTGGCAAAGATTAGCGATATCGATTTAATTAGCATGAACCAACGAGACGGTTCAAATATACTTAAAAAGAAGAATTTCTACTAATTTTAATTAATATTAACTTTGATTAGATTTTTATTGAATAATTTAGCATAAACCAACTAGACGGTTCAAATAACATAGAAAGAAGGATTTTTACTAATTTTAATTAATATTACTTTGAAGATGTAAACATATTTTTTTCCGCATTTTGGCAAAGATTAGAGATATCGATTTAACATGAACCAACGAGACGGTTCAAATATACTTAAAACTGAAGGATTTTTACTAATTTTAATTAATATTAATACTAGTAAGAAAATAAAGTTGCCCATCCACGGTGCTCTATTCCGATTTTCCTTTATTCTGATAATTTATCTAATTTTAATTCATATATATTCTAATTTTTATTTTTATTAATTAAAAATTTATTAATTTCATATTCTTGAAATATCACATGTTTATCTATTAATGACATCTCATATTTATCTTTCCCTCTATTTAATTAATTTCTTCTATTATGCATATTAAAATAATAATAATTTCGAAATGCATTCTTATAAATGATTATTTTATACATTCTTAATTCATATATAATAATCTATAGAAAATTTGTAAATGAAAATTTATATGAAGACTAAATAAATATATATAATCAACATGTCTATATGTAATCATTTTTATTTTTCATTCATATTTTTCTAAAAACTTCGATTAGTGCTTTCTAGAAAATATATACATTGAATCAAATGTGGGATAGGTAGCTAAAGAAAAGAACAAAAAAACTTGAAGATGTAAACATATTTTTCCGTATTTTGGCAAAGATTAGAGATATCGATTTAACATGAACTAACAAGACGGTTCAAATACACTTAAAAAGAAGGATTTTTACTAATTTTAATTAATATTAACTTTGCTTAGATTTTTATCGAGTAATTTATCATAAACCAACGAGACGGAGACAGTTCAAATAACATAGAAAGAATGATTTTTACTAATTTTAATTAATATTACTTTGAAGATGTAAATATTTTTTTCCGCATTTTGGCAAAAATTAGAGATATCGATTTAGCATGAACCAACGGGACGAATCAAATATACTTAAAAAAATAATTTTTATAAATTTTAATTAATATGAACTTTGTTTAGATTTTTATCGAGTAATTTAGTATAAACCAAAGAGACAGTTCAAATAACATAGAAAGAAGGATTTTTACTAATTTTAATTAATTTTACTTGGAGTGTTCATATTTTTATCGAGTATTACTCAACAGATTTGAGACGAGTATGTACAGTAAAGTTACTATTTTAACCGAGATTAGGACGAACATGTAGAAAAATTCTAATCAAATTTAGATTTAAAAAACATAATGAATGAGTATACTCGATCCATTATCATTCATTATTATAAATTTAGATACGTCAAATAGAATTAATTTTTCTAAGTTTGATTAATAATTAACGCGAATAATATCACAACATTTAAATAAGATATAAACTTATTTTTAAAATATATACATATAAATTAAAATATAAAAGTTATTTCCCGTCGAATTTCGACGGGCTACTTACTAGTATTGTATTTGTATTATAATTTTGATGAAGTGATACACTACTAGTTGTCAAAATATACTAAATTTTTAATGCATACGTAAATTAGTGTTTTAAAACTGAATATTCGAAATCAATTTCAGTCTCCCATGCAATTTCCCAGCCAATATATATATATATATATATATATATATATATATATATATTATAAATTTTTAAAATGGTTCGGATATTTTTCACATTTTTGTTTTTCAGATTTATTTAATTTCGAATTTTGTTTTAGTTGTATAAATTTTCAGAATTTTTTTAAAATTTCCGATATTAAATTTCATATATTTCAGAATATTTAATTGCATATATTTTTTTAAAAATATAGGTTTTAGGTTTTCTAATTTCAAAAATTTGTTTACAGTTTTTTTATTTATTTTGAACGAATTTATTTTCATGTGTATAGCCCATGTTGCCTCTCTGGCAAGCTATATATATAGCGACCTACACAATCATTAAAAAGTGATGGGCGAGACATAAATGTGATTTTTCTAAATTATGTATAGCGCTGACAATTTTCGACATGACACGAAATTAATAGGTTTGGATCAAGTTTTACTGGGGTTCGGGTCGGATTCGGATTGCCCTATAAGATATTAAATATTTTAATATTATATTTATTTAATTTATATCAAGCTTTTAAATTGATGACATATTTATTTTTCCTTTTAAGTAATCAAAAGATATTAAATTTTTGAATTTATTTATTTTTCTCTTATTAAATCTTATTTTAAAATATTTTTTCTCTTATTAAATCTTTTAAATTCGGTTCGGGTCATTATTGTGTTGGGTCAATCCGAATTTTATCGTGTCAATTTCGTGTTTGTGTCGGATTCGTGTCGTGTTCGGGTTTAGTCATTTCGGGTTGGGTTCGTGTTCGGGTTGAACATATTCTTAACAGATCGGGTTCGAATTGAGCCTTAACAAATCAAGTCGAAATCAGATCGACCCGAACTCGACCCGATTGCCACCCTTATTTGTGTATTAATTTAAAAATATGATTATATTAGAATTATTGAAAAAAATTGCTAACATCGAGAATATTTACTCTAAAATAAATAAAGATACGTTAAATTAATAAATTCAGATAAAATAAAAGATATTGATCTCTTACATTCTCCATATTCATTCGAACACTTTCTTTTAAGTCTCAATACCCTAATATACTCACTTTGGCATTTAAAAAATTTATTATATACCCATATTTTGAAACAAATTAGTTATACTCAAGTTTACAAAAATACCCTTAGATTGTGACATATTTTATTGGAAAAGTTGCCAATGATTGGGAATCTCTTACATTGTGTCATAAATTTTGTCCTTGTGTCCTATCTTGCACAATCATTGTGACATTATAATTCCATTATTGTTTAAATTGTAGATTTTGCAGATTATTTAGTTAGTAAATATTATTTTACATATTTATTTAGTATAACGAGTACATACTGATGAGAAATTATTGAAGGCCGAAAAACATGTAAACTATACCAAAAGAATAATAATATCATGAAGAACCAAAAACATGAAGATCCCTCTCGGACAATGGCCAAAAAAATGAAGATCTCTCTCGAGATTTTTGAAGATCCCACTCGAGAGGGATTTAAGAATTGTTGAGCGAGAAATTTAATTTTTGCACGTGAAATAATAAATTTTGGTCAAACATGCATGAAGTTAATTTCTTACACAATGCAGACTATGAAACACGCCATCTTACACATTTCTACTGTGGATGTGAAAATTCATCTTTTAACTTTCATGTGAACTTGTATCAATTTTACCTTCTCCTCTATATAATTTTTTGCAGTAAAGATTGAGAACACACCATAACCATTATCACTTTAAAAATTGGTAATTTCGTTCCTTCAGTAGTGAAACCAACGTGAAAAAAATAAGGAAGAAATGTTAGTAATCTTCTAATTAGTTAATTAATTTTGTTGATTTTTTTGTGGACTAATTTGTAATTAATGGTTTATTTTAGGACTTGAATAATTTATTAATTATTTCATAATTGTTTCGTTTTATTAAGTAGAATATTATGAATATGCATTTTATATCTGGGCCTTTTTAAATAAAATTGACGGTCCCTGAGCTAGGTATTTGGTGTAGAGGGAGGGGGGGTGAATACACCAAATAGATTTTTAGAAACTTTTTCAAGTTAAATCATAGAGTTGGTGAGCTAAGTTATCGATCCAGTTGGGGAGGGTCAGCTGGGTAAATAACTCAGCTGGCGGTGCGGAAAGTGGTGGTTTGAAAACTTAGCTCGGTTACTTAGAAAAACTCAGTTTGAAAAGATTAACTTTATGTTTTCAGCTTAGTCAAGTTGTGCAACTTTCAGAGAGACACAACTGTCTTTGGAGAGCAGCTGCATATGCAGTTTTGAACAAATATGCAATGATATGAAAGAGTTAGTACAAAACTGAATATAAAGAGAAAGTAAAGAGCACGCGAGTTTTTACGTGGTTCGGAGTAACACCTCCTACGTCCACGACCAGGTTCACTGGTAATCCACTACCACTTGGTTTCCAAGTACCAAGCAACTTCACAACTCTAACCCGAGCTGTGTTCCAACAGTTTGCGGGCACTGTCAAGCCTAATCTTTCAGTTTACGGGTACTGAAAAAACCTTACACACTTGAATTTCCCGCTTCAAGCAAGCGTAACCTTGACCTAACCTTTCTGGGTAAGAGGGGTTTGGTTTGGGGTTCCAACTGTGAACGAGTTCTTACAATTAAGAACTTTAGAGTATGATGAACTCGTTCGAAATCTAGGCTTAAAATATACAAAGAGTTTGGCCTAGGGAACAGACGAAAAACTAAGATGTTTCCGAACTAGAAACACTTTAAGATAAAGTGTTCTTTAAACTATGTAGAACTGCTTGAGAGCTTTTGAAAGATTGATGATTTCAGAGAATGAAAGCTTGTAGAGAGTTTTTCGAGGTTGAAGACGAGTTTATATAGATAGAGATTCAAGACTAGCCGTTGGAGGAGCCGTTTGAATCTTACCTACTATTCTTAAAGTCAAGATCTGCCGTTGGGCGAATCTGCACCTGTCTTCATTTGTGTCACATCCTAGGTCTTGAAGTCTAGGATGCTGATTTGGCAATCCCTCATTGGTCGAGGCATGTTGACTTCCTCTGACGCCGGGATCTTCTGCCTTTGGAGCTGGCTTTTGAATTCAGAGCTGGACTGACTTGAAGTGAAGTCTTCAGAGTTAGTTCCCTTTGTTCTGTACAGCTGGACCGGCTGTGTTTTGAACTCAGCTCGAATTCTCTTCAGCTTGATCATGCTCTGCTGGAGGACTCAGCTGAAGGTTGACGTCTGCTGTCTTTCGCTAGCTGACTCCTGCTGCAAACACAGCTGGGTCGACTGCTGTCTTCCGCTTCCTTAACCTGTAAACCTAGAAAATCTAAAGCTCAAACAGGCGAGCTGGAAAACACTATTTAGGTTGATGCGATCATCTATTCGGTTGGAGAATCAGTTGGGTTTTGGTATCAAATCGAAACCTTATAATTTTCCCAACAATTTCCCCTTTTTTGATGATGCCAAAACCTAACTGAGACAACTTATGACGCAGAAAAACTTGTGTTTTATTAATGTAAGAATATACATTATAACACAGGAAAGAGAAAGAAGGAAAAAAAAATCTTCAAATCTTCAGTCTTCAATTCTTCAGTCTTCAATCCCAGTTGGCTGGGTCTTCTCTTCTGCATCCGTTGCTTCTTTCTTTTAACTCGTCTCTTCAGCTGATTCTGATTCAGCTGGTTCCTCTAGCTCAACAGTTTGCCTCTTCTTTGACTTGTCACTTCTCCCTTACTTCTCCCTTTTTGGCATGATCAACCAAGGTGGGAGAGATACACCATCGGCTGTTGCGATGTTTTAGTTTGGCGAAACTGTGGTCTTCAGCTCTGAGCAGCGAGGTTTGGAGTCTAAGTGGCTCAGCTGTTGTATTAGCTGGCTCTTCTTCAGTAGCATTAGCCTCAGCTGTGATTGCAGACACAGCGTCCTTGGCCCGATTCAGCTGAGGCAGTCCAGCTGAGTGCTTGGAGGGATGAGTTGGCACGGGAGATAGCATCTTCTGAGTCGGGCACAATGTCATTCCTTGCAAATTTTGCTTCTTCAGACTTCTTAGATTGAATGAGAAAGTCTGATTCAACACTTGAGGGTCTTGGGTTCAGCTCATATCATCATCATCCAGCTGCAGGTGATCATTGGCTGGGTGATGTTTCTCATTTGAGCTTGGTGCAGGGGCTTGAGCATCTTTCATTAGAAGATCTCGAAGCTGGTGTCCCTGTGGAGCTGAAGGAAACTGAGGAGAAGGCGGTTGAAGTATTCCATCTGTCTTGGGGTTTAAGCTTGGTTGATCAGCTGGAATACTCCGTTGCGGTGTTGGTGACGATGATGTTCACACAGGCGCATGAACTTCTCCTCCACCGTAAGAAACGACCGCTTGTGGGCCTTCTGCTCCTCGGAGAGTAATTACGAATTCTCTCATAAAGTCAGCTGGCTTCTCGGCTGACTGACTGAGCACCTTTGACTTGAGTCTTCTGTTTGAAAACGGTGCTTCAGCATGTTTTGTCTCCTCAAGTTGTCTCCGATTCCCAGCTGGGACGGAGATAGATGCATGCTGCTTTGTCTCCTGTATCTTTTTCTGTGCATCCTGTGGTGGAGCAAGAGCTTTGTCATGACTGCTCTTGAATACTCCGGCTTTATCAACATCTGGTCCAGGTCTGTTGACGTTGATTTTTGCATCCCAGGGAGTTGTATGTCCCGTTCTCTCTTTTATGTTGAGAGAAACAGTGGGGCTGAGGAGGTCTTTTTCCTTTGACATTCCCAGGAAGTTTTCTGCACCTTCCTGGTGAATGACTTTCTTGAGCTTTGCAGTTTCTCACTGCGCTGGCCTGGATCTGTCGATGGGCTTCACCTTCTTCTGGACTTCCGTCTTCTTTGAGGTTCCTGAGAGTTAAGCAACTCTTATCTTGAAGCTTTGACAGATTCTTCAAGTTTGATCGGCTTCGGGAGATATCTTTCTGGATTCCATGTTCTTCTTCTGCATCTTTTGTTAGTAGAAACAAATAATACTAATTGATGGAAATAAGAAAGAATGCCGAAAAACTTTTTAGGATTGATGCGTGTATCTTCTAGCATATTTAAAGAGCTTTCTTGATGAATGGACGATCAAGATTTATCTATTGATAAGAAGATCTACGACTAGGAGAGATTCTCGCGTCATGTCAATTTCTTGATTAGAAGATGTGAGTTAATGCGCGAGAGAGAACGGTTGAGGCGTTTTGACTTTTGCCTCGAAACTCTCATGATTCAATTCTTTGCAGACTCTTAATTAAGATTGATTAGATATGACAAGATATGAGTTGACAGAAAAACAGATTGAGTAGGTGTAATTAATGTTGTTGCAAACCTCTCAGCTGATCATTGTAGTCAGCTGATACCTCGGTTGAGTGGGTGTGCTGGGTCATCATGGTTCCAGCTGGTTCCCCCCCAGCTGAATAATCATTCACTTTCAGCATCTGGTTTAGCTGAATTCTTTCTCAGCTGATATCAGTGACATTGATTCTGAATTACAGTTGTCTGCTTGCATTCAGCTGGGTCTGCTTCCATTCAGCTGGGTGAGGCATCGTCTAGGTTGAGTAGTCCAAGTAATCTGCACAGCATATTGAATCTTGCTTCTATCAGCGGTTTTGTGAGAATATCAGCCCGCTGTATGTCTGTGTGAATTTTCTCAACAATCACATCATTCTTTTCTACGTGATCTCTGATGAAATGATGTCGTACGTCTACATGCTTGCATCTTGTGTGAAGTACTGGATTCTCTGAAATGGCAATCGCACTTGAGCTATCACAGAAAATTGGAACCTGTCCAGTTTTCACTTCATAGTCATCCAGCTGATGTTTCAGCCAGAGAATTTGTGAGCAGCAGCTTCCAGCGGCCATATATTCTGCTTTTGTCGTGGAAGTTGCGACGCACGTTTGCTTCTTTGAAAACCATGAAATCAACTTACTTCCTAAGAACTGACAAGTTCCTGAAGTTGATTTTCTGTCCAACCGATCTCCAGCGAAGTCTGAGTCTGAGTCTGAGTATCCAGTCAGCTGTAGATTATCTTCAGCTGGGTACCACAACCCAACATTCTGAGTTCCTTTGAGATATTTGAGAATGTTCTTGGCTGCTTGCATGTGTGCTTCCTTTGGATCAACTTGAAATCTGGTACACACTCCGACTGCGAAAGAGATGTCTGGACGACTTGCTGTTAGATACAGCAGGGATCCTATTATCCCTCTGTATTTGCTGGAATCAACTGACTTCCCTTCAGTTCCTGGTTCAATCTTCCAGTTGGTGTTCATTGGAATCTTTACAGTTCTGCTGGATTGAACTCCATACTTGGCGATCAAGTCTTTCACGTATTTGGATTGATTTATGAAAATCCCTTCTGATGATTGCTTGACTTGAAGTCCTAGGAAGAAACTCATTTCTCCCATCATGGACATTTGGAACTTCTCTGACATCATCTCTCCAAATCTTTGGCATAAGAAGCTTGATCTTGATCCAAAGATGATGTCGTCTACATAGATTTGTACAACCAGGATATCTTCTCATGACTTGATGGTGAAGAGAGTTCTGTCTACTGAGCCCTTCTTGAATCCTTTGGATACGAGAAAATTTGACAGAGTGTCATACCAAGCTCGAGGTGCTTGCTTCAATCCATAAAGAGTCTTCTTTAGCTTGTAGACTTTATTTCCTTCTACTTCAAATCCTGGAGGTTGTTCAACGTAGACATCTTCTTTGATTTCTCCATTTAAGAATGCACACTTCACATCCATTTGATAGACCTTAAATTTGTGATGTGCTGCATAGGCGAGAAAGAGTCTGATTGCTTCCAATCGTGCTACTGGAGCAAATGATTCTTCGAAGTCAATTCCTTCCTGCTGAGTGTAGCCCTTGGCAACCAGTCGAGCTTTATTTCTGATGACGACTCCCAGGGTATCCAATTTGTTCTTGAATATCCATTTTAGTCCTATGACTTTGACTTCTTGAGGTCTGTCGACCAATTCCCAGACACAATTTCTGAGGAATTCGTTCAGCTATTCTTGCATGGCGTTGGTCCAAGGCACGCTCTTCAAAGCATCGAGAATTGATTGAGGCTCTGGCACTTGAGCTACGTAACACGCCATTAGAGTTGTGTCTTCATCATAGACCGTCAGTTCTAGTTCTATTGAGAGTTGAGCTGTGTCAGCTGCTTCTTGATGATCCGATGAAGCTTGAGCAGCTGAGCTTCTGGTTTTGACTTGGTCAGATGGTTCTCCAATGATTGCTGATGATGGATGATCTTCAATCCATCTTCTCCTCTTACGAATTTCTTCTTCCAATTGATTGATGCTGGACGTGGCTAAATTTCGTCTGACTTGGAGTTGCTCAGGAGTTAAGTCTTGAGAGATCGGTTCTCTTTGATTTAGATTTTGAGGAGACTTCTGTAGAGGCTCAGCTGGAGATGGAGCTGGGGACTCAGCTGTGTTTGGATTTACAGCTGATGATGTTCCCCCTTGATTTGACATTGAGGGTTCTTCTTGATTCCAGCTGGTGGAGCTTCTTGGTTGAATTGAAGTTCCTCTTACGGCTCATCGTCCCAAATTAATGGTTCGGCCAGATTCCTGATTCTATTTTCTTGAGCTCTTGTCTGAATCAGTCTTGAAGATTCTCCTTCATTTCTTCGTTTGAAAGACTCTCTATATTCGAAGGATGATTCGTCAAAGGTAACATGTGGAGTTACTTCGACTATTTGAGTTCTTCTGTTGAAGACTTTGTATGCTTTACTCACAGCGGAGTAATCAAGGAATACTCCTCGGTCTGTCTTCTCGTCGAACGTCTTGAGCTGTGTCTTCCCATTGTTGAGGATGTGACATTTGGATCCGAATACCTTGAAATACCCTATGTATGGTATTCTGTTGTTCCATAGCTCATACGGTGTCTTTCCTTGCCTTGATGTGAGTAGGGAGCGATTCTGAGTGAAGCAAGCTGTATTGATTGCTTCAGCCCAGAACTTCTTTGGAATGACAGAGCTAGCTAGCATTGAGGTAGCTGCTTCCTTGAGAGTTCTGTTTCTTCTTTCTGCTACACCATTCTGCTGAGGTGTGCGTACTGCAGATGTTTGGTGTTGAACTCCGTTCTTCTCGCAGTAATCATAAATAGTTTCATTCAGAAACTCCGTTCCACGATCTGATCTTATTGACATTATCTTGCACTCCTTTTGTGTTGATAATCTTTCCAGCAGGATAGGCAGCTTAGTCCTGGTTTCGCTCTTCTGGTACAAGAATGATACCCATGTGAATCTTGAGAAATCATCCACTACGACCAGAGTATATTTTCTGCCATTGAAGCTTGCTGGAGTAACTGGACCAAAAAGATCCATGTGAAGGAGTTGAAGAACTCGATCAGTTGACTGAACTGGCTTGAGAGAGAATGAAATTCTTGTCTGCTTTCCTTGTTGACACGCGCTGCACATATGACTTTTGTCATATACTTGATCTGGAATTCCATTAGCGAGCTGGTTCCTAGCCGGTTGTTGATTGTCTTGAAGTTGAGATGATTCGGCCGTACGTACCCACGGCGACTTCATTCTTTGCTTTTCGATACAAGACAAGTCTCGGAGGCTTTGTTCCAGTCAGCAAAATACATATTTCCGTCTCTTTTCCCTCTTAGGAGTATTTGCTTGGTTTTCCTGTGCTTCACTGTGCATCCCTGTGCATCAAACTTGACAGAAAAACCGTTGTCGCAGAATTGGCTAATGGAAAGCAAGTTGTGTTGCAATCCTTGTACATAAGAAACATTTGGGATTATAACATTTCTAGTTTTAAATGTACCATAACCTTTGGTTAGGCATTTGGAGTTGTCACCAAATGTTACTTGTGGACCTGTACGCTCGATATACTCCTGGAGTAGATGCTTTAGGTGCGTCATGTGCTTGGAACATCCACTGTCCAAGTACCATAGCGTTCTCATCGACTCCTCAGAGATGCGTCGATTCCTTGCAACCTAAACAAAAAATTAAAATTCAGGTACCCAGTTTTAATTGGATCCTTGTGGGCTAGACAGAGATCCTTTGATGACCCAGATCTGCTTGATGACTCGAATTGGGTCATTTGATCTGATAATTCTCCCAGCTGAGTCGATATACACATTCTTTGTGTTCTTCGGTTGTTGCTGGCGGGGTCTTGATCTCCGTGTCTTCCCGTTTTGATGTCTTGATTTCTTTTGGTTTCCAGCTGTGTGCCTAGCTGAGACGTTCCTTTGTCTCTGCTGTCTCATATGATGCTGTGGCTGTAAATGATTATCCAGCTGGTACTCATATGAGTGGTATCCAGCTGGGTATCTCTGATATCTCGGTTGATATCGATCAACGTGCGATTCTTTATTCTTTGGTATACGTGAAATCCAGCATGTTGTCTTCGTTGAGGTTGAGCACGTTGCTGTCTGAGTTGGGCTTGAGGTTGTCGCACAGCTGACCTTCTTGATGCCTGCTGTGTCTTCGACGGAGCTTGAGGATGTTTCACAGCTGGTCTTCCTGACGCCTGCTGTGTCCTCAACTGTTGATGCTGAGCTGCTGGGATTGGAGGTTCGTTTGCACGTACAAACATTACCTTTGTTCCACTTGTGGAGGCAATGTTTGAGGCATCCTTTGATTCGTTGTATCCCAGTCCCACTTTGAGTGCTGCTGGACGCTGAGCACTAATGATCTCGTCCATTGTTGACGTGGCTTTGATGAGAGCTACTATCTTCTTAGATAGTACCTCTTCGGTGCTTTTCAGCTCAGTGATCTCAGCTGACTTCTTTTCCGATTCAGCTGTGACCTTTTCCACATCTTCCATCAGTTGTTTCTTCTCATAGTAGAATTCCTTCATCAGCTGATCTTGTTTCACTATTTTGTCTTTTAGTGAAACAACTTCCTGTTGGAGCTGTGTTGTATCAGCTGCGTCTGATACCTTTGTCTTTTCCAGTTCCGCTTTCAGATCGGCATTCTCACACATAATGACGTCAAGGATCTCTTGAAGCTCCTTGGAATTGTTCATTACTTTCTCTACTAGACTCCAATCAGGTAGTCCAGATTCTGAGACCTGTGTAGAGTGTTCGTGTGATGGTGAGATGTTAGATAGATTTTGAGTTCGAGACATTACCTCATCTTCATCGATGCCGTCTGTTTGTCCCATGAAGCATGTATCCCAATCAGGTTCATCATGGGCCATCAGGGCTTCTTCTTCCGAGTCTGAAAATGGCATGTCATCCATTTTGTTGCACTCTGATTCTTCATCGGCGATATAAGCTCTCCTTTTGTCAGCTGCCTTAGCTTTCAGTTGGTCTTTGTCTTTCTTGGACAGCTTTGGACAATCTAGCTGGTAGTGTCCTGGTTCCTTACAGTTGAAGCAACCTTCTTCTGTTCGTTTGTCAGCTGACTTCTCATCAGCTGCTGCGTACTTGTCTCTATAAGTTCTTGCGAACTTCTTGTATTTGCCCTTGCTGGTGTTGAGTCTGTTGTAGTTTTTGACCATCATGGCTATTTCTTCAAGTAGCTCTTCCTTGCTCATGTCCTTCTTATCCTTCTTCGATGACTCAGCTGACTGCATGTATGCGGATTTGTCAGAGTTGGCTCTGAACGCAATCTCCTTTGTTGCAGGTGTCAGCTCTCCATCATTCTGATTGTTTGAAGATTCTTTCATTGTAATCTTCAAGTTGTACTCGTTGGCTTTGAGCAGGGAGTATAATCTTTCAGTTGAAAGATCACCTAAGTCACTTCGACTTTGGTGTACCACCTTATAGGTGTTCCATTCATTGTATGCGCCGAAAGAACTTTTAGATTCTTTTCTCGCCGGGTGTATTTCCCGATTCGATGGTTTCTATTTCCACCACAATATTGGAGAATGCGAGTTCCATCCCTTCGATGGACTCGTTGACCGGCTTGAAGTTATCAAACTTCTGGCATGCAATCGTGAATTTATTCTCCTTTATCTCCTCCGACCCTTCGCATAGCTTTGCTAGGGTTTCCCACATCTCCTTTGCGGTTTCGCAGTTGATGATTTTGCTGAGGTAGGCATTGGAGACCGTTGAAGATATGGTGTTCCTCGCGAAGCTGTCTAGTCCAGCTTGCTTCCTTTCTTCTGAGGTGTGCTCATTCTTGGGCTTGGGAATGAGCTGATATCTTGGTTGTTCGCCATCTTGAGTTGGGACAAGCTCGTTCCCTGATTTGTAGATGATGATGGGTCCGTCTGTGATGACGTCCCACATCATATCGTGATGCGCACAGAGAAAGCTCTTCAGTCTGAACTTCCATATTGCATAATCGTCTACCGAGAAGGTGGGAAGATTCCTGTTAAGATAAGAATCCATAGAAATATGCAGTATGTAATAATATGAGTTTTTCACAAAGAGGATCTGTTCAGATGACCACTGACAGGTTGTCAAGAGAGATCTCTTGATACAGAAACGGTGGTCTTTTGAACCACTGCTCTGATACCAATTGATGGTCCCTGAGCTAGGTATTTGGTGTAGAGAAGAGGGGGGTGAATACACCAAATAGATTTTTAGAAACTTTTTCAAGTTAAATCACAGAGTTGGTGAGCTCAGTTATCGATCCAGCTGGGGAGGGTCAGCTGGGTAAATAACTCAGCTGGCGGTGCGGAAAGTGGTGGTTTGAAAACTTAGCTCGGTTACTTAGAAAAACTCAGTTTGAAAAGATTAACTTTATGTTTTCAGCTTAGTCAAGTTGTGCAACTTTCAGAGAGACACAGCTGTCTTTGGAGAGTAGCTGCGTATGCAGTTTTGAACAAATATGCAATGATATGAAAGAGTTAGTACAAAACTGAATATAAAGAGAATGTAAAGAGCACGCGAGTTTTTACGTGGTTCGGAGTAACACCTCCTACGTCCACGACCAGGTTCACTGGTAATCCACTACCACTTGGTTTCCAAGTACCAAGCAACTTCACAACTCTAACCCGAGCTGTATTCCAACAGTTTGCGGGTACTGTCAAGCCTAACCTTTCAGTTTACGGGTACTGAAAAAACCTTACACACTTGAATTTTCCACTTCAAGCAAGCGTAACCTTGACCTAACCTTTCTGGGTAAGAGGGGTTTGGTTTGGGGTTCCAACTGTGAACGAGTTCTTACAATTAAGAACTTTAGAGTATGATGAACTCGTTCGAAATCTAGGCTTAAGATATACAAAGAGTTTGGCCTAGGGAACAGACGAAAAACTAAGCAGTTTCTGAACTAGAAACACTTTAAGATAAAGTGTTCTTTGAACTATGTAGAACTGCTTGAGAGCTTTTGAAAGATTGATGATTTCAGAGAATGAAAGCTTGTAGAGAGTTTTTCGTGTCTGATCCTGAGGTTGAAGATGGGTTTATATAGGTAGAGATTCAAGACTAGCCGTTGGAGAAGCCATTTGAATCTTACCTACTCTTCTTAAAGTCAAGATCTGCCGTTGGGCGAATCTGCATCTGTCTTCATTTGTGTCACATCCTAGGTCCTGAAGTCTAGGATGCTGATTTGGCAATCCCTCATTGGTCGAGGCATGTTGACTTCCTCTGACGCCGGGATCTTCTGCCTTTGGAGCTGGCTTTTGAATTCAGAGCTGGACTGACTTGAAGTGAAGTCTTCAGAGTTAGTTCCCTTTGTTCTGTACAGCTGGACCGGCTGTGTTTTGAACTCAGCTCGAATTCTCTTCAGCTTGATCATGCTCTGCTGGAGGACTCAGCTGAAGGTTGACGCCTGCTGTCTTTCGCTAGCTGACTCCTGCTGCAAACACAGCTGGGTCGACTGCTGTCTTCCGCTTCCTTAACCTGTAAACCTAGAAAATCTAAAGCTCAAACAGGCGAGCTGGAAAACACTATTTAGGTTGATGCGATCATCTATTCGGTTGGAGAATCAGTTGGGTTTTGGTATCAAATCGAAACCTTATAATTTTCCCAACAAAAATCCCTCTCGACAAAATGTAAATCCCTCTCGGGCGGGATCTTCTTAAAAAATTTAGATGTCCGAGAGAGAAATTAATTTATAATGTCTGGATTTAATTATAAAAATTATTTATGAAATTTTTTTGTGAATTAGTGCAAAATATATTAATATTTGTAATTTTTCTTTGATTTATCCATAATTTCGCATTTTTGGACGAATAATCATAATTTGATTAAATATATGATTATGTTGAATTATAAAAGCATTGAACCATTGATAAATTAAATCCCTCTCGGTGTTAAGAAGATCCCTTTCGATAAAATGTAAATCCCTCTCTGGCCGGATCTTCGTAAAAAAGATAGATGTCCGAGAGGGAAATTAATTTATAATGTATGGATTTAATTATAAAAATGAATTTTATCAATTAAGTGGTTCAAATATAGGATGATTTCCAATTATAAATGCATTCGGTTAATAGTGAATTGTTGAATATTTATATTTTTATTCTCATATAAATATTGGTTTTGTAATTTTTTTTTCGCTTTAATTAATTGATCGAATATGTATTTAGCTTTATTATTTTTTCTTTAATTAATTAATCGAATATTTTTGTAATATTAATTATTGATGAACCCCGTTCAATATTTCAGAATATGGACGAATGGAAGTACTTCACTGTCAAATACGGCGGACAATGACACCATTGTACATATGTGGACGGTTCAGAATAGATTACTCAAGTTCATACCACCACTCCATCTTTCATCAATTTGAGATACGACATCGACGTTATGATGCACCAAAATTCGATGAGCACACTGATGGTCCCAAGACGGATACCTTGGTGTAGAGGGGGGGTGAATACACCAAGGTTTAAAAACTTTTCCAATTAAAACTCTTTTGAGTGAGCTGGCTGTGTTCGATCCAGCTGGAAGGCAGCTTGATCGACACAGCTGGCTGTGTGCGGAATGTGGTGGGTTTTTGGAAAGTCCGTCTGTTACTTCAAATATATTGCAAAGCTTTGTTTCTCTTTTCAGTTAGTCAGTTTATGCAGCTTGAATGAATGCTTATGATGGGTTAGCTGGATGCATAAATAAAACAGGAAAGAACAAAGCTATTTAACGTGGTTCGGAGAAACTACTCCTACGTCCACGACCAGAAACCTCTAGTAATCCACTAAGGATACCACTGACTTTTCGCACAGTCAGCAAGTGTTGCAGCTTAGTTCCTCAAGCTGGATACAAGTTTACGCGTACTGTATCGAAACGTAACCAGACTGTTTACGGGTACAGTTGAAGCCTACATTCAGTTTACGGGTACTGAAGAACCTAACCTGTAGTTTACGGGTACTACAGAAGTACAGAACCTTAACCTTAACCTAACCTTTTTCTGGGTTTGAGGGTTTGGTTTTGGGATTTCCAACTATGAACGAGTTCTTACAATGAAGAACTTTTAGTATGATGAACTCGTTCAAACTAGGCTTAAGATGGGAAGGATTATATGCCTAGATACTAGTAGGAGAGAGCTTCAGCAGCCTAAGAATAAATAAGAACTCATGAGGATGTAGACTCCTGGATCTTGAAGCTTTTCTGAGAGATCTTGATCTTTTGTTAGACTTCTTTCTCTGTTGATCTTTCTTGTGTATATTCTCTCTCTCTCTCTCTCTCTCTGATGATGAAGAAGACTCATATTTATAGGGAGAGATTGGAACTAGCCGTTGGAAAGAGCCATTCTGAATCTCTAACTAACTTCTGACAAATTGATCTTGTCTTCTTCCTTGATTTTCTCGTAAAGTAATCCTAGGTCTGACTTCTAGGTGCTGAGGTGTCGAGTTCCTGATGGTCCAGGTCAGTTCTGACTTTATCTCAAGTTGACTTCGACTCTGCTGAGCTGGGGACTTCTGAGCTGTCTTGAACTTTGCTGGATCTTTGATGCTGAGCTGAGTTGTCACACAAGCTGGGTCTTTCACACAGCTGTGTCTGGATGAACTTGATCATCTTGAATCTGGATAACGTTGTTGACCACTCGACTTGACTTGCCCTGCTGTGTACTCAGCTGGGTCTTCTGCTGTCTTCAGCGATTCCACCTGTAAACTTAGAAACTCTATAAGCTCAAACAGGTGAGCTGGAAAAACACTTGGACTTGTGCAATCATCTACTCGGTTGGAGTCAGCTGGGTTTTGGTATCTAATCAAAACATGTTTATTATTTTCCCAACAATTTCCCCCTTTTTGATGATGCCAAAACCCCAAGTTGGAAAAACAGATTGCTTCCCCCTTAACAGGAAACGGGGTTTCAAAAGATAAAACATTCACAGCAGGTAATCATATTCAGAGCCTGGACAAAGAGAGATTGTCTTCAGGTTGATTTTGATAAAACGAACTTTTCATTAATAGGAAGAAATTTTACAATTTTCTAATTACAAAGGTTCAAAAGAAAAATCCCAGTTGGCTGGGTCTTCAGCTTTGCTGCTTCCTTTGTTCGTCAATCTGATGGTCAGTCTTGAGACCATATCTGTTGAAGATGAACTCTTCCAGCTCCTTCCATTCTGCTTGATTCTTCGATTTTGAAATTCCTCTTTCACCAGCCCAGTGATGAACTTCTTTGATAATCTGGGCTTTGTCAGGAAGGTTTGTTCCAGCTAGAGAAGGAGACTTCAATTGCTTGACTTTGGGAGCCTTCAGCTGGATGTTGTTTCTCTTGTCATATAGGGCAATTGATCTTGCCATCATTGGATCTGTCTCATGAAGTTCGAGGAGATAATCCTGGAACGCCGTTTCTGGATCCATGTCTTTGTACTGATTCAAGTAGTAGAATTCTTTGATGAATTCTGATTTGCATCGTTCCCAGTTTTCATTGATATCATCTGGGTTCTTCTTGTCAGTCGAGGCTGCTTGGATTTGTTTCTTTCTAGCTTGCCTGTAGCTCTGCCTTTTCTTCTTTTGCTTTTTATCAGCAGGCTTGAGCGAATCAGCTTTCCTCTTGATAATCTTATCCAGCTCTTGCATTTCTCTTCTTTGCTCGTTGTGGAAGTTACACAGCTAGTGATAGTCCTTGTATTCTTCTGGCTTGTGTCCACAGGCTTTGGCAAGAGCAACCATCTTTTCTCTCCATGTCACTTTGACTACTTTGGCTGCTGTAGTTGGCTCTGGCTCTTCGTCATCCAGCTCTTTGGCAAAATCGTCGATTTCCCTCTGAATTGGCTGCATAGGTTCCCCCTTAGCTGCAGCTTCCCTCTCCATTGTTTTTCCAGCTTCACTCTTATCTTATCCCTTTTTGGCATTATCAACAAGGGAGACAGAGAGGTTGGCAACTGTTGCGCTGAGCTTGGAAAGAATACCTTCAACATCAGCAATCTTGGCTGAGTTGTCAGCTGTGACGAGGTTCAGCTGGGCATTGCTGCTGCTTCCAGCTCTGAACTGAGCATCCAGATTTTTGTACAAGTTGAATAGTTGTCGGATGTCAGAGCTGTTGGAGAGAGTGGACTTTTTGAGAGCTTCCAACTGGCTTGAGATATTTGCTATGTTGTCAACCAGTGGAGCTTGAAGGTTTGATATGATCTCAGGGACTCTCTTCTCTAGATGATTTGTCTGATCAATTCGTTGAGAAACGAGAGATTGTTTGAGATCTTGACTGGTGCTTTCCTGTAGATTCTGAGCAAATTTGTGGACTTCATCAATTGTCCGTTGTTGCTCTCTAACTTGACAGTTTAGAGCTGTGAACCGCATGATGACATCGACTTGAGACTTCAGTCTGTCCTGAAAAAGAATTTCTTCAACCTCTTTAGAGATTGCTTCCTTCATGGCGGTTGAGTGCTCGACAGCTGAGTCCGTTTGGGTTTCAGATTCAACATGACTGGGTTTGTCTGCCTCGATCTCGACCAGTGAGCGAGTGTCATCGGCAAATGGACTTGGTGGGGCTGCTATCTCTGGTTCAGCTGCTACATCAGCTGATTCTTCAATGATCATTACCTCAGCTGTATTTTCTGGTACAGCTTCCTTGGTAATCTCAGCTGAGACTTCTTTAGAATTGTCAGCTCCAGAATGTGTCTCCCATCCCGCTGCTATAAGAAGCTTGTTGGCAGATTCCCAGACTTCAGCTGGGTGCGGCTTGGGGAATTGCTGAGACACTTGTATAATTCCTCTGATGAGATCATTTTGATGTAAGTAAGTATCTTCCAGGCTTCCAAAGCCAAACGTGTGCTGGAGGCATGCTTCATCCGTCTTCAATTTCTCATAAGAGAAGGTCTCGATCAGCTGCTCATTCTGGTACCAGGTTGCCATCTTGGTGGCCAGATAGAACTTGAGATCTCCAACTTTGACGAGGGCGATGGGCAGGTGCGCCAGAATCGGATACTGAGTTAGAACACTCTTGATCCCTGTAATGCGCAAGTCCTCGTACATGGCTTCCATAAAGGCTGAGCCAGTGGAGTTGAGTAAAGGAGAGGCAGAAGAATCACTCTCCTCTGATTCTGTGGAGATTTGAGGAACAGGTTCAACTGGGTTCACAATAGGCTGTGAAGAAGTATCAGCCAACTGTGTGGTAGTTTGAGCTTTTGGTGATGGCTGTTTTGGGGGTGAGCTTGGATTAGTGGAAGAGGGTTCAGCTTGGGTGTCAGCTGGCTGTGAAGGAGCTACAGCCAGTTGAATATCTGCATGCTCTTTTACAGGAGATGACTCTTTGGTTGGAGAGCTGGGTGGAGGAGAGGGCTGTTTCGGCGGAGAGCTGTGAGGCGGTGAGGGTTGGGGTGAGCTTTTTGGATTATCCAGCTCGTCCTCTGAGCTGGATGACGATCCATCATTCAATCCCATCTCAACCAGGATGTTTGATTCAAATTGATTAAAGGCTGATACTGGCTGTGGGGAGAGAATCACTATTGCTCGACTAGGAGTTTCTTCAGAAGAAAGTCTCGCCTCAGATGGTGGAAGGATAACTGCTTTCCTTTTCTTTTCAGCTGGGCCTCTAGCTGGTTTGATGTCAGCTGGCTTTCTTTTCCTCTGTTTCTTCTCAGCTGGAGCTTCTAGCTCTGTTCCTTCCAGCTGCTTCTTGCCTTTGTTCACAGCTGGCTGTTTCTTCAGAAGATCATTGATTTGACTTATTCTCTGGAAGAGAATCTTCGTTTCTGGAAACGGATCTGATTCAACCCACTTTACTGTGTATCCTTTCACAGCTTGTTCTATTAAGAACGAAATCTTGGAGCATAGATACAGTGTCTCTGAGGCTGAATACGTCGTCCTGGTGGAGTTGAACTTGATCTTCTCTGACTCCTTGACCAGACGGTTGAGTAAAAAGTCAAACCAGTTGACGTTTGCACCTTTGATCATGGCAATCATCGGCTTGAGCTTTGGAATGCTGATCTCTCCTTGAGATCCAGCTATCCCTAAGATGCACTTTTGCATGATATCCAGCAGCAGTCTGTACTTTGGCTTGAGTAGTAGCTTCGACATGCTTGCTCTGTACGGCTCTGGGGAGATAAACATCTCTCTACTGAGGAATTCATTCACTTCTTCACGGCTGTAATCGTCTGGGATGAATCCTCCTTCTCTGGGTAGGTTGAACACCTTTCGTAGCATCTTGTTAAGTTTGATGTTGACGGTTGCTGAGTTAAATTTTCCGTCATCGTCTTCGATAGTCACATCGAATGAAGAAGAGTAGAAGCCTTCTTCGTCAATGATGTTGAGATAGAATAAAGCGGCATCTCTCTTCAGCATAAGCTTGGGCATGGAGGTTGCCTACAGCAAGAGACCGGAGTCTGCTACTAGATCCACCATCTCTTTTAGTTCTGAAATATGGAGGTTGGAGGTGGACAGAATACTCTCAAATGATAGCTTTGTCATTAGAGCTTCAAACTGGTTCATCCATGCGGTTGATTTCTTGAGAGCCATTTCTGCAATCTGTTGATTTTGATCGTGCGAAGAACTTGCAGAAAATAGATAGAGATTTTGAAGATTTTGAAATTCGCAGAGATAAAGATGAAGGATGAAAGAATCCGCGTATCTTTTCCATATATATCAACTGCCATAATGGATCAACGGTTGAGATTGAAACAGTTGATATTCTGATCAACGACTGGGAGAGATTCACTCATCACGTTTTGCTAACGTGCTTTCGGTGAGTATATTACAACCGCGCATGAGGTAGTTCAAACGCTTGACGTTCTGCCTCGATACCGCCGAGCTACAGTACTATGCAGACTTTATAATTAATGCGATGGGAAAGGAAACTTATCAAACAATTTAACCAAGGAATATATGTCCGCTTAACATAAGAATTCAAAATAATTGGACTTATATAGCATATTCCTCAGAGAAATAAATGCATGAGACGCAAACCGGTCAGCTTGGACACAGTATCCAGCTGATACCACAGCGGTCTTCTTCTTTTGCTTGACTGAGTTTTCTCCTCAGCTGAGAATCTGGAGATAAGCTTGATTTTCCTTCAGCTGAGTTCCCTTGAGCTCTGCAACTGATGTCCAGCTAAGCTTGATTCCCTTTTTTTTTGCTGAGTAATCCTTCTGAACTGAGCTTTGGGATCCAGCTGAGTTTGTTCCCCCTCAGCTGGATGAACTTTTCTTTATCTGGATTGAGCAGTCCAAGTAATCCACACATCATCTTGATTTAGATTTCAGCATGATGTGCTTTTGTGTGAGTTTTCCCAACAATGGATTCCTTCAGATGTTGAGAAATCTCTTGGATGCTTTTCATGTCGTCAGCTGGGTTAGAGAATCATCTTGATTGCTCCGCTGGATCAGGTTTTCCTTCAGCTGGTGATTCCAGCTGAATCTATCTTGTTGAGTGCATCTGCTGGGTATTCTACTTGATTTTGCTGAGTCTTTCCAGCTATGTAGAGTTCCCCCTTGATTTGATAGTAGGTAGCTTTTTCTTCAGCTGCATCCTATTTCCTTTTAACGAACGGATTTTCTCATCATCAGCTCATTTCTTTGATGAGGTCTCAGTTTGTATAGCAGGTAGACAGCTGTCCCAAATCCAGCTGATTCATATGCTGTTTCTCTATTCTTCTCTTGAGACCAATGTACTCAGCTGTATGACTGGCTGAATCTTCAGATTTGTATCCAGCTGTAGTTATTTCACAGCTGGTCCCTAGTCAGCTAGCTGGGTTTCTTCATCGGTTGATTCAATAAGATGTTTCAGTCATCTTAATCAGAGCAATCATCCTCATCTGAGTCGGAGAAGGAAATTTTATCATCATCCATATCGCTCGATTCAAACCTTTTATCTTCTCTCCGGGAGGATGACTCAGCTGGGTTTCTCTTTGGGTAGAGTTGCTTGTCGTGATGAACCTTCACGATATTCTTGTACCTTTCCTTGCTTTGTTCCAGCTAATTAATGCTCCGTACAAGCATGGCAACTTCTTCGTTCAATTCTTCTTTGCTCATATTCTTGTGCTCCTTATTGGTCCTTCCAAGCTGAGCTGATTGAGCTTCTTTCCTTGGCTTGATCCTTAGCTCTGCTTCATTCATTCGGCTGGATGAATCTCTGTTTGTGATCTCCAGATCAAATTCGTTGGCCTTCAAGATGGAGAACAATTTTTCTGTCTCCATGCTGCCAAGATCAGTTCTGCTTTGGTGAACCACCTTGTGTGTACACCAATCTGAGGGGAGAGCTGCAAGAACTTTCAAGTTCTTATCTCGAACTGTATATTTTCCAGTTCGGATCGTCTCGATCTCGATGACGAGGTTGGAGAATCTCAGCTCCATTTGATCAATGGACTCGCAGGGGAGTTGCTTGAATTTGTCGAACTTCTGGCATGCAACTGAGAATTTGTTCTCTTGAATTTCCTCTGAGCCTTCACACAGCTTGGCTAGAGTGTCTCACATCCCCTTAGCTGTCTCGCAGTTGATGATCTTGCTGAGATAAACGTCCGTCACCGTTGAAGAGATGACGTTGCGAGCGTAGCTGTCCAAACCAGTTTGTCTTCTTTCTTCTGGAGAGTACTCCCTTTTGGGCTTCACAACTTGCCGGAGTACTGGTTCAGCTCCAGGTATGGTTTCTGCTTGTCTTTTTGATTTCATAATGATGATGGGTCCGTCAGTGATAACATCTCACATTATATCGTGATGCGCACTCAGAAAGCTTTTGAGTCGGAACTTCCAGATCTGATAATCATCGACTGAGAATGTCGGAAGATTCCTGCACAGAGAAGATTCCATGACAGTATGCAATATAATGATTTTTTAAAAAAATTTTGAAACTTTGAAGGATCTGTTCAGATGACCACTATCAGCAAAGAGGCTGACTTGACACAGATACAGTGATCTTTTGAACCACTGCTTTGATACCAATTGATGGTCCCAAGACGGATACCTTGGTGTAGAGGGGGGGGTGAATACACTAAGGTTTAAAAACTTTTCCAATTAAAACTCTTTTGAGTGAGTTGGCTGTGTTCAATCCAGCTGGAAGGCAGCTTGATCGACACAGCTGGCTGTGTGCGGAAAGTGGTGGGTTTTTGGAAAGTCCGTCTGTTACTTCAAATATATTGCAAAGCTTTGTTTCTCTTTTCAGTTAGTCAGTTTATGCAGCTTGAATGAATGCTTATGATGGGTTAGCTGGATGCATAAATAAAACAGGAAAGAACAAAGCTATTTAACGTGGTTCGGAGAAACTACTCCTACGTCCACGACCAGAAACCTCTAGTAATCCACTAAGGATACCACTGACTTTTCACGCAGTCAGCAAGCGTTGCAGCTTAGTTCATCAAGCTGGATACAAGTTTATGCGTACTATATCGAAATGTAACCAGACTGTTTATGGGCACAGCTGAAGCCTACATTCAGTTTACGGGTACTGAAGAACCTAACCTGTAGTTTACGGGTACTACAGAACCTTAACCTTAACCTAACCTTTTTCTGGGTTTGAGGGTTTGGTTTTGGGGTTTCCAACTATGAACGAGTTCTTACAATGAAGAACTTTTAGTATGATGAACTCGTTCAAACTAGGCTTAACATGGGAAGGATTATATGCCTAGATACTAGTAGGAGAGAGCTTCAGCAGCCTGAGAATAAATAAGAACTCATGAGGATGTAGACTGCTGGATCTTGAAGCTTTTCTGAGAGATCTTAATCTTTTGTTAGACTTCTTTCTCTGTTGATCTTTCTTGTGTATATTCTCTCTCTCTCTCGCTCTCTTTGATGATGAAGAAAACTCATATTTATAGGGAGAGATTGGAACTAGCCGTTGGAAAGAGCCGTTCTGAATCTCTACCTAACTTCTGATAAATTGATCTTGTCTTCTTCCTTGATTTCCTCGTAAAGCAATCCTAGGTCTGACTTCTAGGTGCTGAGGTGTCGAGTTCCTGATGGTCCAGGTCAGTTCTGACTTTATCTCAAGTTGACTTCGACTCTGCTGAGCTGGTGACTTCTGAGCTGTCTTGAACTCTGCTGGATCTTTGATGCTGAGCTGAGTTGTCACACAAGCTGGGTCTTTCACACAGCTGTGTCTGGATGAACTTGATCATCTTGAATCTGGATAACGTTGTTGACCACTCGACTTGACTTGCCCTGCTGTGTACTCAGCTGGGTCTTCTGCTGTCTTCAGCGATTCCACCTGTAAACTTAGAAACTCTATAAGCTCAAACAGGTGAGCTGGAAAAATACTTGGACTTGTGCAATCATCTACTCGGTTGGGGTCAGCTGGGTTTTGGTATCTAATCAAAACATGTTTATTATTTCCCCAACACACACAGTACGAGATGTATTACTTATCGTCATGTCGTACTGGACGCACTATGAAATCTCTCTTGAGCAATGATCAACAATTTGCTCAGTTGTGCTTGAAGGAGTCATTCCCAACTGTGTATCTGATCCACAACCACATAGACGCATATGTTCAGTCTTTCGAAGATCCTAGGGCATCATCCTTTCAATACGACCAAGGGCAAACATATTCTAATGAAATGGAATTTATCCAGCAACAGTTGCTTTCATCAGAATTTTTTGCTGACTCGTACCCTATAGGAGGACACAATTACGGATCGACGTCCATGGATCCCGTACCTTTTTTCCAGAGAGTCGTGGTCCCGAGAGAGCTATTACACATAATAATGAGTTAGAATTCAACGTGCAGAGAAGTTCAGACGATGAATATGAGGAAAGTTATGCTCGAGAATCTGATAGTGATTCATCTGAGGAACAGACCGAGGAAGACTTATAAGAATTTATGATGGTGGAGCACAGTGCATGGGTTTGTTCTAGCAGAGGGGTCAATCCTGATGATCTAACCAATTGGTTAGTTCCAGTGATTCCGGTTGATGCTACGATTTCTCTCATGTCACGAGAACGTGATCCGACGGATGATGATGAGTTGCGAGTTGGTGATGTTTTCGACAGCAAAGATGACCTAAATATTGCAGTTGGATTGTGGCACATGGAGAAAGGAGCCGAATACAAAGTTTCCACATCTGACACGAGGCGCCTCAAGTGGAAGTGTAAACATTCGGAAAATTACCCATTCGAGCTCCGTGCATATCACGTGAAACCGATACTTGGTATGTGTACAGATTTAATCCTGAACATGCATGCACTCGCCAGTTAGCTAGGACGTGTTGCTCCCAGGAAAATCAAGATGAATGTGGTTGCAGCGTACGTTGCTCGAAAAATTAGAACAGACTGTAAAATCATGAAGCCTAAAGCCATTGTGGAGGAGATGCAACACGAGTTCGGTATGACCATTTTATATGATTTGGTGCTGCGAGCACATGACATACAACGATACAAATGACATATGGAGGGTATGTTGAATCATTCCAGTTGATGCCGTGTTATCTTCACATGCTTAAGGAAACAAATCCAGGCACGATTACTGATCTAGCTGTTGGCGATGATGGGAGGTTCGAGCACTTGTTTGTAGCTCTCGGCGCTTGCAGACTTGCTTATCCACTGAATATGAGACCTGTGATCATTGTGGATGACACCCATTTGAAGGGCAAAAATAGAGGCGTCTTGTTGGTGGCTATGATGAAAGATGCCAACGAGCATGTTTTTCCACTTGTGATAGGTGTTGGGCCAATTGAGAATGATATCTCTTGGAAATGGTTCATGTCCCGTTTTAAGGTTGCGTATGGGGACTTGACAAATACATTGATTGTCTCTGATGCCCATGCCTCAATAGCTAATGCTATTAGTGAAGTGTTTCTCAATGCAATTCATAGTATGTGTTATTATCACCTGCGAAATAAGCTAAAAAGCTACGATAAAGTCGTTGTGGCTTTGTTTCAACGAGCTGCTTATACATATCGCACTTCAGTTTATGAAAAGGTAATGGAATCTTTGCGTCGATAGAGTGTTGGTGCATATGAAAGATTAATGAGAGTCGGACCAGAGAAATGGGCTCGATGCATGTGTCCAGTACCGCGATATAGCCACCTCACTTCAAATGCAGCAGAAGTATGGAATAACAGAATGTTGTGGGTGCGTCGTCTTCCTATATGCTCAATGCTTGATGCCATTAGGCATGTAATTGAAAAATGGTTTGATGAGAGACGTGTAAAGGAAACGGCGATGACGACGTAGTAACTGAAGAGGCGGGTAAAAAACTTACAGCAGCAATGAATGAAGCATTTAGGTACATTACAATTCGCAGACTCGGATTGACGTTCAACGTGAATGATGGTAAAAGATCTTGGAAAGTTGATCTCAATTTGAGGACATGCTCATGCTGCGAATTTCAACAGGACGGAATGCCGTGTTCTCATGCGATTGCTGCAATCCAGTAAGTTTTATGAAAGTAAATTTGGCTTAAGATAAATTTATTATTTTACTTTTAATTGTTTCATTGTTACAATTGCAGCAAAAATGGTGAAGCAATATATGACTATGTGCAATTTTACTACAAACGAGAAGCTTGGTTTGAGGTTTATAAATATTTCATACACCGTGTTCCTCACAAAGACGACTGGAATGCACCAATTGAAGTCGTCAATACATTGGTGTTACCTCCCAAAATAATTTCACAGGCGGTACGTCCGAGAGTTAATCGGCGAAGATCTGCTACAGAGAGGAATACATGAAGACAAACCACTTGCCAAGAAGAAGAAGCATCCAGTAGTAGTCACCGTCCGAGGAGATGTAGTAATTGTTGTGAAGAGGGTCATACAAATAGAAATTGTACCCAAATTCATGAACATTGAATGTGTTGAATATTAACTTGTATGTATTAAATTTGGATTTTATTATATTTTATTTTTTAATTTTATTATTATATAATATGATTCTGTCTAAACTTATATAATATTGAATCCTTATCGAGGACCATCTCAAGATCCCTCTCGAGAGGGATCTCTAATTGAATCCCTTGAATTAGAATTTTATTCTATTTTATTTTTTAATATTTTTTAGTTGAATAATTTTCGACCCCTCTCGAGGAATTCTCAAGATCCCTCTCGAGATGGATCTAAAATTATTGGATTTTATTATATTTTATTTTTTAATATTTTTATAATTGAATCACTTGGATTTTATTATATTTTATTTTTTAATATTTTTTAATTGAATAATTTTCGATCCATCTCGGGGGATTCTCAAGATCCCTCTCGAGAGGGATGGAGTGGATTAATTCTTTTTATTATTAAAATAAATATAACAGTCCAATTAAAATAAATATATTAAAAAATCGAGAGAAATTATGATTGTCAAACATAACAGTCCAATTAAAATAGAACGTAGAAAAATTCAGTTAGATAAATTAAAGTCCGATAAATTAAAAATCGAAAAAAATTAAACTACGGTTTGTGACATAGATCAAATGCAACAGCGACTACTCTCATGCGAAACGCCATTGTGTGACTCTGTCCCCATGCTATGGAGGGCCTCCCAGTAATCATCCGCTCAACTTGTATAAGTGCAAATATCCCACAATTAATACTGTCAGCCTGCTTGAATTGATGATCAATATCCATCACTTTCAGCTTCAACGGCTCCTCTGTCGGATTTGAAAGTCCGATACGTTGATGTTTCCAATAAAAGACAATGGAAAGAACTTGAGTCCACAATTTCAGGAGTGACTCTAATTTCTTTACATGCATTTTTTGCACACTCGGATCTAGGCCCCAGTACAGTGAGTCGTAGAGTTCAGCCTCTCATCTCAGCATGTCGATACGGACCATCACGTAATGAGCATCTATGAGACACACTAGTATGACCTGCATGAAATTGTAATTATTATTATAATATTAATATTAAATATTATAAATATAATAAATAAAATAGAAAATGAGAATTCACTTACATGCCATGCTTCAAAAAGGGAAGTCTGTGATTCACCCGCATCAACTCCATGCACATTAAATAATATGCTACGTGGAGCAGTCCAAGTACAGTATGTCTCTCATTTGCCCTTCATAATCTTCGGACAATCTTTTGTTAAAATAACATCTCGCCATTCATTATTGAGTTGTATCTGTTTCCATTGAAAAAAATAAAGATTAGTTATTAAAAAAAGACTAAAATAAATATATTAAAAAAAAATAAAAGATTACTTACGAAGACATCGGTATCTAAGATGACCGTATTCTCGAAGGTGACATGTTCCAGTACTTGATCCCGTGTTCTCAAACGTGTTCGCAAATACATCAAGTACATATCAACAGCCTGCAAAAAGAAGATTTTTTAAATAGCAAATATTTTCTAATTAATAGATGTAATATAAATATTTATTTTACCTCTAAAATGATATCTGATTTTCCATTCATTAAATCTATCCACCAATCGTGCCTCAACAAGCCATCACTCACTGTCACTATCACGTATGCATCAGTCGGACCCCTCATGAACTCCTCAAACTCCTCAACAAGCTCCCTCGATAGTGGTATCGGCGCCACTTCGGCCTCAAAAGGTGTAGAAACTGCTTTGCTAGGTCTTTTGTTCCTCATGGGACGTTTATCCCTTCTTTTTTGAACATTAGCCTCAACTTGGGGCACTTGGGTAATCAGAGTTACTGGGAGAGGAATTTGTCCACCTTCTTGAGCAGCCACCGTACTAAAAGCATTTCCAATCACCTATATTGACAACGAATAGAGTAAATTAAAATAAAAAAAAGCAACAAATTGTAACAGAAGAAGAAAATTACCTGAAGAAGAAAATTACCTGTCCCAACTGTGCAAAAAGTACATCTGAACGATCAGAGGGAGCGAACATGGAATGACGATATGGATCTTGTAGAAAAGAACCAGACTCGCCAAATATATGAGACGATGTACCAAACTCGGGCATAGAACGGCGAGGTGGAACCTGTTGCTGACTAGTGCCGTGCTCGGATACATTGTGCGTGAAAGGAACGTACGGTGGCTCACTAGCGGTGGCAGTAGTGTCCTACCGCTCACTATAATCATGCTCTGGCTCATGCACGGTGGCTGTAGGGGTCCGATAATCAGGGTCTGGGTGACGATGAATGGTGGGTTGATATGCAGGACTACGACGTGAAGATCCACATCGAGCCTTCTCCATCAAATCCTCAAACCACTTTGTAAAGTGAAGCAACCATCTCTTATCTATCTTCTCTAATAGTCGATCTTCTAATTTTTCAAGCTCTTCTCTTATCATGCGACGATCACTTGATGAACCCAATTATGTGTTCATATTTTCTGTGTTTTATCTTTTCTTTATGTGTCTTTATCGAGTCAAAGTGTGTCTGGGAGGACACAAAGTCGAGAGAAGGTGTGCATGGAAGAACATGTGGGATACTGAGCAAATTCGGTGGAAAATTTGTTGTTGGGATGTTGAGATGGCGATACAATGCAAATGGTCAAAGGGCTGGAAGCTTGTAGCTGGGCAACAACGATAACAGCAAATCTACAAGTCAAGAAGCACATCCTCATATTTCTTAAGCCAACAGAGAGAGTACCTGGAGGAGTTAGGATCTTGGGCAACGCAGAACAAGATACAGACAACGAAGGCAAGATGTAGGTCGGAAACAACCGCAGATTTCCTTTTCTCCAAGGAAGAGGATAAGGATCGAAGATTTCTTTTCTTATCCTAGATGAACCTTATCAACGAAAATATCTGCCAAGAAATGAAGGAGATCTGCAACGGATCTATACAAGGAATGAGAGACCAAGTATGGGAGGAGTCCTTGTCCTACAAGGATTCTAACCTAAACCTAATTCCTTCACATATATATATGGCCGACTTCATCTTGTTTGAGGACGGGATTTAATAGCTTAGTTCTGCAATTTACTTTGAGAGAGTGCGAGGAAGAAACAAGTCCTACGGGCATATTTACTTTTAATTTCTGTTTTTTATTTTCTGCATTTAGTTCATAGTTGTTGGCAAGAAGCCAAGACCTTAGTTGTTGACTTACGTCGTTGAGCAACAACCTTTTTCAATTTTATTCAAGTATGTTTTCCTTTAATTATTTTGTGCTTTCATTTACAATTATGTCTAGCTAAATTTACTTGTTTGGGTTGGAGAAGATGATGTGATCTTACTTACTCGGTTAAGAACTCGTGAGATCTAATTGTGTGAGTTTGTTACTTGATTTAATTCCCAAAACACTTAGGATTAAATCTAGACTTAATTAAAATTGACATATGCTTGATCACCATCTAGATATTGAGATTAAGTCACTAACAGGATTTGGGGTTAAACTCGAGAGAGTCTCTCGTACCCAAGAAGGTAGTAAGTGTTGGAGAGTAGTCGGTATCTAATACCTCTTGGCTATCTTGGGATCTTTTGCTCTTAATGCCTTTTGGGTAACATCGTTGCTGAAGTGTCTTCGTGACGTTGTTGATCAAGAGAAGAGATCTTGCCTTCTAGTCAAGATCTGTAAAATTGAATAGATATAGGCTTAGAGTATTTGAGTCGTGACTTCGTGACCATAGGGCTTAAATTAATCTTTGCTCAAAACCAAGTAATAAAATCTTGTAATTGAATATTATTGCATCGATGAACGAGTATGAGTAATTAGAGGTCATTGATTCAAATCCAATCCAAACATCTTTGTTATTTGATAGTTTATTTGTTGAGTTACATGTTATTGAGATACATCTCGACCACAAACCCTATATTGAGTACCACCTGAAGAATAGACTACGCCGGTTCCCTAGGGTTTGACCCCACTTGCCATAGCTACGCCTTGTTGGGCAAGATGAGAAATTTATTTGCGCGAAGTGTGAAACAACGCCTTCATCAAATTGGTGCCGTTGCTGGGGAGCTAGTTTTTCAAGCTAGTTCTATTCTTCGTAGCTTGAGCTCAGTTTATGCACCCACACCAGACACGGAGAAAATGTGATCCTGTGGATTACGGTGCCTCTTCGGATAAGGTAGCAAAGCAAACAGAACAAGAAAGAGGATAGGTATCGAGGAGAACGTCGTCAACGAACCTCCGTCGGTCCCTGTCGAGATAGGTGATGAGGAACCTGTTGGGCAATCTGCCCAATTACAGTTCTAGCTCAGAAAGTGAGCAATCAAAGTATTCATCAACAACCGCCACATCAGAAGTTCAGTCAGTAACCATGGCGACAGAACGCACCATCAGGGAGATCATGTTCCCTGAGGACAAGGCCATCAAACCATTGAGCATAGCCTTGCCCCTGATCAATACCAACTGGGAACTCAAACATTCGCTGATCCAGATATTGCCCAAATTCAGCGATCATCCAGGAGAAGATCCACAAACCCATCTCCAAAACTTTGAGATGGCATGTGGAACAGTCAGAAACACCTCACTTCCTGCCATGAATCAGGATGAGAACGCTGCTGCCCAAGATCGATTTCCAGATTATGTAAGGTTACTCACATTCCCCTTTTCACTTCAAGATGGGGCACGAGATTGGCTCTACACTTTACCAGAAGGTAGCATCGACACTTGGAGAAAAATGCAGCAAGCCTTTCTTGACAAATACATTCCGATTACTAGTATACAAAGTGGGAGGAATGCATTATCCTTCCTAAAGATGGGCACCAATGAGTCTCTCTATGACTACTATGAGAGATACAAGAAGCTTTTATCAAGATGTCCTCAACACCGGATTGATGAGATAGATTTGCTCGAGAACTTATTGAGAGGATTGCGAGCATCAGAAAGGAAGTACATCATGGCAGCATGTGAAGGAGAAACAATCAACAAAACATCTTCCGAGGTGTTTAGGACAATTGCAGACATGGCGGAGCAATCAAGAGATGATGATGAAATGCCTAGAGGAGGAACCTATGAAGGCAGCAGAAGAGGTTCTGAGAAAATGGTCAACATCATGAAGGAATATATGGCCAAGATGGAAGACAAAATTGACATGTTGACCAAGAGGATGAACGGAAAGGAAGTCACCAAGTCTGTAAAGAGTTGTGAAGTTTGCCAAGGAAAAAGCCACATTACATCAGACTGCCCTGATTGGTTCGTAGAAGAAGGGGAGGAAGTTAAGCCCTTGGGACAAAATCACCAAGGGGGTGGTGGGCAGCAACAACAGAGGTATAACTATGGTAACAACTATGACAACAACAACTTCGGGTACAGACAGCACGAGAATATGAGATATGACAATAACCATTATCAGCAGGCTCCTGCCCACCAACAAGCTCAGCAATCTACTCAACAATAGCAGAACCCCTATATACCTCCACATTGAGACCAGAACAAACCTGAGTTCATGAAGGACACCATCGATCGTTTTACTCAGGAGAATCAGAAAATGAGGAAGGATTTTGATAACTTCCAACTCGAAAGTTGAGGCACATCCAATAACCTTCCAGCTCAACTAACTCATATTGCCCAAACATTGTCTTAGCTTGTAGAGGACAAAAACGGGAGACTTCCTGCCCAAGTGGAGATAAATAGAGAATAAGTCAATGCCGTGACTTTAAGAAGTGGAAAGATGCTGCCAGATGGTTTACCCAAAACAAAACCTAAGGAACCAGTCCAACTTGAACAAGCCAAGATGAACATCAGTGATGTTCTTGAGATGTATGATGAGCTGAAGAGGAAGAAGGATGCAGCGATGTTGATCAGAAAATCCCAAGTGTTTGATTCAACGAAAGAAGATGATTTGTTTGAGTATGTCAAGATAGAGAGGAGCAAGATGACTCACATTCAGGATATTATTGCGGAAGAAGAAAAGGTGAGAGGCTTTACGAGAAGCTGAGGTTTGAGAAGGAAAAGATAGACTTGGCCAAGAGGACTTGTGATTCTCCTCCTAAGCCAAGAGCCCCCTACCCCAGACGTTTTGCCCGAGATCATGAGCAGCAGGAGCTAAATGACATGATTGAGGTGTTTAAGAAGGTAGAAATAAACCTACCCCTGTTGTTGGTATTAAAGTCGATGCCTAAGTGTGCTAAGTTCTTGAGAAAGATGAGCATGAACAAGACAAGATATCCAGATGATGCCCGTTTTCACATGGTAAATGTATCTGCTATGATGAATCCTCTCATCTTGATCAAGCAAAAGGACCTGGGGATGTTTGTCATACCATGCACAATCGGCACCACCATTATTCTAAGGGTCATGCTCGATTTAGAAGCATCAATCAACGTCATGCCAAGAGTCATGTTCAATGAGATGAGATTTGGTCCCATGGCACCAATACGAGTCGTTATCCAGCTTGCCGACCTGTCAGTGGTTTACCCCGATGGACTGTTAGAAGATGTTTTGGTTCGAGTCGGAGATCTTTTGTTCCCAGCTGACTTTTATGTGTTGGATACAGGAAGAAGGACGATTAAAATCCAGTGGTGTTGCTCGGGACACCGTTCTTGAGGACGGCAAGAACCAAGATCGATTGTGATACCGGGAGATTAACTGTTGAGGTAGCTGGAGAAGTGGTGGAATTCGATGCTTATCGACAAAACCAGCTAGATGCCATGGAGATAGTCCGTAGTATTGGTATTTTTGAGGAACAAGTCGAGACAGTCAATAGCTTGAGCTGTTTATATGTTGATACATCAGAGGAATAAGAGGATATTGAGCAACAACCGAAATTCTCTGAAGCTGACCATGATGACAGTGATGTCGATTTCTGGGAGCAATCCGTTCTTGGGAACAGTTTCGATTATTATTTCCACGTTGATGAGGAAGTGGAAACTCTTAATTGCTTGAATGGCTTTGATAAAGGGGATTCTGATGATGAAGATAGTGTAGAGGAGGAGCTGCCTATCAATGAAGTTGATGAGGAGATACAAGAGCTGCCCAAGGATGACATTGATGAGGTAGTAGAAGGGTACTGGAGACAGACTGTTCTTGAGCAGAGCTCCGACTTGCTCACTGAATAAGCTCTTGCCCAAGAAGTCGAGATGGAAGATGGTGACCCAGAAGTGGGGAAGTGCAGTTATGCAGGGTTCCTGACCACCATGCCCCAGGGATTTAAACCTCTCAACATCCCAGAGCTGAAACCGGAAGACAGGTTGGTGCCATCATTGAAAAAAGCACCAAAATTGGAGTTACCTTTGCCAAAACATCTCAAGTATATATATCTTGGGAAGGAAGAAACTTTGCCCGTCATCATATCCTCAGAGCTATCACATATGGAGGAAATCAGAGTTGGAGAGGTGTTGAGCAAATACAAGGAGACAATAGGGTGGACTCTGACGGACATCAAGGGCATCAACCCAGTCGATTGCGTTCACCAAATCTTGCTAGAGGATGATGCCGTGCCCGTAAGGGATCCTCAAAGAAGGTTGAATCCAGCTATGAAAGAAGTTGTGATGAAGGAAATACTAAAGCTACTTGATTTGGGCATCATCTACTCAGTATCTGATAGTCGGTGGGTGAGCCTTGTGCACGTCGTGCCCAAGAAGTCCGGTATACAGGTTGTTGAGAATGATAAGAAGAAGATGGTGGCCATGAGATTGCAAACCGGATGGAGAGTATGTATTGACTGCCGAAAGCTTAACGTGAGAACGAGAAATGACCACTTCCCTTTGCCCTTCATCGATGAGATGCTTGAGAGGTTGGCCGATAATCAATTCTTTTGTTTTCTTGACGGATATTCCGGATACATGCAGATCTGGGTTGCTGAGGAAGATCAAGGCAAGACCACTTTCACGTGACTTTTTGGCACATTCGCCTATAGAAGAATGCCGTTCAGGCTGTGCAACGTACCAGGCACGTTCCAAAGATGTATGATGCATATCTTTTCCGACCTTCTTGAAGAGTGCATCGAGGTGTTCATGGACGATTTCACCGTCTATGGGAAGACTTTTGACTCTTGCCTCAACAACCTAGATCGTGTGCTGAAGAGGTGTGTTGAGAAGAGTCTAGTGCTTAACTATGAGAAGTGTCAATTCATGGTCAAGGAAGGGATAGTTCTTGGTCACGTTATTTCTGAACGTGGTATTGAGGTTGATAAAGCTAATGTCGACATCATCGCCAAGTTGCCATAGTCAACGGACATCGCTTGAAAGCTTATCATGGGCAAGAAGTGAAGCAGAATGCAGGAGAGCCACGTGGTGACTCTATTGATGAGGACATAAACTACTAAAAAGGGGGGAGTGTCGTGCCCAAGACCGTAAACAGGGCGCTGTCCAGGAGGCAACCTGGTTAGTATTTTCTTTCATTTTCGTTTTTTTTAAATGATAAAAAAAATGAAAAAAAAATTATTTTGAAGTAGTTTTACTTTAGTTTAACCATAGGAAGTAGTTCGCTTTTGGAGTATGGTTTGTTTTTTAGTGTGTGTAGGAGATGTTGAGCAAGATGCAGGCTGTAGATCATGAACCACGATACAACGGGTTGTTGAGTAAGAAACAACAAAAGTGATGTGTATCGAGCAGGGATGTTGGGCATGAACCACGATGCTACCCAAGATTGCGTATGGCGGTTATTGTTTCCCTAAAAACTCGCGCTCTATAAACCTACCCTATCACGTCTCAACCCTACTACCCGATTTGAAATCAAACTCTGCAACTTCCCATCTTCTCTCTCTCCCCTCTCTAATAAAAAACCATCACAACCATCACAATGGTATCAACGCGCCCCAAAAACAAATTCAACAAAATTCCCATCGGTACCAAAATTTATCTTACCAGCGACAACCCTAATACCACCACATCTGCCACCGTAAAAGCCAAAACCACCAAACCCTCCACCAAAACCGTCAAGAGAAAACTGCCAATGAATCCCGCCAGTACCTCTGCCGATCAAAATTCTTCATTCACCATTGGATCTTCTGTGCCCAAGAGCCCTCCCATCGACACAAACTTGATAATGAGTGATGAAAACCCCAATTTGCTGGAGGAGACGGCGAAGCAAGTGGAGGAGGAGACACAATCGAAGGTCCTTGTTGAATTTCAGCAGCCTTTAGCCGGCGGAGATGAAGAGGCAGAAGTTCGTGGCGAAGAAGAAGGGGAAGAAGAGAAAGAGAGTGTCGGCGACGACAATGACGCCGAGTTGGAGAAGGATGATATTGATGCCGCCATGGATGAGGCGAGAAGAAGACAAAGGCGAAGGAGGTCGCCGGAAAGAGCGGTTCACTGCGCTTGTTGAAGAAGCGCACCGCAACGGAGATAGTGGCGCCGACCAAAAAATAGAAAGCCGCCGCTGTTTCAACTCAAAACACCTTCGAATTGACTCGCAAGAGAACGAGGTCAATGTAGGGCGACAAGCTGACCCAAGTCGTATTCTCAAGGAAGGCTCAACAGGGCTAATGCCACTTGTATTATTCACACAAAACAGAAAATAATCCTTAACATTCTAAACCAAGAATTTCAGAGAACTAAACTAAACTAATCAACGGAATGAAAGAATGAACAAATAAATAACAAGAAGAATAAGAAGAAAGAAAAGTGTTAGGGATTAGATTTATCTCCTCAATTTCTTACCAAGCTTGTTACAAAATTAATTCTATTAATTAATCACGCATAATCAACTTCAACATAGAGTTAACATCAATAGCTTTCGCGTCAATCCGTTAAACCCTAAAGACTAAATTATACGATTAAGATTAATATTTAGAAATGCGTTTCCGGTCAATCTAATGTTGAAAGAACCACAATCGAGCCGTAGAATCATCCATCGATCGCATCCACTACTTAGAAATATCGAATAGTGATCAATTATCCAATATAATGAAAATCAATTCAATCAACGGGGAATTAATCAAAGAACAAGCATGGATCGAAAAATAATTCGAATCACTAAACCCTAACGAAGAATTAGCAAAGCATAGAATAAATCATCGAATCAAAACCACAGAATTCACCGATTAATATCGCAAGAAATAAACGGTTAAGAAATCCTTACAATACAACAATTGCAATCCGGTGAGCATAATCCTCCTTGGTCTAGCCAAGCTAAAAGAAAGAAAATGAAAATGAAATGAAAAGAAGAATGTTGTTGCTGTTGGTACGTGTTCCAGGATAAGAGTCTGTTTTTTTAGAAAACCTTAGCTGCTAATATATAAAATCGTGCACGAAACGGGCGTTACAAGTTTCGGTCCAGCGCTCGCCCGAACCCAGCGCCGGCTGGACCAAGAAATGCGAACTTCACTTCAGCGGCCTCTGCATCCCAGCGACGGCAGCGTTCCAGCGCGCGTTGCAGTCCAGCGACCGCTGGCTACCGGATTCCAGCGCCGACTGGATTTCTTCTTCTCCGCCGCGCTCCGGTGCTGCTGTTGCTGTCCAGCGTGAGTTGCTCATGTGCTGCTGTTCTTCACATGTTGCTGTTGTTCCAGGGATGTTGTCCAAGAGCTGCTGTACCAGCCTCCCCGTTGCTGCTGTTGATATTCTCCAAAGTATGAGAAAGAGCTGGCTGCTGCTCTCGTCTGTTCTCTCCTTGAGCTGCTGTCCAACAATGATCAAGAGAGTGTGGTGATATCCCAAGAGAGAGAGCTGCTCGTGTGCTGCTGTCCAAGGAAGTTGTTCGCTGCTGCTGTGATGATTGAGCTGTTGTGGCTCTCCAGCTCGTGTTTTCTTCGGCACGCTCCCATGGCCAATGCCCGTTGGTTCTCATCTCGCCTTCTAACTCACTTCTCTAGCAATACTTTTTATTCATAAACTCGAAAACCTATACTAACCACATGAAAAATCAAGAAGAATAAAACAAAGCCAAAATACGAGTAAAATAAACGGGAAACACAACTGCATGCATGCAAATACGATAAAATAAACACATAAAAATGAAACAAATAATGACTAAACAAACCCTCCACACTTAAACCTTTGCTTGTCCTCAAGCAAACACAAACCAACAAAACAGAGAGAAAATTTCATGCAAGCTTATTATTGCAATTCTGACTAACTGGCAAATTTTTCAACAATGTACAAAAGATAAACATTAGGACAAAGAGAAAAAATTGGATTGAACTGAAATATGTTTCCTATCTATACAAATTATCAATCGGATCAGACCTGACTCCCCATTAGAAGTGATTTAACTAATGTGACCGCTTTTACCAACAAGTTTCATTTTTTATTTATTTTTCTAAGAACTGTGAAATTTGAAATGGATTTCTGAACAATATTCGTTAGGTATAATTTTGGAGAAATCCAAACTCCCTAACGTGGTTTCCCATGCTCATTTATCACTTTGTAATAAAGAGGAGCAGAATTCAAATTCCATCGAATTTTAACACACAAGTTCACTTTTGAGAATTTTTTTTATTTTTCTCTCATCATTTTTTTTAGAAACGAATATCTAAGCAGTCACAATGTTAAAACTCCCTCAAACTTCAGTCAGACAAATCACCTCAATTTAATTCGCATAAACAAGTCTCATATCACAATTCAACCAATAAAACCAATTCCCAAAGCATATCAATCCGACATTATAAAATAATTCAATCCAGTAAAGTCAATATCACATAATTCACTTGTATAAAATTTAACCTCAATTGAGTCAAATTTGGGTAGAAAGATGGACTCACAAATAAGCCAAAACAAGCAAAAATTCAGAATCCACAAATCATGCATCCTACACAAGCAATATAAACATTTTCCCCTCCACACTTAAAACAAAGCAATGTCCTCATTGCACAGAAAACAAGAAAGAGAAAGAACTTGACTGCCCTGATTTATCGGCTTGTATGATACTTGTACTTCTTTTCATTTTGCTCGATCCACCTCAATTCGAGGTTTGTCGGCCTCCTAAAACAAAATAGAAAAGAACAAAACAAAACAACTTAAATTACAAAACAGAAAATAACAAAAATAATAAAAATAAAGCAATTAAAATCGTGGGTTGACTTCCACGCAGCGCTAGGTTTTAAGTCGCCGCCCGACTAAGCCAATGTTATCCAAATTCCTTTTCAAGCTTGAGCCATTCCATCTCTTGGATTAGCTCATCTTCATCATCCACGTCAGCCGGTCCTGAAATAATTAATAGGACAAAGATTGTCCCATTTCCCCGTGTGGAATCTCCCCACACACTTAAATTGGCAGCGTGGGCTGGTTTCACCACTCCTTCACATAAATAATCCTGCCATGAAACACGAAAGAAAGTATCCGAAGCAATAATATAATGGAAATACTGATCAACTGGAGGTAAGGGTTTAGAAATTTCACAAATCATGGCATCACAGAGTGTATTTATTGTAGCCATAGACAGCTCCTCAAACCACTCTGTGACTTCCTCTTCATCTTTCTCCAGGATATCCACTCCACTACTCATTGCATCGTGCTCATGCTCGTACTCATCATACTCTAAAATCAGCTCTTCCTCTCTATTATGTTGCACTAATTTGCCCACAATGTCAACCAACTCTCCAACACGACTCTCAATGCGTGCAATGGACGCATCAACAAACTCAAATCTTTGTGTGGTCGACTGGATGAAAGATTGGAGAGTATCTTCTAAAGAAGGTTCCCGAGGTGGATGTTGTAGTGAATTTGGATATTGGGCACTTTTATTCCAACCAAAATACGGGTTGGAAACCCAACCAAAATCTTAGTACGTGTTAGCTCCGTATCCATGTTCTCCACTATATGCTCCCGAACACTCCGTGTAATCATAGCTCGGATTTTTCTCTATCTCAGGATAGGTGAAATCCCACATAAAATCCTCCAGTTTCGTCAATCACTGCGCAAACAAAAACACAAAACCGATCAAGCGCACCTGGGGGATAAATAAAAACAACAAAAATAAATAAAAATAATTACAAAAATAAACACGGAAAAAAATAACACAAGAACAATTCGCCTAAAGCCTTCCCCGGCAACAGCGCCAAATTTCGTTTCAACTCAAAACACGTTCGAATTGACTCGCAAGAGAACGAGGTCAATGTAGGGCGACAAACTGACCCAAGTCATATTCTCAAAGAAGGCTCAACAGGGCTAATGCCACTTGTATTATTCACACAAAACAGAAAATAATCCTAAACATTCTAAACCAAGAATTTCAGAGAACAAAACTAAACTAATCAACGGAATGAAAGAATGAACAAATAAATAACAAGAAGAATAAGAAGAAAGAAAAGTGTTAGAGATTAGATTTATCTCCTCGATTTCTTACCAAGCTTGTTAAAAAATTAATTCTATTAATTAATCACGCATAATCAACTTCAACATAGAGTTAACATCAATAGCTTTCGCGTCAATCCGTTAAACCCTAAAGACTAAATTATACGATTAAGATTAATAATTAGAAATGCGTTTTCGGTCAATCTAATGTTGAAACAACCACAATCGAGCCGTAGAATCATCCATCGATCTCATCCACTACTTAGAAATATCGAATAGTGATTAATTATCCAATATAATGAAAATCAATTCAATCAACGGGGAATTAATCAAAGAACAAGCATGGATCGGAAAATAATTCGAATCACTAAACCCTAACGAAGAATTAGCAAAGCATAGAATAAATCATCGAATCAAAACCACAGAATTCACCGATTAATATCGCAAGAAATAAACGGTTAAGAAATCCTTACAATACAACGATTGCAATCCGGTGAGCATAATCCTCCTTGGTCTAGCCAAGCTAAAAGAAAGAAAATGAAAATGAAATGAAAAGAAAAATGATGCTGCTGTTGGTACGTGTTCCAGGATAAGAGTCTGTTTTTTTAGAAAACCCTAGCTGCTAATATATAAAATCGTGCACGAAACGGGCGTTACAAGTTTCGGTCCAGCGCTCGCCCGAACCCAGCGCCGGCTGGACCAAGAAATGCGAACTTCACTTCAGCGGCCTCTGCATCCCAGGGACGGCAGCGTTCCAGCGCGCGTTGCAGTCCAGCGACCGCTGGCTACCGGATTCCAGTGCCGGCTGGATTTCTTCTTCTCCGCCGCGCTCCGGTGCTGCTGTCGTCCAGAGCTGCTGCTGCTGTCCAGCGTGAGTTGCTCATGTGCTGCTGTTCTTCACATGTTGTTGTTGTTCCAGAGATGTTGTCCAAGAGCTGCTGTACCAGCCTTCCCGTTGCTGCTGTTGATATTCTCCAAAGTATGAGAAAGAGCTGGCTGCTGCTCTCGTCTATTCTTTCCTTGAGCTGCTGTCCAACAATGATCAAGAGAGTGTGGTGCTATCCCAAGAGAGAGAGATGCTCGTGTGCTGCTGTCCAAGGAAGTTGTTCGCTGCTGCTGTGATGATTGAGCTGCTGTGGCTCTCCAGCTCGTGTCTCCTTTGGCGCGCTCCCATGGTCAATGCCCGTTGGTTCTCATCTCGCCTTCTAACTCGCTTCTCTAGCAACACTTTTTATTCATAAACTCGAAAACCTACACTAACCACATGAAAAATCAAGATGAATAAAACAAAGCCAAAATACGAGTAAAATAAACGGGAAACACAACTGCATGTACGCAAACACGATAAAATAAACACATAAAAACGAAACAAATAATGACTAAACAGCCGCCTCCGACGCCGGTTCTACCCAACCATCCAAGGAAGAGCGCGCTGAATCCACCCCTGTAACCGTCTCGCTGCTGAGTGGTAACGAGGAGGAGGATGATGTTGAGGAAGAAGAGGATGACGACCAATCTACACCAGCAAGTAGCACCAGGAACAAGAGAAAGAAGAAGAGCACCACTGTGATGAAGAGCAGAGGGCTTAGAGAATGGAAGGTGACTACGCCCAGGGTTCTCGACTTCGCTCTATACGAGGACCTGGGTGTTGGCCAAGAAGTGCGCGATTTGTTTGCTGGGATAGGATGGAGTAAGTTTTTGGAGTGGCCAGTGGAAGTTTATGAGGAGCAGGTCAAGGAGGTGTACAACACTGCTGCTGTGACAAGTGATCCCACTTCTGGGGTAAGCACTATAGCCTTCTCGCTCTTGGGCGAGAAGTATGAGTTTCAAGTTAGTGCATTCAACCGAATTTTGGGGATGGTGAGTCTGATGGACCTGACCAAGAAGGAGTTCATGGAGGCCAAGAAGGTTTTGCCACCCCTTGGAGACATTGCTTATTAGGAGCAATAGAAGGAGATCGGGAACGGAGCGCCGTACAATGGAGGCAACAACAAAGGGACAGAGTTGAAGACCTTTGCGCTGAGGATTTGCCATCACATTCTTACCTACAACCTCTATGGCAAGAACGACAGTGGCAACACCTTGAGCAACAAGGAAAGGTATCTGCTGTGGTGCATGCATACCAAGGTCAACTTCACAGCCTTTCTCGGTGAGCAGTTCAAAACGGTGCTGGCCAAGCAGTCTCTATGATATACATGTGGACACTTTGTGACGGCGTTTGCAAAGGGAGTTGGTGTCTACAACAAGCTGAAGGCAAAACCTGTGATGGGAGTCGGCAAGCTGGGTGAAGCAGCGCTCAAGAAGATGAACGACATTGAATTGAGGAAGGGCAAGTTAGTGTTAATCTATTATGGAAAGGCAAAATCCATCAGGCGTCCGCCTTTGGACAAGAAGGAGGAAACAAGTGGAAGTGGAGTGATGTTACCCAGCACCGCAAACATGGATGCCCGTTTGGTCAATTGCGAAAGGATGTTGACCGAGATTCGAGATGCCCAGCTGGCATACTTTGCACACCAAGGATTCAGGTACCCGCCTGAATCTTCTCATTGATTATGTTTCCTCCCATTTATGTTAGTTTAGGTTTTGTTTTAGTTTTCGTTTTTAGTTCTTGAGTCTTGTTCTTGTGTTTATTTTCGGTTGTGTCTTTTTGGTCGAGAAGATATTCTTAATGCCTTCACCCACAATTGGCCCAGCAAATTGTGTGGTGAAGGCCTCAGAATTTTCTTCTCATATTTGTTTGTAAATTGATGTTGATTTGTGTTTGTCACGATCTCACCCACTTTGCTGAAAGCAAAGTGGGTGGGTGAGGTCGTTGTTGAGTCAGACTTGTTTTTGTTAGTGTCTTACCCACCATCTCACTCACTTTGCTTAAGGCAAAGTGTGTGGGTGGGAAGTTGTTGGTCAAAGTGTTTTTGGAGTCAGTTGTTGATCAGTATGTTGGCATGATAGGACGAAGTAGGTATGATGATGTATATGTGAGTATGCCGTATGTAGATAGGTAGGACGGAATGAGTTGTTGGGCAATATATGTGAGGTTTTGAGTTATTCACTGTCATATGCACATGCAGTATCTAATTCGTTCTTGTGTGATAATGACCAGTGATACATGTTGATCTAGAACTTGCATGCAACTCTTAGTCAAAGCTTCATGTAACTTAGTTGAATTACTTAGATGATTTAGGTGTTTTCGTTCAATAAGCCCATAGCCAAAAATTTCTCTACCTATGCATTTATCCTTTGTTAGCCCTTTTGAGCTTAAAAAATTTCTTCACTTATAGTAGCCTGGATTTTATGAGCCTTCCCGGTCAAGAACTCAGGTCTAGAAGTAAATGGATGAAAGAAAAATGTAGGGGTAGCAGATGCTGGGCAATAACACCCACGTTATGGGGTGTTGATCAGGACTAAAAAAAACTATTTGAAATGAAAAAGAAAAAAAATAGTCCTGACAAATAAGTGAGCTAGGCCCGATATTGTGCTTGAGAGGAGTGAGGGATCTAGGGCATACTTATTGCCCAAGAACTGAGTTCTTCTTGACATAGCCAGTATCCAAATTTTCTTACCTTTTGCCTCAAGCCACGTTATAACCTAATAAAATCCTAAGGATAAGTAGTTTAACTTTGTTAAAAGAAGTAGAGATATAGAGGGCAGGCAAGCCTATGGAAAAACGTTGTGGATCTTGGTCAAGAGCGATACACTGAACCTTATACACTTGAGAGATGAGTGCTGGTAAGGATAACTTTCTTGCCCATTAACTCTATCTTGACCTATCTGATGGCAATACTTGTTTACATTATTCATGCTCTGTTTTAACTAACATGATGACTTGCTGATCAACTGTGTTTAAGTCTTGGGCAAGATCATATTTGCACACTTGAGGGCAAGTGTGGTTCAAGTGTGTGGGTGTGAGGAACCCAATTATGTGTTCATATTTCATGTGTTTTGTCTTTTCTTTTTGTATCTTTATCGAGTCAAAGTGTGTTTGAGAGGACACAAAGGCGAGAGAAGGTGTGCAGGGAAGAACATGTGGGATACTGGGCAAATCCGGTGGAAAATCTGCTGTTGGGATGCTGAGATGGCGATACGATGCAAATGGGCAAAGGGCTGGAAGCTTGTAGCTGGGCAATAACGATAATAACAAATCTACAAGTCAAGAAGCACCTCCCCATATTCCTTAAGCCAAACTAGAGAGTACCTGGAGAAGTCAGGATCTTAGGCAACATAGAAGCAGAACATGATACAGACAACGAAGTTAAGATGTAGGTCGGGAGCAGCCGCAGATTTCTTTTTCACCAAGGAAGAGGATAAGGATCGAAGATTTATTTCCTTATCCTAGATGAACCTTATCAACGAAAATATCTGCCAAGAAAGGAAAGAGATCTGCAGCAGATCTATACAAGGAAGGAGAGACCAAGTATGAGATGAGTCCTTGTCCTATAAGGATTCTAACCTAACCCTAATTCCTTCGCCTATATATATGACCGACTTCATCTTGTTTGAGGACGAGATTTAATAGCTTAGTTCTGCAATTTACTTTGAGAGAGTGCGAGGAAGAAACAAGTCCTACGGGCATACTTACTTTTAATTTCCAATTTTTATTTTCTGCATTTAGTTCATAGTTGTTAGCGAGAAGCCAAGACCTTAGTTGTTGACTTACGTAGTTGAGCAACAACATTTTTCAGTTTTATTCAAGTATGTTTTTCTTTAATTATTTTGTGTTTTCATTTACGATTATGTCTAGCTAAATTTACTTATTTGGGTTGGAGAAGATGATGTGATCTTAGTTACTCGGTTAAGAACTCGTGAGATCTAATTGTGTGAGTTCGTTGCTTGATTTAATTTCCGAAACACTTAGGATTAAATCTAGACTTAATTGAAATTGACATATGCTTGATCACCATCTAGATATTGAGATTAAGTCACTAATAGGATTTGGGGTTAAACTCGAGAGAGTCTCTCGTGCCCAAGAAGATAGTAAGTGTTGGAGAGTAGTCGGTATCTAATACCTCTTGGCTATCTTGGGATCTTTTGTTCTTAATGCCTTTTGGGTAACATCGTTGCTGAAGTATCTTCGTGACGTTGTTGATCAAGAGAAGAGATCTTGCCTTCTGGTCAAGATCTGTAAAATTGAATAGATATAAGCTTAGAGTATTTGAGTCGTGACTTCGTGACCATAGGGCTTAAATTAATCTTTGCTCAAAACCAAGTAATAAAATCTTGTAATTGAATATTATTGCATCGATGAACGAGTATGAGTAATTAGAGGTCATTGATTCAAATCCAATCCAAACATCTTTGTTATTTAATAGTTTCTTTGTTGAGTTACAGGTTATTGAGATACATCTCGACCACAAACCCTATATTGAGTACCACCTGAAGAATAGACTACGCCGATTCCCTAGGGTTCGACCCCACTTGCCATAGCTACGCCTTGTTGGGCAAGAGGAGAAATTTATTTGCGCGAAGTGTGAAACGACGCCTTCGTCATCACTGTATTATCGGTGATGGTCTCCGCTACTGCTCGATGATGATGATGCAGGGACTCGAGTACGCTTTCCCTTATCTCGGACCGGTTGCTCAGGCTCGTCGTCCGAAGTACGATCTTCGACATAGCTAGGAGCCTCCCTCTGTGCTCGTCTCTGCCCTCGAGCCTCATGTACCGGGGACGATGATTCCACATGGGTACGACGAGGAAACTGTTTACCTGCTCTTAGTGGATTTTGCGGGGATACATACTCGATATTGAGGGCATTTGGGTACTGAGACGACGGCCAGTAAAAAGTCTGCACCTCGTCTTCGAACGGGGCAAATGGCTCAAAATTCCTATACTACAATGAATAAAATATTAAATATAAAAAATTAAGTATAAAAAATATTTAAATTAATTAATTGAGTTATTTATTACCTGTAGTTCAAAAAGAGGCTGAAGCTCTATTCCGAGTTTGCTTCTAAATTTCCATTTAAGGCAGCGATGACGTCCTGTCTGGTCAACAACTCTACCAACTGCAGTAGCTAAATCAGGAAGGACTTTCAGGGACCAGACGTGAAAAGCCCAAACAGATCCGTAGAAGTGGTACTTCTGTTTACTCTGCACATTCTTCACGTAGTGCCTCAAATTCAAGAATGTGTATGCTCCCCACGGTAAACGGCTAAACACATCTAAGTCATCCACCAATTTCCACACCCACGAATGAACGAACTTCTTCGACTTGTAACCAAGCAGAAACAAGTACAACACTAAGACGTGGGCGATGCGGAGGTACAGATCACCATTTAGATCGGGAATCGTGTCACGTGTGTTGGTAAATTGATCCAGTAAGTCAGCCACACTGATCTGCATTCCGCCACAGAACCGTCAATAAATCTCCACGTTTCGAATATCGTGATCCTCCGATGGTCTAAAGTCGGACGAGTCAAAGTTCAAACCAGTCACCAAAGCATACTTCGGATACGAAAAACGGAGGTTCATCCCGTTGATATGAAACCACGAGATCCTCAACACCGGGATACTGGATCTCACGTGACATCACGTGATGTACTGCCATCGCACACTTCTGTCCTGGATTCTAATGAGTAAACTGTCCGAAGCATCCCATCATAAATCTATCAAGCAATTCATGCCCTCCAATGCCACGTAATACCCTTCTAACATCTTCAAATACACTCGTTTTGTAGGACGTGCTAACTGTCGACAAATGGTTAATTGTGTCGGGCCTCTTGTATACAATCTAATGACAAAAATCAAAGCAAAAACTTTATTCTGAAATAATTCTAAAATAAAAATAACAAACCAACATAAATTACAGCATAAATTACGCAAATTTATATATAATTCGAACGTGCATAAATTAGTGCAAATAAAATACAGTCCGATAAATCACAGACATAAAAAACTAAGATCACTCTCGGACATCTAGAACGTGTCTAGATCCCGCTTGAGCGGGATTTCATGTATGTCGAGAGGGATCTTGGTTAAACCAAGAGGGATTTTATTTAGGAACCTCTCAATGCATTTATAATTCAAAAAAATCATATATTTAATCAAATTATGATTATTCGTCCAAAAATACGAAATCATGAATAAATCACACAAAAATTACAAATATTAATATATTTTGCACTAATTCACAGAAAAATTATATAGTTAATTTTTATATTCAAATCCAGACATAAAAAACAAAGATCCCTCTCGGACATCTACAACGTGTCTAGATCCCGCTCGAGCGGGATTTCATGTATGTCGAGAGGGATCTTGGTTAAACCGAGAGAGATTTGATTTAGGAACCTCTCAATGCATTTATAATTCAAAAAAATCATATATTTAATCAAATTATGAGTATTCGTCCAAAAATACGAAATTATGAATAAATCACACAAAAATTACAAATATTAATATATTTTGCACTAATTTACAGAAAAATTACATAGTTAATTTTTATATTTAAATCCAGACATAAAAAACCAAGATCACTCTCGGACATCTACAACGTGTCTAGATCTCGTTCGAGCAGGATTTCATGTATGTCGAGAGAGATCTTGGTTAAACCGAAAGAGATTTCAATCACGAAGCTACTGACATAATTAACAAACCCTATAATGCTTATTCATCATATTCAACATAATAAAACAAAAAAATCAACAAACGTAATTAAATAATTACAATATTACTAACCTCTTCATAATTCGACATGATGTGGAAGAGAAGGAATGAAGATATCGCTGCAATAACCCGCTCGTGCGAAATCTAGACCATCGTTGATTTTTTTAATATTTGGGACCACCGTCGTGTTTTATATTTGGTCGGGGAATGAGGAGTTTAAGGTGGGGCGGGATTTAGAGAAAATGGTGGGGCAGGATTTAGCAGCGAGAAAACAACCCTATTTAATACCCACATTCCTACCCACCTACCCACTACCCAATCCAATTAAGTCAAACATGTCAGCGCCTGACCCTATCATGAATCTTTCTTTTGAATTGCAGCGACAAAAATACACACAATTTCCGAGGAAATAATGTCTAAATCACCAAAATTTTATTAATAAACATGTACCAACCAAGAGTATTTTTGTAATATTGAGTATAACTAATTTTTTTCAATTGGTGTGTGCATATCTAATTTTTTAAGTTTGGTAGTGTGTATAAAAAATTTTCATTCTTCTTTAAATACGGCGTCGTTGAACGCGTAGATTTATTCATGGGAAAAATATCTATATAGTTCAGTATATGTTGAATTTCTTGACAGAAAATACCGTTAGCAATCATTAATGTTTTCATTGTTGCTAATTTTAATGAAGTGGAGAAACTGATGAGTCTATCCATGATTAAAGTATTAATGGCGACAGATGGAAAAGGACACCAGTATTTTTTTAGTCACTAAAAAATGCCATAAAAGAAAAGCCGCTAAACGACTTCAACTGTTTAGTCTTCTCTTTCTACGGTACACTCTAGAGAGAGAGAGGGAGAGAGGTTTGATTATGGGGAGTTACAGGGTATGCATGTGCTTCACGCGGAAGTTCAGGGTGACGGAGGCGGAGCCGCCGGCGGACGTGAAGGAGGCGTTCGCGAAGTACGCCGGCGGCGGGACCCAGATGACGGTGGAGCAGCTGCGGAGGTTCTTGGTGGAGGTCCAGGGCGAGGCGGAGGACGACGCGGCCACCGCCGCTGCGGCGGAGACCATCGTGCACCAGATCCTCCAGAAGCGCCACCACATTGCCAAGTTCACGCGCCACGCGCTGACCCTCGAGGACTTCCACCATTACCTCTTCTCCGCCGACCTTAATCCCCCTATGAACACCAAGGTACTCTGCGGCGGCCAAATGGGATTCTCTTGATTTTCCGATCTACTTTGTTTTGATTTCATGATTTTTGCTAATGTTTTTGTAGAATTTCTGGGATTTTTGTTCTAATTGGTTTGGTGGCTAAAAAAGTTGGAATCTTTGATTATTAGATGTGGAGTTGCTGCAGGTGTGTGAAATAAGCAGAACTATATGTGTGTATGTATATGTTTTAATTTCCATATATATATACTCCCTCCGTGTTATGGTTCAACTAATATTTTATATCACAACAAATTAAAAGTACACTACACTTTTGAGGAACAGAGGGAGTATTATATAGTGTGTGTGTGTGTGTGAGATTTAGAACACAAGAATTCAATGTTCCATCCTGTTTATTGCAGTAGATTGCCAAAAATGGCTGTATTTCGATTTATTGTGGAAATAGATATGTTCTGCGTGTAATGGAAGTGATTTCTTGAAATAATTGTCGTTTGATGAATAAAATGCACGGTTTTTGGATCTTGAGATAAAGCTCGTTTTGTGTAATTTCTGAAATATGGATTTACTTTGATGCTCGATGATGAGACGCGGCGATGTTATCTAATGGGTAATGGGTGAGCTTTCATTGTCATATTTGGAGTTATGTGTGATATTCGATGCTTGAAACATGTGATGAGGGCCACTCTTGTAGATTATATATGAATAGTTGAAAGTCTCAGGCTGGTCTTGGTTTCTTGCTACTTGCTACAAATTGAATAAGTTTATGAGATACATGCCAAAATTCTCTCTCTCTCTCTCTCTCTCTCTCTCTCTCTCTCTCTCTCTCTCTCAGTGATGAGTGAGAGAACATCTAATTTGTACTTGTAGTGCTTTGCTACAAGCATAGGTGGTATCAGTTATTCCCTATGTTTATTTTGTATTTATTTCAAAATTAAATTAAAGTATTTGGTTGCAGGTTCACCAAGACATGACAGCTCCGCTGTCTCATTTTTTTATATTCACGGGGCATAATTCTTACCTCACTGGTAACCAGCTTACGAGTGACTGCAGCGACGTGCCAGTTATAAAGGCACTGCAGAAAGGGGTGAGGGTGATCGAGCTCGATATCTGGCCTAATTCTTCGAAGGATGATGTGCATGTTCTTCATGGAAGGTACGAGCTTGTGAAGATTCTATGCATATCATCTTTCTAGTGTTCATTATATTTAGAGCAGTGCAACAAATGGATAATTTAATTGTAATTTCTTGCAGTCTCATTTTGTGAATTATAACAGAAAAAAGAAAAAAGAAATGGAAAGGGTTCATATTGAATTCACATAACCATATTCACCTTTCTTGAAACTGTTTTGAATTCTTTATTGAGCTTGAAATCATGTTCTAGCATGACGAGTTAAAGAAGAAATTAAGACGAACAAGCTTTGATAAATGAAACATGAGCTTGAGCTGAGGCTGAGCAGTGTCATATTTCGTGTATACTTATTAACTTATATATTGAGCTCTTTGTGAAGTTGGATACTTTAAAATTAAACAGAAACAGAGGCTCCATTTGAGTTTGTGATGATTAACGCGTCGGGCTTTCTGTTGCTGAATGTTGGAACAATGGTAGCCAAGAATCGAGTACCTATTCTAACTGCTCTATCGTTCAATTTAGAACCGTGACAGCACCCGTGGACCTCTTAAAGTGTCTTAAGTCGATAAAAGAGCACGCATTTTCTGCTTCTCCATACCCTGTCATAATAACATTGGAAGATCACCTTACGCGAGATCTGCAAGCCAAAGTTGCTCAGGTAAATTTTCAGAATCATAAAGAGATTTATTCATATATGCTCGTTTAAGGATATATCTCGACTCTGAATGTTTCTTTTTTTGGAATTCTCCTTAGATGCTCTCTCAAGTATTTGGCAAGATGCTTTTCTACCCAGAATCAGACTGCTTAAAAGAATTTCCATCACCCGAAAAGTTGAAACATCGCGTAATTATTTCCACGAAGCCTCCTAAGGAGTACCTCGAAGCTCAAAACCTAAAGGGTGGTGATTCACTTAAGAGAAAAGATTCCGAGGAAGATGTATGGGGACAGGAGCCTTCGTGCCTCACGGCCGACCAAGAAGATGAAGATAAGGTAGGTAGGCAATGGATGTAGTTTATTTTTGCTCGTTTCAAACGTAGAAAAACTCACTCACTTGAAATAATTTTTGACTTATCGTTCATGCAGATAGTTAATGAAATGACTGACATGAATCCTAACAATGATGACGACGATGAGTGTGATTCTATAAGTCGTGAAGCGCCTGAATATAAACGCCTTATAGCTATCCATGCTGGGAAACCGAGGGGAGGGATGAAGGAATCGCTTAAAGTAGAGCTCAATAAAGTCAGCCGTTTGAGTGTTAGTGAACAAGCTCTTGAAAAGGCTGCTGAATCTCATGGAGTAGACATTGTCAGGTATTTATCGATCAAAATATGATGCTATGTCCTAAAGTTATGTTTGTTCGTAGTTTCTAACAGTTCTTTTGTTAGGTTCACACAGAAGAATATTCTTAGAGTCTACCCTAAAGGAACTAGATTCAATTCATCGAATTACAAGCCACAAGTTGGTTGGTTGCACGGAGCTCAAATGATCGCATTCAACATGCAGGTTCAACTATAACATTATCTTGAAACTTCTACACGTTAAGTTGTATTCGGGTTCTTGTTTGATTCTTGATGGTTCACACAATACTAATTGCTGGCGCAACGATACAGGGATACGGAAGATCACTCTGGTTGATGCAAGGAATGTTTAGGGCCAACGGGGGCTGTGGTTTTGTGAAAAAGCCCGACATTTTGATGAACGCTGACGAGGTTTTTGATCCTAAAGCGAAGTACCCAATCAAGAAAACCTTAAAGGCACGTCTCGACTCGTGTGTCGTATGCTTCTTTCCACTATTTTCTTCTAACAATTCTTCATGACAGGTGAAAGTGTACATGGGGGATGGCTGGCATATGGATTTCAAACAAACTCACTTCGATTCGTATTCACCACCCGACTTCTACGTGAGGGTAAGCTAACTCATCCCGACATTTTATATTGCTTCGTTGCTATATTATCTTCGTCTTTAAAAACTTCTATGATCACTGTTAGAGGTGTCAAGACAGTCTGGTCCGGCCCGGGAAAGTATTCATTGAGCCCGAAATATGCTTTCGGGTTCAAGCTGGGCCATGTTTAACAGGCCCAACATATTTCACCCGGGCTCTAACTTTTCCATTGTACTTTGACACCTCTAATCACAGTGTGAAACATGAATGCCTATGTCAAACCTCCACAACATTGACCTCGTATAGTCGACTATATTTAAATCTTAAAAAAAAATTGTACGAGCGCAGGTTGGTGTAGCAGGTGCACTGGCTGACGAGGTCATGAAGAGAACGAGGGCGATAGAGGATAATTGGAGTCCTATTTGGGAAGAGGAGTTCACTTTCCCACTGACGGTTCCCGAGCTAGCATTGCTACGAGTAGAAGTACATGAGTACGATATGTCCGAGAAGGATGACTTTGCGGGCCAAACATGTATTTCGGTCTCAGAGTTGAGGGCCGGAATACGGTCAGTGCCTCTCCGTGACCGGAAAGGCGAGAAGCTGAGCAACGTTCGTCTTCTCATGCGGTTCGACTTCTCATGAACATCACCTTAGAAAGTCATATGCTTGTTGTGTAAAGGTTTTGTAGTTGTTCGTTTGTTCTAGCGGGTTTCTTTATCTCCTTGTAAGCAAAAGGCATCCTCGTCGTTGAGGGTCCCGCTGCCCCTATTTCTAGAGTTTCGTGGATGAAGTAAATTGGGGAGCGTGCATCAGTGGGTGAGTGTCAAGGGCAATATTTTGTAGTCCTTTTGGAAGCTTGTTGGTATGTTTTTGAGTGAGAATGAAGTGAGATCCAATTTCTTGAGTTTGAATGTTTTTTTTTTTTATTCAACCATCTTGGCTTAGAATCAAATGCACTTTCAAGCAAAAAAAATGTGGTTTTAGATCTTGTATTTCATATTGTGTATGGATTTGGATTTTATCCAATAAAAATGTTTGTAATTGGGTTGTAAATAAGGCGAATTATTCATAGTTAGATTGAAAATATATTTGTTTGGGCTAGTTTAATGAAATTTTAAAATAATTGAATTGAGGTCGAGATAATGTGATGCTTGCATGTAATTTGATAAATTTATATTTTTACTTATCCATATATATATATATTATTAAAACGATTACGGATTCGAGGCATCCCCTTGATTTGGGGTCCTACGTGGCGCATTCTTTATTCAATATTCATATTTATCTTAAATCCTCATTTTAAGCCTTTTTATTCATTTTATTATTTTCTTTAATATATTTAATAATAGATGGAAAAATATGTATAAGATGCAATTATGGTAATAAAACCCTTAAAAAATCGTGTACACTTATAATAATGAAATTACAATCTTGTGAAGATGATATATAATTCATATATTAATTCATAATGACGTCTAAGAAAAAGAAATTAAAAGATTAGATATATGCTAATTTGGTAATATTTATTAATTTAGTAGAAAGATAATCTATTCAGGCCCAAATATTTTGAAGAATATATTTTATAATAATGAAATTACAATCTTTCTTGTGAAGATGATATATAATTCATATATTAATTCATAATGACGTTTAAGAAAAAGAAATTAAAAGATTAGATATCTACTAATTTGGTAATATTTATTAATTTGGTAGAAAGAAAAACTTTTTCAACAAGTAAATAAATGTATAAGGAAATAAAAAAGCTGGATTCATTGCCTATATAAACATATGTGATTCATACTATATGTTCTGGTTTGTGTTCCCGTTTTTATTTTGGTTTTTTTATTTATTGCGCAATTCCTTAGATTCTTTGCTTTGAAGTTTTAGAGGTAATCTTGAAAATTTGATCCCATTAATATCTGTTATCATGTTTAATATTAGTTAATTTAGTTTAGCATCGATTCAACTTTATTGATATCCTACATCTGATTATCTTTTATTTTTTCTTATTCTTAAGAAAGAAAATGTCGAAGAATCTTGAAGTATTGCGCCTGAATTCCATCAATCAAAAAACAAAGGAAAAAACCGTGACTGTGAGAATCCTACGCTTATGGGTTCAGAAAGATCGCTCGGGCATGGAAGGGTTAGAGATGATTCTAATAGATGAATGGGTAAGACTAAAATAAATTTCTTAATCTCCGAGAATTTTACTTTCTTTCCAAAATAATGGCCAAAAAGTTCTAATTCATATCGACATTTTCTTTGCTTTTTTATTATCTTTTTCCCTTTTGTTTGAAATTACAAAATCATGCTGGGCTGGAATTTGGCTCATACATGAAACATATAAAATTATATAATTTATATGTATTGTTCCTTTTTTTTATGTAGGGTGATAAAATACAAGCGTCCATCTCACCTAGATTCAAGAAAAATTTTATGCCCTTACTCAAAGAGGGCTTACTAAAAGAGGGTCAGATAATTGTCTTAAGTGATTTTCAAATTGTGGAAAACAAGCCTAATCTTCAGAATGCAATACTCAAGCATGATTGGAAGTTGGGCTTTGGACTAGCCACAAAGGTGTCTGCATCGGTGGAAAGTGTAAGAATTGATGAAAATGGATTTCGGTTCATACCTTTCAAGGATTTTCCCAAGCACGATATGAAAATTATCTTGGGTAAGTATAATTTCTTCTGCAAATAAAAAAATTATTGAATTTTACAATATGCTTATTCCATATTACATAATCAAATTTAATTTCATTCATATTTTAGATGTTCTTGGCGAGGTAACAACCACAAATATCATTATAGAGACCAAGAACGGCAATTCTACCATGTGTGATATTCAATTGGTTGATGCAGAGTATGATTTCCAACTATTCATTTATTGATCATTTATAATTTTATTTGATATTTAATTATTTATTATCTTTATAAAAGTGGTAAAGACATAATTTGCGCATTGTGGGGGTCATTTGCCTATGAACTCAAATTATTTATGGACACCAAGTCAAGCGAGGATAAAGAGCCAGTAATAGTGGCACTTCAATTTGCTATGATGACAATATTCAAAGGTTTAACTTTCATTAATGGATTAAACAATTGCCATGTATTCACAATGTAATTAAAACTTGAAATTCTTTAATTTCAGGTAAAAGAAAGATTACTGCAATGAAGAACGCAAACAAATTTTTTATCCGTCCTGACATCCAAGAAGTGAAAGATTTTATTTTAAGGTTAGTAATTGTTTTTTATTTAGAGTGGTGAAGTGATTTGACCTTTTGTTCACTTCGATCCTATACAATTTTCCATGCATCATATTTTCACCAATTAATTAATCATTTCATAGACTTTTTTTCCCCTGTATAAGAGGACTACTATAATACAATATGAAAAAGAAATTTAATTTACCAAGAAGAAATTTGTAATTGCTATGAATTTCTATTATCATGAAAGGAAAAATGAAAACGGAAATTTAAAATTATGTCGTATTCTATACTATAATCTACTACAGTTCCCATAGAGCATCTTCACACAATTTATTTATTAAATGTTCTTCAATTTCATAATTTCATATTTTTTTTGCATTCAAATTGAAATTTCTTAAATCATAACATTACTTTCAAACGTGGTATTGGTGGAGCCTCGAGCAGTATTACGATAAATGATAATTCCAGTAGTATCAGAGAATTGAAAAGTGAAGAGTGGTTGAATATTGCTTTGGCGAGAATCATTAAAGAGATGAAAAATTCAAAGGAGGTAAGAACACTACCATATAAATATTGTATATTCATTTATATTTAAAAATAATATATCTTATTGTCTTTCCTTTAATTTATAGATTGGAACCTACACTTGCAAGGGGACAATAATTGACTTTCACCATGAAGAACCATGGTATTATGAATCGTGTGGAAACTCAATCGGTAACGAAAAATGCTATATAGGTGTGCCTAAAGGATGCAAAGTTGGAGATTACTGTAAAAAGTGCAACGACCCAATTGGATCTATTGTCATAAGGTTTATGTTGTACTTTATTAAAAAATAGTAGAAATAAAATTCAATTTTAAATAATAGGACGTATAATAATCAACATTTACTAATCAATTTTATGGTTTTTATTTTGTCATTAGATACTTGATGAAGGTGATTGTGGAAGATGAGATCGAGCGGGCGCACTTTACAATTTTTGAAGATTGTGCACTATATTTTCTGAAAAAACCTGATAGCCAAGTCATGAAAGAAATGGAAGACGAGGTTATTTATTTTATTCTCAATCTCTATAAATATGATATGCAAATTTTGACATTGAAAATGTTTTAACATTAATACTATACTATCTTTTGTCATCAGACTGGTGACAGAAATGGCACGCCTGAAGTATTATGTACCATGTTGAAAAGAGAATGTCTGTTTAAAGTCGATGTTGGAATGAAAATTGGCGGCGGTCTTGTATATACTATTACAAATGTTACAGAAGATGCTAATATGATTTCCAAATTTTCTGCTTCTAAATCGGGTGTTTCCGTAAGTTTAATATACTTATGTGTTAATTTGTAATTTAAAATGTTTATCATTAGTACTTAATTTATATTAATAAAATATTTATTATTTCAGGAAGACATCTCTAAATGTAATGAATCTTTCATTTTGAGTGAGGAATATGGCAACGAAGAGGTAAGTTCAAGTATCTGAAAAAAATATCAAATTTCTAATCTTTTCCTTTTAATTCTACTATTTTTGTTGATATTTTAATTTTATCTCTACCTTTTATTACTATTACAGAATCGTACTCCAGTAAATGAAAACATATGTTCAAATTCGGAGACATTAAACGGAAGACTCTTAATAAACCAGGTAATTTTATGTATTTATTTATAAAGAGTGTGTGTTTTATTATTGAAATGGTTATTTTAGTAATTGATTACTTATTTTATATTTATATGATTATTGAATATATGGTTAGAATTAGGTGCTTAATTGTATTTTTTGGTTGAATAAACACATGGCGTTTTCACATCCCCAAACAAAAAAAATGGTGCGTTACTATTTGCCAAAAAGAGTAACCTAATTTAAAATCCATGATAAGTACTATTCTAAATATTTGAAAAAAATAATTTTTTTCCTGCTAAATTTATTCGTTTGAATCTATATATGTGTGTGTATTTGTGTATGCATGCTTAAATATTGAAAACATATTTTACTGTTACATAGGTCTTTAAAATGCTTAGTATGGGGATTGTAGATTTAAATTTAATAATTTAGAATTAATAGCAATAAAATGAATAAATTCTCAATTTCTTTACTTATGTTATATTTTCATTCTAAAGTTAAAGTAAATATATGATTATAATAATATTACAATCATGAACCAACGTAAGTTAATTTCTGAATTTGGTTTTCTGTCTCCACCATATTATTTATGTTTCATATTTTTGTTGTCCGTGTCCATCACACTTTTCATTTTCGTATTTTAGTTTACTTAATAATATATAGTGATTAATAAATTTATGAAATACTAACGTTGTCTGCTCATTTACATAATAAAAATAATCAATGGAAGATAAACAAATGGAAGATAAATTGGTTAATTATATTTTATTTGTATAAATTTTGCATATAAATTGTTATTCATCTTTATGTATAGATTTGCAGCTGACAGATGATGACCAGTTATGTTGGGAAAATTAATAGAGTTTTGATTTGATACCAAAACCCAACTGTTCTCCAACCGAGTAGATGATCGCATCAACCTAAGTAGTGTTTTCCAGCTCGCCTGTTTGAGCTCTAGATTTTCTAAGTTTACAGGTTCAGGAAGCGGAAGACAGCAGAAGATCCAGCTGTGTTTACAGCAGGAGTCAACTATCAGCTGAGTTTTCCAGCTGAGCTGAGTTATAAACGGAGCAGGATCAAGCTGAAGATAAGCTGAGCTGAGTTCAAGACACAGCTGGTCCAGCTGTACAGAACAAAGGGAACTAACTCTGAAGACGTCACTTCAAGTCAGCTTACCCAATCCAACTCTAAATTCAAAAACCCAGCTCCAAAGGCAGAGATCCCGACGTCAGAGGAAGTCAACATACCTCGACCAATGAGGGATTGCCGAATCAGCATCCTAGACTTCAGAACCTAGGATATGACACGACTGAAGACAGATGCAGAAACGCCCAACGGCAGATTTCGAATTTAAGAAGAGTATGTAAGATTCAAACGACTCCTCCTATGGCTAGTCTTGAATCTCTACCTATATAAACCTGTCTTCAACCTCAGGATCAAAGACGAAAAACTCTCTACAAGCTTTCATTCTCAGAAATTCTCAAGCCTTCAAAAGCTCTCAAGCAGTTCTACATAGTTCAAAGAACACTTTATCTTAAAGTGTTTCTAGTCCGTAACCGCTTCGCTTTTTCGTCTGATTCCTAGGCAGAAATCATTGTATATTTTAAGCCTAGATTTCGAACGAGTTCATCTAATTCTAAAGTTCTTAATTGTAAGAACTCGTTCATAGTTGGAACCCCAAACCAAACCCCTCTTTACCCAGAAAGGTTAGGTCAAGGTTACGCTTGCTTGAAGCGCGAAATTCAAGTGGTTGTAAGGTTTTTTCAGTACCCGTAAACTGAAAGGTTAGGCTTGACAAAGGCTCGCAACCGTTGGAACACAGCTCGAGTTAGAGTTGTGAAGTTGCTTGGTACTTGTAAACCAAGTGGTAGTGAATTACCAGTGAATCTGGTCGTGGACATAGGAGGTGTTACTCCGAACCACGTAAAATCTCGTGTTCTTTACTTTCTCGTTATTTTCAGATATTTTACTAACTTTATCATCTCATTGCATATTTTATCAAATCTGCATACACAGCTGCTCTCCAAAGACAGCCGTGTCTTTCTGAAATTTGCACAACTTGACTAAGTCGAAAACGTAAAGAATATTTTCAAGCTGAGTTTTTCTAAGTAACCGAGCTAAGTTTTCAAACCACTACATTCCGCACCGCCAGCTGAGTTATTTGCCCTGCTGACCCTCCTCAGCTGGATTAATAACTGAGCTCACCTACTCTGTTTTAAACTAGAAAAAGTTTTCAGAAATCTATCTTTGGTGTATTCACCCCCCCTCTACACCAAAGACCTAGCTCAGGGACCATCAAGTTACATAACCTAACTTTGGTTGAAATAGAAAAGTTATTGGCTGCTAACTCCACAAGTCTAATTAACTTTCCTGGAATGCCGCTACCAAATGAATCTGTCACATCAGATACTGAAAACCTGCTCATATTGGAAGAGACATCGTACAACATAGAAGAAATGAAGGCGGAGCATGCCAAATTATATCACTCTTTGAAAGATGAGCAAATGTCAGTTTATGAGAAGATAATGAATGCAGTTGACAGTGGTAATGGTGGGTTTTTCTTTTTTTGTATGGATACGGTGGTACATGAAAGACATATATCTGGAATACTTTGTGTTCGGCCTTACGTGGGAGGCGCGGCATCGTACTTTTTGTAGCCTCGAGTGGTATAGCTTCGCTCCTTCTTCCTGGAGGTAGGACATCACACTCTAGATTTGGTATACCGTTAGACTGCCATGAGAACTCCACATGCAGTAAGATCAAACCAGATAGTGATCTCACTAGACTCCTCAAGAAGACAAAGTTGATTATTTGGGATGAGGCACCAATGACGCATAGATACTGCTTTGAAGCGTTAGATAGAAGTTTAAGGGATGTTATGCGAAGTACTTCTGACAAACCATTTGGTGGTTTGGTTGTGGTTTTAGGGGCGGCAAATTCTACCTGTCATTCCTAAGGGGAGCCGACACGACATTGTGCATGCCTCAATAAGCTCATCTCAACTTTGGAATTCATGCGAAGTTCTTAGATTAACCAAAAATATGAGATTGCAGGTAACTAATCTAAACATATTTCGTGTGTACATTTTGAATTCTTATTTAATTTTTATGTGTTTGTTCTACTTTATCTCATTTTTCACTATATATAATTATTTTTTAAAAATAGATTTCAAAATTATGTAATCTGTTCATTACAATGTTATAGCAATCGCCTTTATATCAAGTGCACATTTTGAATTCTTATTTTTTATAATTTCATCCCTAATAATCCAAACATTATTCAAGTCATTTTTCTTTAGAATGTTACAAATATTATTTCATCTATAGGCAGTTTTTTTCTTGGCCAAACTATAAATATCAAATCAATATAGTACTTCATTCATCATCTTAGTTATGACCATATAAATTAAAACAAAATATCATATTCTATTTTTCTTATTTTACATCATCTAATTTTCGCTATAATTACTTTATATGTTATATGTTCACTAAAATGATATACCAATCGTATCTCAGGGTAATGAGTCTGGAACTGATGTTGAAGAAATCAGAGAATTTGCATAATGGATACTTAATGTGGGTGACGGTGTTATTGGTGAAAGTATTGGTGATGGAGAAGTTGATGTTAAATTATCAAGCGATATACTTATAAGAGACGCAGTTGATCCAGTAGCAACAATAGTGGAAAACACATACCAATGCATAATGAATGCTCCATCAAATCCATAAATTTTTAAGAACATAGCTATTCTAGCCCCCATCAATGACATGGTTGATACAATTAACGAGTATGTCATGTCCAAAATGCAAGTCGAAGATAGGGTATACCTTAGTTCAAACAACATTTGCAAATCAGATGGAGAGGTTGATCTCGATGATGAAGTATTTTCGATTGAATTTCTTAACACAATCAGGTGTTCAGGTTTGCCGAGTCATGACATAAATTTGAAGGAGGGTTGTATAGTCATGCTTCTCAGAAATATCGATCCGTCCAATGAGCTCTGCAATGGCACTAGGATGTAATTACTAAACTTGGGGATCGAGTAATTGAAGCCCAACTGATTTCAGGAAAACAAGCAGGAAGAAAGTTTCCAATCGCAAGGATGATCATGAGCCCCTCTGATTTCATAAAATTTTCCATTCGATTTCAGAGAAGACAGATTCCCTTAAATGTTTGCTTTGCTATGACAATAAACAAGAGTCAGGGACAATCTCTTTCGAACGTAGGATTATACTTACCCAAACTTGTATTCAGTCATGGTCAATTGTACGTTGCAATCTCGCGAGTCACTAACAAAAAAAGGTCTAAAAATTTTGGTCTGTGACAAGGATGCTCATACGCATGACACAACAACTAATGTCGTGTACAATAAAATTTTTGACAGATTGTAAGGTAAATCAAATTTTTTGGACGAATAATTTTAAATTAATTACTAAAATTTACTCTTTATTGATTCTTCCATTTTAACTTTTCAGGAGTGAACGCTGATAATGTTAGAGTTACTGTAGCTAAAGTGGATGCGAGAGGAGGACAAGCTAATAATGAGATTTTGGAAATTATGGCAAAGGTACGTTTCATCACTTTTGTAAACCTTCTTATATAATTAATTGTTGAAATAATATCACTCTCATAATATTACATTTACATTTACATACTTACAAATTAAAGCATAATGTGGTTCCCTATCGATTGTCGACGGGTTACACACTAGTGTATTACTAATATGAAAATATAGTTGCCCATTCACGGTGATTCGTTAAGATTTTTCTTTATTCTGGTAATTTGTCTAATTTTAATTCATATATATTCTAATTTTTATTTTTATTAATTTTATATTATTGAAATATCACATGTTTATCTATTAATCACATCTCATATTTATCTCCCTCTATTTAATTAAATTCTTCTATTATCCATATTAAAACAATTTCGGAATGCATTCTAATTTAGCATAAACCAACAAGGCGGTTCAAATAATATAGAAAGTGTTATAAACTAGAGAGAAAAGAGAGAATATAGTAGAGAGAATAATAATTCTGTATATTCAGATGTCTTCAAGTGTGTATAATATGAGGACCAAAGGCCTCTATTTATAATGGTACAGAGCTAGGGTTTTAGGGTGGATGACTTGGTCAACACTCATATGATGTACATCTATAAGATATTTACAACACTCCCCCTTGAGTGACCAATCCCTAAAACAAATGTTACCTCATTAAAATCTTGCCAGGAAAACCCAGTGGGACAAAACCTGATCGAAGGAAAAAGAGTACAACTGCTCCACTTGAACTTGATCATTGTAGTCTTTGAGTCGTTGCATGCCGATCTTGTGTACCAACTTTCTTAATGTTGACGTCGACAATACCTTTGTGAATAAGCCCGCCAAATTGTCACATAAGCGAGTGATGGTCCCGGAACGAGGTCTTCGGTGTAGAGGGGGGGTGAATACACCGAAGAGGGATTTTTGAAAACTTTTATCAAGTTAAAACGGAGTTGAGTGAGAGCTCAGTTATGTGTTCAACTGACTTCTAAAGAAGATAGTCAGCTGGACTGATAACTTAGTTGGCTGTGCGGAATGTGGTGGAAAGAAAAACTTAGCTCGTTCCTTTTACAAAAGCTCAGAAAAACTTAGTTTCAGTTTTCAGTTTAAGCAGGTTTGAGAAATATGCAGCTGGCTGGGTCACACAGCCAGAAAGAAGAAGCTTTGAAAACTTGTGCTGTGTAAATACAGTTAGTTCTTTAAATAAGAATAATGCAAAGACTTAATTAACGTAATAAAGAACACAGAATTTTAACGTGGTTCGGAGAGAAAACTCCTACGTCCACGACCAGGTTTTAGCTGGTAAATCCACTAAGGATGACCACTTGGTTTACGAGTACCAACAACTTCGCAGCTCTTCCTCGAGCTGTGTTCTAACAGTTTACGGGCACTGTAGAAGCCTGCACCTTTTCAGTTTTCGGGTATTGAATAATCTTACACTCGAATTTCGCGCTTCGAGACGGCGTAACCTTGACCTAACCTTTTCTGGATAAAGGAGGGTTTGGGTTTCCAACTTTGAACGAGTTCTTACAATGAAGAACTTTGAAAGATGAACTCGTTCAGATCTAGGCTTTGGATTTACAATTATTACAGCCTATTGATCAGACGAAAAACTAAAGCAGTTTCTGAAATTGAACACTTAAGAAGTTAAGTGCTCTTTTAAAGAGTTAGATAACTGCTGGAGAGCTTTTAAATACTTGAGAGATTCAGAAAAGTTGTAAGCTTGTGGGGAGTTTTTCGTGTGTGATTCTGAGGTTGAAGACTGGTATTTATAGGTAGAGATTCAAACTAGCCGTTGGAGGACCCGTTTGAATCTTACCTACTCTCTGATCTGTCGATCTGCCGTTGAGCGTATCTTCAACTGTCTTCATCACTGTGTCAGATCCTAGGTTCGCCTTTCTAGGATGCTGAGTTGTCAATCCCTCATTGGTCGAGGTATATTGACTTCCTCTGAAACCGGGATTTCTGTCTTTTGAGCTTGACTTTGAATTTAAAGCTGGATGGGTAAACTGACTCGAAGTGACGTCTTCAGAGTTAGTTCCCTTTTTGGTCAGCCCAGCTGTCTTTCTTAGACTTTGATGCAGCTCAATTTATTCTGCTCAGTTGGATCTCCTTAGCTGGATCCCTTCTTCTTTTCTTGAGTCGGCTCGACTCGGCTCGCCGAGCTCACGTTCAGCTAAGAGATCTTTCAGCTGACTTTGGGTCCAGCTGATTACTCAGCTGGGTCTTCTTCTGTCTTCAGCTTCCAAACCTGTGAACTTAGAAAATTTAAGGCTCAAACAAGTGAGCTGGAAAACTTAACTTAGGTTTGTACAAACATCTACTAGGTTGGAGAACAGTTGGGTTTTGGAATCAAATCAAAACTTTAGAATTTTCCCAACAATTTCCCCCTTTTTGATGATGCCAAAACCTAACTGAGAAAAACAACCTGCTTCCCCCTAAATGAGAAAGTGGGTTTTTAAAAGATTTCAGAAGAAGGTTAAATTCAGAGTTCAGTGCCTGGACAAAGAGTTATTGTCATCAGGGTGAGCTTGAGAGCAAAATATTTCAGTTTTATTAATCCACAAAAGATGATTACAAGAGTTACAGGATTAACGAACTGAAAACAAACAAAATTAAATCCCGCAAGCCGGGTCTTCATCTCTCGTCGCTTCGCCGATTCTTCGCCGATCTTCTTCCAACTCGCTCATCCGTTCTCAATCTATACCGGTTAAAAATCATCCGCTCCAAACTTTCCGTATTCTTCTTCGTTGTTTGCCTTGGAAATTTTCCTCCCGATCGCCCATTTGTTTACTTCGGCGATAATCTTTGATTTGTCGGGAAGATGAGTTCCGTGTATCAACGGAGGCCGGATATGATACCGAGAGAGCGAGTCGGATCTTCGCGGTATTTGCGGCGGTGAAGAATGCTTTTGCCGTCATCCCGTCTTGATGAAAAAGCTCATTTAGATGCATCATGAAAGCAACATGCAGGGGCGTATTTGGGTAAGCTCCCAGATAATAGAAATCTTCGATGAACTCAAACTTTGTATGTTCCCAGTCGTCGTTTAGCTCTTCTGGGATCCATTCATCAACTCTTCTCCAGTTCATCGGCATCTGAGACTTTTTCTTTGCAGCTCTTATGTTTGCTCTTTTCTTCTGCTGCTTCTTCTCTTCGGCATTTAGCAGACTTTCTTTCTTCTTCTGCTCATCTTGGAGGCTTTTCATCTCTTGCTTTTGCTGAGTTACAAAGTTGCAGAGCCAATGAATATCATTGAGTCGTTACGGCGTGGCTCCGCTAGCTTTGGCAAGAGGGATGATCATTGCTCCATTTCCTTTCCGTCCAGCTGGTTCCTCTGCATCCAGCTCAGCAACAACTTCGTCAATCTCTGACTGCATCACTTGGACTTCAGCTACAGCTTTTCCTTTGCCCGTCTTTGATGTTTTTCTCTTGTCATTACCTTCCTCCTTTTTGGCATAATCAAGAAGAGTGGAGGAGAGGTTGACTACTGTCTCATTCAGCTAGGCCAAGGCTTTGTCAATGTCAGCAATCTTTGCTGAGTTGTCTGCTGTGACGAGATTGAGCTGTGTTGTGCTGCTGCTTCCAGCTTTGAACTGATTGTCCAGCTCTTTGTAAAGATTGAACAGCTGGTGGATGTCAGTTCTGTGGGAGAGAGTCTGCTGTTGGAGAGCGTCCAGCTGGCTGGATAAATCGATGACGCGGCTTTCCAGCGGAGCTTGGAGGTTTGAGATGATCTCAGGGACTCTCTTCTCTAGATGATTTGAATTATCAATACATTGAGAAACTAGAGACTGTTTGAGATCTCTGCTGGTGCTTTCCTGCAGATTCAGAGCGAATCTGTGAACGTCGTCAATGGACTGTCCATTGCTCTGGACTTGCGACTCTATAGCTGTGATGCGCAGAAGGGTATCAACATTTGATTTGAGTCTATCCTGAAAAAGGATTTCCTCGACTTGTTTGGCAATCTCGTCCTTCATTATATCAGAAAGCTCAACAGGATCCGTCTAGGTCCCGGATTCGGCTTAGCTGGGTTTTACTGCCTCGATCTCGACCAGTGAGCGAGTGTTATCGGCAATTGGACTCTGTGGGGCAGCTTCAGTTGGCTCAACTGTTGCAGCAGTTGGCTCGTCTTCAATCATCATTGCCTCGCCCGTGTCGGCGAGGACGGCTTCATTGCGCTCTAACTGGAACGATCCAGCTGAGATTGTGTAGGTAGGAGTTGGCTTGAGAAATGACTTCCTCAGAAGGTGGTACTTCATCCTGTTCAACCTTCTGAATGAAGATCTGGATCAGCTCGTCTTGATGCTCAAAAGCATTCTGAAGACTTCCAAAGCCAAATGTCTCCTGCAGAGCTGCTTCTTCAGCTTTAAGCTTATCAAAAGTGAAGAACTCCACCATTTCTTCATTTGCAAACCAAGTGGCCATCTTGGTAGCCAAATAAAATTTGAAGTCGCTTACAGCGACTAAGGCAGCAGGGAGCGAGGCAAGAGAGGGATAATGTTGCAGTGCGCTCTTTATTCCTTGGAGTCTGAGGTCCTCGACCCTCATGACTGTGGCAGCACGTGCAACGGCTCTGGGACTGAGGATTTCGATTTCCTCAGAAGAAGCAGTAGGGCTTGATGGTTCAGCTTGGTATTCATCATCCAGCTGCAAAGGAGCGTCAGCTAGATGGGGCTCTTTGGGTGAGCTGGGTGCTGAAAGATGGGTGGTTTCAGGTACTGAAGATGTAGGGGAGGATTCTTGGAGAGGTACTTGAGAAGGAGGAGGAAGGAGAAGAGAGTGTTGTTGAGGAGGAGATCCAGATGATGTGAGATCAACTGGAGCGGGTTGTGAGGATGCTTGTAGGATTTGGCGAAGTGGAATAGCATCCTCCGGGTCAGGGTGGGGGACCACTATCTGTGGTTCCTCAGCTTCTCGTGAAGCAATCACGAACTCCCTTCCTTGATCTGTGCTAGAGGAGGAATCCTGAGCTGTCTCCTCAAAGAATCGATCTCCATTCGGGCCTACCGGCTTGTCACCGGCTTTCCGTTGTCTCCTCAGCTGGCTTGCTGGCTGCCTTAAATTTTAGCTTCTTTTTGGCAGGTGGAGATCCAGCTGGCTGAGTTTCCTCCGGCTGTTTCCTTTTCCCAGTTTGAGAAGAAGAGGCAGTCTGCTGTTTTGCCTCCTGCATCTTCTTCTTCCCTTCAGGGGCTGCTTTCTTCATCAAGTCAGAGAGCTGACTCTGCTTTTCAAAAAGAACTTTGGACACAGGGAACTCTTCTGTGTCTTTCCACTTGATTTGCCGTCCAGTTGTGTAGTGTTCTATTATGCACGGCACCTTGGTGCATAAATAGATGGTCTCCTTACAGCTGAACTTGGTGAAGCTGTCATCTTCGAAGTGAATCTTCTTCGACTCCTTCTCCAGCTTTCCCATAAAGTAGGAGAACCAATCCACAGGATCATTCCTGAGGATGGCTATCATGGGCTTCAACTTGGGTATGCTGATCTCTCCTTGAGATCCAAAGAATACCTAGGATGCACTTCGGGTCACATCCGAAGTAGTCCGAATTTGGGCTTGAGCAAGAGCTTGGACATACTCGCCCGTAGGGTTCCGGCTTGAACGCATCCGGTCCGGTTCGGCTGGATCTCTTCTCTCGGTGTAGTTGTACGGGAGCGGTCCCCAAGAGTTTTCAATCCGAATAGCTTGTTCAATATCCGGTTGATGTTGATGTCGACGTCCCAGGGAGTTGTATGCCCTGTCTTTTCTTTGAGTTGGAGGGTGATGTTGGAGCGGAGGCTTTCATCTCTGTTGGTCATCTCCATGAAGAACTCTGCTACTTCCCGGCGGAAGATGTTCTTCGGACGCGCCATCGCCCATTGAAGTAGGCCTGCCTTCTCGATGAGATCCAGCACCTCCTGGAACTCTGAGTTCTTGTAGTTCTTGAGAGTTAAGCAACTCTCAAAGTGCAATTTTGACATGAGGTTCTCCGATTGGTTCGCTCCTGGGGTTATCTTCTTTGGTGCCATTGTATATTTCTGTATTGAAGAGTTAGAAGAATACAAGAGAAAAGAGTTTTGCAGAGAGAGCTTGATAAGCAAGAACTTGATTTGCAGAAAGATTTCAGAGAAAATAAGCAAAATATGGCGACGATTTGCATATCTTTGATATATATATATCAACCGTCTATCTTGATGAACGGTTGAGATCTTTAGATTTGAATTCAAGATCTGCGGCTGGGAGAGATTTGCGCAACACGTTAAGTGACGTGCGTATGTAGAGTGTAGGTCACGCGCGCGTGAGGTAGTCAAAACGTTCTGACTTCGCCTCGACTTTCCCGAGCTACGCACTCGCATGCTTTTCATTAAATGCGATGGGATACGATTTGATGGATGGCTTATTGATGAATCCTTCTAAGGAATGTCTGTGAATTTTGAATTTAAATTCAAATAATTTTATCCTTAAATAGCATATTCCTCAGGGAAATAAATGATAGACCGCAAACTCCGTCGCCGAACTTTGTAGTCACCGATACCTTGTCGTGTTTCTTTGTGATGAGTTACTCCTTCAGGTTTAACTATCCAAAGGAGTTTGATTCCCCTCACTCGGTTTCCTTCTTGAACCGAGTTCATGAAACGACCGGGTCCGGATTCTTCCATCTTGATATCCCAAAAAGGTTTCCACCGAGTCTTATTCCCTCAATTTGGATGAAGTTTCTTCATCAGAGTTAAGCAATCCAAGCAATCCACACAAGATTTTGAATCTTGCTTCCATCGCCGGCTTTGTTAATATGTCACTCGTTGAATATCGGTGTGAATTTTCTCAACAATGACGTCTTTCTTTTCCACGTGATCTCCGATGAAGTGATGTCGAATGTCAACGTGTTTACACCTTGTGTGAAGAAGCTCGGATTTTCGTAAATTGCAATAGCACTTGAGCTATCACAGAAGATTGGAACTTGACCAGTTTTCACTTCATAGTCATCCAGCTGATGCTTCAGCCAGAGAATTTGAGAGCAGCAGCTTCCAGCTGCCATATACTCCGCTTCAGTTGTAGAAGTAGCGACACACGTCTGCTTCTTTGAAAACCATGATATCAACTTGCTTCCTAGGAACTGACATGTTCCTGAAGTTGATTTTCTGTCTAATCGATCTCCAAGATAGTCCGAGTCCGAGTATCCAATACCGCAAATTATCTTCACTGGATACCACAGCCCAACGCTCTGAGTGCCTTTTAGATATTTGAGAATATTCTTGACTGCTTGCATAAGTGCCTCCTTAGGATCAACTTGAAATCTGGCACATACTCCAACTGCAAATGATATATCTGGGCGGCTAGCTGTGAGATACAACAGGGAACCAATTATCCCTCTGTATTTGCTGGGATCCACTGATTTTCATTCGGTTCCAGGTTCAATCTTCCAATTTGTATTCATAGGGATCTTCACCGTTTTGCTGGATTGAATTCCATATTTGGTGATCAAGTCTTTCACGTACTTGGATTGATTTATGAATATTCCTTCTGCTGATTGCTTGACTTGGAGTCCTAGGAAGAAACTCATTTCTCCCATCATTGACATTTGGAATTGTTTTGACATCATCTCTCCAAATCTTTCACATAAGAAAGTTGATCTTGAGCCGAAGATGATGTCGTCCACATAAATTTGAACAACTAAAATATCTTCACCTAGCTTGATGGTGAAGAGAGTTCTGTCAACTGAACCTTTCTTGAAACCTTTGGATACTAGAAATCCTGACAGAGTGTCATACCAAGCTCGAGGTGCTTGCTTCAGACCATAAAGCGCCTTCTTTAGCTTGTAAACTTTGTTTCCTTCTACTTCAAATCCTGGGGGTTGCTCTACATAGACATCTTCTCTGATTTCCCCATTCAAGAATGCACACTTCACGTCCATTTGATATACTTTGAATTTGTGATGTGCTGCGTATGCAAGGAATAATCTGATGGCTTCCAATCTTGCTACTGGAGTAAATGACTCTTCAAAGTCTATTCCTTCTTGCTGTGTATATCCCTTGGCGACTAAGCGAGCCTTATTTCTGATTATTACTCCAAGAGTATCCAGCTTGTTTTTGAATATCCATTTCAGACCTATTATTTTGACTCCTTCTGGTTTATCGACCAGTTCCCAGACGCAATTTCTGAGAAATTCATTCAGTTCTTCTTGCATAGCATTTGTCCAGGGCACACTCTTTAAGGCTTCGAAAATTGTTTGAGGCTCTGGAACTTGAGCTACATAACATGCCATGAGAGTTGTGTCTTCATTGTAGACGGTCAGATCTAGCTCTACTGCGACTTGAGCTTCATTATTTGCTTCTTGCGGATTTGATGTCAGGTTTTGAGCAATTGAATTTCTTGTTCTAACTCTGTCTGATGGTTCTCCAATGATTGCTGAAGCTGGATGATCTTCGATCCATCTTCGTCTTCTTCTAATTTCTTCTTCTAGCTCATTGATGCTTGAAGTTGCTAGGTCACGTCTTGCTTGGAGATGATCTGGAGTCGTATCCTGAGACTCGTTCTGATTTGGATTAGAGTTAGATTGAACTTGAGGCGTAGACTGAGTGAATTCAGCTGGAGAGTGAGCTGGTGAATCAGCTGGGTCTTGATTTCCAACTGGCGGCATTCCCCCTTGATCTGATATTGGGGATTCCTCTGGATCATCAGCTGGTTGATTTGCTTCTGCTGAATTGATTTGAGGTTCTTCTGGTTCATCATCCCAAATCAATGGTTCAGCTAGATTCCGGATTCGAATTACTTGAGATCTTGTTTGATCGACTCTCTGAATTCGAAGGATGTTTCATCAAAGGTGACATGAGGGGTCACTTCGACTGTTTGTGTTCTCCTGTTGAAGACTCTGTAGGCTTTACTTACAGCTGAGTAACCAAGAAATACTCCTCGGTCAGTTTTGGCGTCGAACGTCTTCAGCTGGGTTTTTCCATTATTTAGGATATGGCATTTAGACCCGAAAACCTTAAAATATCCGATGAAGGGTTTCCTGTTATTCCATAGCTCGTACGGAGTCTTTCCTTGTCTGGATGTGAGTAGCGATCTATTTTGAGTGAAGCAAGCTGTGTTGATAGCTTCAGCCCAGAATTTCTTTGGAATGGCTGAGCTTGCTAACATTGAGGTAGCTGCTTCTTTGAGTGTTCTGTTCCTCCTCTCAGCTACACCATTCTGCTGAGGTATGCGTGCAGCTGAGGTTTGATATTGTACTCCGTTCTTCTCACAATAATCATATATGGTTTCATTCAGAAACTCAGTTCCTCGGTCTGATCTGATTGAGATAATTTTGCACTCCTTTTGAGTCGTCAACCTTTCCAGCAGGGCCGGCAGCTTGGATCTTGTTTCACTTTTCTGGTACAGGAATGAAACCCAAGTGAATCTGGAGAAGTCATCCACTACGACCAGAGTGTATTTCCTGCCGTTGAAACTTGCTGGTGTTACTGGACCAAAAAGATCCATGTGAAGGAGTTGAAGAACTCGATCAGTTGAGGGCGTTGGCTTGAGAGAGAATGAAATCCTTGTCTGTTTTTCTTGTTGACAAGCACTGCAAATATGACTCTTGTCATAAACTTGATCTGGAATTCCATTAGCGAGCTGATTTCTAGCCAGCTTGTTGATTGTCTTGAAGTTGAGATGATTCATTGTCATGTACGTGACGAGTGACTTCATTCGCTTTTTGATACAAGACATGTGTACGGGGGTCTTGTTCCGTCGGCAAAGTATATATTTGCTTCTCTTTTCCCTCTCGCAATACCTGCTTGGTTTCTCTGTTTTTCACTGTACATCCCTGTGCATCGAACTTGACAGAAAAACCATTATCGCAGAATTGACTAATGGAAAGCAAGTTATGTTTTAATCCTTGTACATATGACACGTTAGATATTTTAACATTGTAGGTTTCAAATGTACCGTAACCTTTGGTTAAACCTTTGGAGTTGTCACCAAACGTTACTTGAGGACCTGGACGCTCTTCGTATTCTTGGAGTAGATGCTTTAGATGAGTCATGTGTTTTGAGCATCCGCTGTCCAAGTACCATAGTGTTCTCATCGATTCCTCTATGATGCATCTTTTTCTTGCAGCCTGTCACAGAAATCAAAATTTAGGTCCCCAGTTGTGATTGGGTCCTTATGGGTTAGTTAGAGATCCCTTTACGATCCATATTTGTTTGATGACTCTGATTGGATCGTTAGATCTGATAATTCTCCCAGCTGTGTCTATGAACACGTTCCTGGTGTTCTTAGTTTGACTCTTTTGGCTGGGTCTTGATCTCTGTCTTCTCCCAGTTTGATTTCTTGATAGTTCAGTTCTTCGTTGATTTCCAGCTGAGTGTACCGCTGAGACATTTCTTTGCTTCTGTCTCTGCTGTCTAACTTGGAATCTCGGCTGGACTTGATAATCCAGCTGGTAATCATAAGACTGATATCCAGCTGGGTATCTTTTCTGATATCTCGGTTGATATCTTGCCACTTGCTGCTGATGATGCTGGTGTCGATGTTGTCCATCGTCATTCCTTCGTTGTTGCTGAACCCAATGTGGTCTGATTTGAGCTTGGGGTTGCCTTACAGCTTGTCTTCTTGGACCTTGCTGTGTTTTCTGTTTCTCAGTCTTTTGTCCGGCTGGAATTGGATTCTCTTTTGCTTTCACAAAAGTTACCTTCGTTCCGCTTGTAGTTGCAACATTTGTTAGATCCTTAGATCCATCATAACCCAATCCCGTTTTTAATGCTGCGGGTCGTTGTACGCTGATTATTTCATCCATCGTTGATGTAGCTTTGATGAGTGCTACCAGCTTTGTGGATAGTGTTTCTTCTGACCTTTTTAACTCCAAGATCTCAGCTGTCTTTTTGTCTGACTCAGCTGTGGATTTTTCCAAATTGTCCATCAGCTGTTTTCTCTCATAGTAGAACTCCTTCATCAGCTGATCCTGTTTGACTAACTTTTCCTTGAGCAACACTATTTTCTCGTTGAGCTGTGTAGCATCAGCTGCTTCTTTCTTTTTCAGTTCTACCTTCAGCTCAGCATTTTCACACATTATGACATCAAGAATTTCTTGTAAATCCTTGAAGTCATTCATGACTTTCTCCACCAGATTCCAATCAGGTTGTTCTTCTGATTCAGAGACCTGCGTAGATATGTTCTGAATTTTAGAAGTTACCTCATCATCGTCGAGTCCTTCTGTCTGTCCCATGAAGCAAGCATCCCAGTCTTGATCATCACGGGCCATGAGTGCATCTTCCTCTGAATCTGAGAAGGGCATATCATCATCTATTTTGTTGCACTCGGACTCTTCATCAGCTATATATGCTCTTCTTCTGTCAGCTGCCTTAGCTTTCAGAAGATCTTTTTCTTTCTTAGACAGTTTGGGACAGTCCTGCTTGTAGTGTCCCGGCTCCTTGCAATTGAAGCAGCCTTCCTCTGTCCGTTTTGAGACGTCAGCTGATTTTTCATCAGCTGCTGTGTATTTGTCTCTGTACGACTTGGCGAATTTCTTGTACTTACCTTTGCTGGTGTTGAGTCTGTTATAATTTTTCACCAACATGGCAATCTCTTCGAGTAGCTCCTCTTTGCTCATATCCTTTTTGTCATTCTTCTTCTTGGAGGACTCGGCTGACTTGACATGAGCTGACTTTTCAGAGTTGGCTCTGAAAGCTATTTCTTTTGGAGTTGGGGTGAGTTCTCCGTCATTCTGTCTGCTTGAAGATTCTTCTTGAGTGATCTTCAAGTTGTATTCATTGGCTTTTAAGAGTGAGAACAACCTTTCTGTAGATAGATCACCCAAGTCACTTCGACTTTGGTGAACTACCTTGTAAGTGTTCCATTCAGCTGAAAGAGCTGAAAGAACCTTTAGATTCTTTTTCCGCTGGGTATACTTCCCAGTTCTGATTGTCTCTATCTCGACGACTATGTTTGAGAACCTTAGCTCCATCGCTTCAATGGACTCTTTGGCTAGTTGCTTGAAGTTGTCGAATTTTTGGCACGCTATTGTGAATTTGTTTTCTTTGATCTCTTCTGATCCTTCACATAGCTTGGCGAGTGTTTCCCACATCTCTTTGGTTGTCTCGCACTTGATGATTTTACTTAGGTAGGCGTTTGAGACTGTTGATGAGATGGTGTTCCTTGCGAAGCTGTCTAGTCCAGCTTGCTTTCGCTCTTCTGAAGAGTATTCTTTCTTTGGCTTGAGAGTTGGCCGGTATTCTGGTTGTCCTCCATCATGAGCAGGTACGAGTTCATTTCCTTGTTTATAAATAAGGATGGGTCCGTCTGAAATGACGTCCCACATCATGTCGTGATGCGCACACAGGAAGCTTTTCAATCTGAATTTCCAGATTGCATAGTCATCAACTGAGAAGGTGGGAAGATTCCTGTTAAGATAGGAATCCATGAAGAGATGTACAGAATGCACTAGAATGAGTTTTTCTGAAAAACGGATCTGTTCAGTTGACCACTGACGCAGAGTTTCAAGACAAATCTCTTGATTCAGAAACAGCGGTCGATTGAACCACTGCTCTGATACCAATTGATGGTCCCGGAACGAGATCTTCGGTGTAGAGGGGGGGTGAATACACCGAAGAGGGATTTTTGAAAACTTTTATCAAGTTAAAACAGAGTTGAGTGAGAGCTCAGTTATGTGTTCAACTGACTTCTAAAGAAGATAGTCAGCTGGACTGATAACTTAGCTGGCTGTGCGGAATGTGGTGGAAAGAAAAACTTAGCTCGTTCCTTTTACAAAAGCTCAGAAAAACTTAGTTTCAGTTTTCAGTTTAAGCAGGTTTGAGAAATATGCAGCTGGCTGGGTCACACAGCCAGAAAGAAGAAGCTTTGAAAACTTGTGCTGTGTAAATGCAGTTAGTTCTTTAAATAAGAATAATGCAAAGACTTAATTAACGCAATAAAGAACACAGAATTTTAACGTGGTTCGGAGAGAAAACTCCTACGTCCACGACTGTGTTTTAGCCGGTAAATCCACTAAGGATGACCACTTGGTTTACGAGTACCAAGCAACTTCGCAGCTCTTCCTCGAGCCGTGTTCTACCGCCACGGCACTGTAGAAGCCTGCACCTTTTCAGTTTTCGGGACTGAATAACCTTACACTCGAATTTCGCGCTTCGAGACGGCGTAACCTTGACCTAACCTTTTCTGGATAAAGGAGGGTTTGGGTTTCCAACTTTGAACGAGTTCTTACAATGAAGAACTTTGAAAGATGAACTCGTTCAGATCTAGGCTTTGGATTTACAATTATTACAGCCTATTGATCAGACGAAAAACTAAAGCAGTTTCTGAAATTGAACACTTAAGAAGTTAAGTGCTCTTTTAAAGAGTTAGATAACTGCTGGAGAGCTTTTAAATACTTGAGAGATTCAGAAAAGTTGTAAGCTTGTGGGGAGTTTTTCGTGTGTGATTCTGAGGTTGAAGAGTGATATTTATAGGTAGAGATTCAAACTAGCCGTTGGAGGATCCGTTTGAATCTTACCTACTCTCTGATCTGTCGATCTGCCGTTGAGCGTATCTTCACCTGTCTTCATCACTGTGTCAGATCCTAGGTTCGCCTTTCTAGGATGCTGAGTTGTCAATCCCTCATTGGTCGAGGTATATTGACTTCCTCTGAAACCGGGATTTCTGTCTTTTGAGCTTGACTTTGAATTTAAAGCTGGATGGGTAAACTGACTCGAAGTGACGTCTTCAGAGTTAGTTCCCTTTTTGGTCAGCTCAGCTGTCTTTCTTAGACTTTGATGCAGCTCAATTTATTCTGCTCAGTTGGATCTCCTTGGCTGGATCCCTTCTTCTTTTCTTGAGTCAGTCTGACTCAGCTCAGTTCTGGAGCTCTGTTCAGCTAAGAGATCTTTCAGCTGACTTTGGGTCTCTGGGTCTTCTTCTGTCTTCAGCTTCCAAACCTGTGAACTTAGAAAATTTAAGGCTCAAACAAGTGAGCTGGAAAACTTAACTTAGGTTTGTACAAACATCTACTAGGTTGGAGAACAGTTGGGTTTTGGAATCAAATCAAAACTTTAGAATTTTCCCAACAGCGAGTCTCCGTTAAAACAATGATACAAGTATAACACTTCACATTTGCCATTATTGTTGTGATGTACATGTCTCGTTAAAAAACCTCTTCAGAAAAACTCTGTGGGAAAAAAAAACTCGATAGAGGAAAAAATATTACATGACATACACTTACTCATGTGTTGCATTAGTTACCTCGCTAAAAACCTTGACTAAGAAAATCCATCGGGAAAAAACGTAGTAAGGAAAAAAAAATACGAGTACAACCATTTGGCCTTTAGAGTATAATCTTTATGATTACTCAAAATTAATCTTCATGGCCAAATCCTCATAAATATGTAGTAGTTTCTCACTCCCCCTGAAGATAATAATCTTCAAAATTAACATATTTCACTACTATAAATGTAACTTTCTTATGAGGAGATTTAGTGAATAAATCTACAAGTTTATCACTAAATAAACTTTTGTGGCCATAGTTCTTATAGAACTCATTTGTGCAACACAAGTTGAATTATTCTCATAGAGAATATATCTCATATCCTTACACCAATTTGAGATATTGTATTATGAGAATGAGATAAATAACCAACATCCAGTAGCCATCAATGTGAATCTCAATATCTTTCATAAAATAGACTAAGGTCGTTTTAACCATGAAGATAAGTAGATAACGAATGATATTCTCAATATCATTTCAATGTCTCCTTATGAGAGCATTAAATCTTGCTAGCAAGGTTACTTTAAATGTTATATCACATATGATAGAATAGTGATCTCAGCACTCAAAATAGGGAACTTCTGATCCCATAATATAATCGTTATCCTCTATATTCACTTCAAGTCGAGTGAAGAGAAAATCATTGGGGTCTTACTAGATGTGATTTATAATAAAAATCAAATCTCTCTACAACCTTTTCAAATTGGTCGACTGGTGTAATAATAATATGCTCCTTTAGGAGATGCTCGATCTTCATATCGAGTCAATACTTAGGTTTAACTAAGTCTTCTATTCCAAACTCTTCCTTTATGTACGAGTTAGTTTTTCATCAATATAAGTCATTCAAAGACTTTTGGATATATACACAAGTACATATATCATTATTCGCATTTTCTTACTTTAGAAGGATTAATTCACACTTGTTGTAAATTTATATTTCTCTTTCTTAGAAATATTGAGTCCATCATGGACTTTCATATATATTCACGCACAATGACCCAACCAATATGTGGATTCATGATATCCATTACTGCGATAGATATTAAATAACGGGACATGATGCCATATTAGGATAATATATCTAAGCAAAATCAATTTAGGATCTCTGCCTAAATCTTTGAGGTATTAACATCGCTTTATTTCTTATCATCTCATCAATTTCTTTTCTCTTAGTACAAATACTCATTTGTGTCAACATTATTTGACTATGTAATTCAGAGCAAAAGATTATATATTTAGCGAGTTAAGCTCTGCCTCAATTGCTTTTTTCAAATTTACTCAGTGCTTATGACACTTCTATTCTCTTTGATTTTGGATCCAAAATATCATCAAATTGATATAAGCAATTTTATCGAGGCAAAAGTATTGTCGACAATTATAATATTTTTCTATTGCTCGTTTCTCCTGAATTCACAGAATTCATGGCATTTTCAATCAACCAAATTTTTATCATTTCTCAATGATATTTTTCTTTACTGGTTGTTCCGTAATCCCAGTATTTTGATCTTTGGTGCACGTGCATATGCACTGGGATTTTCATCTTCAAGACGATCCTCTGTAGGAGATTGATGGAGTGATATAATTTCTCTATTCAATTTTGTATTCCGCGGATCTTTATATTTAGCACCAATAGATCTCTTACGTTTATGGCATTAAAGAGCATCGTCATCTAATTTATTTAGTAATAACTTTATGGTGCATATACAACATGTATATGAGATTTGATCACTCATTTGACAGTAATAACTTGTTGAACTTCAAGTTCATCTGCGTGAATATTTAATCCAACGTATATTCCAGCCTTTTGTTGGGAACCCATCTTTTGTATGTTTTGTGGGTGTACAATTGAGACTTGAATTAAAAAATTCGTGAATGAGAAACATTATGTTCTCGACCAACAATATACGAACTAATATTGTCTCAATGTGATATCCTTTCTATTGGATATCATTAAGTATGTTTCCCTTTGAACTTACTAGAGTGAGCATTCTCTAGCATTTAATTTAGTATCATTATGATACAAGCTCTTCCGGAGTCATTTATCATTTGTGCAATATATACGCACAAAAATCAGAGATAATCATATATTACCCAAATATTTAATTTCTTTGCTCTTCAAAGCATGTAATATTCTTTAGGAATATTACTTATGCTACTTTAATTAGCATCAATAGATAATCTTTCCAGATTATTCAAAATTCATGTTTCTTCATAAACAACGATTATTGTAACATAATGGTAAACATAATATACACAATATATTGACAAACATGATTTTTACACTATTTTAGAGTGCATTTTGTGTTGATTTGTAATGCAAATCGTGTTTGTAATTGAGCTTTATTGTTAAATATCAATTCTTTGAAGAATGTGATACTCGGTCGTTGTTTATTGTGTTTTTATAGGAAAACCTACCGAGAATTGAAGAAATGGATAACCAAGGAGTGAAGATCGTGTAATGAGGAGTTTGGACACGTAACGGCACCATTAACGGAGGATCGATACGTAGGAGAGCACGCCCCGACGAGTGTCAGGATGTGCGCCCCGATGTGCGCCCGCGCCTCCACCGAGCCACCCACGCATATGGCAAGCAAGGGCAAGCAAAAGAGGAAGAAACTCGGCCCTACTTATGCGCCCGTAGGCGCGGCCGCACATCTTGCGACCAGGCCGCACATCTCGATGTGCGCCCATAGATGCGGCCGCGCATCCTGCACCGACGGCCGCACATCTTGCGCTTTGAATACACACATTTTTCCCGACCCTAGATGCGCGCCCCCGTCTGCGGCCGCGCCTCATTGACCGCCGACAGCGCCTTTTGCTCGAATTTATCTTGAAATGACGATTTTACCCTTTACTTAATCCTATTTGTCTTCACTTTTGCACCCTATATAAAGGGAAGGCCCCAACTCTAAGGAACAACTTTATATACGCAAATTTTCTATTATCTAGAATTCCATCTTTTCTTTAATTTTAGCCTAGGGACTAGGGTTTGCTTTTGGAGGAATTTAGATTCAAGATTGGAGATGCAAGAAATTCAAGACAATTGATCGTTAATTCCTACGGGTTTTATTATTAATGACATTTAATATGTTTTTCTCTTATTTTTGTGCTAATTCTTTTGCTATGTGTGGCTAGATCTTTTAGTTGATTCTAGGGATTTGTGTGACTCATTTATGATGGTGGTTTTATTCTATTAATTCTATTTTGCCTTCCAATTCTTGTTTGAGTTCTTGGTGCTTTTATTTGTGCTTGAATTGTTGGCCACTATTTTTGCACACCAAGTATTTGTAGAAATTCCTAATAGGTTTTTATGAACATGGATCTCAAGAACTTGCAATATGTATGGATTTTGAGACCTAGCGGTGATAAAAACATGCATAGGAATCATTAATCTTTGTGTGCGTTTGGGAGTTGATATTCACGTCTCGAGTCCTAGCGGAGAGGGTCGTTGTGTCAATCAACTTTTGCAAGCTTGTCGAGAGAGAGTTTGTAATTATTTGAGTGATTGTTCCCCTTGAATTGGATTAAAATTGGTTAATTAGATTGATAGATAAAATCCATCATTGTAGTTGAGTCAAAGCATTTCCCTAGGATCGACCTTTTCCCTTTGATATTTTCCTCAAATTTATTTCTCGTGTGTTTTTCTCGTCTTTAATCATTCGTTTTCAATTAAGTGCATCAAAATCCCAAATCATGACCCCCGAAAGCTTGAATATTAACATGGTTTCTAAATTTCATTTCTATTGTGTCATCGGTTTATAGTCTCCGTGGATACGATACTCGACTTGCTATATTGCTACAATTGCACCGTTTTAGTTGCGGTTATATTGCTAAGTAAAATAGTGATCATATATCTATGTAGTAAATACATCTCAAATATATAAAACCAATTCGAGTTCTAATTATTGCAGCATGAATATATCTCACATACATAGAATCTGGAAATCAGTGCAAATAATTTTTTCATCAAAATTCGTTTAATAATGAATTTTATAAAATCATATTCTGTTTTCCAAAACTTAATGGTATGAACACATTAAATAATATTATATTACTTCAATGGATTTGAACCAAAAGAATCGAAACATGTTTCCTTTAATTTTCATAAAGAAATCGTGAAAGATGAAAATTGATGTTTAACAATCGAAAAATTGCACTTGATATTTCGGATAAAGAAAAGAATACCTTCTAGTATTGAATCGAAGGAGCAATAGAACAATCGAATCGAGGAGAACAATCGTGCTGATAACGTGTTATAAACTAGAGAAAAAAGAGAGAATATAGTAGAGAGAATAATAATTCTGTATATTCAGATGTCTTCAAGTGTGTATAATATGAGGACCAAAGGCCTCTATTTATAATGGTACAGAGCTAGGGTTTTAGGGTGGATGACTTGGTCAACACTCATATGATGTACATCTATAAGATATTTACAACAAAAAGAAGGATTTTTACTAATTTTAATTAATTTTACTTGGGGTGTTAATGATTGAGTATACCCGATTCATTATCATTCCTAATTATAAATTTAGATACATGAAATAAATTAATGTTTTAAGTTTGATTAATAATTAACGCGACAATATCACAACTTTTAAATAAGATATAATTTTTTTTAAATATATACATATAAATTAAAACATTAAATTATTTCCCGTCGACCGACGGGCTACTTGCTAGTAATAAATAGAAACATAATCTGAAAAGATAATTGATAAACTACAAACAAATTGTGTGAGTCTAACGAAATACTTTTTTATTTAAATTTGATTATTATTTTTTTGCAAAACTCATCTTGTACGATCTTTTCCTTTACATTAATCCTATTGCAAATTCCCTAAATATCTCTCCCAAAATTTGGCAAATAAAAAGAACAAATCAACCACTTCCGGTTCCGGAGTTAAGGTACACCTCAATAAGCATACGTGTCATTACGCCATTGGTGGAAACCCCATCGTATGACGCAGAAGGAGTAGTTGACAAAACGATCTTAATCATCAGTTCTACTTCTTCTACTTCTACTTCTACTTCTCAGCTCTCTAACTGAAGCTGAACATTCAAAATCCTCAATCAGAGCAGAAATGGCGACAAATCAAAGATTATATCTCCTCTTCTCTCTCGTCATCCTATTCAGCTTCGCTCTTGTACAGGTTATTGCTCAATCGGATTGTTTTCCTATATAGTATTGTTTTGAAGATCTTTATTTTTTTCTAGTTTCCATTTTGAGTTTGATTTCCTGTTAAATCTTTTGTAGTTTGTTGTGATCCTTCCTCTTAGTTTCAGTCGGTGATTGATTAATTAGATTTAAACCTCCTGGTTTTTTAGTTTTTTGTGGTATGTGATGCTATGAGCACGAATTTGAATTGGGGGGAAATTTGTTCTTTGAAAGAAGTGTGTATATTATTTCTGATCTTGCAGCTGGAGATCTTTAGTTTCGTACATGCTTTGTTAATTTGATCTCTGTGGTTTTGTCTTCTTCGATTCGTTCTGTAAAATTTGCTGCCTCTGAAGGAAATTGTTATTGCTTTCTCCTGCAGGCGAAGAAATCGAAGGAAAATTTGAAAGAAGTAACTCATAAGGTTTACTTTGATGTCGAGATTGATGGCAAACCAACTGGTATGCTCTATTTCTATAATATTAATGTGCATTGGATGTTCGAATCTATTTTGTAAAATAGTGTTTCATCTCGTATTTCTGCAAGCGGCACATTGTGACCACACGTACCTGTATTATGTACTCGTGATTAAAATGCAGCATAGATTAGGGAATGTACAAATAATAGTTGAAGTGGCATGCATTGGACTGGAGTTATTTGTGCATCTATCGTCTTTGCGGACATATAGAGACTTTCAGTATGACACTCTGTAGAAAAAGACAGTTTAGCAAGGATGTTCAATGGAGAACACTGTTCGAAACACGAGAAAAATAGGATGAAATAACTAAGAAATGCTCTGGATCAGAAAAGATATAACTAAGGAAGATGAGTGCCTAGAAAGTCTGTGTTTTGGGTATGAAGTCTGATTTATGAGAGGGGTAGAAGAGTAGAAACAAGTGAGTTTGACTGTATTTAGGATTTTTGTGCCATCTCTGTGAGGGTGATATAGAAACTAGAAAATAGGGCTGTAAATGAGTCAAGCCGTTCGTGAGCTACTCGGCGATCGACTTGAAAAAAGCTCGTTCGGCACTCGACTCGATAACTAATCGAGTCGAGTTCGAGCATGAAATCGAGCTTGATAAGTTTATCGAGCCGAGTTCAAGCATCGTATTGCTCGACTCAACAGGCTCGCGAACATGCTCGACTCGTATTTAATCGAGCACGTTCGCGAGCCTACAATCGAGTATGTTTGCGAGCCTACAAATCGAGTTTTAGTCGAACTTGTTCACGAGTCTAATAATCGAGTTTTGTACATAAAATTAAAAATTAGCTTTAAGCGAGCTCGAGCTCGATTAACATGTATCGAGCTGAATTTAAATATAATCGAGTTCTTGACGAGTCTAGCCCGAGCTCGAGCTCGAATACCACGATATCGAGTATTTGACGCGTCGAACTCGAGCCGAACTCGAGATTGTTAATTTTGGATCGAGTCGAGCTCGATCACGATGGCAGAAACTCGACTCGAGCTCTAGTCGAGCTCGAGCAAGCGAATATTTAATCGAGTCGAGTTTGAGCAGACCAATACTCGACTCGACTCGGCTTGTTTACAGCCCTACTAGAAAACAAATGTACTTTGTAAGAATGAGAATGTGAATGTAAGAAAGAAAGTTGGTTGCTCGTTGTTCGGGGGTCATTCCCCCACAACCACATTTATTCCCTAAACTTGGAGACCAGATCATACCCTGCACAAATGGAGGAATGAGAATCGTTTCATACCCACTGATCATAGCCTTACTCATTTTGGTTTATGCAAAACTACCACACGTCCCAAAAGTTCAATTCACTGTTGCACCATCCATACCTGCTGCGTGTTAGTAGATATCTAGTAGTTTGTATTTAGATTCACACACATATGCGTGTATATTATAAATAACGTTGTGTTTTTAAGTTTACTGTTGTCTTGACTAATACGAAATGCATATGTTATTAGGACGCATCACTATGGGTCTCTTTGGAAAAACTGTTCCCAAGACAGCAGGTATGTTTGTTTTTTCGTGGAACTAATCCTCCTTGAGCTTTTTGAACTACTTATGTTACTGATTTTCGCGTATATTCTCTTGCAGAAAACTTTAGAGCTCTGTGCACAGGTACAACTCTTTTGCCTTCTTTTTCTTGTTTCCACCATGTTGATTTTCTTTCCAGTTGAATAACTTCGTAATTGTTCAGTATCTTATGCACGAAAGTTATTGATTATGCTTGAGATCAATTAAAGAATATCTTATTTCTAAGCCACCGTTTTTGAGCGAGTTGTTGAACACTTCGTATTAGGGAATTTTATTTTCTGCTAATTCAGGTGAGAAGGGTGTTGGAAAACACGGGAAGCCTCTGCATTACAAGGGAAGTACATTCCACAGAATTATACCCAGTTTCATGCTTCAAGGAGGTGACTTTACTCTAGGAGATGGAAGAGGTGGAGAATCAATCTACGGCGAGAAGTTTGCTGATGAAAACTTCAAGATCAAACACACAGGACCTGGTATATGTTCTACTACTCTTTGGCTTCTCAAACTGATGATATATATTTGGACTCCCAATTTCATCTTAGGACACACGCACATTTGACTTGGCTATCTTAGTAACTTTCATCATCTGTGTACTCTATAGGGCTTCTGTCGATGGCAAACGCTGGCCCCGACACTAATGGTTCCCAGTTCTTCATCACTACTGTGACAACAAGCTGGTAAGTCATGCATATCTAGTAAACTTCATCCAGTTCCAACTGCATTAACTGATTTTACAAATCATTGCAATTTTTGGATTCTTCTCCTCGTGTCTGATAATCTTTGTCGACCTACAGGTTAGATGGCCGCCACGTCGTATTTGGGAAGGTGCTGTCTGGAATGGATGTGGTGTATAAGGTTGAAGCTGAAGGTATGCAGAGTGGCACACCCAAAAGCAAAGTTGTGATTGTGGATAGTGGTGAACTCCCATTGTAATCACCTTTTATGCATATTAAATCAAAGGCTTTGCTTCTTGCTTACTTAACTAGGATGTCTGTTTACTGTGTGTGACTAAGTATCCTTCATTTCTATTGACTAAGAAATTTTGTGAGCTTCGAACGCAGAAGTTATCTGGCAAAGTCTCCAATTTTGAACTTATATTTCTGGTTTTCTTTCTTTGTTTTGATTTTCATAGGATAAGCTTATTTTAATTTCTATTGCGTCTTAAAATATTTGTAGGGTTTATGAAACATTAGATTTTATTTTAAAGGGTTAAATGTCGGAAAAATCATGACCTTTTTTCAAATTCTGGTTTTTCTCCTCATTTTTTATTTTTGCGAAGAAATTCCTCACCTTTTTATTTTTCTAATTTTTCCCCGGCGAATATTTCCGATCAACGTAATGCTGATGTGTTAATTTTATTTGTTGACGTGGTCCAATATTTTACACGTGGCACTTGAGTGGCATAAATTGATCGGGTTAATTGCCAAAAATCCCGATCTTTGGTCAAATTCTAGTTTTTCCCCTGACTTTCTATTTTGGCCTACAAATTCATCACTTTTTAACTTTTCTGATTTTTTCCACGCAAATAATTTCTTCCCAAATTGATTTTGAGATGAACGACAAATATTTCTACATGGCAAATCGGCGTGACTAAACAAATGACGTAGCTTTAATAAATGACATACGTCATCGTTTCATGGCAAATAGAGACTATAATTTGAGGATTTTAGGGCACATATCGATCTCATCGTCTGTAGTCTCCATTTTTTGCAAAAATCACTCACTTTTCTCCTTCCTTCTACCCCTCTATTGCTCATTTTTTGCAGTAGCGCCTCTTCGGATTCACCTCAGTACTGTGTGAGGTCTTTGGGGTCCAGGATTATTCCTTGATCCCGTTCGTGAAAAAGAAGAAGCCATCACCTCAAATTATCCACGGACCAATCACCTTGAGTTACCCAAAAACACGAATTACCCACAAAGTATTCGCTAATTTCGGATGGATAGAGGGGGAGAAAGAGGGACAAAAGTGAGCTATTTCTGCAAAAAATGGAGACTACAGACTATGAAATCGATCTGTGCCCTAAAATCCTCAAATTATAGTCTCCATTTGCCATGAAATGATGACATATGTCATTTATTAAAGCTACGTCATTTGTTTAGTCGCGCCGATTTGCCATGTAGGAATATTTGTCGTTCATCTCAAAATCAATTTGGGAGGAAATTATTTGCGTGGGAAAAATCAGAAAAGTTAAAAAGTGATGAATTTGTAGGCCAAAATAGAAAGTCAGGCAAAAAACTAGAATTTGACCAAAGATCAGAATTTTTACGGCGATTAACTCGATCAGTTTATGCCACTCAAGTGCCACGTGTAAAATATTGGGTCACGTCAACAACTAAAATTAACACATCAACATTACGTTGATCGGAAATATTCGCCGGGAGAAAATTAGAAAAATAAAAAGGTGAGGAATTTCTTTGCAAAAATAGAAAGTGAGGGGAAAAACCAGAATTGGAAAAAAGGTCAGGATTTTTCCGCATTTAACCCTATTTTAAAAATAATTTTTTTGAATGTTTGGATGATTGAGCTTACAACAATTAAATTATAACAATACATTAACAAATCCCCATCCTTGCTGCTTTTTTATTTTTCGCTTCTTGTTCTTGCAAAATTGACTTTACCTATAGTTATGTTAGGGACAATAGTATAATATCGTATATTACATTCATGAAAAATTCAAATATATTACCTTCATGAAAAATTCAATGATTTGTTGGGATATGCATAATTTTCTTACTATTTGATTTCATTATTACAAATAAAATATAAACCAATACCTTAGCTAGTACATAAAAAACACGAAAATGAGAGGATACAAAAGGGAAAAAAAAGGATAAATTGCAACTTCGCCAGTGTTTACCTCCAACAACAAATTCCATCGTGCTTGATAAACACTGAGTAGAGGGCCCAAATGAATCAATGATGGTGCTGATAGTTTTATAATCATAGCCAATTTTTATGTTCTATCATGATTACTTTTATTTTCTATAATGCTCGGTCTTAAATTGATTATTTTTTAATTGCATAAAGAAAAAAATTGAACACTGTGCCAATGTTTAAATGAAATAAAATTAATGGCGAATCATTATTTAGTTTTTTGTTAAATATAGTTAAATTGTGAAAATAAAACATGTATTTACTGAATTTGCCCATGTGGCCGGCCGCATCAAAGTTGTCCATGATCCATCCATACAATGCTTGTCAAACACAATGAAATTTGCCTACTCCAACGGACCGGACCCATCATTAAACACCTATCATTCAGCCAAAAAATCCTACTTTGCAAATAAGATTTGAAGTGATCTTGAGAGTTGAGATGATACAAACTAGTTCAACCATTCAGTTTGCCTAACGATAAATCATTTACTGAAAAGAAAGAAAGAGAACATACATCAAACTTGGCCAACTCCAAGTCTTCATCATTAAACCACACAATTAATAGAAACAAGGAGAAAGAAAACCTCAAACGAAGCCTGAAACATAAAACATGGCAAAAGAATTGCAGATACTTCGAAAGTCGAGCTCAAATTCTATTGGCTTCACTTCTGTTTCCACTGTTTTATGATACCTAATCTCATCTAAGTTGCGTTCAAGAACTGCAACTCGTAATGTCAAAGATGACGTCCGCAGAATGTGAAAGCCCAGCTATGTATGCAGAAAAAATAACTGCAAATTCTATGAATACCTGCAACTATACTATCATACGAGGAAAAAAATCTAGGTTCTATGTTAACATATGTACTAGATCGATGATAGCATCAAAGATGCATGGCGACTGCCACAAATACAAAGATCATGCACGTGACATCATAACTGGCTTTCTCGATGCAGTACTCTATATACAAGGACCGATATGATTCCCAACACTTGAGCTCCTTCAATGCACAAGATCATCCAAGAACAATAAAAACAATACACTACTAACTTCAAAGAGATAAAACCTTTTAAGTAGTAAAGTATAGGTGTTCAGTCCTCAGAGCCGTTCTCTGCTTACTCGGAACAAAGCAAAAGCCTTGGTTATACCAAATATACATTCATGTATTGTAGTTTCCACATCTGTATATGCACTCCCATGCAAATATAAATGCTAGAAAAGAAAATCTTGTAAATTCCCCTTAAGAGAATCTGATCCATCATACCAAAAAGAAAATGGAACAGAAAATAAATGGTCTGTTGAACCCCTACCCCCCACCCCACCCCCAACAACCCAACAAATGAAGAAGCCACAAAAAAAACGAAGAAGAACGAGAATGAGAAGGACGAGGAGAGAGAGAGAGGCCCATGCTTGTTTTCCTTTTCCATTCCCTGTTTCAATGATAACATCCATCTAGATATCAACATAACCTGTAGAACACAGATTAAGTTGAAGAACAGTACCATCTACACCAGTAAAAGAATATGATACTCAAATGTAGATTCTGATATATTTTTTATGAATTCCAACTTAATCTAAGATTTTAGAAGTTAAAGATAGAAAGGGAGAATCAAGATAAGTAACCTCAAAATCGTTCGTATTTCCTTTTTGATAACATTAATATTTAATATAAACTCTAAAAATAACTGGAAAAATCTATGTACTGACAACTACCTTCTTCAAAACATTGTTTATACAATTTTCATATCCTTCCCTTTTCCTTCGAAACTGCAGTTGACCAAAAACAAACATAATCTAGGAAACATAAACTGAAATCCTCACAGCAAAATGGTATTTCATCTTATGATTTTATTTTTACCAATGCAGGCCAGTATATTAATGATGAAATGGAAGACAAGACGAAACAGAGGATGCTACGGAGGCCGAGATCCAAATCACAGTGGAGCTCAGTAAAGTGTAAGAATTACCTCATACCTCTTACGCGGCCAAGATTCACTATGTAGCTAATAACAAACTCTAAAATCTCAAACTCAGAGAAGTCTATGTACTAATAAGTACCTCTTTAAAAACCTTGTTTATACAATCTTCGTCTCCTTCCTTTTCCTTCAAAACTAAAGTTGATAAAAAACAAACGTAATCTCAGGAAAAAAAAGCTGGACCCCTCATTGCAAAAGCGTATTTCATCTTATGATTTTTATATGTGTATATTGATGACGCTAATGATGAAATCATAAACAAGATGAAACAGAGGATGCTACAGAGTATCCCGGCCGGCCAAGACCCATAGCACGGTGGAGCTCACTAAGCCATAAGAATTACCTCAAATCCCTTATGCCGAGCATGATTCAACAACGTAGCTAATAACAACTCTTGCAGCTCACCAATCAATCATCAATCCTCTATCTATAAAAAAAACGAAAAAAAAAAACACATTAATAAGCATAATCATAAATCACATTTTAATCATCCATTGCCACCATGGATTCAATCAGCAAGCATAGTAAGACCAAAGCCATGGATTCAATCAGCAAGCATAGTAAGACCAAAGCCAAAAACTTATCAAGACTCACTAACAAAACAATCAACAGCACTAAACCCAAATCTCATTCAAACACACACCCACCGACAAAAAGTAGACTAGAGATTACTTCATGGCGCCTTCCGCGACGGCGCGCCGCCGATGAACAACGGTGGACAAGTTCGCAGAGAGATTGGAGTAGAGGGCGACGACCTTGGACATATTCGCGTTGATCTCGCAGATCAAATCGACGTTTTTGGCCAAATTTTGGGGCATTCTGGAACGGTGATTGTCGTTGACCTGCTGAATCAGGCGGCGGTTGCGATCGAGCACCGATTGGACCTCCCTGAAGCTCTTGCTTAGGGTTTCCCATGTCTCGACGTCGCAGAAGTCGTCGTCGTCTTCTTCTTCTTCGTCTTCCGCCGCTGCATCCTCGCCGTCGACGAAAACGGAGAAGCTGTGATTGGCGGCGGAGATGTGGGTATTGGAGGTTTTGTCCATGGCGGAGGAGGATCGAGGAAGTGAGTTTTTTGGTGGTGTTTTGAGGCTCCATTGCGTGAGGGAAATTTAAAAGGATCCGTTGAATTAGGCGGTGAACAGCCATGACAGTTATTTATTTATTTATTTATTTTAGTTTTTCTTTTTCTTTTCGAAAGGATTATAAAATAAGTAGCTTCTTACAAAATACAGTATTGAGTACATTATGTATTCTTTTTGGTAGTCACACTTATCTTGACACATTTTTTTTTATGAAATTAATTAGAATTACTTAAAAAATCATTTTATTCACTTTAAAAATATTTTATATTACTTTATTCACTTTAAACACACTTTATATTACTCCCTCCGTCCTCCAAAAGTGTGGTCCAAATTTGATTATATGTGAGGTATAAAATATTAATTGGATCACACTTTTGGAGGACGGAGAGAGTACTTTATTCACTTCAAAATTACTTTATATCACTTTATTAACTACACTAAACACCACATTTACACTTAACCGAAAAGAAACGTGTCAAGATGAACGGGACGGAAGGAGTACTATATTTTGCCATGATTAAGTCATGATGTTTTATCAATATACTCTCCTTCCGTCCCGATAGTAATGTCTCGCTTTTCTTTTTCGTCTGTCTCAATAACAAGGTCCAGTCCAAATAAAAAAATAATTAGCGTGTAATAAGAGGACTAATAAAATACTAAAGGAAAATGATTGTTGGTTAGGAGTATTACTTTTAATTAAAATACTCATTAATAAAGTGAAACAAACTTACTTTATATATTAAATCTCCTTTTTTTAATAACCGTGTCCAAAATATGTGAGACCATGTTATTGGGATAGAGGGGTATTAATTTTGTTGTTTTTACAATTTATTTGGGTTTCCTCAAAAGCATATCCATTAATTTTGAATGAATATATGGAGTTGAAAATTTCAGTTTTAACCTCAACAGATGCATCACTAAATATACGGAGAGCTACAAAAGTTAATATATAATCTATAATGTCACGCTATAAAACTTCTTGACAAACGAGCACACAATGTTTCAATATTTTTTCAATACTACATGACATGTTAAATCTAATGTAACATACACATATAGGGTTGTAGGAGTGCCGTCGCATGAAATCCAACATGCCACGTATTCTCCCATGCCAATATCTAGCCCTCTTAATGTTATTGAATAAATACTAAAATATTATGTATCAATTTATCAAAAATTAAAAAACATCACATTATTGAAATAATCAAACGTTATGACAAAATATAATATTTCTTTCCGATAGATAACACATTATCACAATATATATCACAAATATCACAATTCAATTGTTCACATATCACCACCCCCTCTGTTATAATAGTCAAATCAACAATCAGAGTTTTACATAATCCTCAATCAACAAATTTGTACAAATTACAAAATATTGCAACAATGCTAGCATGGGCAGCTACAATCAGAGTATATCTGCAGCCAAAAAACCTAATCTGGAACAAGAATTAGTTCTGCTTCTCTAACATTGTACAACTAAATCTTTCAACATATCAATAATCTTTACGAGTTCTTCCACAGATAATTAGGAAGAAATGTTAAATATAGAATGGGTGCCAAAATCTGCCTCCTGCCTAGGTTAATCACCGTCGCTACCCGAACCAGAATCTAGGAAGCTGAAATCCGTCTGCCCGTCGAGCCTGATCAGTAGTGTTCCGCGGTTCTCCTCAGACCATGTAATACCTTCTTTCTGCAGAAGACCGACGACCTGCATGCAGTCAAGAAAGATCGAATGAGGTCAAAAGTTTTCTTAGGTCAGCAGGTGTCGTTATAGATGACATTTGGGACTCACATATAGAGAAAATCAGTCCTAAGTTACTATAGTGTTGTGGAGGTAGACGTGTTCAATTGTTACAAAAATCAGGGTAAAACCCCCAACTGAACCGTTGACTAACCATAACCGGACATTGGTGATTAAAACTGTTATTTTCCATATTGGTTACGGCTAGAGATCTTATAACCAGCTAATCCGCAGTTAGAACTGTTGGCTCTTCGATTTTTAACAATTTCTTTATTTTTTCTAATAATTAAAAAAAATTAAGTGAATTTCTACTGTAATTGTAAATGGTGCTGGCCGGGTACGGTTAGCCCCTCCTGATTTTCTTAGCAGCCGGTTAATAACCAGCAAACATGTATAGTTGGAACGTAGATGTGGGAATGGGAGAGATGCTTGAGCTTACCGAGGTTTTCAGTTTCGACTTGCCAACACCATGGCTCCCGCATCCCGTGATAACCCTGAATAACTTCACAGCTGGATATGCGAGATAAAAAAAGAAAAGAAAAAAAGAGTGCACAATGAGAATTCAAGTAAACAGATTCCAAAATGGTGACTAATCTAGTAAGAAGAGGTGCTGTGGAATCTTACATCGCACATATGCTCCAAACAGAAGGTGGAGCTTCAAAACCTTCATTGCTTGTTTGATATGTTGTCCGTGCAGATCGATTGTTATCATGTTTTCTATGCTCTTGTTCCTGCAATTCGAGAAATAGGTGAGGCGCAACAAGATTGGTCTTTGTTCAACTATCAATAAGCAGCAGCCCACCTTGCAGCAAATATATTGCAGCTAGCCTTTTTATCTGCCTCTTGAGCCTTCTTATTTTGCATCTTCCCCTGCAGTAATTCAGAGAGATTTTGTAAAGGTTACTATGCCACGTAAGATTTCACGAGGCACGTCTCCGTACGCACTAAATAAGTTCCAGAAGACAACTTTATAATGAGTAATTTTAACTAATGGAATGCAACACAAACTTAAATACATGCCCAGAGAGGCATCTAAAAAGAAGAGAAGCTTGCAGCAAGTAAATATATAAATATAAAACTTTTAGGAGGCAAAGCATTATTTAAAGGCATTGCTCTACTGGATATGGGATCATAGAACGGGATGGGAAGATCACTCAAAGAGAGCATTGGGGCTAAGCTTTAGGTAAAATACCTGCTCAGAAAGATAAGATGCATATTCTCTTTCCCCAGTTGAAAACGCCGTCACAGCCTGCAGCAAAATAAGCCTTCTCAAATTTAAGGGATCTACAATGGAAAACCAAGTATATGCTCATGTAAGGATACAGCAGTCACCACCTTCTGATAATACGATTTCATTGAATCCCAGTGCTGATGCGCAGATTCCCTAAGCACATGATATTCATCTCCTTTACCTACAAGTTTGAGAGAAGTTAAGCGAAGGTTGAGCCAAAAGAGAGACAATTTCGTCAGTGCTTACAAATTAGGTATGAGTGACCAGAACACACAGAACAAAAAAAGAATTCAAATTGTAGAAGGTGCACTTTAATCTAAATGAGGGTATGAGTAGTGTGTCAATACCATAGGTCGAATGGCATAAACAAATAGTGCCTTTTCCAAATTGAAAAGGACAAAGACAATTATAATGCATGAGCTTTATCAATTGGTATTGCAGACAGGAAAAAGGACCATTTTCATCTTGTAAGAGCATTTGCTTAAGATGACAAGTTTAAATTCTATTTCCTCCAGATAATTCATTCTGTTTAAATCAAAAAACATGGAATTACAGCTAACCAGCTAATAACTCCTGCCCACATCATTTTCAAATTACTAACAGGTGAAACTGATGCAGCAGAGGACAAAATAAATATGCATCAGCGTTAACCAAAAATATTTTACAAGAGAATATATAGCAGCAAACATATTTATCAGACTATTTTAAGTACCATGGATATACTGTTGTTCTTTACTTTCACCATCTTTAAATCCTTCACCAAGGGAAACCATTTTCTTAACTATATTTCTCCAGTTCATTTTGTTAGGTTCTTGTTCGGCTGCCTTAGGTGTGGGCATATTAAACAAGGATTCCAACACCTTCTGAGGAAGTTCCGACTCTGAAACTACTTTCTTTGATGAGTGGTGGGATCCTTTGGATTCCGAAATTTTTGAATTATTCCTGAAGCAATAAAAATTAGCAATCCATTAAGCTTCTTCTAACCACACTTATATGCATTCAACAGTAGTGAGATAAACTGCAACATGCAGAAACTAATAAATATCAGAGTACAATGTTTTTCCATAACTCAGGAACATGCAAATTTCATGTTTTTGTCCTTTCTCACGATATATAATGCTTCAATTATCTCCAACAGAGAGATTTCCAATTCCCTTGAAGGCCAACCCTCTGAAAGGACGATATGTTTCCTAGTAAATTGGTATATGACCCACAGAAAAATGTGCCTCAGAACCAGATGGTAAAAGAAAGCAAACGACAGACTTCTAAAATTTTCAGTGAACTAGCTGAATTTATACATTTTGAATCCATGTAAGAGCCAGAATAGTATTTTAAATAAGGGACACGTTATTCAAGAAAATTAATATTATAAACAGAAATTACTCTGAAGTCAAATTTGGCCCATCATAGATTTAGGATTGAAGGAAGTAGATTGCTTTAAATTTGTTGTTCTTATAAAGAACTCTTCAGTACATGCACATTTCTCTTTTAGTCTATGAATTCCGTACTTCAAAGTTTCAGGTCCAACAAATGGAACAGATAAAGCCATTGTACTTGGGGGAATAAAAACAAGAGATTGACCACCAACAAACAGAACAACTCCATTACCAGAATAGATCTCCTGAAAACCACACATTGTCTTGAGGTTCAATAAATGATGAACGATAAGTTGAGTCAGATGTTCCATCACCTCCCTGCAAGACAACAATAGATTATGAACGGTTATCAATTCATTTACTCCAAACACTAAGTAACAGACCTTAGTTGTCACATTACAATCAGATTCAAACACGGCCAGACTCTTGGTTGCTTTAGTGAGACATTGGAATAGTAAAAAAGAAAGAGAAGCCAAAGAAAAAAATGTGATACAGATGGATCAAGAATTATATTTGATTAAAAGTAAGCAGCTGCAAATGAGAATGAAAAGGGAATAGCACTCATGGTTCCAGCGAACATACAAATTCTCAAAATAGCAAATTGAAACAACAGTTTCATCACCATCAGGTGCATACCGTGCATATAGATACAAAAAATCCAACGTATGTAACTTATAGGTATACTTATGTACAAGTACAACATGAAATAATAAGAAAATCCACCAAGGAGAAACATCAAGACTGACATCCAAACAAAGTTCATTAGAATCAAAACGGCATGTACAGGTCAAATAATACAATCCTTTCACAGCCAATTGTAAGATGTGCTGAAAATCACATGGTAAAGGGGACACATATCATTCTCCAGAAAATATTTTCTCGATAAAGGGTAAGAACCCCAAATGATAGAATTATTGTACTATCTACTTTGGATTTCCATCCAGATCACTCACAAAGGCCACAGTAGGTTATCAATACATGTCCTTTTCTTATTATGTTACTAGAAAAGTACATGAACATGCTGACCAGACCAGTACTACACAAGCTAATCAGAACAACATAATGACATATATAAGACAATTAAGAAGTAAAAGCATCCTAACAAAGACTGGCAAACATAAAAGACAATCAGATAGAAAAGTACATGAACATGCTGACCAGACCAGTACTACACAAGCTAATCAGAACAACATAATGACATATATAAGACAATTAAGAAGTAAAAGCATCCTAACAAAGACTGGCAAACATAAAAGACAATCAGATTTAGCATACAGTGTTACTTGATTCAAGAAGATACTGTGCATCTTCACTGCTAGTAGACTCATAATAGCCATTGGGTTGTTCTTTTGAGGAAGCTGACAATTCGAGTAATGTGTCCAAAGCCTGGAAAAAGTAAAGGCATAAAAAAACCCAAATATCAAATGAATTGATACTTCGATTTTAACTATTACCCGATATTTCCCAAAAAGGAAAAGGCAATAGTTAATCTATCGTGCAAATATAGGAGAGGGGAAGAGAGCTACACATAGAAGATTTACTTTTAGAAACAAACATTTTAGGCAAAGAAAAAAGAGAACTAGTGTCATTCACCTTATCTAGGTTATATCCGCACTGACCTGCAAAAGTATAGATGATTTCAGGATACAAACAATCTAGAACTATCCAAAACACACATATACTTCTGTACAAACTACATCCATATGCCTCACAAAAGAGTCACACTCTTCTACTCTTCAAATGATAAACATTATACCGAAGCAATTCTAGTCTGTGGTTGGAAATTAACCAATAAAAAACATTCCGTATTAACATTTCCAGTTCCTGGGCAATATACACTACGCCTCATGGCATCGCATCCTCATCATGAAATATAATATACCCTTCCACTACTGTAATTTACTATGAAACTAATAAGGACAAATTTAAATCAGATATTACGTAAAGCTAACCCAAAACACATCCTCCAGCCAAACAACAGCAAACGAAAATCATAACACATGATCACGAGCAACTCACACAAAACATCACTAACAACGGCAAGGCTTAATTCAGAGTCATCTCCAAGCATCGAGCACAGGAACTGTTCAGCCTCCTCCTTGCTCCAACTCTGCTCAAGAAACCCGTTCATTTTCGAAGCGCCCTTCTTCGGGACGGACCTCACATAGTCCTTCCCCAGCATAGTCGACACAGTTCCAGCAGTAGCAATAACTCTCTTCATCTTGGGCTTACTCTTCTGCCTAAAATCATCTTGAAGGAAACCATTCCCCAAACCGAACATATCCGACGCATTCGAGCTCGTGCTCGAGCTGGAACCCACTTCATAACTCGCGCTAGAGCTCGAACAAGTGCTCTGATCCTCCATCACCGCGCCTTTTTCAGGGATCCCTGCAGCCCTAGTTGAATCAGCAGCTTCCCCCACCGACATCGAAGCAAACGCTTCCGCCGCATTTTTCAAAGCTTTCTGCGCATTTTCGCTGGCCCTTTTAGCATGAGATTCAGCGTTTCCATTCTTAGCGACTCTAGATTTCTTCTTCTTACTAGTCATCTTCCAGATAATATATATAACCCTACATATACATACAGCTATCTACAGACTCATCCTCCCATAACAACAGAGATGTGTCTACATTACAAGGTACAATTACAGAAGGAAATGGTAAAGCCAGTAAAAACCCCATTGATAGCAGAAACATGAAATTAGGTCAACATCCCAAAAAGAGGAACGCAGAAATTGGGACGTTTGATCCAATCATTTGACGATAAATAACGCGCTATCTTTGAGGTAACAAAGAATCTCGACAAAATCAGGAAGAAAACCCGAAATTCCCGAAAATGATAAGTGATGAAATCCCTAATTCGAAAAAATTAGGGGTCAAAGGGGCAGCAAAAAGGGAGCGATTTTGAAAATATTTTCCTTTTTAAGGCGGAAGAGAATATTAAAAGGTTGTGACCTAAAAATAGGCGAGAAAGTCGGGGGGTTAAAATAAACAATAATACTTTTTGGACATATATGTCCGGACATAAAATGAATATATTAATAATCTTAACTTATAATTTATTAAATAAAATAATAGTGTTGGTTAGTACTATAATGTATTTACTTAATTAATCTAAACCGTCATTTTTAAAGAGAGAAATATGAATACAAACAATACGAAATTAAACTAATAAAGTTATTTTGTGATTTTTACTAATCTTTCGGAAATATTATTACTTAATAGATATTTATGCATTCACTTGAATTAGATTACTCACAAAATAATAAATTGAATGAATGTAGAGAAATTATAAAATTAAATAAATAAGTTAAACGGATCGAACCGATTCATTTACCTAAACTAGCTAGATTATGTCCGGACATTTATGTCCGAATAGCATCACTCTAAAATAAATGTGGTATGTGGACTAAATTGGAATTCAATATTTACTTCATATTTTCCAATTTTGCCCATACTAAATTTAATTTGGGAATTTCTATTTTTGTTTTTGTTTTTTAAGGAACTAGTATTTGCCCTCCGTGCGATGCGCGGTAAAAATTATTTATAAAAAAGTAAAATAATAATTATACAAATATGAATAATTTACAAATGTGCAAATAAAGATTTGGTATAATAATGGCTAATTCATATGTACAAAATTATATAATTATTGTCCTTTTTCTTGATAGAATGATTATTGTCCTTTTAAGATACTTAAATGCTAAAGACATTCTCTGTAAGAGTGTGACCCTAGGTTCAACCTTCATTGCTCCACCTTAGAAATTGACAAATTGTGCATATATATGGTGGATTTTGTCAATTTATTTGGATAATGCTTCGAGAAATGACTATCCTATGTGACACTTTTGTATAATTTTAATTTTGTAAAAATTGTAACAATATTCAAAATAAAATAAAAGTACACAACCACTGAGAAATTGAATTATTCAATTGTACATGTTAAAATTTCTCTGATTTTTTGTTAATAAATCAATATTCAAAAAACGACAATTTTATTCTTGTCAGAATGTGTCTTTAAGTACTATATTTTTGCATAAAAAATTTTAATTAATAAAAATAAAAATTAGAATATATATGAATTAAAATTAGACAAATTACCAGAATAAAGGAAAATCTGAACGGAGCACCATGGAAGGGGCAGCTTTATTTTCGTATTAGTAGTAGATAGATTTGAACAATGAGAGAAGATACACAAATTTAATTTGCAGTATGTGTCGAATATTTTTTATAAATTCAATAATGAATCGAAAGATATGATGGGAAAAGAGACTAAGCTCGAGTTTTAAGGGGAGAAGAGATTTGTAAGCAAATTTCTAGATTTATTCCGTGTTATTACTTATCAGCAAACAACCGCCATCACGTTGTTTTAAAAAATAAAATTGCTCCATGTTTATAGGAAATAATTTCCATAAAATGGCGCCAAAATTAAAATTGTTTCACTATTTTGTTTTAATATATAGAAGATATCACATGGGATTACTAAATCTTGATCAATTTCAAAATAGATTTTGTTTTTCGAATATAATTTTAGAATTCTTTAAAAAGTAAAATAAAATAAATAAAATTTTTGAATTCATGCACTAATGAGATGGTGTCAACAATGGGCCTAGTGATTATACAATTTTAAGATTCATTAACGTTTTTATAAGTATCCACATAATATCATTTTAAAATCCTCCAATAGTTACTTTTTTTTACAATTGTATCCTAATAAATGAAAAAAGAATACAATTTTATCTTAATGTATACTAGTAAGTAGCCCGTCGAGACTCGACGGGAAATAACTTTATGTTTTAATTTACGTGTATACATTTTAAAAATAATTTTATATCTTATTTAAAAGTTGTGATATTGTTCGCGTTAATTATTAATCAAACTTAAAAAATTAATTTTATTTCACGTATCTAAATATTAGGAATGACAATGGATCGGGTATACTCATTCATTATGTAGTTTCTAAATCTAAATTTGTTTATAATTTTTCTACATGTTCGTCCTAATCTCGGTTAAAATAGTGACTTTATTGTACATACGCGTCTCAAATCCGTTGAGTAATACTCGATAAAAATATGAGCATTCCAAGTAAAATTAATTAAAATTAGTAAAAATTCTTCTTTCTATATTATTTGAACCGTCTCGTTGGTTTATGCTAAATTACTCGATAAAAATCTAAACAAAGTTAATATTAATTAAAATTTGTAAAAATTATTGTTTTTAAGTATATTTAAACTGTCTCGTTTGTTCATGCTAAATCGATATCTCTAATCTTTGCCAAAATGCAAAAAAAAAAAATGTTTACATCTTCAAAGTAATATTAATTAAAATTAGTAAAAATCCTTCTTTCTACGTTATTTGAACCGTCTCGTTGGTTTATGCTAAATTACTCGATAAAAATCTAAATAATTTAATATTAATTAAAATTAGTAAAAATCCTTCTTTTTAAGTATATTTGAACCGTCTCGTTAGTTCTTGTTAAATCGATATATCTAATCTTTGCCAAAATACGGAAAAAAATATGTTTACAACTTCAAGTTTTTCTTTTCTTTAGCTACCTATCCCACATTTGATTCAATGTATATATTTTCTAGAAAGCACTAATCGAAGTTTTTAGAAAAACATGAATGAAAAATGAAAATGATTCTATATAGACATATTGATTAAATATATTTATTTAGTCTTCATAAAGAGATTTTCATTTACAAATTTTCTATAGATTATTATATATGAATTAAGAATGTATAAAATAAGGATTTATAAGAATGCATTCCTAAATTGTTATTATTTTAATATGTATAATAAAAAAAATTAATTAAATAGAGGGATAGATAAATATGAGATGTGATTAATAGATAAACATGTGATATTTCAAGAATATGAAATTAATAAAATTTTAATTAATAAAAATAAAAATTAGAATATATATGAATTAAAATTAGACAAATTACCAGAATAAAGGAAAATCTGAACGGAGCACCATGGAAGGGCCAGCTTTATTTTCGTATTAGTAATAGATAGATAGATAATTGTTATGATTCGTCATTGTATTTTTAATGTATAACATACCTCAACAAAATTGGTGCTCTCGTTTTTAATTTTTCTTAAACTCTATATATTTGGACTCTTACAAAACTTAATATTTCCTCCGTCCCCCAAAACATGCATAATATTTCCTTTTTGTATGTCCCCCAAAAATATGCATAGTCTATTTATAAACATTATCCCACAAAAAACTCACTCACAAAATGTGGGTTCTTACTCCATTCACGAAACATTCAATACAAATTATTAAAACTCGTACTATTAAAGACGATGCATGTTGGGGGATGGAGAGAGTAGTATTCACTATTCAGTTGTAGGGTCCTGCCTTTCTATTTCTTTTCTTTTATTTTTTATCTTTTCTTTGTTTTTTTAAATCCATGTTAATTACCTTTAGGTGTGTGGACTTCGAAATGATATTACTTTTGGAAGTGTTGGCTTTGCATAATTTGTGATTGCGTCTTCAACTTTGTCGCCGGCCCCACCACCCTGCCGGAGAACGTCCTCTTCATGGCCCAATCGGACCTCTACTACTGGTGCGGCTCCGGCATGTCGGTCATGGAGATGAGCCACTGAGGCAAGGAATTCTTCTCCATCCATCCAAAAGGCCGAATCAGATCTCCACACCCTACTCAACATTCCCTCCGACTACACCGTCCTCTTCCTCCAAGGCGGCATCACCACGTAGTTCACCGCCCTGCCGCTCAACCTCTACAACCCCGATCTACATCTGATTTCACATTATTCTTCATGTGATTTCACACAAATTATAATGTGATTTCACATTATTCTTCATGTGAATTCACATTATTTTTCATGTGAGTTTACGAATTATATATGAAACCACACAAATTATAATATGATTTAACATTATTTTTTATGTGAATTCACTAATACATTCATCAGTTTCACCGAGGGGGATGGCGGAAGGACTAAGAAGACGAACAATGTCTTCGTTCAAGGAAGGTGCGCATTGTACTTGTTGAATCTCGCTGGAAATAGAGGTATGTGGTTTGCCGGAGTTATGACGGTTATGATGGTTCCATATTTGAGAGAAGGGATTTTTTTTTTTTACCTGAAGCTAGACGAAGGAGGTTGCCAGAAGTGGAGGAAGGTGGTTGCCGGAGATCTCGCCGTATTATATGGCGAAAATGGATTCGATGGTTTCAAATTGGAGGAGCGGCGGCTAAGAGAGGTTGGGAGAGAAGATACTACGTTTTTTCTTTTCTACTGTTTTTGTTTTCTATTTCTCAATCTTTTCAATTCAATAATTAAGCAATAAATTAATTAAAACAAATATGATTAAGGATATGAAAAACGGAAGGGTAAATATGTCTAAATATGTTCAGAAGTGCTATAATTCATGTATTTTAAAAATTGGTGTTGTTATTAGTATTTTCAATCTAAAAAGTGCTATTATCCCATTTCTTCCGAAAGATTATATCCAAAAAAGAAAAGAAAAGGCGAGAGAGAGAGTATTAGTTCCAAATGTGAGATGAAGACTGAAGAGCATTTCTCCTTGCTCGAAATATAAAAATATAAAGCTACCATAAAAGGAATGAAAAATACAGAGAAAAAACAACCAACAGAACTAGATACTCTTACCTAAAGGCCTACTTTTGTTATTTCTTTTCCAAATTAAATAGAGCTAACAATCCATCCACCATCTGCGCCATCAAAGAGCATTTGATTCTCGAGTAGCTGATGCGGATTACCCTTGTAAAATATTATGCGCCATCAAAGAGCATTTGATTCTCGAGTAGCTGATGCGGATTACCCTTGTAAAATATTTTTTTTTTAAAACGAGCATAGTTTGCTCCCATCATATTTGCTTGAGAGATGGAGTGCTGCCTTTGCCTTTGCCAAGACACTAAATCTTCTTCATATCAGTCGCCTATCCTCTCTACATTAATTTCTAATCAACAGCAGTTAACCTACATCTTTTCCTAATCAAATCATCATTTTTTGCATATTTCTTCCTTCTCCGTTTGATGACGTCGTGCACTTAGACACTACTGCTCTACCACTCAAGAAATATACCATTTTCAACAGTTATATGATAAGAAATGGAAAGTTTTACCAGCAGCACAAGTGCCTGGAGTCGAAGCATCTACGCCTCTTTATTTTTGGAATCCTTGCATTTTTTGTTTATATTCCCCCCTTCTTTTGATCCTCTTGTCCGGTTCGTGGTGGTGGGCAGATGTTGCAGGCGTTCATCAAGGTATACGATTGCCTGACATGATAGATTCATTACAAGCATTGCTCGATAACAGTTTTGGCTGACGATTGGAGGAGATGTGGTTATGATTTTCAACAACTCTAGGTGAAGTTGGCAAATCTTGTTGGCATTCTCGGACTGAATGCGTGGGTAGTATTTTAGCTCTAACAAGCGCCATACGGAAGTCTTCGTGATCTATAGGCTTCACAAACACCAGTTTCTCGTTCAGCCCGACTATTTTCAACCTCCTTCTTTGGAGCTCATCCGTAACTGCCTAGATGGAAATAGTAAAGTACAACCATCAGCAAAACAAAAGGCCAAGAACCAATCCAAGTACAATACAACATATCATTTTGGGTGAATTTTTAAGACATTAATTGAAGACAAGGAGACGAAGAAGAAACACAGACAAACGATTATGTATTGTTCGTGCATTTGCATACGAGGAAATGAAAATGGTGAATATCGTCACAGGAAGCAGAGGGGCCAAGTAATGTGTATCGACAGATAGGTAGAGGGTCTGGAGTTATACAAACTAATTCCTAAATCCATATGTTTTGAAAAGAAGAAATACTCAGAATTCACTACCAATTATCATAGGCCTTAAGCTATGATTGAAGTAAACATCTGCTTATTATTACAGCATCAAATATGCAGGACTTGTGTTGGGAAAAATATCAAACTTGAATCTATAACATTGATTAATGATTATACACAAAAGTCCCAATACAATTACAGCACTTCATACAACACACAGTTAAACAGGAGCAAGCTTAGTTTCCACTTGATCATTTTCTCAAACAGTTGATCGGCAAACAATTATCAGACCTCACAATCTCAGATTATACCAAATATGTCGATATCAGCTTGTCAGTTCACAACATGCAACCAAATCAACTTCTGATTTAGAGGAAAAGCAACACCAAAAACACAGTATCAACAACTACTGCAGAGAGAGAGAGAGAGAAATTTAATTTCACAGACCAACCTGCAACACCCTCGAATCAAACTTGGGCAGGCCGAGCTGCCCGACGGTGAGCGACCCGAAGAAATTACCCAACAAGGCAGCGTCGGGGACCGCCAGACCCTCGACAAGGCCCACCACCAAGCCGCCGAGAAAACTATCTCCGGCCCCGGTTGGATCGACCTGCACGGTCGGAAAGGGGGCAATCCGCTCCACATTCCGATGATACACCGTGCACCCCTCTTCCCCATTGGTGACCACCACGCAGCACTCCTTCCTCGCTGCCTCCACGCCGACGTACGGCGCCTCGTCCGACGACGCCTTCAGGAACCCGATCCGCGGAACTAAATGATCGAAACCGGAATCCCTGAGATGAACAAGGCTCACCGTTCCGTCGACGGGATCGAACGCGCGAATCAGAGCTTGGACGTCGACGAACACGGTGTCGCAGATGTCGAGCATTTTCTCGAGCGTCTCCGGCAGTATTTCTCCGGCGACGCCGACGGCCAATCCGAACTCGAACCGCCGCGAGTCGGGCAGATCGGAAGGGGTGATCGGGGAGCACGACTCGACCCGTTTGAGGACCCGATCATGGCGCTGGACTTGCGAAGAGAAATGGGCGTGGAACACGGTCGTTTTGGAAGAGAGGGAAACGGAGGGCGAGCGGGCGACGGAGTAGGCGAAATCATGGCCCACTTTGGATACGAAGGTGGAGGGGACGGAGACGCCGTCGAGGACGGCGGAGATGAAGGCGGCGGCTCCGCCGAGGGACTCTGCCAGAACGACGCCGTCCTTCATGAGAACGTCGTGGCAGTAGTTGCCGACGACGAGGCAGGAAGTGGGCCCTCGATTTTCGATCATTTTGTTAGGAAATTGGAGGCGTTAATGAAGTGGGAAACGGCGAAACTCCATTGAAATGCAGAGTTTGAGAAAACGGACAAAAGTGGGAGGGGCGATTGGTGGCAACGCGTGGAGGAATAGAGGAGTCGTGGTGGGGTTTGGGAATTGGGGAATTTGATGCTTTCACGCTGTGTCTTTCAATTCATTGATCTCCGAACCTTTGAAAATCAGCAATTGTTTGATTCTGAGGTTGGAAACTATTTTTCTTCTATGTTTATTTTCTTTGTGGTATTATTATGAGCTTGGCAGGTATGGCTTTTAAAATGGGAAAATTTCCATTAAATTAATTTAAATCAATAAAATAACAATATTAAGAAGCCACGACATATAATTCGACTTACAAACACTTATTATATGAGATAAAGTCCTATTTTGGGACAATAACCTATATCATAAATGAAAAATAAATCACTTCAACAAATTAAAAGTGACGAACTCGATTTATTTTTCTCGCGTTTGATTTGGTAGACGGGATAGGTAAGATTGATAACATAAGATAGCATCTTTTGTGTGCGTGTGTTAGCCTAGTGGTAGAGTGGTTAATGTCCGGACCAAAGGTCACGGGTTCAAGTTTACCGTCACGCGGCCTTTAAAATTTCTTGTAATGTTTGTTCAAAAAAAATAATCCATCCAAGCTTAGATGATAAATTATCACTCATTTGAATGATTGAAGCACGGACCTTATCATTCAAACCAAATATATAATTATGTGGAATTATTTTATCAATCACCTCTTATCAAGCAAACCAAACGCACCTATTGTATACAGATGAAAAAGAAAGCACGGAAAAAAAAAACTAGTCATTTTCGCACATGCTAGAAGACAATTCCTCTATTTTTCATAAATCTAGCAGCTCCCCACTTGTCAATCTTCCATGCATGTTCTGTTGCCGTCATAGTACGCTATAAACCTAAACTAGTGTGTAGTCCGTCGAGCATCGACAGTGAATCACTTAACTTTGTAATTTATGAGTATAAATTTTAAATTTTATATCAAAGTAACATTATTGCAACAATTCATTAGAAGAGTGTTACACGACTATATCGAAATTTTCAAGTTACTCGAGTGATTTAAAACGTATTTGTTTTTGCTATATACTTGGTAGTGTGAGTAATGTCAGTATTAATTTTTCTTATCTTGATAATATTTTCACTTATTTATTCAGAGAACATTCATATAGATTGCATTGTAGTTAATTTTATTTAACACTAGTACTACACCCGTGCGATGCACGGGGTAAATTGAATTTTAATTTTAATTTTATAAAATAACATAAGTATGAGTAAGGAAAATATATATAAAAAAAGGATAAGTATGAAACAATATAAATTAAAATTTCATTCAAAATTATACATCTATAAAGTTTGAAAAATTTCCTTGTAAACAACATTCGTGGTACATGCAGTGCTCTTCTTATCTTTATCGCATATCAGGATCTTCAAACCACTTCGACTCCGTACTCTCGATACAACGACGTACAATTGATCATGGGAAAACACTGGTTTCTTGAGAAAAAGTCTCACATATGATAGAGATTGTCCTTGACTTTTGTTGATTGTCATGGCGTACGAAACAATTAGAAGGAATTGTTTTCGTTGAAACTTGAATGGAAGATGTGGATCTGATGAAGTTAATGACATTCTCGGAATCAATACTTTATGGCCGAAATTATTTCCTGTCAATATTTTGGCCTCCAAAACATGATTACCAACTCTCGTGACAATCAAACGTGTTCCATTGCACAATCCAAGAGAATGATCAATGTTCCTTAACAACATAACCGACGTGCCGACCTTCAGAATGAGCTTGTGGTTAGGCATTCCCGAACATTTCAGACAATTTAGAAATTCAGGTGTGTGGACATCGTTCATTACATCAATAATTGCATCAGAGCTGCATGTCTTGTCTGAACTCAAATATTCTTTGTTCACATAAATATTCTTGTCTATCATGTACTTATTAACTGATTCAACTACATCGAGTGTGGGAGCGAGTATGGCTCTGTCCTGGAGGTAACTCAAGTCATTTGGAGCAACCATGATTGAAGGATATGTATTCTTAACAATTGCTTCTATTGGATCTCCCGAGAATTTAAGGTGAATATCGTCTGGTATGTCTATTTTTGCATGACCGTCATTCGTATCACCCAAAAGTGCATCACCTACAGCTGCAACCCAATCAGAAAACTTTTTTAATTCTTTTGCCTTCAATTCTGAATCTATGAATCGCAGCCTCATGTTCTTTGTAAGCCTGAGCACTTGAACATCCTTTCCAGATGTAAGAAGAGTTGATACTTGCATTGACTATTTCTTGTCTGCTTCCTCTGGGTATGACATGCAATATTTGTCTAAAGTCATCTCCGAACACGATTGTCTTACCTCTGAATGGTGATTCAGAATTCACCAGACTTTTAAACCTCATTATATCCCTCAAGGTTCTGTCCAGGGATTCAAAACAATATTTATGCATCATCGGTGCTTCATCCCATATTATGAGCTTACATCTGATAAGGAGTTCAGCCTGTGGACTTCCTTGTTTGATGTTGCACAATGAATCTTCATTTGGATTTATCGGGATAGCGAATCGGGAATGTGCAGTCCTTCCACCTCGCAGTAATAGAGATGATATCCCACTCGATCCTATATTGAGTACTATATCTCCTTTTGATCGTAACGCAGAAGATAATGTCCTCCAAATAAATATTTTTCCAGTTCCCCCGTATCCGTATACAAAAAGACACCACCTGATTCTGATTGTGCTCTCTCAATTTCGTTTGATAGACTTGGCGTTGTTCTTCGGTAATATCACGCATGAACGAAGCATGCTCAGCTTCCATATCTGATCGATTATAACGCAACTCGTCATTTATCAAATTATTATACGGCTGACAAAAATACTCTAGATTGGGATATTGTATCTCATTAAAATCTCGCAAGCTGCGTCCACATTTGCGCATAATCTTCTCGATTTCTGCCAGTGCATAATTCTTCATATGTTCTTCTGTCAAATGTATATCTAACATGAAGAGAAACATTATTATTATTATTAAATATTTTTTTAATATGAAAATCGCACTATATAAAAATAATAAATAAAAATAAAAAATAACTTGATCACAATACGAACTATAAATTACCCACGTAATAATATTTCAAATAAAACTTATATGTAATCAAACTTTAAAATAAAATATTTCTCTCGAATTAATTTCGGGGGAAGCACAGGATGTGTGATATTCACACATTATTATTGCTAAACCTTTTGTAGCCTAAAATTAAACCTTTTGTACCTTAAATTATGCATTAGTAATATTTTATATTAATTAGATGATTGAAAATCATAAATGAAAAATTAATTAGATGATTGGAAATGTAAATGTACAATTATTATATAACATTTAATATATAATTTAAAAAAATGAAATATTGAAAAAAATTAAAAAAAATGAAAAAAGAAGTTTCTAAAAATAGCATGGGCTTGCTATTATAGTTTGACGAACACAATAAGAATATAGGATACTTATTATATCCTATATTAAATTAACATTTGTAATCAGATTCAGAAGTTCTGGATATAATCTACACATACAATGATATATATATATATATATATATATATATATATGTCTAAGAAAATTGGTAAACTGAAAGCATTGACTGATGTCATGTTTTGATTTGGAATAATTAGTCAATAAGTACTAATTGGTTATGAATAATAATTGACTGTCCAATAAATTACTAAAATACACCGGCCTCAGTTTAACTATACTACAATCTTCATTATTTATGAATTCTAATATAAATATTAATTATTTATTGTTTTACAATCTTCATTATTTATTAATTCTAATACAAATGTTAAATATTATTTATTGTTTCTAAAAAAATTATATTATACCTGGATTTTGTAAACGAAATTAACCGAAATTGTGATTTTGAGGCTTGAATTTGTATGACAGTGTGTATGATTATATCTCATTTTAATATATTTTAAGTTTTTGACAGTACATTAAACGTATTTTGCTGAATAATGACAGATACGTCATATATGTGTGTTGTTTCTGTACTATTCTAAAAAATATATATTTGAAATATTGGTATTAATTACTGATTTACACACTGTCATATAAACTATAATTACGTGTTATGCAAAAAATACGTAAAATAAAAGATTTCTCTCAAATTAATTTCGGGAGAAGCACAAGATGTGTGATATTATTGTTGCTAAACCTTTTGTAGCCTAAAATTAAACCTTTTGTACTTGAATTATGCATTAGTAACATTTTATATTAATTAGATGATTGAAAATCATAAATGAAAAATTAATTAGATGATTGAAAATGTAAATGTACAATTATTATATAATATTTAATATATAATTTTCAGAAATGGAATATTGAAAAAAAAATGAAAAAAGAAGTTTATAAAAATAGCATTGTAGCCTAAAATTAAACCTTTTGTACCTTGAATTATGCATTAGTAGCATTTTATATTAATTAGATGATTGAAAATCATAAATGAAAAATTAATTAGATGATTGGAAATGTAAATGTACAATTATTATATAACATTTAATATATAATTTTATGAAATGGAATATTGAAAAAAAATAAAAAAGAAAATGAAAATGAAGTTTCTAAAAATAGCCCGGGCTTGCTATTATAGTTTATATAGATGTTTTAAGAAAGATTCAATTAGTTTTAAATTAAGTACGAATATGTATAAATGAATTTTAATACCGCGTGTAACTTTTAAACACATACTACGAGCATAGCTTATATGTATTCCATATGAACATCTATCATTAATGGCACGTTTGGTTGACAGGAAAGTAAAGTTATTAAGGAATGTGATTATGTGGAATATGATTACGAGAAAAGTAAAATGTTTCCAAAGAATTTAAATATGCATAATCTGATTATGAGGAAAGTAAATTATAAGAGATTACTTATCCTGTGTTTGGAAAATCCAAGAAAATTGTCAAAATTCTATTTTTTTAGGGATTTAAAATTATCAACTAATATAAAATTAAATTAGCAATAACTTATATCATTATTTTATTTTTTTTATTTTTTGGGATCTATCAATTTGTACTCTTTTGTAACTGTTTTCATATTTTTCGTTTGAGTCCAAGTTATTTTATTCTCAATTGCAGAATTTGATAATCTAATTTACACAAAATTATATTAAAAAAAAACATGAAGAATGAAGGTTTGATTGTGTGATTGATTGGAAATTTACGGAAGCCCCTCTCTCCATTCCCAAATGTTTCTTCAAATTCACAAAAAACAACAGCAGCCCTTGAAAATCAAACAAAGGGAGACAATTATTATTTTTATTATTTCCGTTTTCAAGAAACGACCATCTCAGTTTGAATCCTTCTGCTTCTGAGTTTGCTCGATTCTGTCCAATTGCCAATCCTTCATTGCTTACCTTTTCACTGTTGTGGTAGAGTACCATGAAACAGAGAGATAGAGTCTTGCAAGATATAATTTTGGATAGAGGGACTTGCAGAGAGACGATGAAACAGAGATATATTTGCAGATAAGAGAGAACGAGCGATGAAATATATTTGCAATGATTTTTTTAGAACGCAGAGAGAGAGAGGGGCGAGTTGCAGAGAAAAAAGAAATAGAGCGGAGATGAAATATATTTGCAATGATTTTTTTAGAACGCAGAGAGAGAGGGGCGAGTTGCAGAGAAAAAAGAAATAGAGCGGAGACGTTTTTTTAGCGTACGAATTAAAATCCCAGTATCTAGGAAAAAGAATACCTGAATTTTATTAGGGAATAACAATCCTCGAAAATTAGGCTACTTTCATTCTTTCTAGAATTCATATTACTTTCCTTATTTATTAAAAAATAAACTAAACATAGAAATTTAAACTTTTGGAATCATATTACTTTACTTACCCTACAAAACAAAGAAATTTAACAATTAGGAATCAGATTACTTTCCTGAAGGAGAATCCTTGCCAACCAAACGGGCCCTAAGAGCATTCCTAGTAAAATTCTCAAAATTTTGCTCCTAAAACTTCCCTTATACTATATCTTGCCTTTATTTTACAAATACATACAACAGTTCTCCGATTTTTCATTAATTATTTTATAAAAATGGTGGACCAACTCAATTTGTGAGATAAGAATAGATTTAGGGAGGTGTAAATTTTAGAAAAAATTTAAGGTGTAAATATTTTTGTAGGGTCCACTCAATTCATGATATATGTTGGATAATTTTTTTTTTTTTTTTGCATAAATTTAAAGTTAAAAGGGATTATAAGTGATCTGTTGTGAGTGTACACATTTTAACTTTTTTATGTGGTTTGCGTTCTACTATATGTTTGTATTTTTTGGAAGATTAAAAACTCTAATGTTTTATTCTTCCTATGAAATTTGGGATTTCCCTTTTAAAACATATATGGTCGTGTATTCATCAATTGCAAAAGTAAGAATATATTCTCTCTGTTTTTTTAGGTGTCTTACTTTGAAAAAAAAATGTTTTATCCCCTTTTAAGTGTTATATTTCAAAATTTGAGAGTAAAATGATGATAAAATTTATATTTTAACCTTCTTTTTAAACTTAGAAAATAATAATTATAGGTACAAATATAAATTTTCATATTTCCTTTATATATGTATTTTATTCAAATGACACTTAAAAAAACAAAATGGAGGGAGTATATCATATTGTAACAATTATTGGACTATTTACAATTTTATATATGGGTAGATTTTATGAGTCGGAGATAATATTATTTTGAACTTGAAAATTTGGGCCTTATAAAATTGGGCTTCACATCACCTAAAATGTGAGCTTGAAAAGTGGGTCCAGACTCCATGCATCCAACCCAAGCAACCTCGCAAACCCATATAGACAAATCTACAATAATATATATAATTAATTAAATGAAAAAATAATTGTTTAATAAAAACCAGAAGGAAAAATACGATATTACTAACCGATATGATAATAAAATTTATTTCGACCAATATCATAAGAAAAATAAGGAAATTATGAAAAACTATTACCAAATTATCCTTACTATTTACTAATAATGATTGATCATATCTATCAACCTAGACTTGTTTACTATAGGGTTTCTAGTTTGATGCATATTTGGTTCAATGGATAGATTGTTGAATACCCAGAAATTAATTGATGTATCACAAGTACAGAAAAATGATGCGTTGATAATAAAGAAAGTGATAAATCAAATTTCATATCTTGGAAAAAATTTCGGTACAACCAACTTCACCATAGGATTCGTTGTAATTAGGAGATAATTAAGAGGGAGTAGGGTTAATTACAGGATTGAGAGCAATTAGAGAGTGATTAAGGAATAATTAAGGTTTATTAAAATCAATTATAATTTATTAATCTCAATTATAATTTAGTAATCCACCACTAGAGTTTGTTAATCCTCAATTAGATTAATTATGATTTATCATATGATAGGTATTATGGTGCACGTTTATTCTCTTGAAAAAAAAAGTATGAATGTTGACATCTTCCCTTACACAAAATAATCGTAATTTACATCCACTGAATTTAGACAGGCATTTTCAAGACTATTTTTGTTTTTAATAAAAGACAAGTACCTATTAAATTATACGTCATGAGCACACACTTGAGATTAATAAGCTATTTGCAGTAATACATAAATACTAATCAACAATAAAATAAGAGTGATGCTATTCGGACATAAATGTCCGGACATAATCTAGCTCGTTTAGGTAAATGAATCGGTTCGATCGGTTTAACTTATTTATTTAATTTTGTAATTTCTCCACATTCATTCAATTTATTATTTTGTGAGTAATCTAATTCAAGTGAATGCATAAATATCTATTAAGTAATAGTATTTCCGAAAGATTAGTGAAAATCACAAAATAACTTTATTAGTCTAATTTCGTATTTTTTGTATTCATATTTCTCTCTCTAAAAATGGCGGTTTAGATTAATTAAGTAAATACATTAGAGTACTAACCAACACCATTATTTTATTTGATAAATTATAATTTAAGATTATTAATATATTCATTTTATGTCCGGACATATATGTCCAAAAAGTATTAGTGATAAAATAAATTGAGAGTAGCATTTCCAAGAGTAGTGGATTGAAATTAATGCTATTGTTAATTAATCAGCTAACATGATCGTCAGGCTGTCCTTATATCCCTCAGCATGTGACATTTACACACATATACTCTATATATTTGAGAGAGAGAGAGAAGAGAGAGAGCAATTGGCATAAAAAAAGTGAGAGAAGAAATTGTTTCAACTAAATGCCAACAAGATGACGGCTGGTGCAGCCAATGACCCACTCATCAAGCCTTTGACGCCGCAAGTAGTTGCTTCCCAGTCGCCAACTTGATTTAACTATTCCACTCACCAATTCACTTCCATCACTTCTAATAATTAAAAGTCGAGATTGCCTGGTCTACAATTCGTGTCTCATTCCATGTTAGATAAATTTTGATGCGATGAATTCACGTTCGTGATACAATATTTATTTTTTCTATAAATTTTACAATCTTGATTAAACTTAGTTTAAAACTTAATTGTGAACCAGATAATTTTGACTATGTCATAAATTCCGTTAATTAATTACTTTCTAGGAGTGAACAGATTATACAAAAATAGAAGATGCATCGTGATTCGTAAGAAATAGAACGGTCTGCTCCTTTATTCTATATTAATCCCCGTGCCAAATGTAGTCAAATCCTCCTACCCATCTACAACTAGTCTTTTTGCAATTTCTTAAGGAGAAAGCCACAAATCTTTCCTACAAACAAGGATGACTTTGATTGTTGAATATCTTCATATAAATTAATGCAGTTTAATGGCACCTTTTTGAAGCTGCCATTAATGCTTCTAATACTAGAACTACTATATAATCACCTTCACTTATTATGGTAGCTGCATTGAGCCAAAAGAAATTCAAAATAACAAGAAACCAAAAGTATGGCTGCCAAAGATTCAAAATGCATAAATGTAGCAGCCATCTTCGGGGTGACAGGGCTAGTGGGGAAGGAGCTAGCAAGAAGGCTACTTACACGTGGCTGGAAAGTGTACGGAGTAGCCCGTGGACTGGACACCTCGATGGCCACCATCGGTGGCCATCGAGGGTTCCACTTCGTGTTGTGCGACCTCCTAGACTCTCGCGAGGTTCGAGACAAGTTGTTTCGAATGAATGACGTGACCCACGTTTTCTGGGTCACGTGGGCCAACCAGTTTCCATTGGATAGCCCTGAGTGCTATGAGGAGAATAGGGCGATGATGGCTAACGCTCTCATCGTCCTCCTTCCAAGGGCGGAGCGCCTCAAGCATGTTTCGCTCCAAACTGGAGCGAAACATTACATCTCACTACAAGGGTTGTTGGACGGAGAAGTTGGTTGCTTCGACGAGGAGTCACCGAGGGTGAACGTAGGCCATAATTTTTATTATGGCCTCGAAGATTTGTTGCAAGAAATGTTGCCATTGTATAAAGTTGCTTGGTCTATCCATAGGCCCGGATTCATTGTTGGTAGTTCTAGACGAGCTTTCTATAATTTGATGGGTACTATATGTGTTTATGGGACTATATGTAAGTATTTGAACCTTCCATTTGTGTTTGGGGGCACCAAGAAGTGTTGGGAGGAAATGTACATCGATGCCTCGGACGCCCGTCTCGTGGCGGATCAGCATGTGTTCGCTGCTACCCGCCACGAGGGGGGTGTGGAGGGCCGGGCTTATAATGCGATAAACGGTGAATGCTTTACTTGGAAAGAAATATGGCCCGCTATCGGGGCCAAGCTAGGGACAGAAAAGCCAGAAAACTGCATGTTTTCGGATGATTTCGTGTATTCCCTATCGATGGCGGGTAAAGAAGGAGTTTGGAAGGAAATAGTTGCAAAAGAGGGGCTTCTAGAAAGTGAGATGAATGAATTGGCGAACTGGGATTTCTTGGATCAGATGTTTCGATGCCCATGGAAGATGTTGTGCAGCCGCAGCAAGATTGATTTGATTGGATTCAAAAGCAGGTATCATGTTTTGGATTCGATGGTTTATTGGATTGGTGTGATGAGGGATGATAAATTAATCCCATGATTATAATAGTTTATCAATTAATCGATCGATTAGAGCTGTCACGACTGATTTTATGTATAGATTTGTGCTACACCACTTATTTGATTTGGACTTTTAAGTATTTTTTTTAGATGAAACAAATGTTGATATGGGATTGAAAATAGTTTGCATATTTTTTGTTTTTTATGATGTGAGAATGACTGCAGTTATCTTTAGTGCACACTAGATATATATAAATATAAATATTATTGGTGAATAATATATAAATATATTTTTGAATTCCTTTTTTGTTTAAAAATTATATTTTGTTGGGTTAATTTAAGTTGTCAAAACTTTTTTTTGGTTTAATTAGATTTTCAAACTTTGGTATTTGTATATTTGGACAAATTAATTATGAGTATGTTTTTGGAATATAAAAAATAACATAAATAAAACGTTTCAAATGGAATAAAAAGATAGTTACTCAATTACAATAGAAACTAGAAAGTTCAAATTCCGTGAAACGGAATTCATGTTTGTAATATAATATACGATGAAATAGAAATCCACATAAAGTACTCTGTACTCCTATTACTTAGTTTAGAGATGAAGTTTTGTGAGTTGGGCCAAAACCTCGTGGTTTGTGGTGATGGTTCCATTTTCCGCTCATCTTGTCTAGGTAGTTGTCACAAGGTTTTCTCGTGCTAGAATTTTTCGCCCTTGTGCGGCGCCGGATTCCCACAACCCGACCAGCCCTCACCCTCACCGACACTCGTGTTTCCCCCACTCATGTATGAGGCTCACGAATTTGTGTTACGAGCAGTATCAAAGTTCACACGCAGTGGATCACAAACATAAACTTTAAACGACTCAAGCACGTACGGGCAACTCACCCAACCTTATATTAAATTCCCACAATTTATACAAGGACTGCTCAAGAATCGCACACAACATCCCCTCTGCGGCTCATGGCCAATGCACAACTATTTATATGTGAAGGACATCCCTCTTCACTAGGAAACTAAGCTACAAACCGTCGGGCAGTTACTCGGGGCGCCACATGTCTTCGTCTTGGCCAAACAGCACAACACGGGGCGGTTATCTCCGTGTAACCGTCCCCAAGCACTCGCACAGCCCACTTCCCGAGACATTAACCTCTCTCTGTAACCGATCCGCACTTGGTAACCGCCTCTCTCGCACAGCGCACCACGCCCGTGCCTTTGCTCGTGTCAGGCACCCGACACCGCCCATCCACCAAGTCCCGTCCGTGTCGCCCAGCCCGACACGCACTATCGAGTCACGTCGCCCATCTCCCGTGCCATCCTTGCATGTCACCGAGCAAGTCTCGCTAAACATTGAGCACTTCTCGTCTAACATCAAGTTCTCCCGCACCGAGCCCACGTTCTCGCATTTTGCATCGTCGGGTGATGCGCTCCGCTCGCACCACCTTCGACTCCCGGACACGTCGACCACGCACCATCTCATGCTCGACTCGGACCACCGTCTTTCTCTTGATGCCAACTCATCTAGCCCACGTAGCAACTTCCCAAAGGCTGCTAGACCACCCACACACAAGGTGGTTCCGACCGACTCCGCTCATATCCAACCCTTCTATAGTACCAGACAAGCCAAAACCCCTACTGATAGCACTAGACATATATAGGGCTGAGGAATGTAAAGTTTCCCTGACACTGGCCTGACTCGCTCTAGACAGTGCCATGGCTCGCTCTTGACACGCACCATAGTGCCACCACCGGGCCAACATCGCAACTGAACACTTTCCTTCGCACCAAGTCTTTCCCCCATGTTAACCTCACTCCGTGTAGGGTCAGCACGCTCAAGACTTCACGAACCACGCCGTGTCGGGTCGCACGCTCCCGACACCCGAACCGAGTCATCCACGGGTCAACCAAAATCCCCTCGAGCCAAACTACTCCAAAGCCTCCCTTTGTCGAGTAAGACTCGATATCCAGCTCATCCGGACCAAAACCTCGGGTCATGCACCACGACACTCGCTCACTTCCGGCGTGCTTGGCACTACACCACCGAGTCACCCAACGTGCCACTGACACGGCACGTCTCGCACCAACTCTTAGGGACGTAACAGTAGTCAACTACCAACAATTTATTGTAAAATGTTAATATTAAACTAACGCCAACATAAGTATTGACAATCAGTTTTAGTTGCAAAACTTCTGTTGTTTTTTTTTTTTGATAAATCTTTATTAACTCGTACTATATTTTACGCAGTTACATCTTTATAATATATAAAAATAAGGCCGGCCTGTTATTTTTAGTAACTTTAATTTTCAATTTTTTATTTCAAATATTCCATTTAAGGAAATAATTAGTATAAATGGTATATCCTAAATATTCATTAATATTTTCCAATCAATTAATTAATATTGAACGTTACAACAACAATAATTATGATAATGTATTAATTAATTTTCCATTTTTATATTATTTCGTGGCTATAAATTCAGTAACATCCAAGCGAAAAATACAAATACTTCTCTCTGGCCTTGTGCAATTATCAACGAGTTCACAAGAACGGCATGAGGTTTAAGAGACTGGAAATCGAAAACTTATAGATGAGAAGATATTTAATTTACTTGGCGTCATTGATTCAACCTTTCAACTCTTGGTAGGAGAAACTATTCAATGTTTCGACGATCACAACCTTCTTATGGCCGTGAGGGTAGGGTGGCACACCGGATGGGGCGTTAGAATAAGGAGACGGCGATGTGTGTGAATGAGGAAAATGTTGGGCAGGCGGCTGCGCGTGGCATTGATCGGCGACGTAAGTGTTCGCTGCCTAACAAATAGCTCATCGAACAAATAGTGCGACGGGCGGCACCTTCAATTCCAGATTTCAAATTCGGGCAATGATGAACAAATGATGAGCATGTTCATCATTGCCCGGATTTGGAATTGAAATCAAAGATTTTTATTTTTATTTTTAATGTTGACGACTTTAATTCTTTTTCCCTTCATTAACATTTATGTGTTCCTTCTTTAGCATAATACATTTAATGTCGTGCCTATTTAGATTTAGAAAAAGTACATTTAACATAGTACGTATATTACTAACTTATTCAACAAATGAGGATGAAACTTTGATGCCTACCAAATGTTTTACGCAATTAAATCGTTGAATGCATGGATTAGAAATATCATCTCAAAACAATAAATTTACCCGGATCAAGTACCCGACCCACTAAGAAATAGATCTGATATATATTAATTATATCATATCATTTGTGGAATTAGAGTATCATATCATGTATGGAATATTTAAAGTGACATGGAAAAGATTAATACGAACAAATTCGGATCTGGTGTCTGAAAAGATATGTAAAGAAGTTAAGGTGAAGAATTTGATCTTGATCCTTTCTAAAAAGATATTGAAATTAATGTCCCGTTTAATGTCCCGTATTGAAATTAATGTCTTCAATTATTTTTCTATTTTAAGATCAATTCTATTTTAAGATAATATTGTAAGTTATGCATTATAATTGATAAACTTGAAATCCGTCCAATTTGTGTATGTAATTCGCTTAATTAACAAAATTAGTTGAAATCCATTCCATAAAAATATGTCTTTCTTTTTTTACTGGCTCGCATAATGTGGATCCTTTCTCCACTTATAATTCATTACACTATAATTCTTAATACCCGTGCCACTTTGATTTTGGCGTGATAATTTTAAGGGACGGAAAGAGTAAATTATAGTGATTACACTTAATCAGTAATCTTAGAATTAATTATCCCAAAATTTACCATTATAATTATGAAATCTATCAATTTGAGGATTTCTCAATCAAACAATTAGTGAAAATTTGCAATTGTAATTATGAAATCTATCGATTCAAGTGATTTGTCAATCAAGCAATTACCATTTCACGCCATATCTTTATAAGTATTTTTTTTTAGAAATTATTTTTTTGATTTTATATTTTTGAAATTTATGTGAAAGTGGAATAGTGCGTGAAATCTTATTCATTAGTATAATATAATATAATATAATATAATATAATATAATATAATATAATATAATATAATATCTCTTAAAATTTGTATTATATTATTGACGCTTTTATATTTGTAATTTTTTTAAATAGTTGATAACTGAAGCAAGAAATTTATTTCAAGTACATTTTGAAAATATAGTCGAGAATTTTATTTATCTGTTTAAATAACTAGATTGCACCCGTGCGTTGCACGGTAAAATGTATTTAAAAAATATGTAACATATAAATGATCAAATCACATAAATAATGAGTAAAATGTATTAATTACTCTTATCCGTCCAAGATATTTAGGACACAATTTCATTTTTTGAGTGTCCATGTCACTTACTTTTTTGGGATAATATCCCACACATTCATAATTTTATACCTCACAACAATTCAATATAATGAGTCTCTTTCTCTACTCAAACACTACCTACCTAACATTTATTAAAACCCTTACCGCACCCTACTGACCTATATTTCGTGGACGAAGGGAGTATAAAATTTCTAACAACAAAAGAGAATAATAATACATTAGTTTTTCAGTATAGAAATTAATAAAGGACATTTTTAAGTATAACAATAACAAATACAACATATTTCCTCCGCCCACGAAATAGTCCACGAAATGTATATCATGTCCATTATTGGACATAATTCCACTCATTTTCTTATATTTTATACCTCATAACAATTCAAAAGTAATGGGTCCATTTTCTCCACTTAACAAATAATCTATAAACATTATAAAAACTCGTGCCACTAAAGTTGTGTTATATATTTCGTGGATGGAGGGAGTATTTCATTTCAAACATTATGAAAAAAAATTTATACAATAGTTTTTGAAGAGTGTTCCTCATTACCACACACCAATATCTTCAAACCTTTTCAATTTGCAACTCTTGAAATATCCATATAAAGTTATCGAAAAACTGTCTGCCACAAATAAAATGCATTAATCATCTAATATGCTAATTATGGAATAACACAATAAAATATAAAATTCATACATTACATCAATATTTTTTTTAAAAGAAACATTCAATCCAAATAACATTAATAAATATGACATGTTAAATTTTGTATTATGGTATACTTTTTTGTACATAAATTTAAATACACTATTAAATAATTACATATAAACATCTAAATAATATTTATAAATTATAAATAATCCAAACATAAAACACAAAATATTTAATTACATTAATAATTTAAGAAATATATTTTTTTTAAATAGCATAACACTTACCTTTTAAGCATCTCTAAACAACCATTTTTTTTTATATATTTGAAAATACAATTTCGATTAAAACCCATTTCAAAACGCTATTAGAATTAAAGATGAACAATCATTATAAAAATTTCAACCAATTTTGGCATTTTTAATAATTCTTCATTTTTGATAACTTCCAAACATCTCGAAATATATATTTTTAATTTTTAATATTTTTTCATTATTATATTTTTTAAATATTTACGAATCTAAATAATGAAAATAATAAAATTAATTTGGCAACCTTTCATTGTGCTAATTTTTTTTTTCAAAATTAAATATCTTAGTCAAAATAGTGTTGTGTTAAATTAGAATATTTAGTAGATAAATAATAAATATAAAAAATAGAAAATTCAATTACATAATCCCAAATAAGCCAAAATTCATAATCATTCAATTTTATTAAATAATTTGATTTTTTTTAAAAGCTCAAACATGATAATCAAGAAATGAGATGTATAGAATTAACCAACATATATTATTCATCATTCATGAAATAACTTAAAGTTCAAGACCTATTATCTACTAAATTGATTTTGGAGGGAAAATGATAAATTTGTTAATATAGTTACAACTCTCTTATTTAGTATTAGTATAGATTACTCTTAATTATAAGTATACAAAAGTTTTATGACTGAGAACATAGGGCCTCCAGACATAATACATAGACATATCATATTGTTAAAATTGAATTACAAAAGTTTTATGATGAGCTGCAACAATAGGTGACCAACTTATGAGTGGTACGAATGACTGTCATGCAAACATAAACATATCATACTATATCCATCGTAAATTCTCAGGAGATCCAATAGCATCAATAGTTAATGGTACATATTCGTCGTACATGGCTGCTCCAGATGATTTGAATTACCTTCAAGACAGAGCCATACTAGCTCTAATACTTGATGTAGTCGAATTGGTTAATCAGTACATGATATCCAAGAATATGTATGATAGCAGAGAATATTTAAGTTTAGACAAGACATGCAGCTCCGATGGAATTATTGATGTAATGAACAGTATATCCATATGCCTGAATTTTTAAATGGTCTGAAGTATTCATGAATGTCTAACCACAAGTTGAATCTGAAGGTTGACACGTGAGTTATGCTGTTAAGGAACATTGATAATTTTGTTGGATTGTGCAATGACACGCATTTGGTTGTCACGGGACTAAAAAATCAGGTTCTGGAAGCCAAAATGTTAACATGAAGTAACTCCGACCATAAGGTATTGATTCTTATAATGTCAATACACCATCAAATTCATGTCCTCCATTCAAGTTTGAACTAAGATAATTTTCTCTAATTGTTTCATATGTCATGACAATCAACAAAAGTCAAGGACAATCTCTATCACACGTGAGACTTTTTCTTCAAATACCAATGTTCTCTCATGGTCAATTATATGACGTTGTATCCAGAGTACGAAGCTGAAGTGGTTTGAAGATACTGATATGTGACAAAGATAATAAAAATATTGCATGTACATCGAACGTTGTGTACAAAGAATTTTTCAGACTTTATAAATTATATGAATTTTGAATAATTTTTTATTTTATATTGATTGATACTTTTGTTGCTTATATTTCCTTACTCATACTTATATTATTTTCCAAAAATCAAAAGTTGACTTATCCCGTGCATCGGACGAGTGTGATACTAGAGACAGAAGAAAGGCTTCATATTGAAGATCAACGAGTTCCACAAGAAAGACTTTGAAAAAAAATAGTTTTATTTAAATTCGATGCATATGCATGCCAAGGAATCATTGGTGAGACTTGACAGACAGCTGTTATCCATGGTTGCAAATACATTTTATTAGGAGACAATGCCCAATTAAGCATCTACGACTTCAAGCGACATTTTCACAATTTGTATAGGGAAATGCATGGATGAATAATTAATATAGATTTTCAGATTGGTTGCTTTTGAATATACATGTATATCTATATATTATATAAATTACACTATCGAAAATGTATCATTAAATAGAGCTTATGTTTAGTAGCTCATCAACGTATGCAATTCTTTGTTATGTTATTATATAATTTTGGAGGATTTCGTGATATCTAATCATCTCTGGGTGGTATTTTTTATTGTCGGCATATTATGAACTTCTAAGTATTGTTTTATGGTACCTATTTGTTTGCTTAACATGTAGCATTGGCATATCATCAATGGTTATAGATGTTCACTTTCAAGAACATATTTTCTCCTTATATACCTCAATTCATAATTATTGCAAAAATCTCTAAACAAATTTGACAATTCTTTGTAAACTTAAAAGAATTAAAAGGGAAAGAAAGTATAACGTACCTGGAGGTTGGAGCGGAGATTGGAGAGGTTGAGGTTGGGGTTGGCAGTGGCAGACACGATTGGAGCCGTGACAACCTGGAGGTGGGAGCACCGACGACTAGGGGTGAGCATTCGGGCGGTTCGGGCCCAACCCGAACTGAACCAAATATAATCGAAAATCGAATTGTATTTTTTTTCCAAACCAAACTGAACCGTATTAAATGTGTAACCAAACCAAATCCAAATCATAATTTACGGTTTGGGTTCGGTTTAATTCGGTTTTAACCGAAATATTTTACATACTTTTAAGTGCATATTTTCACCTTTTGCACCTATTTTATTTCCTATTTTCTAACACTTTTGCACCAAAAATTTAAAGAAAACCGTACACAAAGGACAATTAAATGAAATCTTAATACTTGCCTTATATTGCGTCAGAGATAGTGGCCGGCGTGGGCTCAACTCAAGCGAGTGAAGTCGGTTATGGTGTGTGACTATGTGTAGCGGCGCTGCAAGCCTACAACTGGAGGCGGGATAGGGTTTAATTATGATTTGGGATGGGAAGATGAATGGGTTTATCATTTGATGTGGGTCTGTAAATGTGACGGATGGGGTGATCACAATTTCACTCATAAATTTTGAATTACTTTTAAATATTAAAATATAGATATAATAAAAAATATAAAATAACATATACAATTATTTCGGTTATTCGGGTAAAAGTCGAAATTTTTTGGCTCAACCCGAACCGAACCGAAATAATTTCGGTTTTCTATTCCTAAAACCGAACCGCACCGTTATATTAAAAAATCGAACCGAACTGCAAATTTCGGTTTGGTGCGATTCGGATTTGCGTTTGGTTCGGGTTTTGCTCACCCCTACCGACGACTAAGTTGAGCGTGTGACTGTGAGTAGTGTTATGTGTTTCTGTTTTGTTCTATTTCCGTCTCCCGTTAGTATAGTAGAATAGGATATTAGAATATAGGAGATTATGAATTATGCAATTGATTATTATTATTATTATTATTATTATTATTATTATTATTATTATTATATTCCATATCGCAATTAGCTCTCCAGGGAGCGACGGAACTTCTACAATAGTAATATGAGCAAATGAGATCCGTATATCCAACATGTTATTAATTATTTTTTATCAATTTAATTTGGTTATCTTCAATTATAAAAGAAATTAGAGACAAATTTATCTCCTAGAAAGTAAGAGAATTTAGTCTTTTAATTGAAATAAATAAAAATAATATTATATGGGTTTGAGATGTGCCCAAAACAGCATTGGATTGGGCCAACTCGATTGGGTTGGATTTGACTTTTGAGGTGGGTCTATCAAACCCATCTATTATGATTTCTTATTGTTCATTTCTTTGAAGTTAAAATTAGAAATAACAAAACATATTTTGATATTTATGTCTTTTGTAGATTTGATCATTCCATTATCAATTTATAAGATATTATAATAAAAAAATAAATTACAAAATTAAAATGAATAATGTTAATAGGAACAAATGCGAGTAGTGCTTACAAAGGGTGTCATTTCATTTGTTTGTAATTCCTTACACATAACTATATAATAAAACGTTAATTTTTTTTTTAACTTACTCCGTGCGTCGCACGGGTGCAGTACTAGTCTCTAAATAATGTTAAATACATTTCATCTGTAGAATTGAAGCGGATGTAACTGTATCAATTTGATTATACTATAATTACCTTTGATTTATATAATAATTAATTACACAAGCACAACATAAAAAAAAGAGGCACACTTCTACATCCAGATTACTAATTAAACTAATTATAAAGTCTAATTATGGACTGTAAACCCTAATTATGACTCTAATTATGAATTACTAAATCTTAATTAAAAAATAATTAGTTCTAAGAATTCCGAATTAATTAAAAAGTTTAGGACTAATTAAAGGGTTCAGGACCGACCGCATGTTGCGGATGACCTTCATTATCTATTACTAATATGAAAATAAAGATGTCCCTCCACGATGCTCCGTTCAGATTTTCCTTTATTCTGGTAATTTGTCTAATTTTAATTCATATATATTCTGATCTTTATTTTTATTAATTTCATATTCTTGAAATATCACATGTTTATCTATTAATCACATCTAATATTTATATTTCCCTCTATTTAATTAATTTCTTCTATTACACATATTAAAATAATAACAATTTCGGAATACATTATTATAAATCCTTATTTTATATATTCTTAATTCATATATAATAATAAGACTAAGAAAATCCCTATCAAGACTAAGTAAATATATTTAATCAACATGTCTATATGGAATATTTTTTCATTTTTCTTTCATATTTTTCTAAAAATATCGATTAGTGCTTGCTAGAAAATACATACATTGAATCAAATATGGGATAGATAACTAAAAAAAAGAACAAAAAAACTAGATGTAAACATATTTTTTTCCACATTTTGACAAAGATTAGAGATATCGATTTAATTAGCATGAACCAACGAGACGGTTCAAATATACTTAAAAAGAATAATTTCTACTGATTTTAATTAATATTAACTTTGTTTAGATTTTTATGGAATAATTTAGCATAAACCAACGGGATGGTTCAAATAACATAGAAAGAATGATTTTTACTAATTTTAATTAATATTACTTTGAAGATGTAAATATTTTTTTTTTTTTGCATTTTGGCAAAGATTAGAGGTATCGATTTAATTAGCATGAACCAACGAGACGGTTCAAATATACTTAAAAAGAATAATTTCTACTGATTTTAATTAATATTAACTTTGTTTAGATTTTTATGGAATAATTTAGCATAAACCAACGAGATGGTTCAAATAACATAGAAAGAATGATTTTTACTAATTTTAATTAATATTACTTTGAAGATGTAAACATTTTTTTTTTTTTTGCATTTTGGCAAAGATTAGAGATATCGATTTAACATAAACCATCGTGACGGTTCAAATATACTTAAAAAGAAAGGATTTTACTAATTTTAATTAATATTAACTTTGTTTATATTTTTATCGAGTAATTTAGAATAAACCAACGAGACAGTTCAAATAACATAGAAAGAAGAATTTTTACTAATTTTAATTAATATTACTTGTAGTGTTCATATTTTTATCGAGTATTACCCTACGGATTTGAGACGATTATGTACAGTAAAATCACTATTTTAATAAAAATTTCGGAATGCATTTTATAAATCCTTATTTTATACATTCTTAATTCATATATAATAATTTATAGAAAATGTTGGTCCCAAGACGGATACCTTGGTGTAGAGGGGGGGTGAATACACCAAGGTTTAAAAACTTTTCCAATTAAAAACTCATTTGAGAGAGAGCCTGCTGTGTTCGATCCAGCTGGATGACAGCTTGATTGACACAGCTGGCTGTATGAGTGTGTGTGGAAGTTGGTGGGTTTGGAAAGTCCGTCTGTTGCTTCAAATTATATTGCAAAGCTCTGTTTCACTTTTCAGTTAGTCAGTTTATGCAGCTTGAAATGTATGCGTGAGAGGAGTTAGCTGAATGCATAAAACAAAGCAGTAAAGAACAAAGCAATTTTAACGTGGTTCGGAGTAACACCTCCTACGTGCACGACCAGATTCACTGGTAATTCACTACCACTTGGTTTCCAAGTACCAAGCAACTTCACAACTCTAACCTGAGTTGTGTTCCGACAATTTACGAGCACTGTCAACCCTACACCTTTCAGTTTGCGGGTACTGAAAAAACCTGACTTACAGTTTCCGGGTACTGTAAAACCTGACCACTCGAATTATACGCTTCGAGCAGACGTACCTTGACCTAACCTTTCTGGGTTTGGGTTTGGGTAAGGGTTTTCCAACTATGAACGAGTTATTACAATGAAGAACAAGGAGTATGATGAACTCGTTCAAACTAGGCTTAAGATATTTCTATTCTAATCTATTCTGCCTATGACTGAATATGTGAACAACAAAGAACACAGCTGACTGGCTGGGTGTTCTTGAAAGATTTGGCTTTGAAGCTCGTTGTTCATTTTTCTGTTTTCTCTTTTATTTCTTCAGTCGTCTCGCCAACCTTTTTTCTTCAATGGTGAGGAGATATATATAGGTGGAGATTCAAACTAGCCGTTTGAATCTTACCTACTCTCATTGACTTCTGGCCTTTTGCCTACGAAGTAGGTCTGCATCTGCAGAAGCTATTTCTTCTCTGATTTGACCGCTTCAGACATGATCTTCTTACATCGGGATCTTGTCTTGGAGAAGGTCTTCGTCTTGGAGCTGCTAAGCGTCTCTGCTGTGTCTTCAGCGTCTTGGACTCTGCTGCGTCTCGACTCTGAGCTGTGTCTTAGACCTGTATTGTATCATTAACCTGAGCTGTGTCTTCAACCTGAGCTGTGTCATTAACATGAGCTATCTTAGACCTGAGCTGTGCCATTGACACTAAGCTGGGTCTTTTACACTGAGCTGGGTCTTTGACACTGAGCTGGGTTTCCGTCACTGAGCTGGGTTTTCGTCATTGAGCTGGGTCTTTGACTATGCTTGGTCTGCTCTGCTGAATTCCTCAGTTGTATCCGCTTAGCTGTGTCTTCTGCTATGTCTTCTACTGTCTTCAGCGACTTTACCTGTAAACTTAGAAACTCTATAAGCTCAAATAGGTGAGCTGAAAAACGCTTAGGCTTGTGCAATCATCTACTCGGTTGGGGTCAGCTGGGTTTTGGAATCAAATCAAAACTCTATTAATTTTCCCAACAATTTCCACCTTTTTGATGATGCCAAAACCTAACTGAGAAAAATAATTTACTTCCCCCTTAACAGGAAACGGGATTTCAAAAAGAAATAAACATTCATAGCAGATAATCAAATTCAGAGCCTGGACAAAGAGAGATTGTCTTCAGGTTGATTTTGATTGAACGAACTTTTCATTAATACAAAATTTTACAACTTTAAAATTACAAAAGTTCAAAAGAAAAGATTCCCAGTTGGCTGGGTCTTCAGCTGTGCTACTTCCTCTGTTTGTCCATTTGATGGTCAGTCTTGAGACCATATCTGTTGAAGATGAATTCTTCAAAGTTTCTCCATTCATCTTGATTTTTAGACTTGGAGGTTTCTCTTTCGCCAACCCAGTAATGAACTTATTTGATAATTTGGGCCTTGTCAGGTAGATTCGTTCCAGCTATAGTGGGATGCTTCAATTGCTTGACTTTTGGAGCTTTGAGCTGGATGTCGTTTCTCTTGGCAGCTAGTGCTAATGATCTTGCCATCATTGAATCTTCTTCATGAAGTTCGAGCAAGTATTCTTTGAATGCAGTTTCATGATCCATACCTTTGTATTGATTCAGGTAGTAGATTTCTTTGATGAATTCTGTTTTGCATTGTTCCCAGTTTTCATTGATTGCATCTGGGTTCCTCTTGTCAGATCTTGGAATGCTTGAAGCTGCCTGTTTCTTCCTAGCTTGCCTGTAGCTTAGTCTTTTCTTTTTCTGCTTTTTCTCAGCAGGCTTGAGCGATTCAACTTTTTTCTTAATAATCTTGTACAGCTCCTGCATTTTCCTTCTTTGCTCATTGTGAAAGTTACACAGCCAGTGATAGTCTTTGTATTCTTCTGGCTTATGTCCACAAGCTTTGGCGAGAGCGACCATTTTCTCTCTCCACGTCTCTTTGACTGCTGCAGTTGGTTCTTCCTCATCCAGCTCTTTAGCAAAGTCGTCGATTTCCGACTGACTTGGTTGCACAGGTTCCCCCTGAGCTGCAGCTTTCCTTTCCATTATTTTTCCAGCTTCATTCTTTTCTTCCCCCTTTTTGGCATTATCAATAAGGGAGGCAAAGAGGTTAGCAACTGTTGCATTGAGCTTGGCGAGAGCAGCTTCAACATCAGCGATCTTGGCTGAGTTGTCAGCTGTGGCGATGTTCGGTGGCGATCTTCTTCTTCGGCTACGGCGAGCATCCAGATCTTTATATAAGTTGAAGAGTTGGCGGATGTCAGAGCTGTTGGAGAGAGTGGACTTCTTGATGCTTTCCAGCTGGCTTGAAATATTTGCTATGTCGTCGACCAGTGGAGCTTGAAGTCTTGTTACTATCTCAGGAACTCTCTTCTCTAGATGAATTGACTGATCAATGCTTTGAGAGATGAGAGATTGCTTGAGATCTAGACTTGTACTTTCTTGTAAATTTTGGGAAAATTTATGAACATCATCAATTTTCCCCTGTTGTTCTCTAACTTGACAGTCTAGAGCTGTGAATCGCAGGATGACGTCAACTTGAGACTTCAGTCTGTCCTGAAAAAGAATTTCTTCAACCTCTTTAGAGATTGCATCTTTCATGGATGTTGATAGCTCGACAGCTGAGTCCGTTTGTGTTCCAGATTCAACATGACTGGGTTTGTCTGTCTTGAACTCGACCAGTGTGCGAGTGTCATCGGCAATTGGACTTGGTGGGGCTGCTGCCTCTGGTTCAGCTGTTGCATCAGTTGTTTCTTCAATGATCATTACCTCAGCTGTATTATCTGGTACAGCTTTCTTGGTAATCTCAGCTGAGACTTCTTTAGAGTTGTCAGCTCCAGAAGGTGTTTCCCATCCCGCTGCTGTAAGAAGCTTGTTCGCTGACTCCCAGACATCAGCTGGGTGCGGCTTGGGATACTGCTGAGATACTTCGATGATTCCTCTAATGAGATCATCTTGATGCAGGTATGCATCCTCCGGGCTTCCAAAGCCAAAAGTATGCTGGAGGCGCGCTTCATCTGTCTTCAACTTCTCGTAGGAGAAGGTTTCTATCAGCTGCTCATTCTGGTACCAAGTTGCCATCTTGGTGGCTAGATAGAACTTGAGATCTCCAACTTTGACGAGGGCGATGGGCAAATTGGCCAGAATTGGATACTGAGTTAGAACACTCTTGATCCCTGCAATGCGTAACTCCTCGTACATAGCTTCCATGAAGGCTGAGCCAGTAGAGTTGAGTGAAGGAGAGGCAGTGGAGTCACTCTCCTTTGATTCTGTGGAGATTTGAGGAACTGGTTCAAATGGGTTCACAGTAGGCTGTAAAGAAGCATCAGTCAACTGCGTGGGAGTTTGAGCTTTAGGTGATGGCTATTTTGGGGGTGAGCTGGGATTAGTGGAAGAGGGTTCAGCTTGGGTATCAGCTGGCTGCGAAGGAGCTTCAACCAGTTGAATATATGCCTGCTCTCTTACAGAAGATGGCTCTTTGGGTGGAGGAGAAGGCTGTTTCGGAGGAGAGCTGTGAGGCGGTGAGGGCTGGGATGAGTCTGACTCCTTGGATTATCCAGCTCGTCCTCTGAGCTGGATGACGATCCATCATTCAATCCCATATCAGCCAGGATGTTTGATCCGAATTGATTGAAGACTGATACTGGCTGTGGGGAGAGAATCACCATTGCTTGACTAAGCTTGCTTGGTGAGATTGTTGGAGTAGCCTCTGAAGATTCCTGAGTCCGTGGAACGACAGTTGTTTTCTTCTTCTTTTCAGCTGGGCCTCCAGCTGGTTTGAGGTTAGCTGTCTTCCTTTTTCTCTGTTTCTTCTCAGCTGGAACTTCTGCCTCTGTTTCTTTCAGCTGCTTCTTGCCTTTGCTCACAGCAGGCTGTTTCATCAGGAGATCATTGATTTGACTAATTCTCTAGAAGAGAATCTTCATTTCTGGAAACGGTTCTGAATCAGCCCATTTTACTGTGTTCCCTTTCACAGCTTGCTCTATTAAGAATGAGATCTTAGAGCATAGATACAGGGAATCTGAGGTTGAATATGTCATCCTGGTGGAGTCGAACTTGATCTTCTCTGACTCCTTGACCAGTCGGTTGAGTAAGAAATCAAACCAGTTGACATTTGCTCCCTTGATCATGGCAATCATAGGCTTGAGCTTTGGAATACTGATCTCTCCTTGAGATCCAGCTATCCCAAGAATACACTTCTGTGTAATATCCAGCAGCAGCCTGTACTTTGGCTTGAGTAGGAGCTTTGACATGCTCGCTCTGTACGGCTCTGGAGAGATAAGCATCTCTTGACTGAGAAATTCATCTACTTCCTCACGGCTGTAATCGTCTAGAATGAATTCTCCTTTGTTGGGCAGATTGAACACTTTTCGCAACATTCTGTTGAGCTTGATGTTGACGGTTGCTGAATCATACTTTCCGTCAGCGCCCTTGACAATCAAATCGAATGATGATGAGTAGAAGCCGTCTTCGTCAATAATGTTGAGGTAGAAGAGTGCATCATCTTTCTTTAGCATAAGCTTGGGCATGGAGGTTGCCCATAGCAAGAGACCGGAGTCTGCGACGAGATCCACAATCTCTTTGAGTTCTGAGATATGAAGGTTGGAGGTGGAAAGACAACTTTCAAATGACAACTTTGTCATAAGAGCTTCGAACTGGTTCATCCCTACAGTTGATTTCTTGGGTGCCATTTCTACAATCTGTTGATTTTGATCGTGCGAAGAACTTGCAGAAAATAGATAGATGTTTTGAAGATTTGAATTTCGCAGAGATAAAGATGAAAGAATTCTGCGTATCTTTTCCATATATATCAACTGCCATAATTGATCAACGGTTGAGATTGAAACAACTGATATTCTAATCAACAACTAGGAGAGAATCACTCATCACGTTTTGCTGACGTGTTTACGGCGAGTGTATCACAACCGCGCGTGAGGCAGTTCAAACGTTTGACGTTCTGCCTCGATCCTACCGTGCTACAGTACTCTGCACTTTATAATTAATGCGATGGAAAAGAAAACTTATCAAGCAATTTAACTAAGGAATATATGTCCGTTTAAAATAAGAATTCAAAATAATTGGACTTAAATAGCATATTTCTTAGAGCTATAAATGCATGAGACGCAAACCGGTCAGCTTGGACATAGAAGTCAGCTGATACCACGGCGGTTTTTTCCTTTGCTTGACTGAGTTTTCTCCTCAGCTGAGTATCTGGATATTAACTTGATTTCCCTTCAGCTGAGTTTCCTTGAGCTCTGCGACTGACGTCCAGCTGAGCTTGATTCCCCCTCAGCTGGGTAATCCTTCTGAATTGAGCTTTGAGATCCAGCTGAGTTTGTTCCCCCTCAGCTGGATGATTTTTCTTCATCCGGATTGAGCAGTCCGAGTAATTCACACATCATCTTGATTTATATTTCAGCATGTTGTGCTTCTGTGTGAATTTTTCCAACAACGGTGTCCTTCAGATGTTGAGAAATCTCTTGGGTGCTTTTCATGTCTTCAGCTAGGTTAGAGAATCAGCTTGATTGCTCCGCTGGATCAGGTTTCTCTTCAGCTGGTGATTCCAGCTGAGTCTGTCTTTGTGAATGCATCCAGCTAGGTATTCTTCTTGATTTTGCTGACTCTTTCTAGCTATGTAGAGTTCGTCCTTGAATTGATAAATTCATTTTGAAATCCTTGGGGTTTCTGCTGAGTTAGTCCAGCCGTGTCTGATTCCTTCTTGATGAAACACGGTGATCCAGCTGAGTATTTCCTGCTGGATGCTCTTTCTGGTAATTCTGCTGGACTGGGATGAGATCAATTGTTGATACCAAATATTGGTGAATCTGCTGAACTGAGTTCCCCTCAGCTAGATTCATCTTCTTGATTCTCCGATCCACGATTGATCCAGCTTTGTTTGATATACAGATGATGACATTTGATAGATCAGCTGGATTTCTCTCTTGATTCTCCACTTGAATATTCTGCTAGATTGACTTTGCACTCAGCTGATGTCACAGCTGTGTCGATTTCCAGCTCGGTGGAGTTCCTCCTGAATTTGATAGTAGGTGGCTGTCTTTTCTCAGCTGCTTCCTACTTCACTTGAGCGGATTTTCTCAATATTGGCTCATTTCTTTGATGAGGTCTCCGTTTGTATAGCATGTAGACAGCTGTTCCAAATCTAGCTGATTCATCTGCTGCTTCTCAATTCTTTTCTTGAGACCAATACGCTTGACATATTCTTTGAAGAGCTTTGAGGTGAGTCATGAGCTTTGATCACCAGTTGTCTTTCTTTCACAGCATGCTTGATGACTCCTTGACCTGTTATCATTCATTCGGCACCCAGTTGAGATTGGGTCCGACTTTGTTGTTGAGGGTTCCATTGATAACCCTAATTTGTCCTTATCTTTTGCGAGTGATACTTCTGGTTGGTCCTTGAAAGGGTCCTTTCTTCTTTGGACCTTGTTGACTCCATTTTGATGAGGTCCATTTCATAGCTGGAGTCTGTCAACTTGATATCTAGCTTGATATCCCGTCTGCTGGAATCTTGATGTGAAGCTCGGTTGATTTTCAGCTTTATAACCAGCTGAGATCCTTCTCAGCTGTCTTTTTAGTTGACCTTGATGTCATCTTTGGATGACATTCTGTCTTTGATTTTGATTCCGATCATTTGGATTTATCTATTCTTTGAGCTCTGTGATCAGTGAGGATTCTTTGTTTTTCTTGGGCTTGGAGTTGCCGAGCAGTTTTCTTCTTTGATAGGACTGAGCTTGGAGAGCTGGCTTGATTATGTACGACCTCTTTGGTACATCCTTGGCTTGGTTTCAGCTGTGTTTGCATTGGCTGGAGCCATTCTTTGATCTGATTCAGCTTTGGCCATCTTCAGCTTCTTGATCAGCTGTGTTTTCTCATCTTCAAGCTCCTGATCATTCATTCTTCTGCTTGTCTTTATGATTTTATGATGACGATGGGTCCGTTAGTGATAACATCCCATATCATGTCGTGTTGTGCGCACAGAAAGCTTTTGAGTCGGAACTTCCAGATCTGATAATCATCGATAGAGAATGTCGGAAGATTCCTGCACAAGAAAGATTCCATGACACTATGCAATATACAGATTTTAAAAGATTTTGAAACTTTGAAGGATCTGTTCAGGTGACCACTATCAGCAAAGAAGCTGACTTGACACAGATACAGTGATCTTTTGAACCACTACTCTGATACCAATTGTTGGTCCCAAGACGGATACCTTGGTGTAGAGGGGAGGGGGTGAATACACCAAGGTTTAAAAAACTTTTCCAATTAAAAACTCATTTGAGAGAGAGCCTGATGTGTTCGATCCAGCTGGATGACAGCTTGATTGACACAGCTGGCTGTGTGAGTGTGTGCGGAAGTTGGTGGGTTTGGAAAGTCCGTATGTTGCTTCAAATTATATTGCAAAGCTCTGTTTCACTTTTCAGTTAGTCAGTTTAAGCAGCTTGAAATGTATGCGTGAGAGGAGTTAGCTGAATGCATAAAACAAAGCAGTAAAGAACAAAGCAATTTTAACGTGGTTCGGAGTAACACCTCCTACGTCCACGCCAGATTCAGTGGTAATTCACTACCACTTGGTTTCCAAGTACCAAGCAACTTCACAACTCTAACCTGAGTTGTGTTCCAACAGTTTACGGGCACTATCAAGCCTACACCTTTCAGTTTGTGGGTATCGAAAAAACCTGACTTACAGTTTCCGGGTACTGTAAAACCTGACCACTCGAATTACACGCTTCGAGCAGACGTACCTTGACCAAACCTTTCTGGGTTTGGGTTTGGGTATGGGTTTTCCAACTATGAACGAGTTCTTACAATGAAGAACAAGAAGTATGATGAACTCGTTCAAACTAGGCTTAAGATATTTCTATTCTAATCTATTCTGTCTATGACTGAATATGTGAACAACAAAGAACACAGCTGACTGGCTGGGTGTTCTTGAAAGATTTGGCTTTGAAGCTCGTTGTTCATTTTTCTGTTTTCTCTTTTATTTCTTCAGTCGTCTCGCCAGCCTTTTTTCTTCAATGGTGAGGAGATATATATAGGTGGAGATTCAAACTATCCGTTGGAAGAGAGCCGTTTGAATCTTACCTACTCTCATTGACTTCTGGCCTTTTGCCTACGAAGTAGGTCTGCATCTGCAGAAGCTATTTCTTCTCTGATTTGACCGCGTCAGACAAGATCTTCTTACATCGGGATCTTGTCTTGGAGAAGGTCTTCGTCTTTGAGCTGCTAAGCGTCTCTGCTGTGTCTTCAGCGTCTTGGACTCTGCTGCATCTCGACTCTGAGCTGTGTCTTAGACCTGTGCTGTATCATTAACCTGAGTTGTGTCTTCAACCTGAGCTATGTCATTAACCTGAGATGTCTTAGACCTGAGCTGTGTCATTGACACTAAGATGAGTCTTTTACACTGAGCTGGGTCTTTGACACTGAGCTGGGTTTCCGTCACTGAGCTGGGTCTTGATATTGCTGGGTCTTTGACTCTGCTTGGTCTGCTCTGCTGAATTCCTCAGCTGTGTCCACTTAGTTGTGTCTTCTGCTATGTCTTCTGCTGTCTTCAGCGACTCTACTTGTAAACTTAGAAACTCTATAAGCTCAAACAGGTGAGCTGAAAAATGCTTAGGCTTGTGCAATCATCTACTCGGTTGGGGTCAGCTGGGTTTTGGAATCAAATCAAAACTCTATTAATTTTTCCAACAGAAAATTTGTAAATGAAAATCTCTCTATGAATACTAAATAAATATATTTAATCAACATGTCTACATAGAATCCTTTTCATTTTTTATTTCATGTTTTTCTTAAAACTTCGATTAGTACTTTCTAGAAAATATATACATTGAATCAAATGTGGGATAGGTAGCTAAAGAAAAAAACAAAAAAACTTGAAGATGTAAACATATTTTTTTTCCGCATTTTGGCAAAGATTAGAGATATCGATTTAACATGAACTAATGAAACGGTTCAAATATACTTAAAAAGAATGATTTTTACTAATTTTAATTAATATTTTGTTTAGATTTTTATCGAGTAATTTTGCATAAACCAACGAGACGGTTCAAATAACATAGAAAAAATGATTTTTACTAATTTTAATTAATTTTACTTGGAGTGTTCATATTTTTATCGAGTATTACTCAACGGATTTAAGATGAATGTGTAACAAGTTTTAACAAATTTAAATTTTAAAAAAATACATAATGAATGAGTATATTCGATCCATTATCATTCCTAATAATAAATTTAGATACATGAAATAATTAATTTTTTAAGTTTGATTAATAATTAACGCAAATAATATCACAACTTTTAAATAAGTTATAAAATTATTTTTAAAATATATCCATATAAATTAAAACATAAAGTTATTTCCCGTCGAATTTCGACGGGCTACTTACTAGTTTGTCTAATTTTAATTCATATATATTCTAATTTTTATTTTTATTAATTAAAATTTTATTAATTTCATATTCTTGAAATATCACATGTTTATCTATTAATTACATCTCATATTTATCTATCCCTCTATTTAATTAATTTCTTCTATTATACATATTAAAATAATAACAATATCGAATGCATTCTTATAAATTCTTATTTTATACATTCTTAATTCATATATAATAATCTATAGAAAATTTGTATAAAAATCTCTCTATGAAGACTAAATAAATATATTTAATCAATATATCTATATAGAATCCTTTTTGTTTTTCATTCATGTTTTTCTAAAAACTTCGATTAGTGCTTTCTAGAAAATATATACATTGAATCAAATGTGGGATAGGTAGCTAAAGAAAAGAAAAACTTAAAGATGTAAACATATTTTTTTCCGTATTTTGGCAAAGATTAGAGATATCGATTTAACATGAACTAACGAAACGGTTCAAATATACTTAAAAAGAAGGATTTTTACTAATTTTAATTAATATTAAATTATTTAGATTTTTATCGAGTATTTAGCATAAACCAACGAAACAGTTCAAATAACATAGAAAGAAGGATTTTTACTAATTTTAATTAATATTACTTTGAAGATGTAAATATTTTTTTCCTGAATTTTGGCAAAGATTAGAGATATTGATTTAGCATGAACCAACGAGACGGTTCAAATATACTTATAAAGAAGAATTTTTACAAATTTTAATTAATATTAACTTTGTTTAGATTTTTATCGAGTAATTTAACATAAACCAACGAAACGGTTCAAATAACATAGAAAGAAGGATTTTTACTAATTTTAATTAATTTTACTTGGAGTGTTCATATTTTTTCGAGTATTACTCAACAAATTTGAGACGCGTATGTACAGTAAAGTCACTATTTTAACTGAGATTAGGACGAACGTGTAGAAAAATTCTAAACAAATTTAAATTTAGAAAATACATAATAAATGAGTATACCCGATCCATCGTCATTCCTAATAATAAATTTAGATACGTGAAATAAAATTAATTTTCTAAGTTTGATTAATAATTAACGCGAACAATATCACAACTTTTAAATAAGATATAAAATTATTTTTAAAATATATACACGTAAATTAAAACATAAAGTTATTTCCCGTCGAGTCTTGACGGGCTACTTACTAGTGTAGATATAATATGACAATCATATTATCTAATTAAAAGCACTCTTTTTTTCAAACATCATAACATCACAGCTAGCCACACAAAAAGAAGTAGAGTGAAATACTAGTGACAATAAAAGAAGAGAGGTTGAAATTTCATCTGATCTTCTTATAGTGATACTAACTTCTATCATTTCAGTTAGTCAACAATTTCAATCACAATCATTTGAAATGTTTTATAGTTCAGAAATCAGACAGAGAGAGAGAGAATGTTGCAGAATTTGTATGAGCTTTTTTGCAGAAGAGTAGTAGTACTACACCTGTGTAGAATGAAGATTTTCATTGTAATAGTAGAGAGGCAGCAGCAAGCCACCCTTGATTCATCTTCTCTGGAAGTTGAGAACTTTGACAGAAACGGCGAAAACTCCGAAAAATAGGAGGCTGAATGCAACAAGCACAGCAACCGACACTCCAAGCATCCCCGACTCAAAACCATAATGCACATTGATGAAGTCCTTCACACTGCCCTCAAAATCCTGTCCTATGATTCTCGTCTCCACGTCGCCTAGTTGGGACGTGATGATGCCACGTAGGGTCCACGCCATCGGACAGATATAGTAGAACCATATCCACCATCTAGGGATGCTCTGGATGACAATCATCCACCAATATTATTAGGAGTGAGAAAGCAGATGAGGTAATAATTCTGCATGCATTATGCATACTTACTGGTTTTGGAACGAGGAAGCCGGAGAGGAGATTCCATAGAGAGTAAAACAAGGAGGCAACAACAGAAGCAAAGCTCTGGTTGGGAGTAAGTCCAACAACCATCATTCCGTAGAAGGTGAAGTATGTGAAGGTCAGAAACATGAACAAGAGGTACATAAAAAATTTGCCTGCACCACATGAATTAAGTATCAAATTAATATCAGTATTTTTTTTATCCTCACATTTTTTTAAGATGTAAAGAATCAACGGCTAAATAGAATGAGAATCAACGATTTACCTGCTGTCCTTTCGAAGTTTATCATGAAGTATGTAATGATTCCATAGACTATAGTCTGTGCCAGAATATATGGAATCTCCACAATGCCCTGCAGTTGAGATTAGATTGTCTGTGATCACAGATTACCAGAAACTTAGCTTCAAAAAATTCTCTTCACATTGTTTTCACAGTATCCCCTTAACAGATATGAGGGTAATCAAGTTCTATATATATCATTTTGAATGTGATTATGCATTCTGAAATTAGGCCATACAAGTAGTTCTTTACAGTTTCATCTACTGATAGATGATATTATAAACGTGATTTATTTATTGAGAATCAAACTCCATTGGCTGAAACATATTATTGCAGAGTTAAACTAGGTATGAGAGAGCATTAAACCTGGGCAAATGCAAAAGGAAATGGAGAGTACATTCCAGCAGCTTTCTCTCTGTAGAAAACTGTCCTCTCTATAGCTACTACCGGTTGTACGGAAGATGAGTTATTGACCCCAAGAAACATGACAGAAGCATATAGAGCGCCCATCACAACCATCAAGTTTTCACTTGAGTCTCTGCAGAAACATTTAGAGAACTATTAGAATATAATAGCCACGCACGATTTGTATAGTGCAAAAATAAAAATACAGTCCCAGTGGGGATGGCCTGGTGGTGGAGTGGTTGCCTGTTGACCAATAGATCAGAGGTTCGAGTACTCTCGGCCACAAAAAAATCCTAGGTGGGGTGTGTGAGTATTAATATTTGTAATGATATTCAAAAAAATAAAAAAAAAAAATACAATCTTGTCATTTTTCAATGATGCTTAGAGTGATATTATACATTTCAAAAGAGATGGATGCCCCTCTTTGCTCTTATGCCTAGGAATAAGCATGCATGTCAATCTCAAACATTTTTCACATTGATCAACAGAAGTACAATTTAAGATGACAATGATCAACATGCATACACTACACATGAAAGCACATCATGAATATTTTAGTCCATCAATGGAATTCTTAAAAGGGCAGAAATAGATGTAGCAGTTGTATCAAACTTGGCCTTCTTAAACACCCTGGATCAACCGCTTGTGGAAATAATACATGAAAGGGCATTTACATCTCATATAAACTATGAAAGTGCATTTCCTACAGAAAGTTGTGATCATAGAGAGGTTCATTTTCATCAGTTATGTACAGTTTTTTTTCTTCTTTCTGATAGGATGTAAAATTTGATGTACTTTCATCACTAAAATAGCTTTATAGTAAAGAGCACTCGCCTTTTTGAACCGACATCCCAAAATACAGTGCCAATAATAATAGCACTTAATGTTGTAAAGAACATTCTCACAGCATTATATGCAGGACTCCTCCAGTAGACAAGGTGTTGCTTCGAGAGGCATATTCTGAATTGAGAAAATACATCTTTGGAATATATTGAATTAAATTTCAGAGGTTTTGAGTTTTCAAGTGGAATACTGAGACTCTGAATGGAAGCTTCGACGTCCCTATATTAAAAATCAAGCAAACTTTTGTTCAATTTCCAGAGAGTTGAAATAGATTTTCATAGATAATGGAAAGCATAAATATGGCACAACAATGTATTATTTTTCATCAAATCAAAAGAATACTATACCGATACTGCTGTGAGTTTTGATATATGACAGCAAAGTCTTGATGAATCCTCTCTTCAACAGCAGGTGAGCTTATCTCAAGCATCCAAGTTGCTGGGTTGTAACCATCAGGTATTGGAGGAACTCCGCTTATACCCTGCGCAATAAAAGAAAGAAGAAACGACGAAGCACAAGTAAGAGAAAATAATTGGCTCTCAGAAATACTGAATACTCCGGATGATAATAGACAAAGATTTACCTGAAAATAGTTGATCATGGTTTGTGATTTCTCACCAAGCTTACCACCGTAGATCATTCTCCCTCCTCGCTTCATAAGAAGCAGCTGCAATATTTATTACCATCAATCAGTTTACTATGTGATAAAATGCATTTATATTATTTGTTTCTTGAACTACAAACCTCATCGAATGCTTCAAATATCTCAATACTTGGTTGGTGTATGGTGCAAACTACAGTTCTTCCAGTATCAACTGTATTTCGAACTGTCCTCATGACAATAGCTGCTGCTCTTGCATCAAGCCCAGATGTAGGTTCATCCATAAAGATTATTGATGGATTAGCAACGAGCTCTACTGCAATTGTAAGACGTTTTCTTTGTTCCGTGGATAGACCTGTACTCCCTGGCAATCCTACCAAAGCATGCCTCAAGGAGTCCAGCTCCACTAACTGCATCACCTCTTCAACAAAATCCTGGAAAAAAAAAATTATTATAATGAAGCAAAAGAAAAGGGTAACAATATATAAGAATCTTAAAGTTGTCAGCATCTCACTTCTCTTTGTCTTTCATTCACTTCCTTTGGAAGCCGAAGAAATGAAGAAAACCACAGAGACTCCATAACTGTCACCTGGGGAGAATGTATATCGCTTTGTTCAACATAACCTGATATTCTGGCAAAAGTTCTTTGTTCCTTGGGGTAACCAGAAATTCTAATATCGCCTTCTATATACCCGCCAGTCTTCCTACCAGCAAGAACATCCATTAACGTTGTCTTCCCTGCTCCACTTGATCCCATTAGTGCTGTGAGAACTCCAGGTGAGAATACTCCACTGACATTAGACAAGAGTTGCAATCTTGTTTCTGTTATTCCTTGTGAACTCATTTCCTAGAAACTCAGATGCACATATAATATAATTCGATCATGATTTGCAAGTAGAAATACAGTGGTTATCACATGAGATTGCTTAAAGAACTACCTTGGGCATATCAACAAAGTAGTTGACATTATGGAACGTTAAGATTAATGGTTTAAACGGTAGAATCATTCCTTTCGTTTTTATTCCATCATTGCCTGATGTCGTATTAGGTCTGCTATTCTCAGCTTGGCCTGCCAAAAGTCGGTTTTGATGATAATTAGCACACACTTTTTAAGGTTAGTGCATAACTTAGTAAATCAATGAGCTTTAAGAATGTACCACTGGTTGCTGAATGTTCTTCTGAAGGGACAATTGTCTGTGATTTTCGAATAGCTGTTAAAAATTCAAACGGCTGAGCTTTTGCTTCAATAAAATGTACAAGAAAACCATGGACCCTATCTAGATCAATTACAGATTTTCCTTCAATTCGAATAACTCACCAACAATGACATAACTATCCAGAAAGTTAGCTGATCGTGCCTTGAGTAAACCATAAATGCAACTCAGATACTTGCTTGCCCGATTTCTCATGTGCATATTTCTTATCAACAAGAGAATGACAACTCAAACTTAGTCTACTTGTCCTAGACTTGGCCTAATTTAGAACCTCAATGAATATCAGAAGAGTCCAGTAACTTACGATTAAGAAAAGAAAGTGCTGCTGTCACTGTAATGTTGAAAAACAAAGCATATCCTAGTAAAACACCGACTCCGAGCCAATACCAATAACCATCACTCGGCAAACTATGAATCTGCAGAATCTTATTTCCAAGAGTGGTGTTTCCAGCTGACCTCTGTGATATCGAATTCAATATAAAATATTTATCAGCAAGCAAGAAAATATACATCATTTTCTATTTGGACTCTGCCGCTGATTATATGATATCATTGCAAGATCTCACCTCCATCCATCTTTTAGCAGTAAACTCGTTAACTGAAATTGCTCGCTGACCGTAAGATAGAGGAGACACCCAGAATGCCCAGATCCACCATGGTTTAATCATCTCTGAGATAGAAGGTTGTCACCAAGTATAAAACAAACAGAGAGTTGTTTATGATGAGAGAAAAATGATTACCTTTTGGTAGAATAAATCCACCTAACAAAAAGATTATCAATAATGCAGCTGACCCAAAAGTATTAGCAATGATCATATCTCTTGCCAAAGCAGCCATTGTCCTGAAGAGTCCCAATGCCATTTGGTGCACAGAGAAGAGTATAAACATATAACGGAAATACCTGAAACATATAAGATGACTGAGTGAGCTTTGGTAATTGAATTGTTAGGCCATGAAAATCTAAAAGTCCACAGAATAAACCTTCCAGCTTCAGGAGCAAATCCTACTGTATAGTAGACTACGCCAGACCATACTATAGCTTCAACCACAGAGTAAGGCAGGCGAAGTATGAAACTAGGTAGAGACCATGCCCATGCAGGATGGAAAAGATTATCTCTCTGCTTGTAGAACACTGGAAGTCTAAAAATCATAAGAGGCAGCTCAGAAAATCCATTGAACATCATATGCACCAGGCCGAAGAACAAGCATGAAAGATAAAGCTCGCCATTTTTCACATCAGTAGGATGCAGTCTCGTTCGAAGAAACATTGTACATGTCACGAGTCCTACAAAGGCAACCTGTAAACATTTGTGAGTAAATAACTAACCATAAATCATAAAAAGTTTAAGACAACTGAGAAATACCTGGCACGTTCTGAAGATGTATAGAGCACGATGTCTTTTTATCAGAAGTAACTCTCTGGAAAAACATGCTTTAAAGAGCTCCATTCTTGGTACGGCATACTTTTCTCTAGACAGACTTGAAGGGTGATTTTGAGATTTGTCATATGGATGGGAGAGGAAAGACGCCACGTTTTGGCCATATCTCGAATTCTTAAACTCTTCAGCTATTTTTGAAACCGGAATAAACTCATATGGTTTGGAACGATCACCCCAGTACTGGGCCTGATCCTTTCTTGATGTTACCTGGATATTTATAGTAAACTTTGAAATCTCTGTAAAAATCAGTTGACCAGAGACAAAGGGAAGAGTTTACCTCTTGCAGAAAATCAGCAATACTCTTACGAGGAGGTAATAGAAAACCAAGTGACTGGAAAAACTCAATAACTTGTTCACGAGGTCCTTGGTATACAAGGTATCCTTCAGAGAGTAGTATGAGATCATCAAAAAGCTCAAAAGTCTCTGGAGCTGGCTGAAGGAGAGCCATCAGTACTGTTCCTTCCATAAAATGAACAAAATTTCTTGTACATTTGACAATTTGGAATGTTGTAGAACTATCAAGTCCTGTTGATATTTCATCCATAAAAAGTGTTTTCCGTGGCCCAACCACCATCTCTCCTGTATACAGCAAGATTAATGTATCTCCCAACATGATCATGTATGAGAGGGAGATCTCACCAGTTGTAACTCTCTTTCTTTGTCCCCCGGAAACACCCCTGAGCATGTCATTACCAACAAGAGTATCTGAACATACATCTAGACCAAGAATCTTGAGGATGTAGTCAGTTGACACACTGTGTTTCTTACCACCAACAGATGATGCCTGAGCAATCGATTATCAGCTATCTTAAAGAATAGATGACACGGGAATGAGTGACAGTCACTACAATCGAGCTATTTGAAAAGTCACCTTCATATAAGCATCTATCTCTGGGCGAGGATGTATTTTTTTTTCCCTCTCGAGATGAGTAAGATCCTTCATATATCCTGTCGAACAATGCAATTTAGAAATGCATGAATGGACATTTTAATGAATTCTACTCAATCTAACTTGATGAAAAGTCAAGATGTTAGCAGTTTAACTAATTGACACAGAAAAACAAATTGCACATAGAAAAAGTTTTAAGAAAAAAACTAGATGAACAGATAATGCACACCTGAAAATCCTTCACTTGAACCTTGGCATCTAGCAGCGAAGTCTAGTGTTTCTCTTACAGTTAGCTCGGGGATGTGACTATCTGTCTGGCTTATATAAGCAGACGCCCTTTGAACAAAGAAATCATCGAACTTATGACCATTGTACGTGATGGTCCCACTTTTCTGAAACCAAAAGAGTTGCATCAAAACTCGTATATGAGTTCAATTTTCTAGTGAAAAGTATATACATTGCATCTAATAAAGTTTCATAGGTGAACCCTTCAAACGGTCTTCACAACAAGACAATCATATATAGTCGAAGGAGGAATAAAGCAGGATGCGTATACTTTGAGGCATTCTCACGTCAGTTTCATCTAGCGACTACTATTATTCTATATTTGAGAATACCTTAATTGGAAGCTTTACTAAGATGTATACATGAACGACTACACAGGCAACAACACAAGGAAGTCAGACTTATGCCTAAAGACCACTTTTGCTGAGTCCAGTTGCTTTCATCAAACGAGATACAAAATATATGCAGTTGAACTTGTGGTACTGATTCACCAGCTTATACTTGCCTTGAGGCCACTCTGAAGTTTCCCTGCTAGAGCCATAAGTAAGGTGGACTTTCCAGAACCTGGAGGGCCCAAAAGCAGAGTCATCCTAGAAACAGACGATAAGCATAAGCAGCTTTTAATGCAATATACCAAAAAAGGTGCACATTGCCAATTTCATATTTTACTAGATCACACTGATGTATCATACTTATGTGTGTGTTTTTTTATAAATTAATCGAGTTCATAGAAAAAGTAACATGCTTCAAAATGTAAGGAAACATACATATTACAAACACATAGATACCAAAATTTTAAGGCATCTCTAAATACACATTGCATTCCTCCAATCAAGTGAATCCTAGCGAGGTCAAACAACATAGGCCACGCGGAACTTCCTACAAACATGCATGCTATTTCATACATCTGATTGAGAAAAACACATTTCAAATTTATTTTACATTGAAAATCATAAATCCATATTTAATAAAATACAATATAGACGAAATAGCAAATAAGATACATCGACATTATTTTCAAAGTAAATTTATTCTCTCATGGATTAAATTGGCCAAATTGTGTAAGACAATGCTTACCTTCCCGGTTGTATAACACCATTGATGTTCTTCAGGATGGTTAATTTATGTCTCTCGGGTTTACATATTCGCAGTTTAGTCAGTAGATGCTGCACTAAACAAAAATGCCATTGCATTTTGTTATTACACAGTTGGAAAAGTAATAACATTAATAATAACAGCGTGGAAATTGCTTATTGCTCAATAAACAGCATGTCACTAGTAGAAGATATTTCATCTTGTATTCCAATAAACACTACCTATACATACATATATACAAGTCGGGATGGATATTCATGTGTGAGGAAACGACAATCACATCCGCACATGAAGAGTTCAATAAGAAAAATTAAACGGTAAATATTTCACTAAATATAACATTTAGAAGACCGAATGGTTGAAATTCCTTACCTCAAGCGTATCACGAGTGTAATTCACCAAAGTAGGAAGGGCTCTGGAACCTATTTGAACTTTGGCAGTGATCTCCAGGTTCTCAAATCGAACTTCAATTTTCGGAATTTTCAAACCAACACTAGATTAAAAAAGTAAGTGAAATCAAATAGAATCAATTAAGCGCCACATTAAAAACAGTCACAGCTGTACATCAAAAAATTTAAAATCAATCAAATAACTACGTAATTTGCAGATAATTCCTCACTTATCGAGGCGATTTTTTATGCCAGAGAGTAGTTTGAAATTGTCCTGATCGGTGGTGTCGAGCGCTCTCCTAACCAGAAGCTCGCGATCGAACCGATCGAGCTTCCTAACGTCGATGTCGTCGGTGCTGTCTCCGCCGCCGTCGAGCTCCTCCGGCGTGCGCGTCAGTGAAGCGGTATTTGAACGTTTTTGCGATGGAAGCCGCTCGATCGCCGCCCGTCGCAGCTCCGCCTCGTCCCCGGCTACCGACTCAGCATTAGATGGCCGAGGAAATGAGCTATCCGCCTCAAACTCGACGTCGAGCTGGAAATACTCGCTTCCGTTCGATGCCGCCATTCTCGAATCAATTAATTCATAAAAATCGAAGATGAGCACAGATCAAACTGAAAATCGTAGATCACGATATACGATGAAGAAATATTCAGAAAAAACATCTGCATCACGACTGAATTATGCAGATCTCGCGAGGGGGAGAGTGTGCATGTGTGTGTGAGAGAGTTTGTTTTGAAGTTGCTTAGAAAGGAAAAACAAAAGTTCTCACGTATAAGGCTAACAGACCGCGAATTTTTGAAATACTGAAAAGACTAAATTGCCCCCAGTGTTTTGCTACTATTTGCATTTGTTTATTTGATCTTATAAACACGTGTATTTTACTTAGGCTCCGTTTGGTTTCTTAGACTAGATAATAGTGAGATATAATATGGGATAGATAAAGATTAAATCATGTCTGATAATAAGGTGTTTGGTTAGACTGACAATCTTTATACATGTCTCAAACAAATTTGTTCATTTACTAATATACCCTCCACCTCATCATACACAATGTTTCTATTTTCTCTTACATCATTATTCTTTTTCTCTCTCAACCGAAAAAAACTCCCCATTGCAAATCTTGCTCCCACATAAAACAAACAAATCTAAAATTCCCATTCTTCTTTCTTCTTTAATTCAAACAACTTCTCCAATTGCAAATTAAAAGTTTCTCACACATAAATTTGTTCCTGGAAGTCAATTATGAAACAAATCTCTATCTCCCTCTCAAAAGCTACGCCTCCTCGTTACCGCCATTGTCATCTCGCAACTCCATCATTATCATCACAAATTCTTCACCTCTTAAATTCTCGCAGTCACTGTCTCATCACGCCGCCGCCGCCACAATCGCACCATCATCTTCCGTCTTCTGCAACCTCGTTGCAGCGCCGTCTCACACAGCTGACAGCCCCACTTTTGCGCCACCATCATCGCTCATTCCTTTATCTTTTTCCGATCTACAACCGCGTCGCCGCCGCCATCAACACCCATCTCTCTCTTGTCCCCGATCTACAACTGTTGTTCCACAACCCCCCTAAACAACATTTGGGAGAGAGAGAAAATCGAGAGATGGAAGATGAGATGAAAAGATACAATTGATATGGACTTGTGGTGAAAGAGATGCGAGATAAAAGATAGTACATGACAGCAAATATGAAGGACAATTTGGTAATCTGGTCATGACAAAATTTGTCGCTGGGGGAGGCCTCCGACTTGAAGTCACGCGATGAATAACGGGCCAGGTAGTCATGGCATAAAGTAACGGGCTTCAGCATGTTTGGATCTTGGCAACCAAACATCATATTGTATTGTATATGGCCTATAGTCAGGCCATGTTGAAGCAACCGAACGGAGCCTTAGTGAACACATTTCACACATGCCTCAAATATTAAAGGCAAAACACACTCTTAGATTAAGATTATCCGCGACCACTAATGAAGGTGATCGCACGCAACATCACTACTTAATTACAGAAAATTTTATGAAATCGTTGTTTTATATGGTCGATTACGAAAAATCAAACGGTTCGTTTCTCTTTCATTTCAGCTAATGAAATGGAGACACTTGTCTCCTCCGCTTACATGTACTTCCATCACGGTAACTAAAGCACGAAGTAACTCGATTTCAATCTTTCAGCACAGATTCACTAATTGCGTGCCAATGGAGAGGGAAAAATCGTGGTATTGCAATTTTTTAATTTGAGTTGTAGTCCTTTTTCGTTAAAAAAATGTCACTAAAATTAATATTTACCATAGTTTACCAAGTCAAGATCTTAAACACAAAATGATCAGCATAGGATAACTATGAATGAAATTTACTTTATTTTACCTGGAAGTTCTTCATGAATCTTTTTCTTTTGCTTTACACATTCTGTTTCATCATGAATAAACATTGAGAGCATCCTGAATGATATTCACCATTGATAGAGAATTAACTGAAAATAAATGAATTACTTATTTTGATTAGGCATTATGCATTTATGCTAGAAGCTTTTTATATCACGTTTCCAAATTCCAATTAGGATATGATGTAGAATTCAATTAAATAATATTATTATATAAAGTCCCCCACGTCTACTAGAGCTGTCAAACATAGCCCACCCGCCCGAATTTAGGCAGGGCTGGATCATGTTTTTATAAGCACAAAAATGTCAGCCCGGTCAGACCATCCCGATCCCATGCATCGAGTCGATGGGCTTGGGCCGGTCCGACAGCCTCTTCGTTTGACACCTCTAATCATTACGTTACATTCTTCTATACACAGAATATCGAAAATAAGCACAAGAACAGAACATGTAGATGTTAAAAAGGTTTAGATTGCCACTTCATCCAAAGCCTAGCCAAAAAATCAGCATTTGCGCTTACCACCATGTACCTTAGACTTCACGTAACTCGTCTTCTTCTTCAAGCTCTTGGAGATGTATGCATCGTCATCACCACAGTCATCATCGAGCTTCTTTTTCCGTGATTTTTCACTCTTACCGCATGTAATGATCCTACTTTCATACCCTTCGTGCTTTAGCTCAGCATCATCTTGGGGCTTCCAGATGAAGATAGACCTAGCAAGGCCAAATCATGATGTAGCGCGATCAGCTAGGAGCACCGAGGAAATACAATGTGTAGAACGATACTAGGCACAAGAATTCTTTAGAGATAGCAAAGATGAACTGATATATATATAAATATACAGACCTGGAACTACCAGATGCCAAGACATCATCGCGTGGATGTAGCTTATTTACTGGACTGATTGTCGTAATATTTGGATCCATCACTTCAGCGACTAACTGACCGGTAGTAACGTCTATGAAATCTATGGGATGTAAGGCTACTCCATTGAAGTTTTCACTTATGTAACGCCCAACTACAGCGAGGGACTCTGAGACATCCTGCATAAAAGTGCAGCTTTTGTATTTTAATCATAATTTAGATTTAGATTTTAGACTAATATCAAGCTGTAAGGAACGCATTTGTCACCTTTGGATCCCATTCAGCTCGGAAAGGAGTCAAATGCCGGTTGAAATCCTGGCTGTGCACAATTTCTCGGCTTGGAGCGTCCAAATCTCCGAAGATGGAATCCCATACACGAATCCGGTTGTCCTGTGATGTGGTGAGTATTTTGCTACCACTTTGTGGGGAAAAATAGGCTGAATTAACGACACGCTTGTGTGGAAGATTATAAATATAAGAACCAGCTTCTAGTCGTCGAATGTCCCATATTCGAGCCTGAGGTATATATATAGACTATATAAGAATCCACATGAAGAAATTAATATAATACTACAAAAGGTAATGAATGAAGTGCATTTTTTTAGAAATATAAAGTTATCATGTCAAGCTAATGTAGCGATCACTTGTCAAAGACGAGAAAGGGTCTATTTCTCGTCATGGAAACACAGGAAAGTGGATAAAACAACTGAAAATTTGCTAGAGAAGCTTACGAAGTGATCGTTGCCACAACTTAAGAGGAGGTCTGGTTGAAGAGGATGACAGTGTAAACCAGTAACTTTGCTTCGTTTCTTGTGAATCAAAATAGGCTTTCCTGTCACATTGTTGGAGCGTGCATCCATCCTGTATATGCATTTAAAACAGTAAAGCCATATTAATTCCTAACTTGTTTAAGAAAAGAAAAGTTTGCAGATAAAGCTAGATCACATCAAATAACAGATAACTTGATGAATAAATCTCTAAATACAGATAAGAAAAGAGATGGAATGTTTATGACCGTATTAAGAAACTTTGATTAGTGTTCCTTGAAGAAGATTGACATATTGATGGATCTCTTCAAAAAAATATTCGACAGCAAGTACGTAACTATATGTGAGAAGGTTGCAGTGAAAGTGATACTAGTAGCATTGGCAGTGAATTAGCAAATATTTTCTTAAATCTTCTTCTTTCTTTTTTAGCCAATAATTTTACAAAATACATCCTCAAGAAGCTCAACAGGATATACGCACATATAGAGAAGCCCAAAATTATCTGCAGCGAGCAGAATTCCTTTGTCAGAGTTCAAATCGAGACCATATAGCATCCTCCAACTGCTGGCCCCCTAAAGGAAAACCATGTTACCCAATTAAATGAAATTCCATGAGCAGGTCGTGTATATAATGAGAGTAGCCAGAGAACTAAAACTTAGGAAAAAATAAAACTATGAGAAAGACGAGAATCATAATTTTAGTTAGTTTCTTTTCTTGTTATAGATTTGTGGTATAAAATTGGTGTTTATCTACTTTAAAAACATTTTAGCTGCTGGACGGCATTTTCCCCGAATAATATACAAAAGCTGCATAGTACAACTGTATTTCTTTAAAACACGATCTGGAGATACCTGCCATCCGTTAGGATTGAGGTTGACCAATGACAGTGAGATTCCAGTTTCTAAATCAGTGCTGCTGACTGTTCCATCTGAAGAGGCACCATAAACTGTTCCATCATTTGATGAATTAAACCTGTAGTAACATGATAGTCAACCATCCGTGTAATGATATTGTTCATGCACAAACATCATCACTCAATTATGAAAATCTAATGAAACCAGCGGAACTCACTTCATGTTATTCAATATGCAGCTATGTATGTTTCCATATACTATTCTCTCGTGCACTTTCTCATAATCCCAAATTCCAAGCTGTCCTTTCTATACCATATCCACATAAAGGTTTAATACCAGCTTTTCAATAAAATGTACTCAGAATTGAGAGTCATAAACTTAGAGAACTTAAAGAGCTAACCTTGTCACCAGATATAAGAATGTTGTTTTTCGTTGGGTGGAACTCCAAACATGTTATGCGTCTGCTATGATATCTAATTACTGCACAGTTCACTTTATTTGGGATCACAAATGCTGGCTTCATCTGTTCAGAGCAAAGTAATAAATATACTCAGCAACATGCAAGCCATAAATTGTCATGTAAAATTACTTTAATAATTAGAAGAGAGCAACCATACACATTAGTTGCATCAAATGAATAGTACTATGAGAATGATCAAATCTTTCAAACAACTCAAATTTCCTCATAAAATTCTTGAATATAGTAAGAAAATATTTTAACCACTCACTCGTCCACCAAAAACCACCCAAAAGGATCAAACTAAATCAGTTTTAATGGGGAAACAATTCTAATATTTTGAATTAAAATTATGCACACCATCAAACCAAGGCGTAAATCATCCAAAATGGAACTGACTTTTCAAACCTCAAAGCTCCAACTGAAATGGAACTGACTTTCCAAACTCAAGATATTGATAAGAAAACAACAAATAATGAACGATCAACAAAGAATCCGTATAACAATCTAGCCTTACTGATAAATTGAAAGGAGAAATCATAGTCACAAAATCAAATCACAGAATCTCAAACACACCAAAGACACACGATGCGGAGATCATGTGGAGATCATGCAGAGAAACATTACCGCAGGCACACGATGCCTAAGTTGGCGCTCAAAAACATATTCCAGCGAACTTCGTGACTTCTTCAAGGGTACGGGCGAAACCCCAAACTCAGTAGCCACTCTGTGCGGGCAAGTCATCGTGGTATGCCCTTAAATTCAAATCAAATGGAAAAAATCCCCCTTTTTTAGCTCATTGCACCACGGAATGAAAATGATCATCGAACAAACAATAGCATCAAAGATAAGTAACCGATTTCACACACAAATAACACATTCTAAAACAAAACAGAACCAAAAAAGAAGGAAAAATACAAGATTCCCAACATGAATTACCAGGCATTTTGCAAAGGAAACATGGCTTCATTGGGCAGTCAATGTAGGTGGCACCCCGAAACCCGGCTTCATGACCCGGTTCCTTACACACCTAAACAACAATACAACACAAAAATTCTCATGAATTTTGCACACAGACACGCACTAAACGAACCAAAAACTGCACACACACACACGCACACGCACACACACATCTCCAGAAACCACAAGTTCCACTATCCATAAACACAACCACACACATATACACGCTGAAAACGTGCGAAACCGTCATGGTTCACCACCATCTGACGCATATACAATATTTCCAGCAGAAAATTACCAAAAATTGGAAGGAAAATCAATGAAAACAAGAAAAAAATGTTTACTTTGCAAACTTTCTTGAGGCTAATAGTGATGAACTCTCTTGGCTTCTTCTCCTCTACTCGCTTCTCGTCCGACGCCTCTCCGGCGTCGTTTTGGACTTCATCATCCACATCTTCTTCTTCGTCGTCTTGCTCTTCTTCTTCCTCTGAACTTTCTTCGGTATCAGAGTCTCTCTCAATAACAACGTTCGGGAACGACATGCCCCTCTTCTGCGGCGCCATTTTCAAAACTCGCAGCGAAATTACAGAATGAGGAAAAAAAAGAAATAAACAAACGGCGAAGTTTGTGAAATTTCCGACTCTTGACCGACTTTGGAGACAAAAAGGCACTTTTGGTGCTGTATTTACGAAAATATCCTTAGATAACTTTGGACTTTGGACATTAAAGTGCTAACTGCTAAGTAGGTTTATGTGTATCTTGAGATTTCAATTCTTAAAGGGTTAATGTCGTGTAAATCCCTCAACTTTCAACAAATTCTGATTTTGCTCTTCAGCTATAGATTCTGCCTCTAAATTCCCCAACTTTCAATTTATTCTGATTTTGCCTTCATCCTTGAATTCGCCCAAATTGACTGCTTACATGGCAGCCGGATATCCTAGTTGGCAGCCGGAATATCCTAGTTTGTTACTTAACCAAACGACGTCGTTTTTGGTGAAATAAGAAGATGGTCCTCAGAATTTATATTTGGGTGAGAATTTATGAGATGCAGTGGGAGTTCTTCCATGGCTTCTTCATGGAGTTCGTGTGTATTCTCAGCCAAGATTGTGCAATCATGAAATCCATGTTGCGCGTGGTGAAGACTTCGCCAAGTTCTTCTTTTTCATGTCCTTGACTTCGTTTATACTCCCGTTTTGTTGGTTTGAAAAAACCTGCTGCTGAAACTGCTCGACAGTTTGGTGCACGCCAAGTGTTTGTAAAATTGTCAAGCTAGAAGAACATCTTGCAAAATTAAATATCAAAACGGCGTTGATGGATCTAGGGTTTGCGAAAGTAGCTAAAAGAGACAATAACACGATGACACAAGGATTTACGTGGTTCGATCGATGTGATCTACGTTCACGGGAGAGAATATAGAGAGTTTTTATTATGCTTGAGAGTACAATGAGTATTCCCCCCCTACACCTCTAATCCTGCATCTATTTATAAGCCTTGAATTAAGCCCTAATCCTTCTAGGGATCGAACTCCTTATACATATCTAGTTTCTTAATACATGCATATCCGATTCCCGTTCGTAGTAGAATTCTATCTTCTCCCCAAGTAGGGCTTCGTTACTTGGTCTTCAATGCAGATGTTGACTTTGTTTGGGCCGAACTCCGTGGGCCGAGCTTTAATATATTGGCCCCAAATAGCCTTAGGTCGGGCCCAGGATAAGGCCGGTACTATCACATCCCCCCCCCAAAAAAGTAAAGAAGACATGTAGACGCAGACTACGAGGTCGAATTATTCGAGGTGATTGATCGCGCAAATCACCTGTACGAGCTGAATTACCGAGCTTATGTGTCGAGCTGAAGTAGCAGGGGGAACAGGAGGAGCGATCTGAATATCAGCGACCTTGTTAAGTTGGGTCGGTAGGTCAATTTACACGGCCCAGACCCGATGTAGAAGGCGGGAAAAGTAATGGGCTATTTGAATTTTGTTGAGGGACGGTATATATTCCTAGAAAGGCAGGCCTACGTTCACACGTGTCAGATGCAATAGCGGGATTGAAATGTATATTCACAGAAGTTGAAACGTTTCTTCCCCTATCACATTATTTCACGTCCGCCGTCGTTAGCAGAAAAAGCACCTGCACAGAAAAGTTTTCTTCTTCCACAAAAATCTCCAATTTATTGTTCCTGTACCACCGGTGTTCCCTCCGTTGTTCCTCTGCGCCCAGTTGTAAATCACCTACCGGAGCATTTACCTTCGTTATTAACAAGTAAGTATGGCTTCTTATTCTCAGTCTAGTAGTAGTGGTAGCGAATCGCCGCCGGCAGTAGGCTTGAGTAGAAGTGTGGATTTTAGGGTTTTTTCATTAGGGTCTGCTACTCCTTCTGTGGAAACGTTAACAGTGCCCCCGTGTGCGAAGGGAAAAGTGGCTGATTACCCCTCAATCTTAAACGAATCTAGGATTAGGTTTCTTGCCAAAACGTATAATTTCCCTAGCGATGCTGAATTAATAGAGCCTCGCCCAGAGGATAGGGCTTGCTCTCCCCCGATGGGATTTGTGACTATTTATGAGGACAGCATGCACGCTGGTCTGCGACTACCCCTCCCTGAGTCTTACTCCGAGCTCCAGAAAAAACTTGGCTTAGCGTTAGGGCAGATAATGCCAAACTCGTTTAGGCAATTCACCGATTTGGAAGTGGCAGCGGTGGATAAGGGTTACCGAATATCCGCCGAGCTCATTCACGAGCTCTTTGTCTTCAAAAAGGCGGGGGGCTGGTATTACGCTGCAGCCCGGACTGAGTTCAAGGGGCGAACTCAAAATAAAGTGGACAAGTGGCACCAGAAATTTTTCTTTTGCCGCCACAGTAGGTTCATCGACCTGATTTGGAGGCTAGAAAAGCCTTGCGAGTGGGTAATAGAAGAGGTCGATAAGGACTTGGAGTCCGCTGTGAAAGCGATGAGGGATCACGGTCCCTTTGAGGTGAGCTATAATGAAGACTTCATAGCTGAAGCGGGGTTGAGCCCGTATGAGCCCCAAAGTATGGTGGATCCGGCGACGGGTGAGGCCCCGCTAGTGCTATTAGGATTGTTGCTCTGTGTTTATTTATCGTCCTAACTCTTCTCTTGATTTGTATCGCAGTGAAGTTCGGGAAGATAAAGGGAGCTGATGGCAAGGCCGCAGCTCGTGGGGGTAAGAGGCCGAGGTCGTCTGGTCGATCTGCTTCCTCATCTGATCAGGTTCAGCGAGCTGAGGTGAGAGATCCTCGAGCGACAGATGTTCGCTTTCCTTCCCCCACACCACCTCAGAAACGAGCGAGGGTCGGGGACCAAGTCGAGGTGGACATCATCGACGTTACGGGAAGTGACGCGAGCCCAGTAGCTCATTCGAACAAGCTGGCTGGTCTGCCTTTCCCCGAGGTAAGGACTTAGTGATTTCATGTCATAAGTTTCCTTAAGTCTCGCCTGTGTATCTAACTGCATTCCTTCTTTCAGGGCCTCGATATGTTCGTAAGTTGGCTGAAGAACAGCGTCGGAGAGATGTCCTCGAAGCACGAGGACGAGAAAAGCCGATACTCCGAAAAACTGATGTCGGCTATTGCCCAGGCGAAGAAAGCTGAGGCCGAGCTGATGAAGGCTGAAGAGGGCAGGAAGGCTGCCAAGTCCGAGTTGGTTGCTCAGCTCGCGAGGGCCGAGGCGGAGGCCGAGAAAGCTCGGAGGCTTGAGTCCGAGCTGATTGCGGCCAAGGACCGGGAGGTCAACCTTGCGGCTAGCCAAGGTGAGCTCCTCCGGGCCTTCACAAAGAGGTTCCTGTTGTCGGAGAGTTTCTCCGAGCTTGCCAATGACCTGGCCATGCTTATCAACGGGAACTTCGCCGTGGCTGCTTTGGAGCAGGCTGCCAAGGACTTCCCCGACCTGGACGTATCCAAGTACGGCTTCGAGCGGCAAGGAGATGAAGCCCTCCCTTCTCGGTACGCCAGGGTGGTCCGAGATCACCTCGGCCAGTTTCCCATCCTGGAAAATCTTGCCGGCTCGTCCACGCTTCTATCTGTCGAGCATATTGCTGACTGCTCGGTAGATCGGGACCTCGACCTGGACGCTACTTTCGATTCCCTTCGCGACGAGGAAGAAGAAGGCGAGGGCCCGGAAGAGGAAGTGGAGGAGGAGCGGGAGGCTGGGGCTGGTGAAGATCCGGCCGCTGACAAGGACTTGGATGGTTCCCCCTCCGAGCGACCCACGCCTCAGGACAAGGAGGTCGGCGATGTTTAGTTTAGTTGTGGTTGTTTTTTTTTGTTTTTATTTTATTGTATATCTGTACTGAACATCTTCGAATCAATGAACTTGTTTTCTTCTTCTTGAGTGTAGAGCTTGGATTCTGTCGGTATTTCTACTTTGCGCATACAAATGGCTCTCCTTTCTCAAGACCTGGTTGACCAACGGTCCATTGCTCAGCAATGGAAGGAGAAATGCCGCCGAGCTGAGGAACTTTTAGGCAAAAAGTGTACTCTGCTGAAATCCCAAGAAGCCGAGCTGACGGGATGGCAGATGAAGTTCGAGGCACTTTGTGAGGAGGTCGAAGTCAAGCGGCTCGCTTTTCAAGAGAGTACCGACTTGCTTCAGGCTAAGCTTCTTCAGGCTGAGGAGGAGTTGGAAGTTGCCCGAGGTCGAGCTGGCCGCGTTCCCAAAGATTACGAGAAGATCGCCGAGGAGCATGCCGAGTATGAAGATATTATCCATCGCGGTGGTGGTATCACCATATCCGAGGCGGAATTAAAGACGAAAGAGGACTTGGAACAATATCTTGCGCTGAAGGAAGCACTCGGGTCCGAGTCTTTTGGGCTCCAGGGTGCTTTTGAGATGCTGAAGGAGAGTGCGGGCAGGTATAAGTGTATTTTGGACCGCCGACCTAAGTTACGGGCGCTTCTGGCATCTGGTGCGGGTGCAGACCTTCCTTCTTCTGTTCGGACAATGCCTGCTCGTGAGGTGAAAACGGCTTCGTGGGGACATCAGGTCGGTCCGAGCCAAGGTAGGCGAGCTGTTGGTCGCGGTTCGGCTACCCCGCGAGGTCGAAGTTTTCCTGCTGGAAGAAGTCGAGGTCGGGGACGAGGTCGAATCTCGATTGATGATCTCCTGGGGGCTTCCTCATTTGAGGAAGATTGGCTTAGCTTTAGCAAGAAACACCCTTCCTCATAGATTAGCTCGATTGCGCCTGTAATTTATGTACACACAAACTTTTCCAAGAGTTAGAAATAAAAGTGTATATATTGGGTTTTGAACTTTCCTGTTTTTCGTGAAGATTGCTTCCTTGTTTATTTGCGTGTGGCACCCTTTTAGTGAGTTGAACTCGGGCTTCTTTGTGTTGACGAGGGAACCATGGTTCGGACCTCGTATTTTATCCTCCCGGGGGAACTTGGTTCCGACCCCAGTTGAGAACTAATTATCCTTAGGAGGGAGTTTGACTCGGACCTCGTGGGATCTTCCTTTTTGGAGGGAGACGAGCTCGGACCTCGGAAAGGGTTTCCTTTGCGCATTATAGGATATTATTACCCCATGTCGGGTCATTACTGATCACGCAAGGGAACCGTAGTTCGACCTTATGAGGGGATTTTTGATGTTATGGACACTTCGTATAAGCAAATCAAAAGACTCAAGATGCAAGATAAAAATGAAATTTTATTAAAAAGGACCAAAAACAAAGTAAAAAGAGTTTTGACGAGCTCGTTAAAAACAAAACATTAAAGACAAAAAAGAAAACCTAAGACTCTATATGCAAGATTTTGCTGCTTATACGAAGAATCTCTTTAGATGGGCGATGTGCCACGTTCTGGGTATTAGTTCGCCCGAAAGATAGGCGATTTTGTAAGCTCCTTTGCCGAGGACTTCGTGTACTCTGTAGGGTCCTTCCCACGTAGCTTCGAGCTTGCCGAGCTTCTCTGAGAGGCTTATCTCATTGTTTCGAAGCACAAGATCACCGACCTGGAACTGTTGGGGTTTAACCCTTTGGTTGTAATACCGAGCCATCTGCTGTTTGTACCGAGCTTCTTTTATGCTGGCTTGTTCCCTTTTTTTCTCCAATAAGTCTAGGTCGGTTCGGCGCTGCTCTTCGTTAGCTTCGGCGGAGAAATTGATAGTTCGGGACTGGGTGCTCCGATCTCGACAGGTATGACTGCTTCTAACCCGTATACTAAACGGTACGGGGTTTCTCCCGTTGGAGTTCGGTGTGTAGTCCGGTAGGACCACAGGACGTTTTGGAGATTGTGGATCCACTCCGTTTTCTCCTTCTCTAGGCGGGCCTTGAGTCCGTTCACTATTCTCCTGTTGGTGACTTCGGTCTGGCCATTAGTTTGAGGTCGGTTTACCGAGGTGAACTTTTGCTGGATATTGAGTCCTTCACAAAATTCTCGGAATTCTCTACTCGTAAATTGCATTCCATTATCCGAGATGAGGACTCTTGGTACTCCGAACCGGCATACGATGTTTTTCCAGATGAAGTCAACGGCTTTCTCACTTGTGACTTTTGTGGAAGGTTCAGCTTCTACCCACTTGGTGAAGTAGTCGACGGCGACTATTAGAAACCGCTTTTGCTTAGGTGCCGGGTAGAAAGGCCCTACAATGTCAATGCCCCACTCCATAAATGGCCACGGACTTTGAATAGTAGAGAGGTCGGTCTGGGGTAGTCTTGTCACTCTGGCATACAACTGGCATTTTAGGCACTTCTTCACGAACTCTTCCGCATCTTTTGCCATTGTTGGCCAATAGTACCCCCATCGCATGATTTTCTGAGCTAGCACCCGAGCTCCAATGTGGCTTCCGCACGATCCTGTGTGTACTTCATTTAATATGTAGTCTGCTTCCTTTGGTCCAATACATCTTAGGAGAGGCTGTAAGTATGACTTTCGATAGAGGACCCTTCCCTCGAGGACGTACTGCGTGGATCTAGCTAAAATTTTTCTAGCCTCCGTCTTGTCCTCGGGTACTTCCCCGTTCTCCAAGCATCTTATTAGGGGGGTCATCCAATTTGGGTCGTCCTCTATGATCGCATTGACTTCTGCCTCTTCTATACTCCTGTTTCGGACTTCTTCCACTAGCGTCGAGCTGGTCGGGGAGTTCGCCAGCTTGCTTAGCTCGTCAGCTCGGGTATTTTGGCTTCTGGGAATGCGAACTATTTTGAAGAACTGGAAAGACCGTTCAAGGAGCTTGACCTTCTCCAGGTACTTCTTCAGCTTCTCACTTTTCGCCTCGTATTTCCCTAACACATGGTTGACCACGACTTGGGAATCACAATGGGCTTGGACAGCTCGGGCCTGGAGGGTTTGGGCGAGACGCAGTCCGGCAATGAGAGCTTCATATTCCGCCTCGTTATTCGTAGTGGAGAACTCGAATCGCAGCGAATATGTTAATTCCTTTTTCTCTGGGCTGATAAGGAGTATGCCGGCTCCACTTCCTTTCTTTCCTGAAGCTCCATCCACGTACATCTCCCAGCAGTCTGGGGATGTCTTCTCTGGGACTTCCTGGAGTTCGGTTTTGGCTTTGATTTCTTTTGGTTCCTCGAGGTCCTTATACTGAGCTTCTACAAGGAAGTCTGCCAGAGCCTGCCCTTTTATAGCTCGACGGGGACCGAACGATATAGAATGCTCTCCTAGCTCGATTGCCCATTTCGCAATCCTTCCTGAAGCTTCCGGTTTAGTAAGAACTTGCCGAAGTGGTAGATCAGTCAAAACTTGTATTGGGTGAGCTTGGAAGTAGGGTTTTAGACGCCGAGCTGCGTTTATCAGGGCTAGGGCGAACTTCTCAAGAGGCTGATACCTCGTCTCTGGGTCTTTGAGAACTCGGCTGACGAAGTACACCGGTAGCTGCCGATCTCCTTCATCTCGGACCAACACTGCACTTATTGCTTCCTTCGAGGCCGCGAGGTACAGAGAGAGGGGTTCTTCCTTTTGGGGGACTGACAAGGTTGGTAAGTTCCCGAGGTGGCGCTTGAGCCCCTCCAAGGCTAGCTCGTGCTCTCGTCCCCATCCAAATTCCGGTGCTTTCTTGAGAATTTTGAAGAATGGGAGCTGTTTCTCGGCAGCCTTGGAGAGGAAACGACTTAGCGCGGTTATGCACCCTGTCAACCTATGCACTTCGCGGATAGTCCGGGGTACCTTCATCTCCTGCACGGCTCTAATCTTCAGCGGGTTGGCTTTGAGACCTTCTGGCGAGATCCAGCACCCTAAGAATTTTCCAGATCGCAAGTTGAAAGTGCACTTCTTTGGGTTCAGCTTGAGGTTCGCCTGCCTTAGTATGTTGAGCGTAGTTCGTAGGTCGCTTACCGCCGAAGCCTCTTCTTTACTCTTGACGACAATGTCGTCTACGTATACTTCGACAATCTTGCCGATATGATCTCGGAAGAGGAAATCGACCATTCGCTGGTATGTCACCCCGGCATTCTTTAACCCGAAGAGCATATATTTGAATGCAAAGATCCCGAAGCTTGTTGCGAAAGCTGTCATGATCGCATCCCCTTCATCCATTAGAACCTGATAGTATCCTTTGTAGAGATCGAGAAAGCAGAATACTTCGTGTCCCACCAAGGATTCGATCTTTTCATCGATGTTGGGGAGAGGATAGCAGTCTTTCGGGCAAGCTTTATTGAGGTCGGTGTAATCTACACACATCCTCCACTCTCCTTCTTCTTTCTTTACCACTACTGGATTAGATAGCCAAATCAGGTACTTGACTTCAAACAGAAGCCCTGCTTTCAACCATTGCTGCACCTCGTTGTAGATAACTTGATTTCGTTCGGCAGCAAATGATCGCCGTTTCTGCTTGACCGGGGTCGAGTTCGGGTTAATGTTAAGCTTATGCGTAATGATTTCCGACGACACCCCCGTCATGTCTGTTGGAGACCAGGCGAAGACGTCTTGATATTCCCTTAGGAGCTGGATTACTTGCATGCGTGTTTGAGGTCCCCCTGCAAAGCCGACCTTGACGACTTTCGCTGGATCTGTTTCGGATAGGGGAACCTGTTCCGCCGAGGTGTCTGGGGTCGACGTCGTTTCTTCCAGCTCCTTGGGATACTTTGATTGCTACGCCTGGGGTTGACCTCGGAGAGCAACCTGCATGCACTCCTTGGCCTTTATCTGGTCACCTCGGACGGTAAGGATTCCAGCCGAGGTCGGAATCTTTAACAGCAGGTGGTAGGGCGAAATGATGGCCCTGACTGCATTCAGCCAATTCCGACCCAGTATGATGTTGTAGGGGGAGTTCGCTTTAACCACATAGAACTGAATCAGTTTATTGACGTTGGTCGGCGGGCTGCCAATGGCAACATCGAGCGCGATGGTCCCTTCAGGTCGCGTCTCTTGCTGCGTAAAGCTCTTGAGGGGCAGGGGTGTGGAGTTCACCCGAGCTGGGTCGAGGCCCATTCTATCCAAGCAGTGTTGGAAGATGATACTCACGCTGGCCCCACCATCGATGAATACGCGATGGACCATCTTGTTGGCCACTCCGACCTGTATCACCAGGGCGTCATTGTGTGGCATAGCTGTAGGTACAGGATCGTCCTCAGAGAATGTGACGGTTTCTCCCTTCTTGAACCTCTTCTTCATTTGCTCCTCCCCCGATGGGACTGGTGGTCTGGGAGCTTCTGCCTTTAACTTAGTCTTTGTCATACCTGGGGGTAGTCCGGTGATGGTAGAGACCACTCCGTCGTACTGGGGTGCGTCGTACTGAGGGTCGTCATCATCCTCGTCTTGATCGACCTTAGCTCGCTTACTGTTTGGGGCACAGCGACCCTGTCCTCCTTTCCGTTTTCCTTTCCTATTTTTCTTCCCCCCGGCTTCGTATCTCTTCAGAGTTCCCTCCTGGGCCAACCTCTCTATCTGTTCCGCGAGGTCGCGGCAATCCTCCGTGCGGTGCCCATGGTCGTCATGGAAGAAGCAGTGCTTGTTTCTGTCCCGAGGTTTAGACCCCGACATAGGACGTGGTTTAGTGAACCAGTCCTCGTGGAGTGCGAAAATCTCGGCATTCGTTTTCACAAAAGGAGGTCATTGGGATAGTTCTGGTCCCACCCGAGGTCCAAGCCGGGACTGGATAGGTCCTGATCCAAGCCGGGACTGGATTGGCCCTCTTTGGAGGCGCTCGTGAGCACTTCTCCGATCACGATCATTCCATCCTCGATCCCCTTCAGTTCTCCTTTTCTCGGTCTCTTCTCGCTTCAATCGGTCCGCATCTTGGCCATCAGCGAACTGGTATACGATCCTCCACATCTCCTGGGCTGTTTTTGTGTTTTTCGATAAGGCTCCAGATCCGGTGATAGGTTGATGTTCGATCGGCTTCCTCGTAACTTGGCCACTGTGCTCGAAACAAAGTTTCGTTTAATTCTTTTTTTTTGATCTTTCAGAGTTAGTATCCTATCAAATCTTAAAGCATCTAATATTTCTTTTTCTTTTATTGATCCAATCTTTCCGTATGGATCTATTTCCTTTTATTTTATATGAAATTGATCCTGTTTAGCGAGCTCTTGATTTAGGGACCCGGAAGCAACCCCATTTCGGAAGGCCGAGATGAGGAAGACATCGTCGATTTTATCGACCTTCAAGCTTTCCTGCATGAATCTGGAAGTGTACTCCCTTATAGATTCTTTGTCCTTTTGCTTTACCGATAGGAGGTAGGCTGTGTCTCGGCGAGCCTGAACCTTTGTATGGAATCTTTGCTTGAAGATTTTTTCCAAATAGGTCCAGGACCCCACGCTGCCAGTGGGGAGGCTGTCAAACCAAGCTCGGGCATAATCGATCAGCATCTCGGGGAATAGCTTGCACATGTGTTCCTCCCTGAGACCCTGGTTGTGCATGCTGTACCGGAAACGCGTTAGGAAGTTAAGGGGGTCATCCAGCCCATTGTAGGCCGGAATGTTTGGCAACTTGCACACCGTAGGGAGTTTGGTGTCAAGCAGCTCGTCGGTGAACGGGCTGACAAGTCGGGCTGGTTCCTTTTCACGTCGGTGTTGATTTATCGGGGGACTGCGACTCTCGCTATAGCTCGGACTTCGGTGCCTTCTGGGGCTCCGAGGTCGCCTTTGGATATGATGTCGCCTGGGGCTACTCTGCGAGCTTGGACTCTGACGTCGAACTGAACCCCGCCGGGGATCGTGCCTCTCCTTTAGCTCCGGTTCCTGCCTCTCGGTGTAGCGAGGAGCTTTAGGCAGAGATTTTTGCGTGGAACTCTCCCTAGCCTCGGGTATGGGAGACATCCGGGTCGTCGCGAGAAAGCGTTTGAAACGCTCCTTGTTCGCTTTAGCGAATTCGGCTGCGGCGTAGGTGGTGGCAAGGTCAAAGTCTCTGGAGAGACCATCCTCCTTCAACTCGGATCCTTTCGGCTCCGACTCGTCGTTGATTTCTTCGATGTACCCTTCTGGGGTATCACCCGTTCTGAAGGACTGTCCGTTATGTGTCCTCCGATGCCGATTTTGCGCCGGGCTTCTCTGAGGGATGTACTCTAGCGCGGGCATCCCTTCGGAGGGATTTCCTTCTATCGGGTCCCTGGCGTGCCTCTCCTTTGGAACCGAACTGCCTTTCTGGCGATTCTCTTGGCTTATGGGGCAGCTTTCTACTTCGTTAGGATTCCCGCGTTGGCTTTGGGCCTCCCGCACGCTCTGTGATCGTGTTACCATCATAAATCAGCTACGAACGAACCGTTGATCTGTTTCCCACAGACGGCGCCAATGATGGATCTAGGGTTTGCGAAAGTAGCTAAAAGAGACCATAACACAATGACACAAGGATTTACGTGGTTCGATCGATGTGATCTACGTCCACGGGAGAGAATATATAGAGTTTTTATTATGCTTGAGAGTACAATGAGTATTCCCCCCCTACACCTCTAATCCTGCATCTATTTATAAGCCTTGAATTAAGCCCTAATCCTTCTAGGGATCGAACTCCTTATACATATCTAGTTTCTTAATACATGCATATCCAATTCCCGTTTGTAGTAGAATTCTATCTTCTCCCCAAGTAGGGCTTCGTTACTTGGTCTTCAAGGCAGATGTTGACTTTGTTTGGGCCGAACTCCGTGGGCCGAGCTTTAATATATAGGCCCCAAATAGCCTTAGGTCGGGCCCAGGATAAGGCCGGTACTATCAGGCGTGATTCGACCCAAGATGTGCTAGTCGTACAAACCGATATCCCGAAAAGGGTTTACATAGCTATCAATCGATGCGAGCCCACTCCGTATTAATAGATTGAGTTATGTATATCAACATTGTATATGAGAGCAGATCAGTTGCACTTGGATATGTCAGAATATACCATAAATTTGTCAAATTTTGCATAAATTGTCGATAGCAAAATAAATAGTGCACTGAACTTCCATTTACTATGTTATAGTTCCAACTCAAAATCATTCTAAAGAGCAATCAAATCAAAAGCTCTAATAATATACAGTCTTCAGAAATAATACCCAATAAATAGTTGACAAAAACACTTAATTAGAGCATTTTACACCTCGATGAACTTGCACGATACCTTGTGCAAAGAGAACACTTGCAAGCCTGATAGATATAAACTTTGCTTGCTTTAGAAACACTAGATTCAGCATCAAAATAAATTGCAGATTGTAAAAAAAGAACCAAAATAAATTGCATATTATAAAATCCAAGCCATAATTGGATTAAACCTTCCAAAAAGATATCTTAATGTGCATACAAAGCATTGCAAAAGGAAAAACAGTTTTAGGGATTTTGCACACATGTTTTCTTCCCTAAGCCAAAAATAAAGAGTGCTACTGTCATAGTTACAGCATCATCAGAAAAGATGGCAGAATCAAATTACTTCCTACTGTCCATCTACATTCCTACTTTCTTGTGTTGTGGCCACTTTAGTAACTACACTCTTCTGCCCTCCTGAAGACGATCCACCAGTCTTAGGCCTTGGCTTTTTGTATCTATTCATTTGATACACCTTCTTTAATGATGTAGATGGCTGCATATAGGAAATTTATGTTAGCAAAATATACCAACTATTTAAAACCAAAATAGAACTTTATTTATGACTCACTCGGAAGTATATATTGCCACTTCCCTCATATCTATAACCTCCAACTCTTTCTGATCTTGATGCAAGCTGTTTATCCTTCTTCTTTGATTGTAGTGCTGGTAAAATGGGTTTTGAAGGTCTTCCCCTCTTCCTCTGTTGTAAACATCAAACATTAGACAAATGAATATATGTACATATTTAATGCATATATATACCTTTTCAACAATTGGCTTCTCTACAGCATCATTCGTACAACCTCTTTGATTGTGCCCCTTCTGATGACATTTGCCACATGTTATTACCACACCATGCTTGCTCAATTTCTTGCCTTCTTCTCTTTCTTCAGAGCCCTGATCCTCTTTTTCCTTGGTCTTCCAGGCATTTTTGTTATTGATAGAGGCTTCACAGTTACACCAGTTACTTGTGGCCACATCTTATGGCCCCTTATAGGCTCAATACCAAATTCATAACCAGCTAGATATCTACTTACAGAATAATAATCATGAACAAACATAGCCGGATCTTTCTCCATGGACTGAATGGCAGAAATTGCATGTTTGCAAGGAATACCAGTCAGATCCCAGCCTCTACAAGAACACGAACATTGCCCTATATTCACAACAAACTTGTCTACTTCACAAGTAACCTCAAATTTGTTATACATAGCTAGATATGGGATGCAGTCTGCACTCTCTATTCTCAGCTTCTCTAATTGTTTCCTAATATTAGGGCAGATTGTATCCTTTCTCTCCATCACTCTCACTTTCTCTCTTACCATCACTCTGACCTGTCCCCTCACTATATTCTGCATCTTCACCATCATCAGGTTCATATTCTCCGCCCTAAAATCATACCCATCAACCTCATTTTGAGCTAAATCCTCCAATCTCTTACCACCATCAACAAATACATTTATTATTGGGCTAGTACTATCACCAACTAATGACAGCATATCAATTACACCCTTGTCATCTACTATCTCCCTATATGAATCAGTTTTAGGGATCTGGTACCATAACTTAGACCATGAAAGATACCCTAAGTTTTTTATTTTTCATCATCAAGATCAAGATAACCAAATCTATCTGAATCTAGCCCAAATTTGCTTACATAAGTACCCCCAATATAAAATGTTTGATTCTCAAAATATTCAAAACGACCACCATGATTAATGAAAAGGGCAAAATATGTACTGCATATTAACAAAAAAAAAAAAAAACGAATCATCGATGCTATAAGATATGTGTGTGTGTGCGCGCGTGCGCTACTCAAGCAGAACACAAAATTAAATATCAAAACCATTCAATCCAAACAATAGTGTCATCACATTACCTTTTTGCCATTAACCCAGCAGCTTGCGGCGCCCAACAAGTCTGTCCGAGAACTGTAGAACCAAAAGCGACAACACAGTCAACACTTCTATATTTTAAGAGCGAATCTCCAACAAGAATCGAAGATTCGTTCACAAAATTTCAAAGGTGAAAACGAGAGATACGCAAGAAATTGAGAATTTAGGTTTTTGAATAATGGGAAAATGGGACATACGCAATTGTTTTACTGGAAACGGTGGCGTTTGAAAAACCCTAATTTTAATGCTACTCATATGCCAGGCAAGTGCCACTTGGATTAAATTAAGCCACGTCATCAATTATCCAAATATGTCTTGGTCGGAAATAGTTGTCGGAGGCAAAATCAGAATAAATTGAAAGTTGGAGAATTTAGAAGCAGAATTTATAAATGAGGAGCAAAACTAGAATTTATTGAAAGTTGAATTTACAGGCCATTAACCCATTCTTAAATAATAAAAGTAAGAGAATTGATATGTTGAGCGACATAATGTGAGCGACATGTAAGCGGCACTCTATTTCCACTCTCCACATCAACCCAATTCCTTTTTTCTCGCATATGTTTCTTCTCTTCCCTTTTTTCTCTCTCTCTTAACCAATTCCATTTTTCTCACTGTTTTTTTTTCTCTTTATTTTTTTCTCCCATCTTCGTTTTTTTTTCCTACCAATCGCGGCTACCTAAACCTATAAGGGACATACCTGTGTTTGTCGATTTTTTCAAATGTAATGGATAGAACCCTGTAACAAGTTTTTGGCTTCTATTCTGACTTTTCAAGTTCGAGTTTGAGGCAGAGGGCTGTGTTTATTTCATGAGCCTTGTGAAGGAAAATTTAATGCACAAATTTTTATTTTTTAGGATTTATAAACACTAATTAATTAACCCTAATCGGAATCAGATGAATTGGGTAGAAGTGAACTCCATTGAGAGTATAAAATTACCGCAGAAGAAGGAAGAAGAAGCGTTGAAAAATTGGTAGGAGAGAGAAAATGAAATAGAGTAGAGAGAGAAAAGGAGGAGAGAGAGCGAAAAGGAGGATTAAAAATCTGACGTGGATGAGGCGCTCACAAAAACGCTCATATTTGGTGCTCAGCATATCAAAACGCAATATATATATATATATATATATATATATAGGGTTTAGGGTTATATATATATATATATATGGAAGAGATCATATGTAAAAGCCTTTTTCCCGTAAGAAATAAGAAGCAATCTGGACCATTGATCTTTGTAGATCTACGGTTGTCACTGACCGGTGCATTATAATTGAACATAGAATGCATTATCGTAACAATACATTGTAGTAAATAAAAAATGCATTATTATGACAGTGCATTGTAATAATACATAAAATACATTATTTTAGTACATAAAATGCATTATTATTATTTTTTACGGGAAAAGTATTGTATATGTGAAACAAACCCTATATATATATATATATATATATATATATATATATATATATATAAGAGATCATATGTAAAAGTTCCGCAAGAAATAAGAATCGATCTGGACCATTGATCTTCGTAGATCTACGGTTGTAATTGACCGGTACATTATAATTGAGCATGAAATGCATTATCGTAACAATGCATTGTAAGAAATAAAAAATGCATTATTATGACAGTGCATTGTAATACTCCCTCAGTCCACAATAAATTTGCCACAATTTCCTTTTTGGTCTGTCCACAAAAAATTTGCCACATCCATTTATAGTAATAGACCCCACACACCTCACTTACTTTTTCACTCACAACACAATTTAAAACTATATTAAAGTGGGACCCTTATTCCACTCACAATACAATCAACCAACAAATTATTAAAACCCGTGCCATCTACAATATGGCAAATTTATTGTGGACGGAGGGAGTAATATATAAAATATATTATTTTAGTACATAAAATACATTATTATTATTTTTTACGAGAAAAATATTTTGTATGTGAACCAACTCCTATATATATATATTTATCTCATACATTTAACAATAAAAGTAATAGCTTTTTTATAATTTATATATTTGAATGTAAAATATAACCCTTTCTTTTTACGGTAAAATGTAACCCATTTCAAGCACTGCAATTTTTACTTCAAAAAATTATAAGTATTACTTTTATGCGTTTTGATATGCTGAGCACCAAATATGAGCGTTTTTGTGAGCGCCTCATCCACGTCAGACTTTTAATCCTCCTTTTCGCTCTCTCTCTCTATATATATATCGTTGACAAATCTTTTATATTTCCTCCATGGTACGGGTGTGTTTTGTTTGCATGGAAACTAAATATATAGCCAACAATACAAGCGATCCTTTCATACCTATATTTGATTTTTCTTTATTTTAATTATCAACCCTTTGTATATTTGAAATAGTTGTTTTGTCTCATAAGAATCTAATGAATCACATTCTTATAATCTATTTTTTCTTGAAAAAAAATTTCGCTAATTGAGATTTTAAATCCAACAAATAGCGTGTTTCTTCGAGGACATTCAAGCGATAATAAATTTTGTCTATCTCGGCTCCAAATAAAAAAAATATCCAACAAATACAGTAAAAAACCTAAAATATAAATCTAGAAGGAAACGCTGAGCAAAAGAAGTTTCATATAGATTATTAATCAATAATTATCAGTTTGTTTTATCGAAGTATTTTAATGAAAAAATGTTGGTGGAAAATAAAAAATCGAAAATTACAGTTCGAACTTCGAAATTGTGGTCTTGAAAGCCGAGGGTATTATTGGCATTTGATTGTGTGACTTGGCGGGACATTACGTGGCAGTTTTTTAACCGATCGATGGTCGTTTTCCCTCGCGTCTTAAGTGATTCTATTTTCATTTTTCTCATCTTCACATTTTACTATTTTCTCGTGCAATTTTATTTAGGATTAATCGCCAAAAAATTAACAATCCCGACTTTAATTTTAAATATATTTTATAAATCATTTTTAATAATAACACCACTTGTCGATCCGCAGCAAACTAAACACGCATAAAAAAATTGATTATTGAAAAAATAGAGGACTTGGAATGATATTTATCCCTCGTTGCTCTAGTCTTGTCCGTCTCATTTTCTGATAAGCTTGATTGGTCCGACCTGATCGTTTCAACACTATAAATGTCCTTTTATGTTGGACTGGACTTACATTTTTGTTGCCTGATAGAGTTTCAAATCGAGCCAATCCAATTTTTGCCTATGGCATCTGGCCCAATCCGATCACTTTGCCAACTCTAAACAACAAAAACTAATTGGGTTTGTCCCACATGTAGTGTGCATTTCTAACTCTGCGAATTGGTTTGCATGTTTGTGCTTGATGTACTCCAGAAAGTAAAAGTACTAGCCATTAAAGTACTTTATCCATCCCAAGAATTTAATCTTAATTTTCTTATTTGATTTATCAGTCCCAACAAATTAATCTCATGCTCAAAATAGAAACTTCAATGCATAACAAATACCATCGACATAACTCATAAATTATTCTCTCTCTACCATCTCTCGTGATTTGATGAAAATACCCTCCAAAAAATTATTTTCTTTATCCAATTGTAAACATCCGTGTCATGGCTTAGGAACTCTAAGACTAAATTCTTGGGAGGGAGGGAGTATACTGCAGAGTATAATCTATATTGATATTGAGACTTAGAACAAATACACCAGACTGTTTTCTCAAGTGGTATTAATAAATATAGTATAACAACCAAGTACTATCTTTTACAAGCACATTCCAATCCCCCTGTTTCTAAATTCATACATCCTAAATTTATATACAGATCCACAACATGGATGGATCCATGAACACTCCATTCCATTTCATATATTCTAATTTTTTGCTCATTAAAAGGGGAATATCTAAACAATCAGGAGGATTCATGGCCGCTTGTGGATTGTGCTTCTGCAGTTCTGCTAGTTAGGGAGGGCCTCATGGTGACAAGAGCCGACTCGTTCGCCCCGGCTCTCAGAGCAACCTTCCCAGCTTCCAAGAACCTTCCAACTGCATCCTCAGCATACCTGTTAGCCATTCCTACGTTCATTTCTCTTCCTATGTCGGGATAGGAGTTGAGCATGTAGTCCCCGTTGATCTGTGATGCGAGCTGAATCAGTTCGAGTTGAAACTCTGAGAGTTTCTCGTCTTCCTTTGCTCCTTGTGGCCTTAGTGCCATCTTGACTTCTGGGAGTTTCTCTGCAGAATGATAGAAATTTCAAGATTGATCACAACCATGAAGGTATATCGCGATTTCCAGAGAATGCAAGTCAATTTCATGATAAAATGGTGTACAAGATAGGATCAACACAATGCAGATAAAATTTAGGCAAGTAGAAGTTCAATTTTGAGAACAGGCACTATCATATAAATACTGCAGGCCAGCCTCTCGGGATGTTTACTTTGGATGACAGCTCAGATTGGAAAAAGAAAAAAAAAAAAAGCTAATCCACTAAATACATTGATGGATTGAACAAGTTTGAGCTCATTCGATCATGCAATCTTTCAAATACTCAATTCTATCACTATATATTGTCAATCACTCAAAGTAAAAACTCTCTTATCAGTTTTCCTTCTTACTCTCATGATCACAACACATATTATTGCTAATCTAACCAATCTATGTCTAAAAGATTTTCAGAAACCACAAAAGCGTAAGCGAGTTGAAATACATGATGAGATAAGGGCAGACCTGGGCAATCTTCGCGAGGAGTATCACGCATGTAAAAGTATTTCTCAAAAGTTCCAGCCCATGCATCCCGTTTAGTCAAAAAGTTGGAGTTTTTTAGATTGAAAAGCTTCTTCACAGTAGCAGGTATTGAAGAGTGTTCATATTGTGAAGTTGGGGTTGGCCCACTCGGCTCATGAATCACTGCAAAAGAATCGCGAATCAGCCCAGAGATGACGCCATAAGATAATGGTATCTAAAGAGAAATAGAGGATACACCACTGAAATAAGAATTGCTCAGTTCATATACGAATCAGTCCTACATTTTATCAAAAACATGCATACTCAGAAGTAACTTATTCATCTTTTCATGAAAGCATGAAGGTTCATTCATCTAACAATTCAAAATCTTATATCATAACCAAACTCGAACAAGATTTAAAACAATTTTTCAACCCCACAATCTTCTTAGAGATGCATCTCAGTTCAACAAATAACATCTTAAATTCCAAATTCCCACATTAGGAGGAAGCATCTCATTCAGATAAAAAGAATTGTTTTTTTATTCTTTCCAGTTTTTTCCTAGTACATGTAAAATACTTTTTAACCTGAAACAGAGTAGCATTGGGATAAAACTGCATAAAAGACAATTTTTGTAACATGTTTTATCTAAACAACCAAGAATCACAAAAGCAAGCTCTCAAAATAAGGCTTCAATTGGTATAAACGCCTTAGGCAACACACGAGACACTCTATTCCAAATTGCGTCTCGTCTCATATTCTCATATCAGCCGCGCATGCCATGGGCACCAGATGATACCATAAGGCACACTTAGCATGAACTCATCATATTCGAGTACGAGATGAAACAGAAACACGTACCGTTTGCAGCATAGAATCCATACAAAACAAAAGGCATAACTAATCAAAAACACATTCATCAAACAAGGCAGTTAGTCCATCAAATCCAATTCTCAACCAAATCACAAACAGCAACAATAAATAAACACATCTCAAAAGCAATCCATAACTCCATACCAGATCCTTTCTGGATCCATGGTGAAATCAAGAGCGTAGGAACGCGAACGCCAAGCCTATGAAACTGGAAGTAATAAGGATCGGGTCCAATAATCCCATCCGGATTGGGCACTCCATCGACAGGCGTAGGCACGTGATCATAGAACCCGCCATGTTCATCGTACGTGATCAAAATCGCCATCTCCTTCCACTGCGGGCTCGCCCTCAGCGTCTCGTACACCTCCTTCACAAACTTCTGCCCCTCCGCCACGTCGTGCGACGGATGATCGTCGTTGGCCGGGAAGAGCGAGACGTCGAAGTAGCGCTGCTCGATCACCACGTAGTTCGGCAGCTTCCCCAACATAGCGTGGAGTTTGAACTTCAAAGCGTAGCTATGGAACTTCACGATGTTCTTCAGCTTCCTCAGAGACTTGAAAAACAGAGTGGCGGGGATATTCTGGTAATAAATCCCAAAATCGAGGTCATTTTCGTCCAACGAGTCGAAAATGGTCTTCTGCGGGAAGCCATGGATGAGGTCCTTCCTCACATTGCTGGAGGCGCCGTGGGAGGTGGCGGAGTGGACGTAGAACCGGTTCGGTTGAGTGGAGGCCGGAACCGACGCGAACCACCGGTCCATCACCGCGAACTGGTTCGCCAACTCGGTGTAGATCGGAACCAGCTCCGGTTTGAACCCGCTCATGACGGTTCTCGACATCCCCTCCACCCCCATGCTCTCCGCCTGCTGCACGAACCCGTCCATGGGGGCCGGGCTCGCTGACGTGTCGTTGCGCCCGAATATCTGCTCCCGGATCGCTTGAATCGAGTGACCCGGATCCGATTCGACGAAGACGGCGGAGTCGGAGACGGAGACGGACCGGGAGTTCGGGTCGGAGGCGTTAACCCGGTTGGACTCGGAGCCGCTGAGGCCGTCGATGTCGGGCCGGGCCTTCTTGAGCCAGCCGAGCATGTGGTCGAAGGAGCGGTTTTCCATCACCACCACCACGAAGGTTTTGATCGGGCCGTTGATTTTGTGCTTGGTTTTTTTAGGGAAGGGGAAGGGGAGAGAGAGGGAGGAGGAGAGGAGGAGATAGGTGAGGATGACGGCGGAGAGGTGGAGTCGCCGGAGGAACCCCATCTTTCCGGCGGCCGCAGACGGCGGAGGATTTTAGTGTGGATTACGAAGACTATGCGGAATTGCGGATTATATATAGAGAGAGAACTTAGAGAGAGATTACGAATGGAAGCATATGCTCAAGGCTGAAGGAATCACACCTTTTTCTGCTACAGAGTTGAAATTGAAATTTGTTTGACTGATCAATCTTGTTTTCTTTTCTTTTTAGAAGATTTTAATTTAAATAGTTAGTTTAGTTGGAGTTGAGTTGATTTGGAGAATAGAGGATGGGATAGATATTGAATCAAGATTTCTCTAATCACATATAAAATCTGTTAGTACTACTACTTGGACTTTGAGAAACAGTTGAGTTGTATTTTGTCTTGTCTTTTGGCTTTTAGAAGTAGTATTTATGTCAATTTCTTATCTATATATTTTTAGTAAGGTAATACTAACACCATTGCTATAAACTGCATTAATAAAATCGAACACACAAATATAGGATACTTTTATTAGTTGTTGCTAAAACTAATATTTCTTTTTATGGATGCACAAATTCTGATTTTTGAAAGTCGTAATATTGAACTTTATAATGCAATTTCGAAATGGGCAAAGATTTTTTGACATAATGTCTTGGACATAATTGGTTTTCTTTGTCTATATATTTTAAAAACCGGTTCTTCCAAAACCGGTTCCTTTATTTCCGGTTTTCTGGTTTACACATTTCTCTAATTTACACTTATGTAATTTTGAAATATTTTAATTATCATCATAATCTTAATTAGGTAAATATACAATTCTAGTAAAAATCGAAATATACATATTCTAATTTACATATTCTTGTTTACAATTACCAAACGAACATTTTAGTTTACTTTGTTTATGAATCAATTCTAGTAAAAATCGAAATATACATATTCTAATTTACATATTCTTGTTTCCTTTTTTTTTCCTACATATTATTTGATCCCTTACTTTGTTTACGATTTACTTTTGTCATTTTGCTAATTATCTTTTTTTTTTCTTTTTCTTTTTATGAATCAATTGCTTTGCCACTTATATATGTATATTCTTGCTAATTTTTTTCTCCGAATCAATTTCTTTGGCACATAATATGGAAATTATTCTATAATATATTACTTAAAAATCTTTGTGATTTCAAATCTTAGGATTTAATAACTTTTATCTTTTCATATCTTTAATTATTTTTTAGAGATATATTTTCATATCTATTATTATTCTCATCATATCTTTAATTATTTTTTAGAGATTATTTTTTAGAGATATATTTTCATATCATAATATCATTCTCATTTTTCAAAGTTAAGTAATAAGCATTTTTGGATCACTAATATAAGAATTTACGCCCTTTCATTTTTTGAGTTCCATTATAAGCATTTTTCGACTTTTTTTTAATAATTTTTTATTTCATTGTAGTTGGCTTCCTATTTTTTTATTTTTTATTTTTTTGATATAAAATAAGTCATTAATTCGAATAATACATAAAAATCGAAATTGCATCAAGATTAATATTTTTTTTATCATTTGTTAGTTTTTAGTGTGTGTAATTTTTTATGTCAATTTTTTCATACTTTTTTCGATTTTTTTAATAATTTTTTTATTTTATTGTAGTTGGCTTCCTTTTTTTATTATTGTCGAATAATAGATAAAAAACGAAATTCAATAAAGATTAATATAAATGATTTTATTTTGATTTAGTTGCTTAATTGTAGCATGATTTTATGAAATAATTATGGATATGTTAGAAATTAATTATAGAATATATAGATATGATTTGATTTTCCAAATTTCAAATCAATCATGTAATATATCCCTTAATTAGCGCTAAGGATAATAGAGTAATTGCAAAAATCCTATTAATTAATTCAATTAATTCGAAAATTTTAAATTTACTTAAATACCCCCATTATGTCTAGGACATTATGTCCCATTATCACTACTCTTTTGAAAATATAATTATTGATAGAAAATTATTTATGCAGTTAAAATAGATAATTAACGAATCTGGAGGGGATTGCACTTGAACCTTGTCTCTCTTGTAAGGATGAGGATAATATAATGTTTTATTCTGAGCGCCACATAAAAAGATTAAACTTCAAAACCACAAAAAAAAAAAAAAAATTAGTAAATGAATTAATTAATAGTAATATTATCAAGCAATAAAAGAGATTCTTTTGAATTTTGTAATTTCTTAACTAAAACCAATATATGCATTACAATTAAATTTATAAGAGTTACTTATTAAAATACACTTATAGTTCTTGTGTTTAAAGAAAATGTTGTTTTTCTTAATTACTGCACTAGTTGTATTTGCCAATTCTTATTTATGTTCAACAGCTAATTGGCATTATTCATTATCGAACATTTAATTGTGGAAAAGGATTGTGCTTAAATAGAGTTTTTCTTTTTTTCCCTTTTTCTTTTTATGTATTAACAACAACTGGTAGATCAAAAAATTTGGACAGAAAAATGCAAGTGTAACTCTTTATAAAAAAAATTGTAATTTCAGTATATAGAAAGAGAAGTGATATTTTGCTCACATATCGTAAATATTGCTTACGTTTTGCTCATACTAATATTATTCTATATTTGCGACCATCGTCTATTAACCTAGAGGGTGGTGGTTAATGATTTAGCCATTCCATCCACCAATGCAACAAAAAAAAAAAAACTTAAATTCATAATATTCATGAGTATTTTTGTTTTTAACAAAGCACGTGATTACTCTTAAGATAACGAGTAAAAAATCGAACTATTCAGAACACACCCATCTCGTTAAAATTGGAATGTTCTTACTTGACACGAATTTCAATAGGAATCGTCACTGCATCAACTAAATCACTCGGACCCACTGAAGACGTTATTCACAAGGCATGAAAATACACCACCATAATTTATACATACTCCACATTTCCCTCTTTGCAAAGTAATCTTTAAAGTGCCATTTTTAAACAACCTTCATCCCACTCGTTCAGTTCTTGAGCTTTCTGGTAATTTGAGCAACATACTTACCTTGATGAAAGGCTTGCTGTAGCTCGAGCTCTGTCGGCTGGCGGGACCCGTCGGCGGCATAAGTTCCCGCACCGTAAGGAGACCCACCGCGCACTTGCTCCATCTCGAACATCCCACCACCGAACGTGTAGCCGAGAGGGACGAATATCATGCCGTGATGAGCTAGTTGTGTTATGGCTGTCAATCTGCAGGCAGTGATCAAGGTAAGAATCACCTCAGCCAAACATTTTCGACTGTTATTATGATCATAGGATTTCTCAAAACAAATTGATCGACAATGTGTCTAAATTATGTGTTCATTGAGTTTCCGATGATTCTAGTTCGTTTTAGAGGGAGTTTACTTTGGGTGATAGCTTAGATAGATAGAAATAATATAGGCTTTTCCACCACATACTTTGGTGGATTGAACAGTTCTGAACCTTCAAATACTCGGTCATATTATTGTCTATCTAATCCTTCAAAGTACGTTTCTGATCTAACTATGCAGAAAAGCAATAAGACGAACACGAGGAATAACATAACTAGTTCAACTCAATGATCAATGACCTATTTCAATACAAAATAATTGCATAATGTTGCTAAATCATTGTAGCATCAAACTACAACATTCACATTGTTCCCATCCAAGTGATTTTATCAATATTAAGTTTCAATCAGCATAGATTTTGCATTAGAATTCACAAATGTGACAGTGAGCCATCAAGAAAGCTTCAAGCAACTAGCAAAACAAGGGCGAATCAAAATTGTCGAAACAGATCAAGAAGAAGAGAAAAAGTTTACGCTGTAAGTTCCTGTCCGCCTCCATGGAAGCCCGTGCTCCAGAAGATTCCAGCCGGTTTCCCAGCAAGAGCTTGGGAAGCCCATATGTTGCCCGTGGCATCAAAGAAGGCTTTGAACTGCGCTGCCATTACCCCGAAACGAGAAGGAGACCCGAAGACGAAACCATCAGCCTCCACCAGCTGTTGAGGCCTAATCTCAGGCACATCATCTGCTTGTTCAGGAGCTTTCATCTTCTCTAAAACGGTGTTAGAAAGCGTTTCGGGTACCTAATTCCAAAGAACGTCAGCAATAAAACACTAAGGGGGCGTTTACTTTGTGTGATAGGATAGATTGATAAAACATAAGATTGACTAAATGAAGAATTAGATGATCAAACAAATTCAAAAGTAATCAATCTATCAAAGTAAACGGTGGATTAACCTATACTATTTTTATCTATCTATCCTATTACCCAAAGTAAACACCTCCTAAGGGGGCGATGATAAATTAGATTGACAATACACAGGATTGAGTTTTTGAAAGACTACAATACATCAAATTATGAGGTGGATTAGTCTATATTTTTCTAGCTATCTAAGCTATCACCCAAAGTAAAACACCCACAGAGAGAATATCGGAGTTTTCGCTCAACCTACAAACACTGATGGATTCCTTCTTTCTACTAATAACTTCTAGAATAAAAATGTTACATCAAGAATATTGATCATTGTCCCTTCGGAGGCATCCGAGCGGTAAACCTCTTATGTGTTACGACAAAGGTCGAGGGTTCAATCCTCACCGCTCCCCTTCTCCCAACTCAAAAAAAATATATTGATCATAAATAACAGTCAGAAATCAACTAATCAAACCACTATAAAAGTGGGATTTGGATTCTAAACTTGATAATCTGGAGCTATGATCAATCAGTGCAGAAAAGTTGGAATTTTGAAATTGCAATTGGAATCAATTATCAAAAATCAAATAAATTGAATCAGATTATATAACAAGAAATCAGCCATTTCTACAACTGAAGCTCCAATCAAAGAAAAGAAATGAAGAAACTAACCCGCCAAAGTGTAGCTTCAACATCAGGAACTGTATTAGCACCCCTCTGTATTTCTCTTGCCATAGTCTCAACATGTCCGTACAGAGAGTAATACCTAAAATATAAAGAGTTAAAACAAAAACCATGAAAAAGTGTATTTATCTATCCCTAAAATGATCGACATAATATATTCTAATTTTTTTCTATCTTTTAAAAGATCAAGGTGAACATTTACATTCTTGTCTTATACTTACACAATATAAACCTTGGTAACTGCCATTATCCACCTCTTGAAGTCAAAACAAAAATCAATCTGGAAACCTGAGATGACAACAGAATCAAACTTTAGAGACTTTAGAGAGAGAGAGGGAGATGGGAGTTGATGATTATTAACACCTAATCAAGAAAACCAGTCAAAACGTGAACAGAACCAGAGTAAAATAGCAACAAGGGCTTATAATGATTCAAGAAACAAGATTTTTGAACACCCTTTTTGAAAGAAGAAACGAAAAATTTAATCTTTGTGGTCCTCAATTTTATGTACGTCCCCGTTTGGAGTAATCTGATCAGAAGGCAGAAAAAAGAAAGTAGAATATTTGCCAAATTCTGCTATTGTTTTATAGTGTCTTAGAAATATTCTTTAGATTTAAGACAAATGTCCCTATATTGCGGATGTGTGGATAATTTGTGGTTTAAGATAAGGTTGGCTTCGTTCGTATTTTGCTGTGTTAATACACGCAACACTACAAACAAATATGTGGATTACTAATTTTGATTAACGAGAGATAAAATCTGTTGATAATTACCTACTCGACTCGTACTATGATCAAGTTTAACGATGGATTTTCTCTATGTCGTGAAATTATGAATTAATTGTCGGAGATAACACGATATTTCCCGAATTTAAAATTTACACAAAACTTTATGAAGTTGCATTTACAACACCATTTCTCAAATTTTATTTTAATTAAAACATTCCGAAGTTTTTTTCAGTAATAAAACTAAGTTATTTCATTAGTGTAAATTCGAAATAGACAAATATACAGTGTAATAAAAAAAGAGTGTGAACCACATTTGATAGTAAATTGGAGGATTATAAATTGAAACACCAATAATTGATTATTCTCCTGCAGTCAGCATTGTAATAATTGATAACCAATAATTGATTATTCTCATGCAGTGGTTACATTAACATAATTTTCATACCAACCACAATTGTGTATTATACCTAACCCATACGCAAGCAATTCATTTTGAGGGGCTAACTAACTTTATAAAACACACATACACATACACAGAGAGAACCCAACTCCTAAATTTCGTACTGAATTGAAGATTTCTAGAACATAATTAATCCCAAACTATCTTCTACATCTACAACTTGCAGTATAATACTATAATATATAAAACAAAAAGAGAGAAGGAAGCCAACCCCTATATGTCTTGGATTTCTACATCTAGGCTAGCAACAATGTCCTATGGGATTATGGGGGATAGAGCAGGAAACTGAAGAACGTTACTTTTCGACGAATGATGACTCTGCAAGATCGATGGCACGAGCAAGAGCAGCGGCCTTGTTCTCGCACTCCCTCTGCTCATCAGCAGGATCACTGTCTGCAACGATACCGGCCCCAGCTTGGAGATGGGCAACCCAGTCTCTGCGCTTCTCGCTGTCCTTGTACGAGTACATAGTGTCATACCGCATGTTGGTTGGGAATACGATGGTTCTCAAAGCTAAGGCAATATCCATATCTCCAGAGAAAGAAATGCCACCGAAACCACCACTGTAGGGCCCACGTCTCGTCACTTCTAGTTCATCAATCAATTCCATAGCTTTTACCTGCACATCAGTGTGGTTCCACAGAGTCTTTATGTTAAGTATGAAAAACAGAAATAATCCTTCACTGGAGAAAAAGGAATGTGCCTCCAGTCCAATTAATCTAAGAGGCGAACAATCATTAAGGACTATGGCATTACATTACTTCAGTTTATTCCAAATGATGCACAAATTAGTGGAAAAATCAAGAGCAACCACGCAAGAGTCAGAGACTGAGAGAGAGAGAGAGGGGGGCGGGGGGGGGGGGTGTCGGTAGAAGAAAATTGTAAGCACAACCTTAGGGGCTCCACTGACTGTTCCAACAGGCAACGCTGCACGGAGAGCATCCCAGCTGGTCAAATTAGGTAGCAGCTCACCAGTTACCTTCAAAACCAATATGAATCAAGAAAAGAAAAGACAAAAAAAATCAGTGCAATGCAAACATTATTTTAGATGCTATTTCTAGTTAGTAACTTCGGAGCATAAACTAAAAAACTTCCAAGTTCCAATAATATAATATGTGAAGTTTTACATAGAGCTGAATATGCAAGGAAGTTTCCTTCTTTTTCTTAATAGAGAAAGAAGCTATTGAATGAGGAGTGTCTCAAGTAACAAATACATACAGTGGAACTGATGTGCATGACATGGGAATAGCGTTCAATATTCATCAGTTTTTCAACCTTGACGGAGCCAGATTTCGACACCTGCAATGCCATAGTTAATTGTGGTGGAGTAAAGAAATACATGCTCAAGTATCAACAATGGAACTCCATATATAATCCCACATTCTGGCACCAGAAAACGAGTTTCTTTATCCCAATTCTTAAATTCATCAAATAATTACTCCACTGTGCTAATATTATTTCGATGTCCATTCCAAACTACCCTTGAAAATGCCTTTGCTCAAGAAGAATTAAGATCTAATTAAAATAATTTAGTAGACCAAGCTAGTGGATATGTGTGTTAAAAATAAATCTCTCAGCCTATGATAACAACCTTTCAAGCAATATAGTCTACATAAAATATACTGCAAATAGCACGTTTTCGTAATGCATAATTCGCGTATAAAAGTTATTAATCAAACAACAATAGTAGGCATAGATGCGAACAACCTTTCCAACATCATTCCTTCCCAAGTCAACAAGCATAATGTGTTCTGCACACTGTTTTTCGTCATGCAAAAGCTGATTTTGCAGCATATAATCTTCCTTTACTGTCTTGCCTCTCCGGATAGTTCCAGCCAGAGGTCGATTAGTGACTACACCCTGTTATGAAGAAAAAGAAGCAGAAAATAAACAGAATGATGTCAAAGACAGTAATTACGTAAGAGAGAATGCTAGAAAGCCATAAAAAATCTCATAAGATGATAATCAAACAATTCGAATCCATAGTATAAAATGTTCTTGGGGAAGCTATGGACTAAGATGTGACAATTAAGTGCAAGTCAAAACAAGACACTAGGGAGGACAAGTTACTACTTAGAATGTGCTGCATGCTCTTCCTTAGAGCTTTTAGATTCTTTACTTTGTCAGTGAAACATCCGAAACCAAACTTTTCATCTTAAGACAGCAATTGCACATTAGACCACACATCCTCTTCCGTATAAAAGTAATTGATGAACCCACCTTAAGGACTATATTACCAAGGGACCCTACCAAAGCCATATAGACTCTTATTGGTTTTACTACAGTTACAGGTGAAGCTAGTTACCAATTAACATTCATCAACTCTTGACAAAATTTAGTAGACAACAGTGCAAAAAGGATATCCAACACTTGATTGCTTCTGTGTATGAAGCTATTTGATTGCTTCTGTGTATGAAGCTATTAGCTCCTTTCACTGATTTGTTGTGTTATTTTATCAATTTTTCACATTACTGATATTCGTACGTGTGCATACAAAAATAAATGCATATGAAGCAATTTGATATCACAAAGTTTAGTATTTTATCTCCAAGAACAGCATAACCAAACAGTATATCTTAAAAATCACTACATAAAAAAACAACATAGCATAGTGTCTTCCAGAATAGAAACTGGATGATTTTGCATTGGAAAATACTTTACAACGATACAAACAGTTACTTCTTCTAGCTTTGCACACTTACACAGAATTTAATTTCAAGGCTTTGGGATTGTAACTTTGCAAAAAGGCAGAGTAATGGATCGTATAAAAACATAGCTTCTTGTTATTTTTTGAAAAATAAGCCTCTAGAGAGTTTTAAGAAAAAGGAAAAGAAAAGAAATGGAGTAGAATCAGTCAATCAGGTGTAAGAAGATTAGTAAAGTGACAGCTGTCACATTTGGACAGCAGATATTACTTGCCTTCTTAACTCGAGTAAGAATTTCAGGACTTGAAGCAACCAGGATGCAGCCTCTTGCCTAATCACCAGTGACATGGTTATTGATTGTATGGAACAAATAAAAAAAGATGAGTCCAACATAAATGAACAAATTTCGAGGAAGAGTTAACAAACCTGTAAGTATGTCATATATGGACTAGGATTGACAATTCTTAATGCTCTATACACTTCAAAAGGATCTGCAAAAGTTCGACGTTCAAAGCGCTGGCTGAGGACGATCTGGAAGATATCTCCTGCTAGGATATGCTCCTTAGCTTTTATTACTGCCTTCTGGTATTCTTCACCTGTCATGGTTGACTTGCTCAAAGAGGGACCAAAAAGGCTAGTGTGTAATTTTATGGAACCTGCAGCAAGCCTAGGACTAAAAGTAGCAAACAGAACAAGATAAATTATAACAACAGAAACCAGGCATATAATTTCAAATTTAAATAGGAAAATGAATCACTTACGGTTGTATATCATGCACTCTTGAAACTAAAGCTTCTAATCTATTCATTCCACCATCATAGGCTTCCTCAACGTTTCTATACTGTTCCAACCTGACCCAGTGTATCACATATGCTTTCTGGAGAAAAGTATCAATACTCTTGAGTAAACAGGAAAATAAACTTCAAGCAGCCATAAAAACTGGACTTGAAAATGAGTTACTTTAAATCTAATAGGGATAATGAATTTTTAATTATTAAATACAAAGAGTTTGAGTATTCTTCGTCTAAAGGAACCTGAGACACCAAATGAAACATTTACCGAGGTTAAAATTAATGAGATATGAGAGTAAACAATATGCAAAAATGAGTTAGTCTCCTAGCTAGTAGTTTTTCCTTTAACTAGGCAGAGAGTCTGAACAAGAACGTCTATCAACCGCAGGCAATAACATGAAAAAACAGATCAGTACAGCATAATGCAGCCTATATAATAACACAACTAGCTTAATTCAAAATAATTAAAAGCTGAAACACTTTTTGATTGCATGTATATAGTATGATCTGAGAAAAAAGGATTAACATTATAAGGGAGTAAGAATGAACCTTTTCCACGTGATCAAACACAATTACATCATCATAAAGGCCCAGGTGAACATCAGGAAGGTTTCTGTCATCCAGAGGAGCTTTTGTGAAAGGAAGCTTTTTCCTTTCTACATAACGAACTGTGTCGTATGAAAAATAACCAACCCAACCACCTGTTTGAAGAAAATACATTGTTAAAGCTTTCTATATAATTTTGGATAACAGATAATATAAATATTCTTACTTGCATTCAGTAATCTAGAACACCACTGGCGTTGTGACATGCAGGATCTTAACAAACACATCATTTAATTACATGACCTCTGCTCTACAGCATATTCCAGACTATACAAAATGAAAGGATATAATAAATTCAAAAGGAGGTGCATTCAAGTTCAAAGCAAAGGAGCCACTGTTATTCAGTGCAGCACATTACAGACTAGGGGGTTAGAATGTACATCTAGTAAAGATGTCAATAAACCAACATAAAGGTATGCCTCAACACAGCTAATACATCAACCATGAATAGAATGAGAAACATCAACAATATAACCCATAAAAATCATGCAAAGGTGGAAAGTCATGGAGTCCAACTCCAAGTTTATTGTACCTAATCCAAGAATTTCAAAAACATGCATACAAGAATTAAATTTGTATATTTAATTCCCGAAATCATGAATCAAGGTATCAAGCCTTTAGTTCGAGAATACAACTTTACATGAATATAATTTACTTTCTACAAAATCCTGAATTTCAAAGAAAAAAATTGAATTTTTAAAATGTGATGAAATCTTGACAACTTGATCACAAAACTAGTTTTCTTCCCAATAAATTAAGTATCTGATGTATTTACCATTCACGTCATCACTAGTAAAATAATAATAATAATAATAATAATAATAAATCTTAAAATCTTGCATCCAACAATCAACTTCTTTTACCCATACTTGATATCTTGAATCAAAAGACAACTTTTGGTTTTTAGAAACGATTGCATGCAAATTATGAAATTATAATTTTTCCAATGAATACAAGAATTTCATAGTATATTAATTCCGTGATCTTATCAAGAAATTATTAGCTAAATATCTTACATTCTAGCTATATGCTCTCCGACATTTCCGTGAACCTTGGGTTATATATGATCTTGTCTCAGCTAGATTTAATATCAAGAACTCTGTCAACTAGGTGTAACTTAACAATAGTAGTGCCAACTTTCTGAAAAATTACCACAAAATGCTTCAGGGAGCTCATCAATTCGCTGAGGTTTCCACTTATCCATATACAGGCGAGGAACAACCATGGGATCCTCCATAAACTTCTCTATCCTCTCTCCCTTAAAGTGGTCAACTATGGTTACCATGTTCTCCTTCGCCACAATTTCCATTGTTGGTTGAGCTCCAATAACACTATATCGCCCCTAGGAAAATTTATTGAGCATTAGTTAGAGCAAAAGAGGAACCAATTGTAAATTAAAGGATCAACGTTCTCAAATTCATTTATGTTCACAAGGAACCTATGACAACAATGACAGAGCAATCAATTCTATTTGAAATTTTAGAAGATAATTTTCGTATTGGAAATGTCTACCAGCAAAGATTAATAACCTCAAATATCTCACAGAAGTTTACCATCCATAACATCTCCACTCTCCAGAATATTGTATTCTCTAATGAACAGAAAGAAGCTTCTTTTGAAAACTAATCTGCAAATGCGACGAAAAGAGATCTTACAACACTGGAAGCTTTTAAACCGGGCTCAACGGACTCAAAAAGAAAACTGGGAGCATCCCTCTCATCCTCCTTCACCAAACACCGATATGCAAGCACTGGAGTCAAGTGATCAGAAAATATGGGCCTGTATAGAGGGATCAAATTCCCATCTTTAGCAGCTTCCTTGAACTTGACGGAGTGGTCCACTGCAGCCAACAAAGCTCGTCACAATCAGGAGATCACAGAAAGAATAACTTCATCAGATCATTTTTCCCCTCAATTTTTCAATCTATTTTATTTAAATGGCAACAAACATAACCTCAATGAATTACCATTTACAGTCCTCCCTCTCTCTCTCGCGCGTAGGCAAACACACACACACAAACAGTATGAAATAAAGAGAAAAGGAGTGATTGCATTGAGGAGAAATCATTCTAGAAAAATGCGAGAGTGGTATAATTGAAGAGACAATGGACTTACCCAACGATGGAAGTGAAATGCCGCATTTAACGGCCCAGCGAGTCTTGAAAGTGGCTGTTAAGGGTGCGGAGGAGGCGGCGGTGGTGCGGCGAGGAGCTAAAAGCAGATTGTTACAGGAAAAACCTAGGGTTTCCATTAAAGAATGAAGAATGGGAGAGGTGAATTTGATTTTCCCCTTCTTCAAATCAAACAGTATTTGTAGTCTGTAGACGAAGACGAGCGGTTTTGAAAAGGCAGTGAGGTTTTTCCCTAAACAAAATTTTGTACATAAATAATTATCCTAAGAATATAAATGCAGACAATCATATTACAATGAGAATAACATTTATGGAAATTAATGAGGGAAATCTTTCAAAGGTAGCGTACTTGCACCCCGGAATTTACAAATATACCAACATGGCACATGGACATGTCTAGCGGTGGGAGGGGACATGTCTAGCACATGGACATGTCTACGCGGTTAAACTATTTCAAGTTCGAATTTTAATAATATTTTATATGAAATGACTCATTCCAAATAATTTTTATAATATGGATAATTTGATTTGTATGTGATTAACGGATTACAACACATGACCATGGTTTAATCACGACTCATGCTGAAGGAGAGCTTATAGATTTCCCTATAGTGTACATATGTGAATTTTTCCAGTCACTCAAAATTAGATTCTTTATCAAATTAATATTTTTAGTTATGGCACTCACTATTTATGAGTGTATTTTTAATATTGCTTCAGAACATATAAATAATAATACACGAACCTGATTTTTTAACAAATAAAATATTGTGTGCGTGTGTTAGCCTAGTAGTAACGTGGAGTCCGAAGCTAAAGGTTTCGAATTAAAGTCCACTGTCACACGGCCTTTAATATTTTATTGTAGAACAGTAAAAAATAAAAAATAAAAAGTATTGGCATATAATGTACTCCAAATAATTAATCGTAATGCTCTATAGTTCACTTAATTCCCTAGCTACTTGCATGTGCATATTCTCATGTATATCGGCGAGATTTCATTACTAGAGCGCCACCTTGTGAGATATCGCGGCCGCTAGTACCACCCACGACGGCATAACATAAGTCGACGACTGAGAGTTGCGATTGGGGATCGCCACAGCACTATAGTTGGAAACTTTTTGGTGTATTTATCAATACACGAATATGATGATTGATGAGTTATTATAGGCAGTGACGGAGCCAGGATTTTATATTTGGGGGTACGACTAATAATTGCATAAACATAAATGTAAAAAATATTAATATTAAAAGTAGTACATCCTTCAACAATGTTCAGGAAAGTTATAGAAATTACAAAGGTGTCTAATTTATTTTTCGACGAGTCTTCATTTCTTGAAAACGATTGACAACATCATCATCAGAAACTTGTAGAAACACATCTCTCTCAATGAAAGTTACCAAACAATCATTTAAAACTTGATCACCCATGCTATTTCGCAACTTATTCTTGACATAAGTCATTCCGGAAAACACTCTCTCTACACTTGCAGTAGCAACCGGAAGAATCAACACCAACTTGATGAGCAAAAATACTAAAGGATAAGTCACATGTCTTTTTGTCTCAACAAGCTTCATCGAAAGAGAACTAACATCAAGCAAATTTTGAAACTCATCATCTCTTTTCATATCTTCCATGAATATATCAAGTTGACATTCAAGAGTTACCAAATCAATGCTTGAAAATTCTGAGGGATAAAAAGTGGCAAGTTTGAGTACCTTTTCCTTGTCAAAAGAAGAGAAGCCATCTTCAGGATTTAAACAAGCCATGCATCTAAGCAACTCCATATTCACCTCATCAAATCGGTTGTCAAGTTCTTGAAGTAGCAGATCAATTACTTGTATAAATACATCAACCCGAAAATGATGAAGATATGTCGTTTGTTGAACAAAACGTTTTGATCTTCCTTGAGGGATATAACGAGCCTCCATATCGGGAACAACGATGGCATTATCATTGCAAAATGAGGTGACCTTATTCAAGTGAGTCTCCCATCCATCCTCCCTCAAATTTTGTAATACAATTTTGGTCAAAGTGACAAGCCTCATAGCACTAACAATATCTTGATCTTTTCTTTGCAAAGCAAGACACAAAATCATTAGTATACCCAAATATAGTAGACATTAGTTGTACCATAAAAATAAAATCAAATGACTCTAGTGAGTATAAAATTCGAAAGATCGAAAACTAAATTTACTCGTCATTTCCTGTTTTCAATATACAAATGTAAAATTCGAAAGATCGAAAACTAAATTTGCTCACAAACACATATAAATTGACAATTTATCATTTTAAATAATCAAGAATAAATTTTATAAATGAATTGGGCATTTTATCAAATAGGTTGTGAACAATATATAAATATATAATATGTACCTAATTTAGATGAAAAATATGTAATCGTATCTCGAATGAAAGAACTCGAGGCGCCGAGGCAGAGATTGACGCCAGAAATGTATGTGGGAACTGGGAAGTATCAAGTATGGCGTTAGTCGTTGTCTCGTTGAGAACTTGAGAATGGCGGATGAGAAATAAAAATATAAAAGAGTCAGAGTCAGTAGTTCTGTTTAGAATTTGCGTTTTCTATTTTCTTTTCTTGAATTTGAATTCTTATATAGTTGACAAAGTCAATAAGTAATGGGCTTGGGCCTAATTAATAAAAAATCGGACACCACTTTCTTAATTCTAAAAATCAAGATGAATGGGCCAGTGGTACATAAATAAAAATAGAGGTAATTTTCTATATTATATATATATATATATATATATATATATATATATATACTACAATTTTTTTTTGGGGTACAGCTGTACCCCCAATGCCCCCTACTAGATCCGCCACTGATTGTAGGTGTATACTCCTTCTGTCTTCAAATAAATGTTATGTTTCAAATAAAATTTATTCCTTAATAAGTGTTATATTTCAGAAGTCTATATAAAAATAATTTAAACTCTTTATTTTATTTTTATCCTCAATACAAATTCTTTAAATTATTTGATTCTCCATATAATAATTAAAAATTAAAAATAAATTTATCAATTTTTTTGATATACGATTTTGTACCGTGGAAAATACGTATTTGAAAGAGGGATGATCATATATATATATATATATATATATATATATTTCACTCACAGTGTATTTATTATAAAAAGGGTCGCTGTAAATAACCGGAATCATTTTGAATTGACAAGAATTATGATTGTCAGATAAATTTTTTTTATAAGGTAATATAGTGAAATGGCATTATCCCCCTAAAAAATACAATAGTTGGCACAAATTTGAAAAAACACAAAAAATGACACTTTTGAGAATTTTTGGACAATTATACCCTTAGTAGGTGTGGAAAGTTAAATTTCACTTTTTAGCTCATTTCACCAAAAATCATTCCATTTCAAATTTTACTTTTCTGCAAAATATTCTCTCTCGTCTCTCTCTCTCTCTCTCGATTTCTATCTCTCTCTCTATAAAAAATCATAGCTCCCGTCAGAAAACTCCACCGCAGCCGCCGCCCTGCACAAACCACCCACTGATCGCAAGCTTCTCGTCAGAATCCATGGCACGTTTAGATTCACTAACAGATCTGAAAATCGATGAGTAGTATTTTATTTTGAATTTTTGTTAATTTATAATTTTTCCGTTCGTGTTTTTGATGATTTATATGTTTTTCATATAGTTTCTGGTGATTTTTTGGTGTATTTGGGTTTATTTCTGGTTGATTTGGGTGTTTTTGTGATGATTTATGGTTCGTTTATATTTTTGCAGGAGATTCATGTTCGCTGTCAAAAACCAGTTGGTACGAAATGAGTGAATTCGTACCAATAGAGCGCAACCTATTTTTGGCTTGTTGGAACGAAAATGGTTAATTCGTACCATGCACACTGGTACGATTTGTTTTGATTTCGTGCTTTGGTTATTTTCATGCTTGATTTATAGATGCTTGATTTATACACTGGTACCGCACTGCTCGCAAGTTTCTCGTCGGAATTCATGGCACGTTTAGATCCACGAACAGATCTGAAAATCGATGAGTAGTATTTTTTTTTGAATTTTTGTTAATTTCTGATTTTTCCGTTCGTATTTTTGATAATTTATATTTTTTTCATATAGTTTCTGGTGATTTTATGGTGTATTTGGGTTGATTTCTGGTTGATTTGGGTGTTTTTGTGGTGATTTATGGTTCTTTGGATTTTTGCAGGAGATTCATGTTCGCTGTCAAAAATCAGTTGGTACGAAATGAGTGAATTCGTACCAGTAGATCGCAACCCATTTTTGGCTTGTGGAACGAAAATGGTTAATTCGTACCGGCGTACCATGCACACTGGTACAATTTGTTTTGATTTCGTGCTTTGGTTATTTTCATGCTTGATTTATAGATGTTTTGCATGTTTGCGTACTTCATTTCTTGATAAATTTGGTTGTTTTCATGCTATATTTCTAGATGATTTTATTATATATTGTTGATTTGGTTGTATTTCTGGATAATTTTCGTGCTTGATTTTTAGTATGTTCGGATGTATTCGTACCACTGTGTCATGCAGTGGTATGTTGGAACAAATATGGTTTATTCGTACCGGAGTACCACGTTATGGAGTGATGTAGTCGGTACAAAGATATCATATTCGTACCGGAGTGTCATGCAAACTTCGGTATGAATATCCTGTTTTCATACTAGCGTACCACGCCCTAACGTAGTTCTCCGGTACGAATATGATATTTCGTACCAGTTTATCACGCCCTAACGTGGTACTCCGGTACGAATATAACGTCTTCGTACCGGCATATTACGCCTTAACGTGGTGCTCCGGTACGAATTGGCATGTTGGTAGCACGCTATCGTGATATGTTGGTACAAATTAGTGTGTTCATCTCTCTAATTTTTATTTTATTTTCTGTGTCGCAACCACGTTAAAGCGTGGTACGAAGATACTGTATTCGTACCAGAGTATCAGGTTATATCGTGGTAAGTTGGTGCGAAAATATCATATTCGTACCAAAGTACCATATTAGGGCTTGGTACGCTAGTACGAAAATACAATATTCGTACCAGAGTACCACGCAAACTTGGTACGTCGAGACGAAAATGGTTAGATTATCATAGCATACCATGCAGACATATCGCATTATCTGGCACTCTAGTACGAATATAGTGAGTTCTTACTAGCGTACCATCATACCGCGGCGCTTAACGTTGGTATATTAGTACAAATATTGTGTTTTCGTACCAATCGCACCAGATATGTTGGTACGAATGATTTATATTAGTACCATATCCTAACTGTTTTTTGTCTTTTTTTTCCAAGGTACAATAGATCTACAAGATGTATGAAATAACTCAAGAAATCGGTCATGATGTCCTACAAGAACTCGAGAAATCAATATTTTAGCACGGATAAAAGAACACTTGCAGTAGGGATTGGGTTGGATTAAATATTAGTGAATATTGTATAATTTGCTACAATTTCTAGTTTGTAAACAATTTGTTACTACTTACTATTATTAGTACATATGCTTTTAATTTAGATATGCAATGTGTCAAATTTTTACCAACAGTTTGTTTAACTGGTACAAATGATCAATATATCATATTCGTCAAGTTCGGGTGTAAATATTCAAAATCAATTAAAAGTAAAATAGCCCACAAAATCATACGTTATCTTCATTCTTATGTACTCTTTTCCCTCACCTTCGTATATGGTGTTATTTTATTCTCCTCCATGAACAACAACTAGACAAGATGGTCTTGGCTGCATTAAATAAGTACGAGACAGTCGGGTTTGACAATATTAGTAATCCGGCTACAAAATGACCTAATTCGTACCTACAAACGATATGAATATACATATTCGTATCCGCGTATAGCACCATGTTGCACGGGTACGCGGTACAAAGATTGCTAATCTAGGTACGAAATGACCTAATTCGTACCTACAAGCGGTACAAATATACATATTCGTACCTACAAGAGGTACGAAATTATAGTATGGTCAATTGGTGCAATTGACCGAGATAAGCAGTACGAATATGCATATTCGCCCCGTATACAGCACCAGGTTACACTGGTACTCGGTACGAAAATATATATTCGTACTCGCGTATGGCATAATTGGTTGATTGGTACGGGGTACGAAAATATATATTCGTACCAACTACGCGATATGAAAATAGATATTCGTACCAATAAGAGGTAAGAAATTACATATTCATATCGGAGTATGCCGTAATTGGTACGAGGTACGAAAAAATGTATGATCGTACCAATTGTAATTCGTACCAACTGTAATAAACTACAAAAATAAGGTAATTACCTCCATCGCAATCAATACAAAGAAATATTAACAAATGTTGTCGGAAAAAAATTACATCAACATCACCGGAAAAACTACATCAACATTGTCGGATTTATCAAACACTGATATGAATATATAGATATTCGTACAACCTTATAGCACTTTATAACATGCCCGGTACGAAATGTTAGTTATTTCGTACCAAGTTACAACTTCATAACATGCCTCCGGCACAAAATGTTAGTTATTGCGTACCAAGTTACAACTTCATAACATGCTCCCGGCACGAAATGTTAGTTATTTCGTACCAATTTACAATTTCATAACATGCCCCGGTACGAAATGTTAGTTATTTTGTACTAATTTACAACTTCATAACATGCCCCGGTACGAAATGTTAGTTATTTCGTACCAAGTTATAACTTCATAACATCCCCCTGTACGAAATGTTAGTTATTTCGTACCAAGTTACAACTTCATAACATGCCCCGGTATGAAATGTTATTTATTTCGTACCAGCTACGCGAAAAAAATGAGTCAGCTAAGAGAGGGAGGAGAGAGAAAGGATAAGAAAGAGAGAAGAAATGAGAGATGAGAGAGAAAAAAATGGCGGAAAAAAATTTATTGCACGTGGGTGGGAGGAGAGAGGAGAGAGAAAAATGTAAGTTTGGTGGAAAGTAAGGGTAAAAGGGTCCAAAATTTTTCAAAAGTGTCATTTTTTGTGTTTTTTCAACTTTGTGCCAACTATTGTGTTTTTTAGGGGGATAATGTCATTTCATGAGTTGCCTCTTTTTTTTTATACTTCAATTCAACAACTATATCATTACTCATTAGTACTTCGTTTTTACTTTATGTGTACTGTCTCTAATAACGATGTGCTAAAAAAAAATTAGTGAATACTACTCCCTCCGTCCACAATAAATTTGTCACATTGTGAATGACACAAGTTTTAATAATTTGTTGGTTGATCACATAATTGTATTGTGAGTAGGGATGTCAATCGGTTAGCCCACTCGATTTTCGGGTCAGCCCAATCGAGTCCGGGCTAATTTCGGTTCGGTCCAATCGGTTTTTTTTCGGGCAAAAAATTTTCGACCATAACCCTAACTCGTTCGGTTTCGGGCTAACCCATCGGGGCAGCGAGTTTTGATAAATTTTTTTTTATCATTTCTAAATTTTCTTTGATGTTTCTATTATTTTGGCAAAGAAGTAGATAAAAAAAGATAGAAAAAGGTAAAATATACAATCATAATTACTGTAAGTCATACACACACTTAGAATTTGTCTAGTTCAAAAAAGGACAAATACCCGAGAGCATTACCAAAACAATTCAAACTACCTCATATATAGATTCAAACCAAAATGAAATAGTTTGCTAAGTATTTGAATGACATTCCTCTGGTTCTTTAGAAGCATTCGAACCTCCTTGAGCTTCATCACTATCTTCAACATCGTCTTCCTCATCTATTAAAGAAAATGTTATATAAAATCAGAATATATATATATAAATATATAATTACATAAACTTAATAAAGAATTAAGTATTACCATCTGAAGGATATCCATGCAACCAATTACGCGTACAAATTAGAGCTTGCACTTTTTTGCGAAAGAGTCTATTTCTGTATCTGTTCAAAACATGAGCTCCAACACTAAAAGTAGATTCTGATGTTACCGTTGTGATAGGAATGCTAAGCACATCACATGCCATCCTAGCAAGCTCTCCAAATCGAGATCCATTAATCTTCCAGTAATCAAGCACATCTAGTTTAACTGCTTCATTCAATGGTTCTTCATCCAAATATATATCAAAATACGACTTTGCATCACTAGAACCACCTATATAACTCCTATAATCCTGCACCAAATGACATTGACAAATAAATCAAATAATAAACAAATATAACTAAATATTAATAGATGCAAAATATTGAAATAAAAATATATATAACTTAAAGCTCAAATGCATCCAAATCTAATCCTCTTCCCGCACCTTGTCTTTCTTCTTTTTTGGAAGACTGCCCAACTTGAGAACTACTAGATATGAGAATTTTAAAAGATGAACCAACACCCAATTTTTTATACTCATCTTGTATAACTTGTTCTTCAACTTAACAATTTTCTCTTTGCTAGAATTGGGATCAACCGTTAAATAACTGTTGGGAAAATTATAAGGTTTCGATTTGATACCAAAACCCAACTGATTCTCCAACCGAATAGATGATCGCGTCAACCTAAATAGTATTTTCCAGCTCGCCTGTTTGAGCCTTAGATGTTCTAGGTTTACAGGTTAAGGAAGCGGAAGACAGCAGTCGACCCAGCTGTGTTCACAGCTGGAGTCAGCTAGCAAAAGACAGCAGGCGTCAACCTTCAGCTGAGTGATCCAGAGCTCGATCAAGCCGAAGAGAATTCGAGCCGAGTTCAAAACACACTGGTCCAACAGTGAACAAAGGAACTATCTCCGAAGACTCCACTTCAAGAGGTCAGCTACGAATTCAAAAGCCGGCTCTAAAGGCGAGAAGATCCTGAATCGAGGAAGTCAACCTACCTCGACCAATGAGGGATTGCGGATCACGCATCCTAGACTTCAGAACCTAGGATGTGACACAAATGAAGACATGTGCAGATACGCCCAACGGCAGATCTTGTATTTAAGAAGAGTAGGTAAGATTCAAACGGCTCCTCCAACGGCTAGTCTTGAATCTCTACCTATATAAACCCGTCTTCAACCTCAGGATCAGATACGAAAAACTCTCTACAAGCTTTCATTATCTGAAATCATCATTCTTTCAAAAGCTCTCAAGCAGTTCTACATAGATCAAAGAACACTTTATCTTAAAGTGTTTCTAGTTAAGAAACTGTTTAGTTTTTCGTCTGTTCCCTAGGCCAAACTCATTGTATATCTTAAGCCTAGATTTCGAACGAGTTCATCATACTCTGAAGTTCTTAATTGTAAGAACTCGTTCATAGTTGGAACCCCATACCCAAACCCAAACCCAGAAAGGTTAGGTAAAGGTACGCTTGCTCGAAGCGCGCAATTCGAGTGGTTAGGTTCTTCAGTACCCGTAAACTGAAGGTGTATAGGCTTGACAGTGCCCGCAAACTGTTGGAACACAGCTCGGGTTAGAGTTGTGAAGTTGTTTGGTACTTGGAAACCAAGTGGTAGTGGATTACCAGTGAACCTGGTCGTGGACGTAGGAGGTGTTACTCCGAACCACGTAAAAACTCGCGTGCTTCTTACTCTCTCTCTTTACTTTTGCTTTATATTCAGCTGTGTACTAACTCCTTCATATCATTGCATATTTGTTCAAAACTGCACAACACAGCTGCTCTCCAAAGACAGCTGTGTCTCTCTAAAAGTTGCACAACCTGACTAAGTTGAAAACGTTAAGTTAATCTTTTCAAACTGAGTTTTTCTAAGTAACCGAGCTAAGTTTTCAAACCACCACTTTCCGCACCACAATGAGTTATTTACCCAGCTGACCCTCCCCAGCTGGATCAATAACTGAGCTCACCAACTCTGTGTTTTAACTTGAAAAAGTTTCGAAAAATCTACTTGGTGTATTCACCCCCCCTCTACACCAAGTACCCAGCTCAGGGACCATCAATAACAATACTCCAAAAATTTCAATTTCAATCTTGGATCAAAGACGGCTCCCATTGCAAGTATTTCACTATACTCCTCCCAGTATTTCTGAAACTTCTCTTTCATCTTAATACTCATATCTCTCACAACATCATCATGATTTTTTATATTTCTTTCTAAGAAACGTGCAAATTTCCAAACTTCCATAAAATACAAATTAGAAGTTGGATAAGACAAATCTGATATCAAGCAAGTAATAGCATGAAATGGACGCAAGAATTCACACATGCGTTCCCCTCTTTCCCACTTTTCTTCTGTAGGATATTGCTTATATGCCAAATCATCGAATGCTAGCATACTAAAAATACGGCGATATTTAATCGCACTAGCAAGTATCAAATATGTGGAATTCTAACGTGTAGGCACATCCAAGCTGACAGAAGAAGTGATTTTAATTCCAGTTTTTTTCACCACAATCTCTAAACTTACTCATCCTTGCTTCTGATCCTCTCAGATATTTGACGCTACTTCTAATCTTATCCAAAGCATCATTAACAACTTTCAATCCTTCTTGAACTATAAGGTTCAAAATATGTGCACAACATCGTACATGAAAATGATCACCATTGCACATCAAAGAATTTTGCAATAAAAGTCGTGTCTTTAACAGTCTCACCATATGATTATTGGCAGAAGCATTATCCAAAGAAGAAAAGACTTTTCTATCTATTCCCCAATCAACCAAACAATCATAAATTTTTTTAGCCAACTCAGGACCAGAATGTAGAGGAGGCATCTCACAAAATGCCAATATCTTGCTATTTAGGTTCCAATTTGCATCCACATAATGTGCAGTAACACAAATATAACCGATATTAGTACAAGCAGTCCAACAATCAGAAGTTAAGCACACGAAACCAGGAATATTCTTCAAAGTCAACTTTAGTTTCTCCTTTTTAGATTCATACATTTTCTCAACATCATTACCAACAGTATTTCTAGTTACAAATCTTATATCCGGATTCAAATACTTCAAAAACCCTCTCATATTTTTGTATTCAATCCACTTCAAAGGTAAATTATGTGCAATTGAAATCCTGGTTATCCATTCCCGACATGTTTTTTGATCAATAAGTTTACCTCTAGCCCTCAATTTTTCTTCATGATCAAGAAACATAGAAGAGACGTCTCCAAACCTTGGTTTCTTCGCACACTTATCTAAATGACGAGTTAAAGTAGAGGTTTCATATTTAGTACCTTTATATGCATATATTATCTTGCAATGATTACATTTGGCGCTTCATTTTCCATCTTTGTCTGTCTCAAGAGAAAAATGATTCCAAACTTCTGATTTTCTCTTCTTGGAGCTGGAATCACCTAAATTCTCCAAATCAATGGTGTCGACAGTGTCCTTAGTGGGATTTTCAGATGAACCTTCCATTGAAACCTAAAATTAAAGAAATTTTTTTTAAGAGAATGTTAAAATCTGAACTAAACACCTCCAAAACATGAACGAGAAATTAAGAACTACATTGATTAATTAAGAGAAAACTAAAAAGAATAGTTAATTAATTAAGGACATTGATCAACTCCCTGTATTTCTTCGACCAACAATAGTGACAAAAAAAAACACTTAAATAACATAAGTTGATTTTGAGCAACAACAATGAATGGATTTTGAGCAACAACAGCAAAATCTCGACCAACAACAATGTCAACAACACTTAAAACACTTAAATCTCGACAAACAACAGTGAAAAAAAAACACTTAAAAAAGCACTTAAATCTCGACCAACAACTTGCGTAGATTTCTAGGCCATAGGAAATCAATAGAACAAAACAATAATCAATAAACAAAAGAATATAATCATTGACCAGATTTAACACATGATGAACTTACAAGAATGGATTGATGAAATTAGCTCTGTTGCAGTGACGAGTTGAACCTCTTCAAAAATGGAGTCTATGGAGAACAAAGGGTTTACTAAAATTCCTCCCTAATTCGAAATTTCCCAAACTTTGATTATGAGTCAGCCGTCGAAATTCCTCCCTTATTAGCTGTCACTGGTGACAGTGAGTAAGAATGCGAGTAGTGAGATAGAGAGATAGATATGAGATTAGTGTTGTGTTCTGACTTCTGCGGTTTTCAACTTTTCACACACTTTTCTTACCCTACTTTATACAGTTGTAGTATAATATTAATATATATATATTTTAAAATTAAGTCAGACCGACGGGCCGAACCGAAGCCCGATCGGACTAGCCCGACTTTACCCACAGACCGATCAGCCTGAATTAATCGACCCTAACCCTCTGTTTTTTTCGGTTTGTTCGGGTCAACCCATCGGTTTCGAGCTTTATTGACATCCCTAATTGTGAGTGAAATAAGGGTCCCACTTTTATATAGTTTTAAATTGTGTTGTGAATGGAAAAGTAAATGAGGTGTGTAGGGTCACAACAAAAAACGCATGTTTACCAACTGTTATTACCGACGGATATAATTCTGTCGGTAATTACCGACGGAAAAAAGTGGGTTGACTATTAAGAACTTAACGACAGATTACCGACGGATTCATCGTCGGTAATATTACCGACAGATAATCCGTAGGTAATATTTAATTTATCTAATTAAAAATAAAAAAAAACTTCTGACGGATATATCCGTCGGTATTTGTAAACAGGTGAAAAATAATATTTAATCAAAAATAATAATTAACGACAGATTTATCTGTCGTTAATTACCGACAGATTAACGTCCATCGGTAATTAACGACGGATATATCCGTCGTTAACCATAACCCGAGAAAAAAAACAATAAATTAATTATATATATTTACAGACGGATATATCTGTCGTTAATCATAACCCGGAAAAAAATAATAAATTAATTATATATAATTACCGACGGATAGTACGTCGGTAATTACCGACGGATTGAATCTGTCGGTAAATATGCGATATACCCAGCAAACCCTAATTTCTTCCTCATTCACCCGTCCGCCTCTCTCTCTCTCATTCTCCTCTACCGCCCGCCTCCCACCGCCTCGCCGTCGTCCCGTCCCGCCCCGTCCGCCTCTCTCTCTCTCTCTCTCTCTCATCCGTGATCGTCGTACCCGCCTCCCACCGCCTCGCCGCCGTGCCGTCGTCATACCGCGCCTCTCTCTCTTACTCTCCGCTCATGCCTCGCCCTGCCCCGCCCCGCCTCCGTCCTGTCCGTCTCTCTCGTCCCGACCCGCCCTGCCTTGCAGCCGTGCCACCGGCCCGCCGCGCCTTCCTCGGCCCGGCCCGGCCCCGCCCAGCCGTGCCGTCTCTGCCTCCGCTTCGCCCAGCCTCCGTGTTGGGAAAATTAATAGAGTTTTGATTTGATACCAAAACACAGCTGACCCCAACCGAGTAGATGATTGCACAAGCCCAAGTATTTTTCAAGCTTACCTGTTTGAGCTTATAGAGTTTCTAAGTTTACAGGTAGTAGCAGAAGACATAGTAGAAGACACAGCTAAGCAGATACAGTTGCGAAATTCAGCAGAGCAAACTCAGCAGAGCAAACCAAGTATAGTCAAAGACCCAGCAGTATCAAGACCTAGCTCAGTGACGGAAACCCAGCTCAGTGTCGAAGACCCAACTTAGTGTCGATGACACAGCTCAAGTCTAACACACAACTCAGGTTAATGACACAGCTCAGATTGAAGATACAACTCAGATTGATGATACAGCTCAGGTCTAAGACAGCTCAGAGTCGAGACGCAGCAGAGTCAAAAATGCGGAAGACACAGAAAGAGATGCTTAACAGCTCGAAGACGAAGACCTTCTTCAAGACAAGATCCCGATGTCAGAAGATCTTATCTGACGCGGTCAAATCAGAGAAGAAATAGCTTCTGCAGATTCAGACCTACTTCGTAGGTGAAAGGCTAGAAGTCAATGAGAGTAGGTAAGATTCAAACGACTCTCTTCCAACGGCTAGTTTGAATCTCCACTTATATATATCTCCTCCTCCATTGAAGAAAAAAAGACTGGAGAAGAGACTGAAGAAATAAAAGAGCCAACAGAAAAATGAACAACGATCTTCAAAGCCAAATTTCTCAAGAACACCCAGCCAGTCAGCTGTGTTCTTAGTTGTTCACATATTCAGTCATAGGCAGAAAAGATTAGAATAGAAATATCTTAAGCCTAGTTTAAACGAATTCATCATACTCTTTGTTCTTCATTGTAAGAACTCGTTCATAGTTGGAAAACCCAAACCTAAACCCTTCTTCCCAGAAAAGTTTAGGTTAAGGTACGCCTGCTCGAAGGGTGTAATTTGAGTGATTAGGTTTTTACAGTACCCGTAAACTGTAAGGTTAAGGTTTTTTCATTACCCGCAAACTGAAAGGTGTAGGCTTGACAGTGCCCGTAAACTGTTGTAACACAACTCAGGTTAGAGTTGTGAAGTTGCTTGGTACTTGTAAACCAAGTGGTAGTGAATTACCAGATGGTTTTCTGGTTGTGGACGTAGGAGGTGTTACTCCGACTACGTTAAATAGCTTTGTTCTTTACTGCTTTATTTATGCATTCAGCTAACTCTTCATAAGCATGCGTTTCAAGTTGCATAATCTGACTAACTGAAAAGAGAAACAAAACTTTGCAATATATTTGAAGTAAAAGATAGACTTTCCAAACCCACCAACTTCCGCACACACACAGCCAGCTGTGTTGATCAAGCTGTCTTCCAGCTGGATCGAACACAGCCAGCTCACTTAAAAGAGTTTTAATTGGAAAAGTTTTTTTAAACCTTGGTGTATTCACCCACCCTCTACACCAAGGTATCCGTCTTGGAACCAACACTCCGTCTCTCTCGCCGCTGAATCTGGGCCGTCCGCCACCGTGCCGCCGCCGCCTTGTTACTGCCGCCTTCCGGGTTATCCCATCACAGTATGCACTCTCTCCATTTATGTCTTAATTACTGTCTTTCTCTCTCTCTCTCACTGTCTCTTTCTCTGTTTCTCTCTTTCGGCCCAAATTTGCAGTCGCCACTCCCGTCATAATTGCAGCCATCGTCGCCGGCTTCTGCAATAGTCAACCCTCCAAGTTAGTTTTCCTATCCCGTCGTTTCCAAGTTAGTTTTCATAAATAATTAGAATTTGAATCTAGTTAAATTATTGTAGTTCATGAATTGTGTATTTGTTCGATTATTTGCCAATGAAATATGATTTGAATAGCATGAGTTTATTTTATGATGTAAAGATTAGCATGAGTTTGTTTGATGTTGAAGTATAAGTATAAATAGCATGGAATTTATTTATGATGAAGTATAAGTATAACATGCAGTATAATTGATAAATGTAAATTAATTTATTATAAATAGCATGAGTTTGTTTTATGATGATGATCTAATTGTATATATAGTGTAGTTGTATAAAATGAATTATATATAATAAAACTTTATAGTAATTGTATAAGTGTAACTTTGATCTATGATGTTAATAGCATGAGATTGTTTTAAGATGTATATATTAAAGTTTGTAGCAATTGTGTAAGTATAAATATGGGATAGATGTAATTAATTTCTTAAGGATCTACTCCCATTGGGATAGAAATTAATTACATCTTAAGGATCGTCTCCCAACAATGTGATATTATTTATTTATGTGAATATATTATGTTGAAGATGCCGTTATTTATGATTTATAAGTTGGGGATGAACTTATAACTTTGTTGGTGAAAGATGTAATTAATTTCTTAAGGATCTATTCCCTTTGGGATATAAATTAATTACATCTTAATTAAGGACATTCACATTGGGGGTAGATATAGACGTTTAGAACCATTATGGTTACTATAGCTGCTGGTAGAGTCGAGCACTTGGTAGTTAGGATAGTAGGGTTATGCTGCCGAAATTTTGTTTGATTAAAGTAATTAATGCATTTATTATATTTTTGTTAGAATTTACAAGAATGAGTGAAAATCGTCAGTGGATGTATCATCGTTATCATGATCGCCCTGCATTTGAGAAGGGACTTGACAGTTTTATTGAGTATGTAAGTAATCAGAAAGAGTACATGGATGGAGATAAAATCAGGTGTCCATGTAAGAAGTGTAAGCATTTGGCATTTCGGGGGTTGATGAAGTTAGGGATCACGTTTCTAGGCGTGGGTTCGTCTTGAATTACAAAATTTGGGTTTATCACAGGGAAGTAGAGCAGTATAGGCCGACAGAAGTTATTACAATGGATGTTGTTGAACAATCATCAAATAACTATCATATATAATAGATATTGAAATTTTTAATATATATAATAAATATTGAAATTTTTATTATAATATATGATATAATATATATATATATGTGTGTGTGTTAATTGTCTAATTTTTTTGTTTTTTTTTTTACAAATGGAAAGTTATCTACTAGAGGTACATGAGATCTCCCATACTGCTACAGTGATTTTTAAGAGTATTCAAAATCCAGGAGAGTTTAGTTGGAAATTGACTTCAGATAACATCAAGGCTATATTCTTTGAAGAATTTAAGGTAATAAAATTTTAGGAGTTTGTTACTATTATTATCATTAAAATGTGATTAACTTATTAATTAATATTTTGTTCAACAGAAATATTTTAGTTGGCCAGCTGAGTGAGAAGCAGATGTGTATAAAATGTGGGAGGCCAAGGCACGTGTCAGATACAGTGGGTGGGTGAACGATATGAAGAAACTGTGGATCAAAAACCCTGACACCAAACTCCCTTACTTGACTGATGAGTTTTGGGCGGGTTTGCAAGAATATCGAGCGAATCCAGATGTGATTGCTAGATTAGAAAAAGCTCGTGCAAATCGGTTGGCTGAGCCCGATGGACCGACACAGGGATTAGCAAGCATAGGGGAGGATCAAGATCCACTCGTCTCCTCGTTCAGTCGTTGGTACGTAATTTTTATTTAACTTGTTAACCAATATATATACATACATATATATGTATATATTATATTTTTAATTTATAATTAAAACTTATCTATGATATTTTGTAATAATGCATGAATAGGCAGCAGAGCAGGGGGTCGCACCGGATGCATTGAATTATGCGAGTTCCTGCCGACTGCACGTGAACGCCGATGGAACTTATTTAACGCCGAGAGATGAAAAAATTGATGTAGGTATTTAATTAAGTTTTTCTAATTGTTATAATTGACGATAATACATTTTCTAACACTTTTATATTTATGAATTAGGCCGAGGCTCATCGTCGGGCTGCTGCGGAGGGACGATCCGATTTGAACGAGATCTATTTGGAGATCACACAGCCCACGAAGCAGAGGCGCTACGCCACTAAAAACTTCGGCAGCAGCCAGCTCAGACAGATTGCATTCAGTGATAGCTCCGGTTCTACGGCTGCTCTGACACAAGAGGTGTTTCAGACACGAATCGGCATCTTAGATGAGCAGCTACAGGAGGAGCGAGAGGCACGTGCCCGCATCGAGCAGGAGCAGCAGGCGGAACGCGAGGCACGTGCACGTCTGGAGCAGCAGTTTGTTGAGTTCCAGCAGATGCTGGCGTCAGGGCAATTTTTTCGTCCACCTCCACCACTTGGTCCTGATGCATGATTAACTTGTTTGTTGGATATTTTTTTAATTATTTAGTATTTTTATTATTTTAGAATATTTAAACTACTTTACATTTTACATTTATATCTGTCGAACATGATATTATTTGATATATGACAAATCTCTTTTAATGCAAATTAATTATTTTGCTTGATGTTTGGTTTCTTGTTGGAAATTTTAATTCGACAAAAATATTGCAAAAATAAATAAATATATATATATATATAATATAATTTTAAAAAAATATTGTTAAAAACATTACCGACGGACCTAAATCCGTCGGTAATTACCGATGGCAAATCCGTCGGTAATGTGTGTTTCGATTCTTCGAAACTTACCGACGGATTTCGTCGCTATTTCCAGCCAACGGAATACAAAAAACAGAACGTCACCGACAGAATTTCCGTCAGTAATCTGTCGTTAAATTTAGCGACGGAAATAAATCCGTTTGGTAAATCTTTACCGTCGACGTATTTAATGACGGCATAAATCTGTCGGTAATCTGTTTACCAACGGATTCCTTAGTTTTACCGACGGAAAAATCCGTCGGTAAATAGAGTTTTGTAGTGGGTCTATTACTATAAATGAATGTGGCAAATTTTTTGTGGACGGACCAAAAAGGAAATTGTGACAAATTTATCGTGGACTATTAGATTTGAACGTTATACTCTGGACTTTTTCAAATTGCTATTTCAAAGTGAATTAATGCTCATGTATATATGGTATAATAAGATACAACGTATTTTGTTTACTAACTTCCCAAAACGTGTAGTATGTACGTATTCATTATTTTATACTCGTAATTTACCTAAGTTAAATTTTAATAGACATGAAACCTGATTCATTATTGTATGTTATAAAACATTGATTAACTGTATATAATGTCTGATTTCAATTTATACAGTTAGTATTTGAAAATAAGGGCAATTACACTGTAAAATGTTGACATTTTCACAAATTCATCCCAATATAAAAAAATAATAAATGAAATATCTGAACTATCGAACTTCTTGCAATTGTATCAAGTACCTCAATTTTTAGCAATGAAAAACACACTTGTCACGTCGAAAGTTAAACTGGATTTTAACAAAAATAAAATAAAAAATGAGAATGATGTTGTTTTGATATCAACGGCTACCTTCTCCTTTTGATATCATGGAAACTCGCAGCCGTTATTTTAATGCGCATTAGGTAAACTCCGCCCATATACAATAGTGTGCAAATCACACATGAGCACTTGAAAAATCAGATGTAACATGTTCAATCTATAGAAGCGTTTGTGAATACCCACTCCACACTGGAACATCCGGACGACTATCTTCTCATTTTGAGGCTGCGTATACTTTTTTTTCCGGCATAAAAAATTTAATCCAAGACATGCATGTTTTAGGAGAGAGAGAGAGAGAGAGAGAGAGAGAGAGAGAGAGAGAGAGAGAGTTTGAAGGTTGTACGCTTGTATTGTATGTGCTATGGAGAGTAGAGACGTTTCCTAACAATAAATACCATTTAATTTCTTTTGGATGGGCCAATAAGTCCAATAAATGTTCATCCCAGGTCATGATCTGGGCCCAAAATAAGTCATAAATTGTAATTTGACAAAGTAGTGACATATTAGTCAATTTCGGAATTTCAATTTGTGCACAAGTAACTTTCAAAACTGGGGCCGTCTTTTGTATTATTATCTTTTTGTGAATGGGGATTGGTGCTGAACTTGAATTTGTAATTATTATTTTATTTGGAAATTCCTTAAATTATACATATAACAATGGCTCTTGGTATCTAAAAAAGGACTAAAATTCCTCCACGAAAAAGTAGACTTTCTCATTTGATCAAAGATCTATATCCAAACTCATATTCAATCACATAATTATAAATATTCCATTATTATGAGATTCATTAAACACTGAAGTTTTGTGAGATATCTAAAACACGAAAGGAATATAAGATTACATTTCAAGAGAGAGAAAGAGATAGGAAAAAATGGCACTTAATTATTAACAAGAGTTTAATTACAATTATGCCAATTGCATGTGTGTAAGTAGAGTACAAGATAAAAAGCAAAGAGCATTTCTCTATTTGCATCCCACCAAGATAAAAGAAAAAGGAAAATAAAAATAAAAACCCCCATTCCCCACCTATGACAGCATTATATATATCATGAAAAAAAAAAGATAAAAAAATCTATTTATAGAAACCAAGGAAAAGTCAACCTAGCTCATGGAGAAGGAACCTCTCTTCACCTCTCTCACTGGATATTTATCATAAGAAATGATTGATTTTCTTCAATTTTTTTCCCCATTCTTTCTATCCTTTTCAAGTAAAAAACTGATCATCAACAAAGATCGTTTGATACTTGATCTCACAGAATGTGATTCTGCTCTGATCTAATCACCATTTTTCTGCTGCAGTTTCAAGAGTTACAGACCATCCGATTCTGCATCAGGCGAGCTGAGAGGGAAGCACGTGTCTTCCCCACCCGTGTTCCACAGAAAATGGGCGTAGTTACCAGCGTAGTATGTATTGCTCGGGTCTGCAGCTATGGCCTCCAAGTAGGTCTCCTCGGCTGCCCAGAGATCGTTCCTCACCACCCACAGGAAGTTGGCGTATTTGTTCAGTGCCTCCGCGTCCTTAGGCTCCACCTTCGTGGCTTTCTTGAAGTAATCCTCCGCCCTATTTCAACAAGATTCCATGAGATCAAACCCGACAACAGTCATACCGTTGCAACATCTTGATCGTGTCACAACATATTTTTCCAGAATCTTGAAAATTTACACAATCATTGAATAAGTGCTATCACAGAATCAATCAATGGCAGAATGTAAAAGCCATTCTCATTGTAAGAAATTTTCTTGTCACAACAAATTTCCCACATTCTTGATACTTTGCACAATGATTGAATCAATTGGCAGAATGTAAGGGAGCTGTCAAGGGACCGACCACGGGTGGCCTCACTCGTTTGGCTGCATCTAGGGCTATTATAATCAAGACTATAGCCTTAATGGTAGATTTTTCAAACTCTTAGTCGAGACAACCAAGTACAGCTTAGAAGTAAATTGCCAAAATTTTGATGATATTTTCATTTTGGTGGGCTCTATGTGTTAATACATCTTTTCATATGCACCTCACATTGTTCTATCATCCTACGAATCTCAACCCGATTTCGGACAACAACTACTTTTCCTCACAAAGATCACACAACTACAATCAAATTCTTGAATTTAGCCATGATGAAACACACACCACCCACTAACAATAGATATGCTAATATCTTCAACTTTTGAGCAAATATCCTAATCACATTCTAATCAAACATATTCAACAGACAGCTGCCAACAATTCTAATTAGTCGAAAACAAAAAACTAAGATCCAAACATAAGGTAACGAGATTTATACCTGTCGAGATCCCTGACAACGAGGTAGAGAAACTGAGCATAATTTGCCAGCAGAAGTGGATTATTGGGCTCTTGAGCCAATTTTATTTGGTAAAGTAGCTCCATTCTAAAATATCCCGTACGATCATCTGCTTCGATCTTTGCATCAACTGGAGAAACAAACGTTTTCATCGTTTCTTGATCCAAAGCCTCGTCTCTCGTTGCAGCCTGCATCTTGGCAGCCTCTTCCACAATCGAGTCCCACAAGGCTGCTTCCTCTTCCATGGAAGCTTGACTTGAGACAGACTCTTCTCCACTAGTCCTAGCCGGGTTCATAAACGAGGATACACTATCAGGAGCTATAGAACTGTAATAATTCGACTCATCAAACCTCCCATCTCCATCGGTACCACTAGCAACAGATTTCCCACCACCACCACCACCATTATTCCCCCCAACCGAAGCTGTCTTCCCACTCGAGGAAGACAGCTTCAACGTCTTAACTATCGATGAATCAAACTTCTGTCGAGAAAAGCTCTCATCATCCACCACGGAGACGACCTCCTCCGTGGCTGCTGCAGCTGCATAAGACTGCAACGGTGGTGCAGCTGCTATAGTACTCGACATTGAATAAACGCTATAGTTGGCCAGGAGTATCATCACGTACACCATCAAAGTCGGGGTTTTCGAGAAAACTTTCTGAAACAACCATACAAACGATGCGTGCATTTCCTTCTGCACATTTGCCACAATCCCCGGCATATCTTCATAGAACAGAATAGACCTCATCTGCAAGGTATAGTTATGGAGCTCTCGGATTATAAACACCATAGATGAAAACGCCTTCTTCATCGAGCAACAAGCCGATTCCCCTGCCTCCACAACCCCTTCTTGCCACTGCTGCTTCTTCCTCTTGATCATCCTGAGTGACATTGGAATCTCAACACTGTTTGCCTTCCTCTCAATATTGGCCGGAATTATCTCGTCCCTATCGGGGAAATCGGGCGTTTCCAACACATCAAACGGCCTCAAATTCTCCGAGAAAAACACCGCATCACCATTTGAGGCTGCACAAGCATTATCCAATCCAGTCTCAAGAATTTCATCCATTTTTGCAGTCACATCATCATCATCCTCACTCATCTGAAATCTGAGCGCCACTTCTTGAATCTGTTTCGAGAATTCTTCGTCGGAGAAGGAAGCCAAGCTAGCAGACAAGGCCTTTCGTATAATCCGAACACGAGATCTTTTATTACCGCAGGATCGAGAGCGGTAGAGATTGGAGGGCGGATTTGCGCCCAAGAATAACCCCGACTTCTCCGCGAAGCGACAGAAGATAGATCCGTCGCCGCTGGCGAAACTCCGCCGCCGCGACGACGGCGAGGAGATGGCGGAGGCCAATGTCTGAGAGCAAGACGGCGGCGATTGGGGAACCGATGGTTGAGACCAGTGCAGTGAAGCTGGAGCTACTTTCAATCCCATAATTCTATGAAGAATGGAGAGGGAAAAGGCAGATTTAAACTTTTTTCGCCCTAAAAATGCAAAAACTTTCTGCAAATTCTTCTGGATTCAGATCAAGGAAAAGGCAACCCCAAATTACTTGCTCTCAACTCAACATAAATCCCTACAAGAAAAGGAGTGGAAAAAAAAAAAACGATCAATTAAAGTTAAAGCACATGCTAATAAACAAAATTAAAATATGCAAGAATCAAAAGCAACTCACTTCATGTAATCATTTTTCTCTCTCACACACACACACACCCATTAAAATCGGATCAAGGCAGCGCATTTCGAGATGAATCTAGACGGGCACACAGACCAATTACATAGCATTCGCAAATCTAAGAACAAAAATCCAGAAACGTTCAAACAAGACAAAGAGAGAAAAAGTTACCGGAAATGACACTCCGCCGAGATAGGAGGCGGCGCCACCAACCTTTGAGCGAAGTACGAGCACCGTAGCTTTTGCTTATCAAGAATGGAGAGAAGGGGTGTGAGGTCTTTAAATATACCCCGAAAAAAAATTAGAAAAATGAAAAACAAACAAAAAACACGCTAGGAAAAAATCTTGGGACAGTCCAAGAAAGGTAGAAAGACTGTAAGTAGTACGTTCACAAGAATCAGACCGTATATTTGTACAAATACTACTGCTTCTTCATGGTGGGTCCGTACTTCTGATATTTTATTCCCTTGATTTTTATTTCTTTATTCAGTTTTTTTTTTTTTTTAAGGGTTCTTGCAGAATTTATTGCTGTTGCGGTGTGAGAATTTATCGCGAGACGAGTTTCCTTAATATTTTTTGAGTTTTCCTATAATAGAAGAGTTTATTACCGGAGTCGGTGTCCGAGTCACGTGCCAATTCGTGGGCGGAAAGATGAGTCCGACGCGGCTGAGTTCACGGGCCCTTTTGGAACCGTTGTAAGCAAATGGGTACATGCCATGTGTTAATGCCCACCATCCGCCATTAATGGAGCTCGGTGTTTGTGTGTTTTGGACCGTGAATTGATCTATCAACATAAAAAACGTGAAATTGGAACTTTCTTCGTGTGCTCTAGTTGTTTATTAGTACTAGTACTACACCCGTGCGATGCACGGGGTAAGTTGAATTTTGATATTTTTTGTAAAAATATAACAATATGAGTAAGGAAAATATATAAAAGAAAAGAAAAGTATCAAACAATATAAATTAAAATTAAATTTTCTTTAAAATTCATAGATCTATAAATTTTGAAAATTTTCCCAATAAACAATGTACATTGTACATGCACGACTCTTATTATCTTTATCGCATATCAGGATCTTCAAACTACTTCGACTTTGTACTCTCGATACAGCGACGTTGAATTTTGTAAATGATTCCATGTATAGAATATCATCTGAAATATTCTTCCAACACTTTTCCCAAATAATTAATCTCCAGTCTGTTCATTGAATTATCAAATAGTAGACTTGCAAACATGTCTCAGAGAATGAACAATACTCTAGTGACTGCCTCTATAATTCCGTCAATGTATTCTCTATCAAAGTCTAACAAACCCAATGCATAGCACACGTCACGGAATGATGTGTATTGTACACCATTTACGCCCCTTATCTTCGTAGAATTTCGGTCCACGTACAATATTGAGAAGCAATCTCAAATAGTACATCTCTTCATTTCCTGGATGTATGTAGAAAATCCTCCCGATTGATTTTTCTTATTGTAGAAAATCTGCACCCGTATGATGACCGGGTTAAGTTTAATTTTGTTTTTTCTTTGTATGGAAGGATCTCAATGCTCATCTCAAGCAAACACAACTCATGCAAAAAACCGATCACACAGAATTAATAAAAATGTCAAATATAGATAAATTTTGAAACAATTGAAATAGAAAAATTAAATAAAATTTTCATACCATTGATATTGCAACGTCTACAACTATATGAAGATGACAACAAACCAGACCAAACATTTTCATACCATTAATATAGCCTTTGTTGCGGCCGGTAATTATTTTTATTAATGAAATAATGAAATAAAATAAAAATAGAAAACATTTTTTTTAATAAATGACAATTCATAGTTGCTATAAATATGAGTATTACTCAGATTCGGTCGACGGTTCTTACTTTCTTCCATCCCTTAATCATATTTTGAGTGAAAGAATAAAAAAATTATTATCATCATTGTATTGATGAAAAAATAGCGTCTAATGACTACATAATTTAACTCATCTCATATTATTTAATCCATTTCAATTTCTTACTTCTCGATAGACTATCATAAAATTAAAATTATTTATCTAAGTTTGTAAGTATTAATTAATTGTGAAATGAATTAAAATTAAAATCTGAAAATGATCCAATATACGTGCGTGTAGGGTCAAAGTCAGCATATCAAGGCATATTTGAGAGGAAAAAAATTGAAATTTTTTTCTAGACTTTTGAAATATGATATTTCTTTTAACATGATGAAATATGGTATTGAGCTCAAATATTAAAATTACATAGCCTATTCCTTCCGTTTATTTCTTTGGGGTTTCATCTCAATTCAATAAAGTATCTTTCTGACTTGACTTCGTCTCTAAATGCCAAAACCTCTAAAATAAATTATTTAAAAATCAACTATAGAGATTAAATTTTTCTTCATAAATTATTCTCAATTTAAAAAGACCAGGAGAATTGCAAGAATATTAATATGTATAATTTATATATATAATATAATTCTAAATGCTCCAATATTTAGTACTATTATTCCAATTAATCAAAAATTAAACATCTCTTATCATACTAAATTCGAAGACTTACTACTAAGATATGACCCATTTCCGACACCACATTATTATAAAACAAAATCTGAAAACTATGACATATTATTTATATAAAAACTGAACAAAAAAAAAACACACACACACACACGCACGCACAAATTGTATTAAAGAAAAAGAAGAAAGCTGAAAATAACAACAAATTAAATTGAAAACCATGAGACACCATCATTCACTCTTTCTTCATCGTCACGGCGATTTTATCTTCTTTCAAATTGATTGTAGAAGAAAATTGGTCATCCAATTTTCTCTTTAAAATTTGTAATCATGCTTCTCATTCGAAGCTCGTCTGATTGGTGATGTCTCATTTGAACAATGGGTGATCATGTTTCCCATTCTTGCAAGTTCTACACTTACAAGAATTGAGAGCAAATTTTGTTTCCGTTCTATTGTTGATGATAGAAAATTTAACAAAAATGCAGTAGAAAAGTGTGAATGATTATGATTGCGGATTTCTAAAATATATTGGCAATTTTTTTATGAATTTAGAAAATAAATTAATTGGTTGCCATGAATTATGCATTATATTAATTTATAACGTCTATTATTGAATAAATTAGTTGGTTAGCATAATTATTGCTTTTGTAACTTATTATTTAATTGATTGATTGGAATTATTAATATACAATTATGATATACCATTTAAAAAAATATTTCTATAAATGAAATATAAAAAAAATGAAAATAAAAGTTACTATAAATGGCAGGCCGACCTTGCTATTATAGTAGTAAAGATAAAGATGTTAAAAGCATAACAATGTAAATGAGTTTATTGACTCAAAGGTATATTCTTTCAGCAAATTATATAAACATACATACATACACATTATAATCAATCGGAGAAAAAATTAATAGCTTGTAGAGAGAGATAGAATTCAATTCAATTGAGACTGTTCAACTTTTACATAATTAAGAAAAATATTTCGAATATAAATTTTCTAATTTTCTCATTGGCCAAATATATTAAATCTAAATTAAACAACACAGTAACAAAAATAATAATCAATGAATAATCTAGTACAACTTTTAAAACTATACATTCTTGACCAAATCATAGATCTCTAAACTTTTTTCTTATCATGAAGTTCTTCAGGAAGAACGAAAAACAATTGTAATGCTCTTGTACGGTAGCTTCTTTCATATTAATCATGTTTTTTTTCGTCTTGAAATGTGAAATGAAGGCGGAAGGAATGACGAAGGTTATTAGAATTATAATAGTTGATAAGCAGGATAGACAATTAGAAACTTGTTGATCATGCTTGCACAACCTAAATCAATTGGTAGCAAAAGAGACCAACTATAGAAAGAAGATGAAGTGTGTGAGTATTTTTGCTTGTAGAATTCTAGATTATATAGGCACAAAATCAATAAAATTAGGAAATAAATTAATTTGTACCATTAATTTTGATTTTGTAACGTCTTTTATTAATTGCATGATTTTAAATTATTAATGAATAATTGTAATGTTCCATTTTTACTTATGATTTCCAAAATCGGAAAGTCAAAAAAAAAAAAAATACTTACAATAAAAGTTTCTAAAAACGGCAATCCGGCCTTACTATTATAGTTTATAAAGATTACTTGTTTTTTCTGGTTTACGAAAGGAGAGAAATATAGATACTCTGCAATTATTGTTGGAGATGCTGTGTTTGATATGCCTTAAAGAGTGAGAATGTTGCATTATTTGTTTTTTATTCATATATATGTATATATAGTTGATTGATAGTTTGTATTTATAACAGCTGGTGAGTTAGCTCCCTTTTTAGTGTGTTTGTAATTTATCAATACAATGGTTTTAGTTATCACTAATTTTTTAAAAATTATGTGACGGTATTTTACGGATCATGATTCATAAGACAATATTCATATATATTGTTTCATTCTGAATATAATCAAATACCAAAAAAAATTTAAAAAATGAAAAAAGATGTTGTCGGATATGAAATAAATTATGAACAATCATGAGCTCAAATGCCATATTATCATACGTATATTGATCTGTATGACAGTCTCACATCAGTTTTTATGTGAGAGTTTTTAACGTATTTCAACACGTTAAAAAATTCTTAACCTTTTTTATATATTTTTATGAATGTTATAGTTTATGTCAAAATCCTATTTTCATCCAAAGGGAATGATATATAAGGTGCCGCATATTAAAGGTGAGTTAATTCGATAAGTAAACTCGTGCGACTTTCCACTACTCTTATATTTAATACTCCGTGTATCTCTTAAATTACGACTTTCCAATATATCTTTAAAATTCTTTAGCAAAATTAGTTTCATAATATCGAACTTTTATTATTAGTTTAGCACCTAATAAGATATTTACATGTTGTATTATGACTAGTATATATTATTCCCTCTGTCTACGGCCTATTTATTCGTTATTAACCGGCACGTGTTTTAATAATTTAGTTGACTAATGATATATGTATTAAAAGTGGAATAAATGTCTCACTTTTGATGTGTTGTGTGGTTGAAAATAAGTTGGTTGTATGAGACCCATTAATAAAAATAAAATAAGCAAATAGGTGATGGACGGATCAAAAAAAAATACAAGCAAATGGATCGTAGACGGAGGGAGTAATATAATAACATTGCATGATAGTTAATATTTTCAAATACTCATTTTAAAAAGTAAAAATGAAAAATAGCCCTCGATTTATAAAAGATAAAAAATACCCCTTATTACCAAAATATATCTCATTCTCTTACTTTATCTTTTCCTCTCACCTCATACATAACTATCATTTATGACATGCATGACTATTTCCAGTGCAGTAGTTAACTACGTCGGCGGTCAACTTTGGTGAGATTTTTTCCAGCTTTTTTCGTGTGTTTTTTCCGACGGCATACATGACATGTATAATACTCATGCATGTGATAAATGCAGGATTATTATTCATATAGGGTAGACATAAATGCTAGTAATGTTTGTATTTACGACTCAATGTTATTCATATATGCTAATCATATATGATACTCATGTACGCTAGTCATGTTTGTATGAAAAAAGTCGATGAAAAATTCTCACCGGAAAAAAGTCACCGAAAAATTCTCGCTAGAGTTAACCGTCGCCGCTGGAAATAGTCATGTATGTCATGCATAATAATCATGTATGAGGTAAGAGAAGAAGGATAAAGTAAGGGCACGATAGTTATTTTACATGATTTTGGGGTATTTTTTATCTTTATATATTTAGGGGTATTTTTTATCTTTTATTTTTAGCTCGAGGTATTTTTACTTTTCTCTCTTGCATGATTATTTATTTATTTATTTATTTGTGTTGGAGTTGGGGTTGGAATTGAAGTTAGAGGATTGAGATTTATAGCCCAGTATCTCATCTTCACGGAGGAAAAATAATGCACTTCATAAATTTAATCAGTCAATAACATGTGAATAATTCATACCCCACTCACATGATAAAAATACTAAAAACGCATTTAATTTACGTGTATTTGTAGATAAATCTAGCGCGTTTCTAATATCTTATAATTTTTTTTTAAACAAAGCGCCCTGAATGAATAATGCACCATGAGCTAGATCTATAAAGTCAATATTTGTAGATATGTATATATGTGCATTTCATCACACTTTTTTTTTTTTTTTTTAATTTGGAGAGGGGGAGTGGTGGAGTTTGAACCATAAACTTCACTGCTTATAAATTAAAGTTTGCATCGCTTGAATGTCTCATAATTAAATAAAAACATAATTATTAGTAATCAATTAATAATACGAAAATGAACGGTGCTCCCCTACTCGGTGCTCCATTCCGATTTTTCTTTATTATGGTAATTTATGCAATATTAATTCATATTCATATACTCCTAATTCGAATCCATCATTATGATTATTATTATATTAATTAAATATGTATTTAATTAATATTTGTAATCTATTTGTATTTATCTTTCTGTGTATAATGTCATTAACTTCTAATAACCTATTAAATGTTGTAGTATTGATCTATTCATGTTGTTATTGAATTCTAATAGACTTTTATGTGTCATATTATGACACTAAATTACGTATTAGAAGAATGGTCATTCTCAATTATGTTTAGATATTATAAATAAAATTATTTTTTAAGTTAAAAACTTCGATTAGTGCTTACTATAAAATATATATATTGAATCAAATGTGGGATAGATAGCTAAATAAAAAAAAAAACTTTAAGATGTAAACATATCTTTTTTCGGTGTTTTGGTAAAGATTAGGGATATCGATTTAGCATGAACCAACGAGATGATTCAAATAAATTTAAAAAGAAGGATTTTTACTAATTTTAATTAATATTAACTTTGTTCACATTTTTATCGAGTAATTTAGCATAAACCAACGAGACGGTTCAAGTAACATAGAAAGAAGGATTTTTACTAATTTTAATTAATATTTCTTATAGTGTTTACATTTTTATCGAATATTACCCAACGGCTTTGAGACGGGTATGTACAGTAAAGTCACTATTTAACTGAGATTAGGTCAAGAACATGTAGATTATTTCTAAACAAATTTAGATTTAGAAAATACTTAATGAATGAGTACGGAATACCCAATCCATTATCATTCCTAATTATAAATTTAAATACGTGAAATAAAATTAATTTTTTAAGTTTAATTAATAATTAATACGAACAATATCACAACTTCTAAATAAGTTGTAATTTTTTTTAAATGTATACATATAAATTAAAATATAAAATTATTTTCCATCGAATTCCGACAGGCTACTTACTATTACATTGATATTCGATGATAAAAATACTGCATTAGCAAAAAGAGTTATTTTGTTTATTACATATCAAACTTTTAAATACATAAAAAAATGCAACAAAAAAAAAGGTTATTATGTTGTCTGTACACCTGTTGATGTGCCAATGGTTGTGTCTTCTCATCGACTCAATCATAGCCATTTAATATTAAAATTCATAAATTGATTATTGCACTTTTATTATTTTTAAAATTACCAAAATATACTTATGTTTGTATTTGTAATTTCTTTATAAAAAACTAAATAGAATTGTAGGCTTTACCTTCAGCTATCTCTCTCTCTTTTTTTCCCCTAACTTTATTATATTGATCTTGCATTGACGTGTAATTGTGTAAAGAAGACTGTAAACATAAAATTAGTCGATCTTTTTTTTTCTTGGAGCAAAAAGTAATATTTTTTACACGAATTAAAATCGTCTAATTGGTTAAAATTCTGATATATAATATAGTTTTGGAAAGTTAATCAGTTCTACTCAATCTTAGATCTTTACATTACTCCATTTGACGAATTTGACCTCAAACAATAAAAGCAGATAATAATAAGTTATTCGTACAAACTAAGTCACCTAAAAATGATCTGATAAAATTATAAGCATGACAAAAAAAAATTCAAATTTAATCCTTAATTTTCTCGAAAGTTAGTATATTAGGCTCGATCGACTATGATACGGTAAAATATAATGTTTTTGAACCACATTTTATCTGTTGAGCAAGCAAGGAAAGATCAGTGAAGATTGAATTATAAATTTATTTTTTTACCCGAAGAAAGTCCACTACTTGGATGCTTAAAAATATCTATTTCATAACCTTTCCCACAAATTTTTATTTAAACTATTATCTAATTATGCTTGTCAAATTAAATTTAACCATATGTCACGTTAGCTCGGTCACCATCAATTTAACCATCATATTCCCAAAAAACAATTAATTAAAATTTAAAAATATGATTGGCTGCCCCAACGGCAAATTCTCCTCCGTTCTTTTCTAACCCCCACGGTCACAGTTGGTTACAACTGGTCAAAACAAGGCGCTAGCTAAATTGTCGTTTTTTATGTTCAATTTTATTTTCGATATTTGCGGTCGTTACCACGTAAACATGCAAACTATAAATGTGCTTTGAATAAATTATATTTATGCGTCATAATATGTGAGAGATTCGGTGTGTTAGTATAATTAGTATGCAACAGCCAATGAGGTCTAGTTTAAGTGGTTAGTTGAGGCACCGCAATACTCTTTTTAGTGAGAGGTTTTGGGTTCAATCTCGTCTGCTTGCGGTGTATTATATTTCCCACCCTGTGTAGTGGTGGTGGTGTAGTGGTCTCACCTTTGTATGGTGTAGTTATCCCACCCTGCATGGTGATGTAGTAATCCCACCTTTATGTAGTGTAGATGTCCCACTTATATAATGGTGTAATGTTTGATTTGATTATATATATATATATATACCTTGTAATTCTCTAAAAAAAAGTATTATGCAACAGACTCAATCTATAAATTATTACAAATTTATGAAATTATAGTTAGGGGTGAGCATAACCGACCCGAAACCGACGAACCGGGCCGACCCGGTCGGTTCGGGTCGGCGTGTAAAGGGTAGTCGGGACGGGTCGGTTTTAGAAATTGAGACCGAAAATTGGGCGGGTCGGTTTCGGTTTTGGATCATCCAAACCCGCTAAAACCGAATCGACCTGGATATGTATTAAATAAATATAATTTTATTAATTTTTACTACCCTAACCCTAAAACACTACTCCCCGCCGCTTTTTCCAATTCCCTCATCCTCTCTCTCTCTAATCTCCGCTCTCACCAATTCAATCACCTCTCTCTAATCTACTGCTTCCTCCGTCCCTCCTCCGGTCGCCGGTAGCCACTGTTCCTCTGGCCGACGGCCTTCGGCCACCGCTCTTCCCTGAGTTCCCTCTCTTCCTAACCAATTCAATTACCCATCCAACCATCCATCTTTCAGCTCAAAATTGAGAAATTCAAAAGATCTAACCCTGTAAATCTCACATCCCAAGCGATTGGGTGAAGACGAAGAGCGAGAAGAAGAGGGAGGGGTTGAACATAGGTGTATTACTTCTGGTGGGAAATAAGCGTGAAAAAGGAGAATAAGTGAATGCTAAAAAGGTGTTGAGAAATAAGAAAAAGAATAAGAAACTAGCATGATTGGTTGATGATGGTGGTGACTTTTCTCTCCTGTGTCCCCCCTTTCTCTCTCTAAAAACCCAAAGATGTGGAAATCTAACGGTGGAAAAGAGGGTGATGCCTCAATTTGGTGAGAGAGATGGGCGACGCTCGCCGCTCGTTGTCGGCCCACTGCAATTCCTCATCTACTATTTTGTCGGTTTAACCGAAATCGAAGGTCGGTTTCGATTGGTTTCGGGTCGGTTTTCAAGCTGAATTCGGCTCGGATAGGTTTGAATTTTTTTGATTTTTCGGTTTTCGGTTTTCCCGGGTCGGTTCGGGTTGGGTCGGTTCGAACCGAATGCACACCCCTAATTATAGTTATGACATATGAATTCACCTACATAATTAAGCCACCCCAAGGCTATTTAAATTGTCGAATCAAAGTAAATTATACGAATAATTTTGTATCTTAGGGATTTCACAATTAGTAGGTCTTTGATCAAATTATTACACAAAACCGGTATTTACAACGAAAGATCTAATTAATAACATGCTTGAAATAATTAGTGAGCAATTGTTTTTAACAAGATATAAAAAATTTAATGTTATTTTAGCTACGATTTTTGGTGGGGTAAATAGTATCATTCAGATATATGACTAATAATCTATGAATGCGACACTTGATTAATTCATATTTAACATAATTAAACATATCTTGATGTTTTAGTTGAAAAAAAAAAACCATTTTTCAGTTGTTAACTTTTATTTTTTATTTTGTTAAAAATTTGGAAATGTTAAAACTCAAAAGCATTGTTGATTTGACAAATGATTTAACGTCACATAATTAATTGTTGATAAGCTGATTTTCTTAAGTGGTACACAACCGCAATAATGGTGAAGATTTACTGGTTCAATTATACCAAAAGATTAATAGAAAAAGTATAAATCGACATTTATAGCAAAAATATGTGGATGCACGTGAATTTGTTTTTTTTTGTCTAATTAAATTCACTTGCTTTAATTATAGATAAATAATATTTCAACTATATAAATTGAGACTGTATAAGTAGCCATTTTTTTTAAATCAGATGCTAATTAAAGTCAAATAATTCAAATTATGAACTTGGAAATTTTTTATATATGTATAAATATGAAACTTCAAGAGAAAATACAAACCAACTACCTCGTAAATGTCGAATTATGACTTAATTATAGGATGAAATTTCCCCAATTCCTCCGATATATTGAAAGCTTATATTGTTGTTTTATCGCCGGCATAATTAATAAATTTTTATAATTCTAAATTCTTTTACTGCAACTTTATATATTAAATATAATGTTAAAATTATACTATATAGTTGCAACTTGCATGTTTATTTAAACGACAAGTGAAGGTACGATCAGTGAGGACATAGTGTTTTCATGAAAATCCCATTATCATATCATTTTTAATTTATATAATATTTTATTCAATATCATTAAAATAAATAACGAATCTGGGTATATATAAATATAGTATCAAAAGTAAAAATTATGGATTGGAATTTAAGTAACGGGAAGGCTTCGGCGAAAGATAGACAAGATTTGAAGATATGATTATTTTTACGAAAATATTCCTTTTTTGTCTCAACCTAATTGTCAGCTGGTGCCAACTTTTTGCCAAACAAAATCTACTTATCAACTTATCATTATTTTATTGCGACTTTTCTTAAAAAATGCGATATCATGCTATGGTTTGGCATTATAAAATGTAAATATGTATTCTAATATAGATACAACCATGCTTTAAACGTGCCATAAATTAATAATAGCCAAAGCACCTACTTTCGATTGCTATCATTAGGCTACGTTATAATATCACAAATTTATTTTTATTTTTTTTATAACATAATATCACAAATTCATTTTTTTTATAGGCACGGGCCTACGGGGTGTTTGATTTGTTTTAAGATCTTTAAAATAGAGTGAAATATTATAATGGTCATTTAAGTTAATAAAAACAAAATACTAGTCACTAAGTTAATATTATATAAATACTGGTCACTCTTACAAAAATACCCCTAGATAGAAACAGAACCGTCGTCTTCGCACAATCTCATTCCTTCTTCGCACCTCCGCCGTCTTCGCATCTCCTCCGCCGTCTTCGCAGCTCCTCCGCCGTCGCATTCGCATATTCTTTCACCAACACCTTCGCGTCTAGGCTTCTTCGCGCCTAATCTTCGCCGCTCGTGCTACCGTCGCGTCACCCTCTCTGCCGCGCCACCATCTCCCCCGCTCGTGCTACCCTTCGCGCCTCCCTCTATGCCGCGCCACCATCTCCGCCGACAATGTCGAATAGCTCAAACAGAAGTGATTCCGTTGAATCGGAATCCGACGATGATTATGGCGCCGATGTAAGTTTCCTACTACAAATCTATGTGTTAATGGTGTTAATTTGTGATGCAAAACTCCGTTGCGGTGGTGGAAGGAGCGAATAGATCTAGTCGCCCCATGTAGGGTGCGAGTGGATCTACTCGTCCCATGTATTGTGCGAATAGATCTAGGTGCGAGCGGGTGAACGAGGGCCGTTCGTGCGACTCGCGCCTGATGTCTGGGTAAAGTGAGCGGCGCGAGCGGGCGAACGAGGGCCGTTCTCGCGACTCGCGCCTGATGTGTGGGTAAGGTGAGCGGCGCGAGCGGGGCGAACGAGGGCCATTCGCACGACTCGCGCCTGATGTGTGGGTAAGGTGAGTGGTGCGAGCGGGGTGAACGAGGGCCATTCGCGCGACTCGTGCCTTGCTCGGGTGTGTAGGTAACATGAGCGGTGCGAGTGGCGCGAACGGGTCGATTGGTGCCCATGCGTGCCGTTCGCGCCACACTAGTTTGCGAGATGGAGGCGCGAACGGGTCGAATGGGCTGCCGTTCGCCCGTTCGCGTACAGAACGAGGGTCGCTCGCCTCACTCGCACCACTCCATGTTCGACACCCGAAGCGTACCGGGCGAACGAAGGTGCGACTGGAGCGAGTAGATCTCACTCGGGCCCAATATAGCAACATAACGTACCGTCGGGCCGGGGCGTCTCCGCCCCCCCGAACCCCCGGAGCGGGGCGTCGCCCGCCCGGCCCCGACTCGGCCGACCGGGCAGCGAGACCCCCGTTTGCGTGGCGGCAACATTGCAACTTCTAGTTAAAATGGTAGAAATATAAGTTAAAGGGTAAAAAAGTATTTTCAACACAAATAGTGGCTAGTATTTATATAACATTAAGTTTATGGCTAGTATTTTGTTTTTATTAACTTAAGTGGCTATTTCACATAGTTACTCTTTAAAATATATAGTTTATAATACTAGTGGTTGAAAATACTAGTATTATCATATTCTAAAATCCTAACATAAGGTACGAATTTTATTTTTACAAGTTGTACCAAACAAAAAAAGGAAGTCAAACAAACAACCCTATAAATCACAAAGTGAAAATTCAAAAGGAAAACACTATAGTGATTATGATAACTGATAAGAAGAGTTTTTGTTTTATGTACACAGTACAATGGCGATGCGACTAAAATTTGCAAGTTGCACCCTCATTAAATTTAAAATAACTTTATCATTTCTAAAGACAACCGATTCATTATCAAATGATATTTTGTTTAGTTTTAGTTCTTTTGTGTCCATATAAATATTAACGATATCTATATATATTTTCCATCAACTAAAAAAAACAGATATATTTTTTCATTGATTGCATTCTTCTACGTATGACCTGAACAAGATTTGTTACACACAAATATTCTATCTATTATTGGAATGGATGCTCAACAATCCACTATTAGATGAAAATCACCCTCCTATTATTTGGACCATCAAATTTGTAGCCAATAACCTTACATATAATTGGTTCAGGATATCCTGGATATGCATTCCAAATTAAATCTCTGATTTTATGATGCATATTGCAAATCAAGTTTAATCATACGGTACCCAAATAATACTCGAAAACTAGTCCTATTAAGGGCATAAAGTTCAGGTTCAAATCTCACATACGCTTTAAATAGATCGAGCTCGTCATATTTAATTTTTCAAGTATAATACCTTTCATGTGTAAATTGAATAGTCGACTATTGCATAAAATAGTGGTCTACTAGAGCGCATAAAAAATAACAGTTACAAGTTTTCACGACATAAAAAAACGTTCAAATGAACTGAATCAATGTTAACACGTAATTTTATATGTGCTTCAACAATTATTTCCAAAGTAGAATATGATATTTTTTGTATATAGTAGATAGTACAGTAGTTGAAGGGACCAACGGCCCAAAATGAAAGTACAAAAAATTGATGATGTTGTGGGCCATCCTCTTCTCGTCGACATGATAACGGTTGCTGTATTATGGTTATCTCCATTGTCTTTACAATCATAGCGACAACCTAAATTCTCCAAACTCACATATTGTGGATTTGTGGTGAAATAGAAAATCGCATCATCCCATTGGTCAAGATTAATTTTAGGATCATAGCACGCGATTCACATTAGAATTTTTTTTTTGTTTTTTTTGGTGATTCTTAATAGTGATATAGTTTGGAATTTATTATAAAATTACTTCATAGTTAAAGCTCAACATTTCGATATTATTGTAAATTAGATCCGTTTTTTAAAAGTTATAGTAGAATGTCTCCCCCATTCTATGCTAGAGTTTGGAGTTGCGATCTAGAAGCTCATCTGACATAAAAAATGATGAGGGCGTTTGAAGTCCGTTGTCTAGACAGTCCTCCCGTGTTGTCGATTTTGACGTCAGACATCCGAAGGCTGAGTAATTGAGTTGAGAGATGGTGCGATGGTGTTAGGGCTTCACTGCGATTCGAGTTGCAATTCCAGACGTCCGACCGACGACGGAATTTACAACACAAAAGGACATTCTAGACAATATTGGACTTCAAAAGTTTAAAATCAATTTTGCTATGTATATCTAAATCTCAACTCTAAATTCACACATAATGGGGGGAGAAAATTTTTTCTACATAGGTAAAATATGATATTCTTAACATATTTATTTATTTTTTTACTTGGAAAAAGAAAAACGATGAGATTTAAACCCTATAAAATTCACTGCAGACTAAAGTCTGCATCGCTTGGATATCTCCGTGAAAGCTTACCATTTGTTTCTTAATATCAAGGAAACTAAACATTGGTAGAAGTTATCTCCATAAATACACTCGTTTATGGAGCCATGCGTCTGCAGCTAGGCCCATATAAATCAGAAAAAAAATTAAAAAAAAATCGATTGGGCCTATAACCTAGAAGGACCAAATTTAAGGATGTGTTTGACGTTTTTTTGAGAACGAATGGGATTAGTTTTTTGGGCTTTGCTAAATGGTCATATTATGGCCGGCCATATAGGGCTATATAAGTAATTGCATAATAATTACTCCATCCGTTCCATCCATTTTGTTTACCTTTCTATAAATGAACGTCCCATCCATTTTGTCTACCCTAAATAAGGAAAGGTTTAACCCTTCAAAAGTGGTGGGACCTACCCAATTTCTATCCTTTTATCCTTATTTTTAATCTCCGTGCAAATAGTAAACTAGACAAATTGGATGGGACGGAGGGAGTATAATTTAATAAATTTTATTGAAATTATTGATTTACTTGTATACCCCTGATATTATTTATAGAAAAAATCAACCCAAGATCATTCCTAAAATTACATTCTAAATCAAATAATTAATTACATCAATTAGAGATTATATTTTTCAATCCAAATTGAAATTAATTATTTGTTACCATCTGACATAAAAATAATCTAAACTAAGTAGCTGCTCAATTTAAACAATTGCAATCCAAATACGCTTTCAAAATTTTTTTTCCCAATCATTATCATTCCAAATAATTATCTCATATTCATCTTTCATTTGTTCAATTTTTTTTGCACCATTCATGACAGAATATATTCATTATCTGTTATTAAATATTGATATTTGATTGATTTTCTTAATAATTTTATATTTAGTATAGATTATATAGTGATATGCATATATGGATAATTACCAAAATTTTAATTTAATAACATATATACAATTTTAATTTTATTCATCATCAACGAAATCTTGAGATTTGTCTGATATATGAGTCTCTAATTAGGAGACCATGTCACCGAATAAATCATGTATAAGACGGTGATATTCATCCATGGGAGATTTGAAGCTACTGGAATTGAAAACGGTATGTGAGCTGCTCGAATTTTTTTATATAATATTTTATGAGTTTTTCATAATATTTTATGAGTTTTTATGAGTATTTTTATAAGAGGCAAAATTTGGAATAACCAATATAGATAGTGGAAATTAATAGTTGGCCACAAATTTTATTTGTAGAAATTCTGGCCAACTTTGGGAAATTTGGACCAATTTATCCTTGGAACCACTATTAACCATCCATCCACCCATTTCATTTTTCATTTTTCAAATTTCAGATTCTCTGTTTCTGCAAAATATTCTCTCTCTAGAAATCCTATTTTTCTCCATTTCTTCCATCGCCGCCGTCGTACTTTCATTTTGCCGACGCCGCCGTCGTACTTTCATTCCGCCACACTTGGTTCGAATGCAACATATTCGTACCAGGTGTGCCAAGGCATACCGCGTTTAGACTTGGCACACCTGGTACGAATACGTTGCATTCGTACCAGGTATGCCAAGTCGCGACGCGTAATGACGTGGAAAATGCAGGAAGAACACATATGCACGAAGATGACGGCAAGACCTGGAAAATATGACAAGAACATGACAGACTAGATCTAGAAAACTCAATTAAAATTAATACACTAAATTCAAAGTTGATATCTTAGATTAAAAATATCAACCTACAATACAACCATCAAACAAGCAAATTTCCAAAATACAAGACACATTATTACGATCAAAGCTACATTACAACCATAAAACTAACAACCTACAATACACCATCAAAGAACAAATTTTCGGATGGAGATGATATGATGACCGGAGAAGAAAGCCGCAAAATAGAGGAAAGTTGCATCAGTGCCGGAGAGATTGGCCATGTTGAATTTCTTCAGATCTGCCGAGCTGTGACTGATAGAAGAGAGAGAAAGAAGAGAGTCGAGAATACACAGATCTACCGGAGAAAATGACCGCAGAAAGCTGCCCAGGCCGGAGAGAGAGATAATACATAGATCTGAACGTTGAGAGAGAGAATCGTGGAACTCAAAGACACACAAAGAGAGAATACATAGATCTAGATCTAGATCTGGATCTGAATGTTAGACAAGAGAGAAATGTGAAATTAAAGGTATTTTGGTCTCTTTACCTCAAAGTTTGACAAAATTTATCAAAATAAAGTTGGTGAACAACTATTATTATTCACTAACTTGAAATGATATTCCATACCATTAACTCTTTTTATAATTCATACATGGAATTGAAATCTTGTCAGCTGCACCGATTATATATAATATTTGAGTTTTTCATACGTTCATCTAGTCAATTTAAAAAGAAGCTTGATCTTTTTTTCTTGGAGTATATATTTGTAATTTTTTTTATATCAATTTAATAATCTTATTACCAAATATACAAAAGAAAATATTATCAAATTTAAGTAGGAAAATCTATGTTAAAAATAATACCAAGGGCATACTAGTAAACAAATTTTACTAACCGGTTTAAATTTAAACCGACCGATTTTTTTTAAATTATAAGGATATTATGGACGGCCATATTATGGCCATCAAGATTTATCCTAGTTTTTATTGTGACACAACAAAATTTCCCCTATAAGATATTTTAATGACGCACATCTACCTTCTTAAGAGTTAAATTAATGATATGTGGAACCCTGATACTGGACATGATTAAATTTGCACCTTAAAACAAGATAAGTCTTTGAATTTTTGGATCAAATCGTGTCATAAATCTAAAAGAAAAGGAAAAAGAAAAAGAAACTGTACAAATAGCAGAAATATCTCGTCTGCCAATAAAATATCTGCCTTCTCTTCAAAAAATAATACTCGTGCTCTAATTATATCTTTCTTCTTCTTCTTCTTCTTCTTCATAATAATAATAACAATAAAAATATCTGGATCAGAGATAAAATTGGAGTCAGAAATGGAGTGTGCGAGGCCGAACCGCAGCGACGTCCATTTGAGCGAAGAGGAGGCGGCGAAGCTGGAAGCTGCCGCCCGTGACTACTTCGACGCGGCGGCGCCGAAGCGGCATACCAAGCCTCAGCGCAGCGACCACTCCGCGGATTATGCCGATGCTATCTCCTCCTCCGGCGATCAGGTTATCGCTGAATACACTCAGTTCCAGCAACTCGAGAAGGAAACTGAGGTTAGGTTTGATGCTTGTAGATTTAGAATATAGTATGTGGTTTCTCATTGAATTCACTGAATTAACACGATCGAAATATCTGCCAAATTCACTGAATTAACACGATCGAGATTATGATTTATTTTCGCAATATTTGGTTAAAGTGTACCATCTCTCTCTCTCTACGCAGTATTTTTAGCGCATTTGCAAGTTGGTATAATGCAAATTATTAGTCGGTTTTTCAGATCTTTACCGTTTGAATTGAAATTTAGCCCGACCGACTTGGAAATATGGAGTTTCAAATGTTGGAAATATGAAATATTAAATATTTGCAGAAATTGGTTTACTCTGGAAGCACAGCTGCTGAGGAGTTTACGGAAACTGAGTATTACAAGGACCTCAACTGCATTGACAAGCAGCATCACACGGTAAATCAACTCAATTTTATTAAATTAAAATTTAGTTCAAATACTCGTAATTACTGCATTCATAAATCAAATCAAATCAAATTACGAAACGAAACATTATACTAAAATATTTATGTCCGGAAGAGTATATCTAACTCCTCCTCAATACAAAGGCTGCCCTGAAGAAGGAGACAACAAATTTGTAAAAGTTTGATTAATTCTACTTTTCCTTCACTTTCTGATGGCTTTAGGCATACCTGTTTGGTTCTTGATTGAGGTTTGCAAGTGAGAGAGAGAGAGAGAGAGAGAGAGAGAGAAATATTGATCTACGATTTGTATTTGCTATACTAAGTGTTAGATTACAAATTAAATGCAGTGTTGAAAATACATACATCATGAGTAACGTACTATGATCATACCACTTCTACAAATGTAAACTAAGGTGAAGATAATTCAAAATTTAGTTTTCAGCAAATTAATCCATCTTATTTTTTCCTTTTCGATATCTTGCTATCTTGACAGACTGGAACAGGGTTTATAAAAGTGGACAACGCAAATGAGAAGGATTATAGCTTAGCACCGGAAATCGAATCCACAACAGAATGCCATGCCTCATGCAAGGGAAATCCTGCTACTAATGACTGGATTCCAGCTCCTTCAAGTGAGGTAACACCTCTCCATTTTTCCCACCAAAAACGCTTATCCATATCCTTGTGTCAGTATTCGTTGTTATGTTAACTTTCTTGATTGCCAACATAAATAATCCCTTTTAGGTGGATTTCATCAGTCAGAAGCCCAGCAGGAGTGACTGCTGATTTGGGGTCATCTTAATTTGGATGATCATTGCATGCATTTGGTGTTGGATATGTTAGGAGTTTGATGGTTTAGGTTTGGTTGGTTGGTTGGTTGGAGTTTGAATCAATTAAGTTCTTCAAGTAATATTTTGTTTTGGATTAGACCAAATAGATCACTTAGCTTGAAGCCTTGAACTAATGAGTGGTGGTGTGACGACGACTAGTAACTTGTATTTTTCTGCGTTTCATTCTTGCCCGTATAAATTTATAATGACGGAGTCTTGTGTTTTATAGCTGTAATTATGAATTGCAATATGTCATTGGAGGAATGGTGGTGTCTACTAGTAACTTGTACTCCTTCCGTCTCTCAAAATTGTATTGCATATTTGATTTGTTGTGAAGCATAAAATATTAATTGAACAACACTAACTTGGGACGGATAGAGTAGTATTTTATTGCGTTCCATTCTTGCCCTTATAAATTTAAAATTTATAATGGGGGAGTCTTGTATTCCGTATATGCAATTATGAATTGCATATATGTCATTGAATATTAATTTGGATCCCGATTTTTTAGAATTGCGGACAATTTTTTAGATGTGTGTTTATATGCAATAATGCAAATTATGTGGTGAAAATTGTACTAGCATGCTAGACATGTTAATATATGGCTGTTTATTATGTCATTCATAATATATCGTTGGTTATTTTAATAAAAATTTGATATATTTACACAAAAATGTTGACGCAAAAATGAATTATGAGATGTTTATTATAGTTTTGATTTAAAACATCGTTGCACAATAAAATTGCAAACTAATACGAGCATGAAAATTCAAATCCATGCCTTAACCAAAAAAAATAAAAAGTCCATGGCAACACCTTTAATAGGTGCTACAAATATGTTCGGAGGTATTCTTCAGTTCTTTTTGAATATGGGCTTAATTTTGTTTTCGTTTCTGTTTGGCCCATTTCTCACTTTTCATTTCTCTTCTTTTTTTAGTTAAATGGACTAGTGAGAGTTACTAACATATATATTTAACTGTAAAAATTATAGAATGTTATCCTTTCAAAAAAAAATTATAGAATGTTATCTGAGTATAATTTATGAATTGCTTCTTTCGTTACAATATTGCAGTGATATTTCAAAAATATAGGAACATTGTTCAATCAATTTAACAAGAAAACAAAAAATGTTGGGCTATAGGAATTTAGATAATTATTTTTTCGATCATACGAAGAATACAATATGTAAGATCCTAATGGTGAAAATGCTTAATGCGAAAAGATGATTACTTATGTCAAAAGAATTTAAATATCCATTCACATAATTTCAACAAAATTGAGATTAAAATTGTACTACAAATTTTGATTTTACAATTTCATTTCTTCTATTTTTTTTTTTTTTTGAAGAAATTTCATTTCTTCTATTTGTCTTCAAATTTGAGATTAGAATAATTGAAAGGATTAAGGGTGTGTTCTATTCTACTAGAAGTCTATAAGAGATTAGGAGGCACGTTGGACCAACAAAATATATTATTATTAAATATAAATAATATATCACCTATATATGCAAATTTAATCAAAGGAGCACATATCATTACAATATTTTATTTGGAGATGGTTGGTATATTTATAATATTTATTATGATATTTATATATCCTAAACTTCTTTTTAACAAAAAATAGATATTTAGAAATTTGAAAATGGTGGTCGAAATTTTAGATACGAGGAGTTCATATGCTTATTCTTACTTCTTAGTTCATTGTGAGACCAATATTGTATGTAAATTACAAATGCGAATCAAATTGTTTTCTTGAAATAGCGTAGCTCGGTGCATGTCGATCCATTGATTTATGTAATACCACTATTTACAAGATTGTGTCTAAGGTCATTGTTAATTGTTTTATGAACATGTCTTGTTCTAAACTTTTAATTGTTCAAGATAAAATCTCGTGGTGTTCCTTTTTTCGTATGTATTTATAATGTTGATTGTGTAATGGTATTATCTGAAATTATCCAATGTTTGATGCATAAATTTATCTTTTTTTACAAAAAGAAAATCTAATTTTATCTTTTTCTTATATATTATTTTTGTTTCAGAAGGAAAAAATAAAATAGAATAGTGAATTCAAACTATATAAAAAAGGGCATACAAAAATTATTAACAAATTTTAAAATAAAAATATACACCTCAGCATCTCCAGAAACTTCTCTTGATCCTTTCCTTTATATATAGTATTGGAGGGTTTCCCGTCTTCCAGAGACATCTAGACTTAGAGAGAGAGAGAGAGAGAGAGAGAGAGATTATTCGCCGATCGATCGATACGCCGTTGCCCGTCAAGGTCAGTTAGATTTCTCAGTTATATGTTTTTCCGCCGTTCTTCTCTCCTTACAGCTTTGATTTTATGTGATTTATGAGGAATTCAAACAAATTGATCATTGACTCATTGTAATTAATTGCAATTCAGACAGATTTAATTATCCTTCATTTGAATTTTCTGTACTTTTCTGTTTCCGTAGTAGGTTATGTCTCTATTTTTCGTAATTTAATCGTAAATTGGTGATTTGTTTACTCTTAAAATACAATTCAAATTTGATATAATCTGTTTCGAATACTTTCGGGGATGAAGCGAACGCAATCTATTATGTTATGCTTTCAGTGTTTAGCAGTTTTGAGTTTTCTCATTATTTAAAATAATCGGCCTTCTGTTGGTTTGTTTTTAGATTTTTTGGGAAAGTTTCCGTCTTCAGACTTCCGTATATCTAACGATATCGATCCGATGTTTGTGGATGCAGATGTCATACTCGAGGAGATCAAGGTGTGTGCTAGATTTTAAAATTCTCATATGTTAATATCGCTCTTGTTATTGGTGATTTATACGGAATTTGTGCTAGTAATTATGGAACAATTTAATTTAGTTGTAGGTCCCCTTCACCTTACAACAAGCGTTACAGTAGGTCTTGGTCGAGGTCTCCGTCAAGGGGTAGATCGAGGTAATTTGCCTGCCTCTGATTGTTGCTGTTCGTATGCTTAAAATTTCTTGTGTTTCTCTTCTAAATAGGTTATGCTGTTTGAAATTTATGTGCAGGAGCAGGAGCAGGAGCAGGAGCAGGAGCAGGAGTTGGAGTTGTGATTCCAGTGATGCTGAAAATCCTGGAAATAATCTGTATGTGACGGGGCTTTCTGCCCGTGTGACAAAGAGAGACCTTGAGAAGCATTTTGCAGCTGAAGGAAAGGTACAAGCAGAGATATTTGTGTTCTTGTTGAGTTATTTTATTTTATTAAATTTTTTTATGTTCGTTTCATATGTTAGTAATAGCACCTGCAATTTTCTTTGAATGTGTTGGTCTCTGCTGGCCTTAGTGGTTATCGGTGTTCTGTTTATGCTGAATGCTGTAATTTGAGAAGTAATTTTTTATCTTCAGGTTGAAGATATTAACCTTGTTGTTGATCCCTGGACGAAGGAATCACGGGGTTTTGGTTTTGTGACTATGTCCTCTCTGGAGGAGGCCGATCGCTGCATTAAGTACTTGGACCGATCTGTCCTTGAAGGCAGGGTTATAACAGTGGAGAAGGTAAAAAATTTCTGTAATTACCCATCCGTACATTTGTCTATCAGCATGCTCCATTATTCTTGTTGTGGCGAAAGTGTTACGATTATATATTGTGTTTGGTTGAGCTTGAAAATTACTGTCGTCTTCCTGAAGTTTCTTTGGAAACAGGGTAGCTGTGTGTAGCAGCTCTTCACCAAATTAACAAATCAAATACATCAGCAAATTCAGAGGGTTGTATGCCCTACATTTCTCCTTTTCTCCTACGCTTTAACATATTACACTGTGTTACCAAAATGTCATTATATCTTGCTGCTTCTATGTCAGAATTTAGGGAGTCGTTTTGGGTGTATTGACATCAAGTTGATTACATGGTTGATCTTTTCAGGCAAGAAGACGGAGGGGACGAACACCTACGCCGGGGAAGTATCTCGGTCTAAAAACAGGTCATGGTGAGATGCATTTTACTTTGTGACACGTCATGATTAACGTTAGATGTGTGTGGAATCTCTAAGCACTTGATTGTTCATGTAGTGCGTCGTCGTTCTCCTAGCTACTCACCTTATTCTAGACGCCGTTCACCTCGTTATTCGTCGGAAAGGGATAGGAGCCGTAGCAGATCATATTCACCCTACTACCATGGGCGCCGCAGATCTTACGCCAGAGGGAGGTCGTATTCTCCGTATCACAGCCGCAGGAGGTCTTATTCCCGATCCCGGTCCCGGTCCTGTTCTCCATTCTACAGCAGGTCTCCTGTAAGCAGGCGTGACCTATCCTACTCCCCGTACAATAGCAGGCGGTCTCCTGTAAGCAGGCGTGATCGTTCCTACTCCCCGTACAATAGCAGGCGTGACCGTTCCTACTCCCCGTACAATAGCAGGCGGTCTCCTGTAAGCAGGCGTGACCGTTCCTACTCCCCATACCATAAGGATTACTCGCCTGTGGGCCGCTATTACAGAAGGCGCTACAGATCACCATTTGACTACTCTCCTGATGATCGATACTACCGTAGAAGTGAATACCGGAGCATTTCGCCTAGGTGGTCATGGAGGAGTTACTCACGCAGCCCGACCCCAAGATACTCAAGGAGGTACTACTCTAGAAGTGTTTCTTCATCTCCGTCGTGGAATAATTCCCGCAGTGCCTCCCCCAGGATTAGTAAGAGCTTGAAGAGGAGCAGCACGCCACACAAACGTGCACCTTCTCGCTCCTCGAGAAGCCATTCTAGGAGTCCTGCATCTTCATCCTCCCCGTCTGTGTCGAGATCTGTTAGCCCTAACTGTTAGCTGTCTAGTCTATCTGGTGGTTTTTCTTTTATGTAGACCCACTCCCACTGATTTGGTTCAAGGATTGCGATGCCTTTCTTTTCTAGTGTGTGGCTATTCTGCACTTTGTTAATATTCTAGCTATATTTATTTTTTATTCTGCCAGATTATCTTTCAATTTGCCTCTTTTGGTATGAATAATTGTTGCATTTTAATGCATTATATGTATATTTTGGTGCACTCATAAATTATGCACAACTTTGTGCATGATAAAGTTGTGCATAATAATTACAGAATTGATGATGAGAGTTGTAAGTATTATTTGATGCACTTAAAAAAGAGTACAAGGGGAAAAACAGCAAAGCCTAACAATATCATATAAAGAAAATGATTTATATTTGTTTTTATTTTCTTTTTTAAGATTTTCTTTTATATGATCTTTCCTCGTAAGTATAGGTTTATGGATATGTGATTGCTTACTGTTTTAAATTTGGTTATGACCGCATTTTATATTTAACTAAACCTATTTTTAATTTTGAAATTGTATCGTCCATAATGCATGTTACGTTGAATAGTAATATAATAACCACTAGTGATAGGGCCAAAATAGAGCATATACCTTAATATATAAAATAATGAATTCAGGTGAGACGAGTCGTAGAATTCATATATTATAAATGACGTGTATAATAGAGCATCAATCTTGTGTATAATAGTGAGATATAAGGATTCATATATGATATTTCAATCTTGTGTATAATAGTTGGATATAATATGGGATGAATAAAGATTGAATCATGATTATGAAATTCTTGTTTGGTTGGTCTGTTAATTTTTATGCACCATGACTAATTTAATGCTATTTTACTGATATATTCCTGCTATTTCGTCCATATCTCACCCTTCCTTTCTCTCTCTCCCCAAAAAACACAAAATAATGCCTCACATGTCAGTTCATGAAAAATCAATTCATCGCTCACTTCTTTCTCTCCTGAAAACCTCAAAATAATCCCAGTCGGTTCATGAAATCATCAAATAACGGCTCATGAAAATCAATTCACACTCTCTCTTTCTTTCTCTCTCCAAAACCTCAAATTAATCCCATAGTGGGTTCATGAGATCAGTTCTCGCAATCCCTCAAATGCTCTCTTCCCATCCGCCCTCTTTAATTGTAGCCACCACTACGTTGATCTGCGCTGCCGCCGCCGCCATCGCCACCACCCCCTCCTCTTTCATTTTCTGCAATCCCTTTGCACCATCGCCTCACGCAGTCTGTTCGTGCTCCACTATCATTGCGGTCTCCTTTCCTTCTTTTCGATCTACAACCCGTCGTGCTGCCGCTATCTCACCTTCTGCCACTCCCATCTCTCTTTCTCTCGTCCCCTATCCATAAATGTTGTTTCACAATTCCTCAACCTTTGTGTAATTCTTGGCGAGAGACGAAAGAGAGGATGGGATGAGAAAAAAATAAATAAGTTGATGTGGAGAAAGAGGGAGAGATGCAGAGGTAGAAGGACAAAATAGTAAGAAGCTCAAGATAGAAATTGTCGCAGGAGTATGGATATGACTCATAGTCACATTATAGTGATTAGTAGCTGGCCCTTCTTTTCATGTCATTAAGTAATGAGCCCTTATCTGTTCAACCAAACACAAGATTGTATCATATACAACCTTTAGTCATGGCTAATATGGACAACCGAACAGGCCCTTAGCCGATTCAATCAATTTTAAGGGGCGTAAGCGGTAATCGGAGACGTGAAACAGTTTTAAAGGTTGACTGCGTATCACGGTAGGTTTCGCAAGATTACTTTCAATATGTCGTAAAATCATATGAACTCTTCGATTGATATTTTGATTTTGATTTTGTTGTAAAAGGTTGACTTTGACTTTGCTTCACATTGAAAGTGAGTATATAAAACCAATTTTGGACCTAAGGTTGTGTCTCAATTTGCAATTAACTCACATATTAAAGCAACACGCAAAGTGAAATAGTCAGTGTATATAAATGGAGGAATGATACGCAGCTTACTTTTTGTGAGCACTTATCACCATTCGTTCATATTATCATTATCTAATATCATAGAAATATATATTTGAATCATTAAATATACAAAATACATAAAATCAAAACTCAATTTGTATTATTATTCATTTCTTTGAAGTTAGAGGGAAAAGGAACAAACAGAAATTTGATTTTTATGTATTTTGTAGATTTCATGATTCAAATATTAATTTCTAGGATATTATAATATAAAATAATAAAAAAAATTCAAAAAAAAAATGTTAACATGAATGAACGGTGATCGGTACCCACGAAAGGTGCTCACGGAAGGTGAACGACATTCCTCGTATATAATATACACATGTATTTTAATTTAATTTATTTTTTCCAAATAGAGATTATCCGCTGTAATTAGGGGTGTGTATCGAACCGACCAAAATCTTAAAAACCGACCAACCGACCGAATTGAATTTTCTCAACCGAACCGAACCGAACCGACTTCAAGGTTCGGGCCGACCCGAAACCGACCCGAAACCATCGGTCGGTTTCGGTTGGTTGTCTAAAAACCGACAGTTTGGTAATTTTTTTTTTCGAAATTTCATATAACAAATAACAAATATAACTCATTACTAAATTTCCTAATTTTATATAACTCATTACGAAATTTCAAATCATAACAAATATCTAATAAAAATTAATATAATAATGTGTATATATATAATTTAATTAATATTAATATATTATAATATATGTTTCGGTCGGTTCGGTTCCCGACCGACCCAAAACTTCCCAACCGAGAACCGAACCGAACCTCACCTCACCTCATCGGTTTTCTTGTGTAAAAATCGAACCCGAACCGAATTCAATTTTCAACCGAACCGAACCGACCGAAACTCATCGGTTCGGTCGGTTTTTCGGTCCGGTTTATATTTTGTACACCCCTAGCTGTAACTTAATGAAAGATGAGTGAAAATGGGAATGCAGAACATCCTTACGAACCTTTACCACATAACTTGAAATGAAATCTGAGACCAAGTAAATGTAACATTATTACGGCGCAAGTGGCTGCGAGAAAGCACCAAAGGCAGAATGAAAGCAACATTATATTTAAGAAAGCAAATAATATATTTATGACCTTGGGTTACTGATTTCTCAAGTATAACTGGTCTTCTTGCAAGCAGAGCTTCCAGTGTCTGCATTCGAAACACTTGTTTGCTCAAGGCAACGGGCACTCGTTTATCTTCCAAATTTCCTTCGCATACTGCCCAATAGTCCGGTCGCTGCTAAATTTTCCACTTCCAGCAGTGCTGAGTATCGACATCTTTGTCCATTTCTTCCTGTCCCTGAGAGAGAGAGAGAGAGAGAGAGTCCGCGCTCAATGACCATGGCTCGCATTTATCAGAAAATATGTGAGCGAATGATTCCGGGCATTGTGTAGCAGAACAATGGACAGGTATGGTTTCTTGAACTTCGTATAATACTAATACTATACATAACCAGACCAAGTTCAGAAAACCTTAGCCATATCAGGCGAAGCAAACATATTCAAGCAGTTGGAATACAATGTCCGAACGAGTCTAGCAGGTAGGGAAGATAACAAAAATGTGAAACAATAATTTGGAAAATGATTGAGAAAATGGTCCAGAGTAATGTGAGTCAGCATTCTTGAGAGAGAATATTAAGGAACTCAAACCCCCTACTCCCTCGGTATGATTTTTTTTTTTTTTAAATGCTTCATAAAATTTGCATAGAAGGAAGACAATATAATCTAGCAATTGACTGTTCTATTTATTTATATCAGTAGCTTCAATAGTAACGATGATTTGCATGAATATTTTACGTAAGAAGGTTCATTTGATGAATTATCTTAGGCAACGAAAGGAAAAGGTCAGACCATTTTCACTCATTTAATTTGCTAACTCAGATTAAATGACAAGTATTCAACCTCATTGCAGAATATTATAATTGGGAAGAATTTCAGCTACTTACTTGTAAGCTTCATCCACCCTTGCTTGGGCATCCATGTAGCTGGGGAAGTCATAACCGACAAGAAAGTAGTCACCACGGCCAAAGCCAGAATTTCCCTCAAGTGAGTCGAGCAGTGGATTATAATCATAGCTTCCGAATGCTCCAGATTTTATGAACTGTTTGGCCTCTTCAAATCGTGGATCTGGCTTAAACTACACAGTAAGAGAAAAGAAACGTCATTTCTAGAATTCCTGAAGATCCTCAGTAGGCAGAAAGGTAAAGGGATGCACAAAAGTAGTAACTATCCATGAAACTGAATTACTATTTCTGTAAGACAAAATGTGATAGCCTTGCATGAGTAATACATATCAGTGGATATAAACATTTTATTTTCCGAAACATGCTCCACCCTTACGCTGTCTCTATTTCCACTCTCAAAACCATATAAAGCAATTTTCTTGTGGTCAGTAGCAGTTCATATTTTCTTTCACCTGTGCCTACTAGCTTACATCCTTTCAATAGAGGAAGCTACATGTTTAGATAAATTAATCAGGTTTCAGTTTGCGCGTGATAGATCTTTGTAGGTTTAAGGTAGGAGCTTAGTCTCCAACCAGCTATCTAGAGTTGCATTCTATAAACTGGATAGAGAGATTTAGTACAATGAACATGAATATTTACCAGTCCTTGCTCTCTTTCTTTGCGCAACAGAGCAACTTCATCAGCTTTGGCACCAAAGAGAAAGAAATTTGTTTCACCAATTTCTTCTCTGATTTCAACATTAGCCCCATCTAGGGTTCCAATGATGAGGCATCCATTGAGAGCAAATTTCATGTTACTTGTGCCACTTGCCTCCATTCCAGCTGTACTTATATGCTGTGATAATTCACTTCCAGGAATAAGCACCTCAGCCACAGACACGTTGTAATTGGGCACAAAAACGACCTGAAAACAATGGAAATTTTGATAAAAATAAGAATGAAAAGGCTGAAACAAGATACATTTTTTTTTGCCATTGTATTAGCAGTGGTATTAATTCATATGATAAGCCATCAGCGGGAATACTAAGAGAGGTATGTTGGATGTGGATTGAATTTATTAATCTTGACCATTTTGAACGGACAACATAAGAAGAGATCATTCTTATTTCAGTTTTAAATGGAATTAAAGATATAGAAGAAGCATACCTTTAAAAATCTATTGACTTCAGGGTCAGTGTTCACAACAGCCCCAACATCACTTACAAGCTTAACAATTCTTTTAGCATTTGTGTAAGTTGCAAACGCTTTTCCTCCAATCATGATGGTACGAGGTGTTGTCTTTTTACGTTCTTCAGGGCTCATCTCCTGCATTGGTATTTAGACTAAGTTATCGGACAACAAAAATGTCAAAGATTCTTGTTTAAGATTATAAGACCATAGTACACACAATCTTAGTGATCAGGCAATGGGCGAGAAGAAGAGGAAATCATTGCGGTGACTAGAGTGAGCTCATATTGGTAAAAATGATTAAGTGCATCTACTATCAACCGAAAAGTGCTACTTGGTTCACATAACCATAAGTTAGTAAGCTCATAGTAACAGAAGTTTGCCTCACCTTTAATTTCTTGTACCTATAAACAGTGCCCAAAATGTTCATCAGCTGCCTTTTGTATTCATGGATGCGTTTGATTTGAATATCAAAAAGTGACTTTGGGTCAATGCTAACACCAGTAACCTGAAGTACGTAGTTTGCCAACCGCTGTTTGCTTGCCAATTTAGCTGATTCCCACTCACTTTGAAGTTCTGAATTGTCAGCAAACTTTGGAAAAACACAGTCAATGCAGTAGCAATCCAACAAGAAAGACGACACCATCTAAAATAAGATAACTGAATCAGGAATATAATAGTACGTACTTGCCGTAGGTTCACTAGTAGGTCGAGATTATTAACCCATTGATCAGTTTTTAACCATTTGGTGATAATATTACTAAGCTCGGGGTTGCAAAATTTGAGCCATCGGCGGGGAGTTATACCATTGGTTTTGTTCTGAAATTTGGTAGGCCATACTGAGACATAATCAGAAAATAACTCAGCCTTTAAGATGTCACTGTGCAGCTGTGCAACACCATTGACCTGCAAAAACAGGGAGGACAGAGACTCGATTGCTAACTTTTATACGCTTGAGATAAAAGGTATAGAATCTGAGCATCGTTGTGCAGAATGATACACATGAAAAATAAAAAAACTATCAACTTATAACTGAAAAGCATGGTGCATTGATGACTTAACATAATCATAAATCTTAACAGTGCTGATGCTAAAAGTGTGCTGTCTCATAGAATTTCAGTGTGCCAGCCAAAATTAAGTTATCTGAGAATGAACTTTGTGGGTGTGACGTGATGTATCATAATTATAATCTACCTGAGTATGCCGTTAATATAAACCAGGTCCTTCTCAATACACACACACACATATAACACAGGTAGAATAGATAAACATTAGGTCAGTATGAAATATTTTTTTTACAGTATTACATGAAAGAAATAAACTGAGAGTTCCTCAGAGTATGCAGCTTTTCCAAACCCAAACTTAATCTCGCATTATGCATAAATGAGCAGAGTAAAACTCTTACTGTATGAGCCGACACCACGCACAAGTTTGCCATTCGCACAACTGGTTTTTGTGGGTTGTTATCCAAAATACGTAGATCAGAAATTTTTGCCTCAAGCTCAGGTTTGGTTGATTGTATCATTTTAATAAACTGCAAAAGGAAGGGGTAAACGCCGCTTTAACATTGAGTTGATGCATATTTAAAAAAGGATTAATTTTAGAGTATAAAGTACCCTCTTATCAATTTCTTCAATGATTTCCATATGGCGTGGAAGAAGCTTCCACATGACAGATTGTGACCATTTTTCCAAGGCCTCAGGCAGGACTGTATGGTTTGTATAAGCTATTGTACTGGCAGAATAAACAATGTTAAATCTACAAGTAACATGACCACACAGCAAGAAGCAAAAAAACATAAATCTTGAATTAATATACAACGGTATAGTTCAACAAGCAAGAAGCACCACCTGTTGGTGATAACCCAAGCTTCATCCCATCCAAGGCCTTCAATATCCATCAAAAGACGCATCAGCTCCGGTATTGCAAGAGTTGGATGTGTGTCATTCAGTTGTACTGCAACCTTAGAGGGGAACTCAGACCACTGAATCTTATCCTTTCCGTCTATTCTCTCCTTAAATCTAGTGATGATGTCCTGAATAATTTATACAGCTATTAATTCAGAAGATATATTTCTTGGTGAGCATAGGCCCGAGATTATTTTCAAGGGAGTCAAACTCCACAGTTAATGTAAGGCACTTCGTAAAATAAGATAATGTCTGCTCAACAAAATCTCAAAAACTTTCTGATTGAAAGGATCAGCACACAATGAAATGAATTCATAAATGCAATGAAAATAATGTGAGGCAACTAAGATTCACCAAACCTGAAGTGATGCACTACACAGGAAATACTGCTGCTTCAGTCGTAAAAGTTTGCCATCTTCAGTAGCATCTCCAGGATATAGAACGGCACAAATCTGCATAAACACGTATCTTGCATAAGCATTAGGAGGGACGTCAATAATATAAATTCAGACTGTTTATACCTAATAGCATTAATCAATATTTTAAAAATTAGAAATATGAACAGATCTTCACCTGCTGAGCCCTTGAATGAAGTAATGCAGCAGATTCATATTTTCCATCATTGAACTCAAATAAGTTGAAGTCCACAGCCCTAGCTTTGGCTTCCCAGAGGCGAAGGCTGTTAGTGTTCTTTGTTTTGTAGCCAGGAATTGGTACATCATATGCAACAGCTTGTAAAACCTCTCCACCGACCCATTTTCGTCTAAAATGTTCAAACAACACATGATAGGTATTCTTGGAGTAACTAAGGTTCATTGTATCAACAGACTAATTCTATAAATGGTAAAGCAAGGAGCATTTGCACTTACGAGCCATCAGGATTGACCTCAACTTGACCGAAAAATCTTATAGGGAAGACAACATCATGCCTAGCAATTTCCCAAGGACTGAACTTCTGCATTAATTATCCAGGAAATGAAAGATTACTATTTTCTTAGAGATGAGCTAATCTAGCATTAACAATGTTAGGATTTAGTGCCAGCAAACCTCTAACCAATCCTCAGCAATTTCCTCTTGGCCTGTTTTGGTCATCAGTTGCTTGAATAGACCGTATCTGTACCTCAAACCATATCCCCAAGCAGGTAAGTTCAAAGTAGCCATCGAGTCAAGAAAACAAGAAGCAAGCCTCCCAAGACCACCATTACCAAGTGCAGCATCTTTTTCCTATTACATTCAATTAAACCCAGCCTCAAGATAGATTGGAACACAAGTATCAATAGAATATTCGGGATCAATGCTCAACAAAAATCAACCTAAACACCTGTCATATGCTGCCCAATTGCATAAAATTTGGAATCGGTTTGAACCAAGATAACTAAGTATAAGAGCACACCAGCATGCCAGGTTTTGCTTCTAAAAGATGCTGCTGATGAACATATTTGCATGACAAAATCTTTTGCACGCAAATGAGTAGTTTCATTAAAATACCTGCTCTGTTATTTCCTCAAGTGCATAACCCAGTTGCTTCAAAGCATTAGCATATGCATCTTGAACATCTAGGTTTCCGACTGCATTGGTCAAAGCTCGACCTTGGAGATATTCCATGGATAGGTAGTATGTTTGCTTCGGATTAACTTTGTGATAGTGACTATATGTGTCGTTCCATTGCTGTGATATTGTTTAAAAACAACAGAATCAGTTTAGATTAAAGATGCAACATATAAACAGAATACAAATATGCATAAATATAAATTCAACCAATTCCGAAGAATATAAACAGAAGTTATGGTTTGAAAAGCCTCTCTGGTATGTAAAACTAGATAGTAAAGCACATAAAATGCTTAACTGCAGTTATTCGGTACATTTGGATTAGAAACCTCTACAAATATAATATCACTGAATCTTCATAGAATGCCATGAAATACTGATTTCTTTTTTCTTTTGAGGAATTTAAAGAGTTTCATCAATCAACTCCTGGAACGGCCACTTAAATTTGAAATATTACCTTGATCAGCTGATCACGAACACTTTCTGCTGTAGCATAGAACGCTTGATCTGGCTCGAACTTAAAGGGGGAAAAGTGGGGGCTGTAGTGAGCATGGTAATTGATATTAGACGCAATTTCAGCTGGCTCTTTAGCCTGCGGATTCGCAATTGGTGGAATCTTTTCCAAAATTTTAGCCTGATCATTCTTAGTACCGGTCGTCTTCACTGTAGTCGCCATGGAAGCTAGTTCTCACTAGCCTCTGAAGATCACCTGCAAAACAGGTGCGAGTAATGAATAGATGAATTGAACAAATGGATATTATATTACAGATTTCTTCAATAAGAACAAAAAAAATATTCACGTGATTTTCATGAAATCAATTCGCTATCAGAAAAAAACCGCAACCATTTCATCGAACAATGTACGTCGGTGACACTCGCACACTGCCATTTTTTTATTTTTATTTTCCGAACTCACTCGCTATAAGTAACATACAGGTATAGAAAACACGAATTCAAACTGCCAAACGTGCAAAAGAAACGAAGAAACAGCAAATTACAGTAGAATTAAAGAAAATGAAGAGAAAAAAGTGATCTAGTAACTGATACGCTGAAGATGAACGGATAGAAAATGTAAAAAATCACAAATCACATAAAATAGCAGGAAGAGAAAGGCAAGCACATTACCAGATGCACGCTCCAAATCTGGAAGGAATATGATACGACTGACGTAATGCAATTGGAAGTGAAGCTGGACGAAACAAAATCGAGATATTTAAAGAGCGGACTGAGAGAATATACCGGTGTGATATTTTAGAGAGAGAAAGTGACAAAAAAATGAAAAGCAAAAAGTGTGTCTAATGCAGCTCTCGTTCTGTGGTCATGAGTGATTGATCGAGAGATGATGATGCGAGAGCCGGATTGTGAAGGTAATAAATATCAGGGAGAGAGAGAGAGACGACGCCAACTCCGATGAAATATCGCGCGTTAAACTGTAGTACCTAAAGCTTAGTGAGCTTGTACGTTTCTAAATTATTATTTTGAGATATATGCCTTGGGTTTTGACTTATTTGCATCAACGCTCTAAATATTATGAAGTTATACTTTTTCGTCATGTTAAAAGAGAATGTTCCATTTTTGTTTAATTAAATTAAGGGATATTACTAAATACACGAACTTTGTATCTAAAAAAACCTAAATAGCACGAGCTATTTTTTTTGTTTTCCAATTCTGCGTACAAATTTTAAATGTTGTCTACAAATACATACCTTCAAATTTATTACTATACCTTCACCTAGAGTAGTAATTTTTTAAAATCAAAACTAATTAATACGATTAAAAAATCAAAATTAATATGACCATCATATGGTAAATCAAAACTGACGTCACAATGTTTTTTAGGACGTAAAAGAGGGCCTATTGAAAAAAAATAAAAATAAACATAACCTAATGATTTATTCTCTTAGAAAGTAAAGAGAGAAATTTCAATCCACATAAAATGTGAGACGATATGTAAAATTATCTCATATGAAAATTTTGTAGTTCGATTATAATTATCGTGATGTTTGTTAGTATTTGGTTCAGAATTTTACCCGTCTCATGAACTTTTTATAAACAAAAATGAACATTCTCTTACTTTCATAACAAGTGTCGGGTCTCGAATTTTATGCCAAATTATCAAATTTACAAATTTACAAATTTACAAATTTATTCTTATCATCAATACAAATTCTTTACTTTTTTAATTTTCTATATACAGAAAGGGAGATTCTCTCTCTACCCCAATAGGTGTCAAGTCTCTAATTTTATATCAAATTATCAAATCTACTCTTATCACTACAAATTCTTTACTTTTTCAATTTTTTTTTATATATAGTGATTAGTGAGTGAGAAAGTAAAATTATTTACTTCCTTAGTAGGTGAAACTAAGGAGACGGAGGAAATAATTGGTGATGGCGCGATCGCGACACGTGCGCGGTGCGGGTGGAGTGCAGAGGCAAAAGCGCGCATTGTCACGAGAGTAGTCCAGCATTTCATGTGAACGTTGAGATTGATGCAACTTTCTCTTAAATGCATGTGTACGCTGTTTGCGTCAATTTATGTAAAGCCTGCAAATGATTACAAAATTATCAATTGGATTTCACAGGATAACCAATTGTAATTTAAAAATAAAATATTCCCAATGGGTACTAATATCAATTGGAAGTATTTGGAACATTAAAATTATGCATGCTTAAATATTTCAACGGAACAACTAAAAAATGTTGTAAATATCTTATAGATATACATCATATGAGTGTTGACCAAGTCATTCACCCTAAAATCCTAGCTTTGTACCATTATAAATAGAGGCTTTTGGTCCTTATATAGTACACTCTTCTACACATTTTGATATACTTGAATATACAGAATTCTTATTCTCTCTACTATATACTCTCCTCTTTAGTTTATAACGTTATCTGCACGAGTCTCTAGCCCTGAGTCTCTAATCAATTGAATTAGATTGGAGGTATGCCTTTAGGAAAGAATCGTGTCTTTCCAACGAGGTACATATTTATTTTTAGTGTAGTACGTATCTCAATTCTAATAATTTTCTTAATAATCAAAGTTGAGAATAGAGAAATATTGAAGTATTATTCATATCAAGAAACTTGAATTTGTCTTTCCTAATCCATAAAGATTCGTTTTTGGAGTAATATAGTATTATTAGTCAATGTGTTCATATAATTAATTTTGAGGAAATTAAGAAAATCAAAGCAAGTCTTTTTATTCATTGCTAATCGGTTTATGTATGCCAATTTCTCTTGTATTTATGCTTTGGTTTCGAGACATGATGGAAATATGGTATTCTGTCAAATAATTGTTGTTTCTGAAAGAAACACGAATTTACGAATAATCTTGAAAGATTATCTATTGATGCTATTGAAGTAGCACAAGTAATATTTCTAAAGAATATTACATGCCTTGATGAGCAATAAAATATTTGGATAATATATGATTATCCCTTATTTTTGTGCGTATATATTGCACAAATGACAAATGGCTCCGGAAGAGCTTGTATCAATTTATGATACTAAATTAACAATAGACAATGTTAGTAAGTCAAAAAGAAACTTACTAAGTTTTGTGATATCCGCAACAATGGATATTGCATTGAGACAAGATTAGTTTGTATATTGTTGGTTGAGAACCTAATGTTTCTCATCTACGAACTTTTGAATTCAAGTCTCAATTGTACACCCACAACATATAAAAGATGGGTTCACAACAAAAGGTTGGAATATATGTTGGATTAAATATTCACGCAGATGAACTTAAAGTTCAACAAGTTATTACTACCAAATGAGTGATCAAATCTCATATACATATTGTATATGCACCAAAAAGAATTGAAGTTTCTCATGAACTAAATAAATTCGATGATACTATTTAACGCCATAAGCATGAGAGATCTATTGGTGCTAAATATAAATATCCGCGGAATACAAAATTAAATAGAGAAATTATATCACTCTATCAGTCTCTTAAAGAGATCGTCCTGCGGACGAAAATCCCACTGCATATGCACGTGCACCAAATATCAAAAGACTGGGATTAAGGAACAACCAGTAAGAAAATGTCATTGAGAAATGATGAAAATCTGATTGATTAAAATTGTCATGAATTATGTGAATTCAGGAGAAATGAGCAAATAGAAAAATATTATAATTGTCGACAATACTTTTGCCTCGACAAAATTGTTTATATCAATTTGAAATGATATTCTAGATCCAGAATCAAAGAGAATAGAAGTGTCAGGATCACTAAATAAATTTGAAAGAAGCAATTGAGGCAGAGCTTAACTCGCTAAATAAATAATCTTTTACTCTGTAGTACACATGTCAAATAACGTTGACACAAATGAGTATTTGTACTAAGAGAAAAGAAATTGATGAGAAATAAAGCGATGTAAATAGTTCAAAGATTTAGGCAAAGATCCTAAATTGATCTTGCTTATATATATTCTCCTGATATGGGATCACGTCCCGTTATTTAATATCTATCGCAGTAATAATATCATTGATCCGCATATTGGTTGGGTCATTGTGCGTGAATATATATGAAAGTCTCTGATGGACTCAATATTTCTAAGAAAGAGAAATATAAATTCACAACAAGTGTGAAGTAATACTTCTAAAGTAAGAAAATGCGAATAATGATATATGTACTTGTGTATTTATCAATAAGTCTTTGAATGACTTTTATATTGATGAAAAAGCCAATTTGTATATAAAGGTAGAGTTTGGAATGGAAGACTTAGCTAAATCTAAGTATTGACTCGATATAAAGATCGAGTATCTCCTAAATGAGCATATTATTTTTATACAATCAACCTATACTTGAAAGGTTGTAGAGAGATTTATTTTATTAATAAATCACATCTAGTTAGACCCCAATGATTGTTTCTTCACTTAAGTTGAAGTGAATATAAACGATAACGATTATATTATGGGGTCATAAGTTCCCTACTTTGAGTGCTGAGAGCACCATTCTATCAGATCTGATTTAACATTTAAAGTTAACTTGCTAGCAAGCTTTAATTCTCTCATAAGGAGACATTGAGATAATATTGAGAATACCATTCGTTATCTACTTATCTTCAAAAGGTTAAAACGACCTTAGTCAATTTTATGAAATAGATTGAGATTCACATTGGTGGCTACTGGGATGTTGGTTATTTATCTCATCCCATAATACAATATCTCAAATTGGTGTGATGATATGAGATATATCCCTCACTACTCTCTATGAGAACAATTCAACTTGTGTTGCACAAATGAATTCCACAAGAACTATGACCATAAAAGTTTGTTTAGTGATAAACTTGTAGATTTATTCACTAAATCTCCTCCTAATCTATATACGAAAATACGTTTATAGCATTAGAATATGTTGACTTTGAAGATTATTATCTTCAGGGGGAGTGAGAAACTACTACATATTTATGAAGATTTGGCCATGAAGGTTAATTTTTAAGTAATCCTAAATATTATACTCTAAAGGCCAAATGGTTGACTCGTGTTTTTTCCTTACTAAGTTTTTCTCCCGATGGGTTTTTTTAGTCAAGGTTTTTAACGAGACAACTAATACAACACATGAGTAAATGTATGTCATGTAATATTTTTTCCTCTATCGAGTTTTTTTTCCCACATGATTTTTCTGAAGAGGTTTTTAACGAGACATTCACGTCACAACAAATGTGAAGTGTTATACTTGTAGCATTGTTTCAACGAAGACTCACTTAAGTGATAATTTGACGGGCTTATTCACAAAGACATTGCCGACGCCAACATTAAGAAAGTTGGTACACAAAATCGGCATGCAACGACTCAAAGACTACAATGATCAAGTTCAAGCAGAGCAGTTGTACTCTTTTTCCTTCGATCATGTTTTGTCTCACTGGGTCTTCCTGGCAAGGTTTTAATGAGGCAATAATTGTTTTAGGGTTGGTCACTCAAGGAGGAGTGTTGTAAATATATTATAGATATACATCATATGAGTGTTGACCAAGTCATCCACCCTAAAACCTTAGCTCTGTACCATTATAAATAGAGGCTTTTGGTCCTTATATTGTACACTCGTCTACACACTTTGATATACTTGAATATACAGAATTTTTATTCTCTCTACTATATTCTCTCTTCTCTTTAGTTTATAACAAAAAAGATATTTCAACGGGTTTTCTTATACAGTATTACAATCTATACTAATACTAAATAAGAGAGTTGTAACTATATTAACAAATTTGCCATTTTCCCTCCAAAACCAATTTAGTGGATAATAGGTTTTGAACTTTAAGTTATTTCATAAATGATGAATAATATATGTTGGTTAATTCTATGCATCTCCTTTCTTGGTTATCATGTTTGAGCTTTAAAAAAATCAAATTATTTAACAAAATTGAATGATTATGAATTTTGGCTTTATTTGGGATTATGTAATTGAATTTTCTACTTTTTATATTTATTATTTATATACTAAATATTCTAATTTAACACAACACTATTTTGACTAAGATATTTAATTTTGAAAAAAAAAATTAGCACAATGAATGGTTGCCAAAATAATTTTATTATTTTCATTATTTAGATTCGTAAATATTTAAAAATATAATAATGAAAAAATATTAAAAATTAAAAATATATATTTCGAGATGTTTGGAAGTTATCAAAAATGAAGAATTATTATAAATGCCAAAATTGGTTGAAATTTTTATAATGATTGTTCATCTTTAATAGCATTTTGAAATGGTTTTAATCGAAATTATATTTTCAAATATATAAAAAAATGATTGTTTAGAGATGCTTAAGGTAAGTGTTATGCTATTTTTAATAAAAAAAAATATTTCTTAAATTGTAATTAAATGTTTTGTGTTTTATATTTAGATTATTTATAATTTATAAACATTATTTAGATGTTTATATGTAATTATTTAATAGTGTATTTTAATTTATGTACAAAGAAGTACTATCATAATACAAAATTTAACATGCCATATTTATTAATGTTATTTGGATTGAATGTTTCTTTAAAAAAAATATTGATGTAATGTATGAATTTTATATTTTATTGTATTATTCCATAATGAACATATTAGATTATTACTGCATTTTATTTGTGGCAGACAATTTTTCGACAACTTTATATGAATATTTCAAGAGTTGCAAATTGAAAAGGTTTGAAGATATTGGTGTGTGGTAATGAGGAATACTCTTAAAAACTATTGTATAAAAAGAAAATTTTTATAATGTTTGAAATGTAATACTCTATCCATTCACGAAATATATAACACAACTTTAGTGACACGAGTTTTTATAATATTTGTAGATTATTTGTTAAGTGGAGAAAAAAGACTCATTACATTTTACTAATTATTTATGTGATTTGATAATTTATATGTTACTTTTTTTTAAAAATGCATTTTACCGTGCAACGCATGCAATAATAAAAAAAAGACTATTAAAATAACATCGTTTTGATGAAAAATAAAATATATAAATAGTAAAACTCCACATACCCATATTTGGCATCAAAACGACCTTATTTTGTGCCTTGACATCTGTAATGGCTTTTTGTTTTTGGTTAAAAGCTAGCCTGCTTTCCACGTGCCGCAAAGGATTTCCCATCGCTGGAAATCGAACCTAAACCTAAGACAAAACTGTGAAAAGAATGATGATTCCAATATTTAATTGACGTTTTCGTTAGATCGAGATTTAATTATGAAAAGGTGAATATTAATATCTATAATATTCACCTTACCAAAACTTTGATGGTAAGAGTAAATTTTCCAAAACACACGGCTCCAAATCAAGAACCTCTCCTGTCATGGTATATCCATATACATCTGTTTTGAAGATTCTCTGCCAAGAAATTACACAACATTTAATAGATACAATCTGATAGTCATGAAATTTGGAAAGCAAGTAGATCATACTATATATTTATGCAGAAACAAACATCAAGCTATCACTGCCTTCAATCCCATACACATTCTGCCTGCTCGTTCCTGCATATCTTTCAGCAGTACTGGCAGAGTGGAAGGGAGTGGAAGGAGCAGTAGTCGACTTCTCTTTAAATTCTCGTCGAATATCCCATAATTTTTCAGCACACTGTCTCATCGAAGGTCTTGCTAGTCTCGATGGTGCAAGGCAATGGCGGGCGAGTTTGAGAACTCTTTCGACTGCATGGATCGAAGGAATGCTCCTCCGCAGTCTTGGATCCATTGCCACCACGACTTCTCCGTCTCTTAGTCTCCTCAATGCCTGCATAGGAAACAAATTCTAAGATCTTTCCAACTGCTTTTGTTGTTCCATTCAGAATAAAAAAAGGGATAGAAATTTGATGATTTAGTTGTTGCCTGCATAGGAGTATATATGTACTCACCCATCGTATGGTAACTCTCTCGTTCATGCTTCTCTTCGATTCTATAGGTTGCCTTCCCGTCATCATTTCAACGAGCAATACACCGAATGAGTAGACATCACTCTTTTCAGTGAGCTGGTATGTCCTCAGGTATTCAGGATCCAAGTAGCCAGCAGTTCCTTTGATTTGGGTAGAAATGTGAGTGGCAACGGGGTCTTCTGCAGCTGACCGCGCAAATCCAAAATCAGCCACTTTGGCTCTGAGTTTTTCTGTGATGAGTATGTTGGATGATTTGATGTCTCTATGAATAATAGGAGGATCTGTAACATAAAAATAAGGATGAATGAAAAAGGACAGAAATGGTGTTACCGTGTTAGTATTCATAGGTAACATAATGTCGTTTAGGTCAATCGCCTAACTGAAATGGATTATGGAAATATGATATTAAACAGGAAGCCATACATTTTCATACATGTATTTTACCTGTATAAGTGTGAAGATAGGTAGTGGCATGAGCTACATCAATTGCAATATCCAAGCGCTCTCCAATTTCAAGCTCGTTTGCACGAGTTCCTGCATCCAAATTTAGTTATCTTATACATAATCTGGTCATTGTTCCAACAGATATAGTTACTTTTCTAGTCTTAGGATTGGTACAAACAAATGAAATTTAGAGTACTCATCAAAATTCTTCCATTGAGTTAATACAATCATATCATTGGGCTGCTTAATGAAGAACAGTAACCTACCATCCAAATGTTCTCGAAGGGTCCCATTACTGACATATTCAACGATGATAAGGCGATCATCTCCATGCTCAAGATACCCATAAAATCTTACCAAACTCAGGTGCTCGATCTTTGATAAGGCTAGGATTTCGTTCTTGAACTCTGCTGACAACCGTTGATCATAAGTTTCCTGCTCACAGGGAAGTCTATTGAGAGAGAGAGAGAGAGTAATAAAAATACTTCAACTTTCCAGTTCATAGCACATCTTACGCTTTTTGCACGTTTTACAGCAACAACACTCCCATCCTTAAGTTTCGCTTTGTACACAGTCCCAAACCCGCCTTCACCAATTTTGTTTTCTGGGGAGAAATTTCCTGTTGCCTTATATATTTCTTCAAACGCTAAGCTATTTCTCAACTTTTCAGAATCAACCTCTGGATATGCATCATAATTGGAATGCCTCGATCTTGATGACCTCCTACTATTACGAGCAGCAGAATTACTCGAGAAATCTGCAAACACAATTTTTTTTTACTCAAATCTCTGATAAAAAATGGCCAAACTCACAAGTCAACTGAAGATGAAGGCTGATGCAAACTCATTAACTTACTAGGACTCTCTCCAACTCGATTACGCCATGTGTCTGGCTGAGCTTGATCTCGACTAGATTCATGATCAGCTTTCTTGTGTCCAAAGAAAAGAGACGAAAAAACTCCACCTACCTTCTTTGCAGCACTTGCAATGTAACTCAGGGCTGGATTATTGGACTTGCGACGGTCTTTCTGGGCTTCGTCTCGTGTCACTCGATCACCGGAGTTGGTATTCTGTCTTCTGATATGACCAGGGCGGATGATCAGAGGACTTTGCCTTTTCGTCATCTGCAGGGCTGGTGGCCTCTGGCCAATCGCAGGTTTGACTTCATTACCTGCAAAACCTTAAAATATCCTGGTAGCTAAAGACAAGTCATTGACATTAGTAGTTGGCTTGCTTGATGAGACTGATTCAGCACCTGCTTGGTCTGACTTGGTAAAATCCAGCAACTGAAAGTGACAAGGGTTACTGAAACTTGAATTTTAAAATTCCGCAGTGAACACAAAATATCGACGGCTATGCCAATCAGGAACAGTAATCTCCTGAAAAATTCAACTCCTGAAGTAAGCCAGAGAAGAAAATCAAACTGAAAACAGCAGCAACGAAGAGTCGAACTTCCTTAATTTGATGGTACAAAACAATGGAGTTCTGGAGTATCAGTCGAGTCAAATATGGCTATACATGAATATGTCAATCATGTTGATGAGAATAAACTGACCTTTTTTAATGGCAAAAATTTGCCAATTTTTCTGTTATTTACAATCCTGTCACGACTCTAGGGTGCTCAACAGTCTGTTATACACATAATACGAACTATAATCTTCCTACAGTAGAATGTTCTCTAAAACTAGAGGGCCAAACAAGCAGAACTTGTAAAAGCTGACAACTATTAAGCAGAAGTTTCGTCAAAATTGACCCGTTCTCCAGTAGAGTAGACATTGTAGAATAATGCTGCAGAGAAATACAGGAATGCTGTGAGCAACAAAAATCCTTTGAAGGAGCCCACCAATTCCACGAAAAAACCAGCACCCACTGTTCCCACTATAGCAGCAAGGGTTCCACCGGTGTTAGACATACCTATACAGGAATATAAATGGAAGTTAAAATTATACTATAAACTTCTTAGCAAAGAGGTATTGTTTAATGTGTGGCATATGAACATGTCATTTATTTCCTAACATGCAAACGAGCGGTTTATATTTTTCTGGTGACTCTTCCAAAGAGTGCCTGTGTGAATGTTGAGAATGGTCAAAATGTTAACTATGACAGTACTTTTCCCCAAGGATGATGTATCAAACATCCTTCCACCGAGAAATCGGTCATCAATTTTCACCCTATACATGAAATTCAATTTGAGATAGTTATGGCCTCTTCATTGCACTATCATTTTTCTTAAAAGGCCAAGAAGGTAGATGTGTGAACACCAAGATATGAACTCACAACCGGAAAAAAAAAAATTACTAACAACACAGTCATTGTTCAGGAATGTGATCTGATCAGGCCTACTTCATAAGGATGAAGTAGCCAAAAAGAATAAAAGTAAGTCACAGTCCATCTTATTTATTACGATGAGAGGACGAAATTCTGGTAAGTGCTTCTTGGGCCAGTTATGTGTTGGACTGTCTTTGAGGGCTGTAGTTATTACTCCCTCCGTCCCATCCATAACGTCCCGTTTCCATTTTAGTCCGTCTCATTCATAACGTTCCCTTTCTAAATAAGGAAATAATTAGGGCCTTAATCATCTAGTATTAGTTTCCTAATTATTTAACCAAACTAATATTAGATGATTAAGGCCATAATTATTTCCTTATTTAGAAAGGGAACGTTATGAATGAGACGGACTAAAATGAAAACGGGACGTTATGGATGGGACGGAGGGAGTATATACTAATATTTAATAATGCGGAAATCATAAACCAGGGCTATGCTTGGATATATCTTCTAGTCAGCAAAATAGTTAGGCAGGTGGTGCAGCAGATGGGTTTTTCCTGGTTTCTTTTTCTTTTCTACTTTGATAATAAGATCATCCATCTTTCGCTAGTTTTTTGGCGGTGTTAAATTGTTAATCTTTGTGATTGCCATTGACTGCATATCGCAGGCCTAGAGATTTCTGATTCCAGGATTGATGCTGCTACTTGCTCAACATTTTCTGCTTGCTTTTGGTGTTTTCTGATTATCCTAGAGGTGAGAGCTGGTTGACATTAACTATAAGCAAATGGATTCCTGATGTGCTCAACTTCTAGAAACTTTTACTTAATGACTTTAAAATCATAGGAAAATACAATAAATATACATATATATATATATATATATATATCGTAATGCAGAGACAGAAGCAAACGTACCATGCAGGACACCAGAGTATTGTGGGGCAATTTCCTGTTGATACAAGAATATGATTAGCCAAATATTTGGAAACAAAACAAATGAACTTGCAGAGAATATGTGAACCTGAAGGTTTACGAGGAATCCACAGTGACTAAATGCTTTGAGCCCAACAGCTACAGTAAGCCAAGCAGATGCTACGAATGGACTTCTTGCCATTGTTAAACAAACAAGAGCCAAGCCAGGACCGAAAAACCCAATTGACTGTCAAGAGTCGAGAGCACACAGTAAGGAGAAACTAGTACTTACCACCATATCATACAACAGATTTATAGGTGAGGGTGACTTGAGATAAAATAAAAGGAGGGGGGGGGGGGAGGGTGAGGAATGTTGGAAGCAGAAAAAACACCTGCATAATTTTGCGAGTCAGAGTGACACTGACGCCACGTTGAATCATCATATCTGATAAAACACCAGCAACATAGCCTGTGAGAGCCATCATACTCCATGGAATTGCACTAAACCATGCAGCTTGTCTGAGGTCAACATGATATATCTACAACCACCAGAATCCCTCTTATTTATATTCTATGAGCATAAATAAAGTTAACAGTAAATTAAAAAATAATCTTATGGCGCACCGTATTGAAGTAGATTGGCATCCATGAAAGTATAACAAAAAATCCCTACATGAAAGAAGAGATATAATAAAACTTCATGCAGGATAATCTTTCGAGGCATCTAGCAAAAAAGTTATATTATGCATCAACATTCATGTTAAACAAGTCAAAAGAAGCCAACAATGACTTTTAATCTGAATTTCATGGTAAATGCATTTAGGAAATTTCAGATAATATATCTGACTCTAGGAATAAGATAACCGCAAGTTCTAGAGGAAGAATACATTACCCAGCTATGCATAGCATTTGCAACAATTAGCGACCAAGTGGGTAGCTTAGAGAGCAAGCGTCTAAAAGGAGGGATGCCTTTTCTTGTTCCAGGTTGGCTTTTTGATAGAGAGGATACTGATGACCTGCTCTGTATGTATCTTAGTTCAAACTTAGATATTTGAGGACTTCGGTCAGGAGAGCTTGAGGTCGCTGATACCCAAACTAAAAGCCAGAGAAAGCCAAACAATCCGAATATCACAAATGGACCATATAGGCCTGCCTGTGACATGAGGATTGGAGAAAGTGTAAGCCCAATAGCACTTCCAAGCTGAAATCCAGCCATTGCAAGTCCCACAGCCCTTGACCTTTCGGTTTGAGGAAACCATCTGAAAATAAATTCAAATAGCAGATTTCTGTTTTAGATTTCCAAACTTCATAATTAACATCGAAACTGGAATTGGTGAATAAGGCAATAAATAATACGAGCTTGACACCTTGCAATCATATTATTCATGCAAGGAAGGGCTACACCTTCTGCAATACCAAGCAGCATCCGCATTGCAAGTAGAGCCAACAGAGATGATTCTGCTGCCCAAGGAGTAAGGAAGGTAGCCATAGACCACAGAGCTACCCCCCAAGCCATGACCACCTTACCACCATAACGATCCACCAGGGTTCCTCCAGCTATAGGTGATATGAGATATCCCCATAGAAAAGATGACTGCCATTAGTAACTTCAAAACCAATCAGATTCAGAAAAAGATAGACAAAATGGTACACAATAAATTTATGTAAAAATGTAAATCACTGGAGTATAACTCTTTACAAAACAATATGATGGATCAAGACCTCTAAAGCTCCTTATAGGAAGAATAAGGAAAATAAACAAAAGATATCAGCTAATAAAACTTCTTAGCTGCCAGAAAGTTTGTGGCCTTTCAGTATCTCAATCAACTAGGGCGGCTATCAATACTACCACTACCATTGAACGAAATATTTTTGTTTTTGTTTCTTATGCCGAGTTTATTATTCTTCCAATTCGGACTTCTCAAAAGCAAGGTGCCTAACATTTAAAATATAAAAAACTGTAATTGGTTGGTCACTTCCTACCCTAGAAATTATCCAACTACTTTTCGACAAATGATCGTATAGCCACAAGAGTTCAGAAATTTTTAATATTTATCATTAGAATGCTTTGCCTTCATTGCCTTCTATCCCAGCTAATGTCATACTTATATCTGGGATGGTGATTTAACCTCACGTTATAATATGATGATTCCCTTATATACAGTTGGTCTCATGAATAATGACATTTAAGGCAAGCAAGAGATAAGGTATTCTGACTTGAGAATCTTTCCTTCACACCAATTAGCACATAAAGAATGAAGTAGTTTCAAGCTCTAGTATACTTTTCTTTGAAGTATTAAAACTAGATAACGCCCAAAAATGCAGTCAGATAAAGAAGCTAAAGGAGAATTCATTCAAGTGCGTGACTTCCCTTCCCAGCTTTATACAAGAAATCTAAAATTGAAAAGGTACATGAACCAAACTTTTGAAAGTGCATTCAACAAAATCCACCTATGTACATGTATATACACGAGTATAGGGCACACATCCCTTGTGCACGAGTTCCAAGTAGAACTCAACTGTAAGGCTTCTTATTCGACTCTGACCCCAATACTTCATCTTCTAGGACTGCAATTTATTAACTATTTTTCCTTGGTACCACTAACTGTATAACAAAGCGTTTTCTTAAATCCTTGTCCAGTAAAGCTCTTGTTACTTAGTGAAAACTCATCAATAAAGTGATAAACACACAAACGCCTCTCGCTGAAACTACCAATATCGGATAAGGATAGCCTTAACAGTCAACAAGGAAATCCAGCTCTCTATAGAAAGCAACCACTATGTTCGCACCAGCAGAAAATTCAACAGTACACATATCAAACCAGAAGGAACTCAGCGAGTCAAATTACAACGACATGCACGGAGGCAATCACGGATTCACCTGAACAACACCGGAAAAGGACGGACTCCAACCGCGCGACAGCGAAAGCGGAACGATAGCCACCGACATGACGACCCGGTCTGCGTTGCAGAGCGCCAAAGCCAGCGCAAGCATGGCCACTACCTTCACCCTCTCCGAAGTGATGAACTCCACAAAACTCGGCTCCGGCGATCCATCCAAGCTTCCAGTAATAAATTGACCGTCACTCGACGACGATCGCAATCGATTGAGCTCCGAGCCACCGATTTTGAGCCGCAGAAAAGTTGCGCCGCCACCTGAAGTATTGATGACCGGCGGCGTGAGCCGTCGTATTGGCGTGATTGTCGAAGAAAATCCAAGGCAGTAGGGTTTACTGTGCTTGGTAGGGTATTGGCGGCATGGAATTGAGCCCGAGCAGAGGCGCTGGTTGAGTGTAGTGAGAGAATGTGAATTCATTGCTCGCTAATGCTAGAGAGAGAAAGGTGTATGGAAGTGGAAGGAATGGATTTGAAGCAGAGAATTACAAGTGAAGCTCACTGTCAAGCGCCATTATCTTTAAATAGTTACTTATTTTCTTAACTGTTGCACAACTTTTTTAATCTTGTTTTACATAATTAATTAATATACCCAAACCTAAATATAAAGTAATTAAATATATTAAACCCTACTAATAAATTTTGATATTCTTATCATCAAATACTTCGAATTTGAATCTCAATATCTTATTAGTCGAGTATGTCGTACGTCATTGTTCTAGTATGATTTATCTATTTTCTGTAGTTTGAAGATTATTTAAAGCAGCATAAATTTTATCATAAATTGTCACATTAGAAAATTAATATAATCATTAAATCCTCAAATATAATATTCAATTAAAAAACATCTCAAACTTATAAACATAACCTAAGTGTAAATTGACGCAATTCACGACTAATGTTGACTATTAATGGGGCCAATATTGATAAGTTTTATAATTTAATCCAATATAAACCGGTAATGGTGAGATTGGATTGAATCAATTTTTTTATCAATTGGGACTTGCAAGTGGGCTAGGAAGTCTAATTTGACTTACAAAACAAACAACAAATAACCCAACCAAACAAATTATTTTCTTATTATCTCAAGTAATCTCCATTCTTAGCCATTTTATAGGCTTGTAAGGCAAATGAATAGGCACTATATATATCCAATCGACCGCTCAATTAATCTCTATTTATGAATTGGCATTTGGCACTATAAAATTATTACTTTTTCTAGGTGACTTGAGTATCTTATTTTTTAATATAAAAAGAAAATCTCCACAACAAATATTAATATGCCATGTATGTATTTTTTTTACATTTAAAAATCATTAAACAATAGTACATTAAATTGATATGTGCTTTAAATCTAGCGATAGGCCTATAGCAGATTATTGTTTGCTAAATAAAAATGAATTTTATGGCGTAATAGTGGAGTGGGTATTTTTCTGAGACCTTTAGCCCTAGATTCAAATATCACAAACGCCTTTAATAGATTGAGCATGATGTCAAATTTGATAGTTTGCAGGCTATTGCACTACCTAGTGCATAACGAAAATAACGATTATAGATTAACATGTCATTAAAAAAAATGTCGAAATAATTTTTATGATTAAAAATTTGGCCGAAGTTAAAAATTAAAAAGTTAGATTAAATATAAGAGTATCAAATATCTATGATGTCGAGGGGAGGCTTATCCTTCCCGCATAAGGTAATGTGACTGATGTCACACCGTTGGATATAATATATATACAATAATACAAAATATTTAATTACTTCTGCACACATGTATAGAATCCAATCCAATGGTAACAAGTCTTGCCACTTGTGTGACATTGTAATATTTTATTTACTTATTTATTTATTGTTTCGAGTGAGATATTGTAATACTCCCTCCATCCAATTCATATTGTTCTGGTATTGTTCGGCATGAAGATTCTGGGTAAAATGATAAAAAGTGGGTAGGTCTCATCACTTTGGAAGGGTTAATTCTTTCCTTATTTAGAACACGATAATTTGAATGGACAATCCAATAAAAAAAGAAAGACAATATGAGTATAATGGAGGGAATACTAGTAATTACCAACCTCTAGAACGACGGTTTGTTTTACGAATTTGATTTTTAATGCACAGAAAATTAAGGTGCATAGTGGATTCAACTAGGGGTGGCAATCGGGTCGGGTTGGGTCGGGTTCGGGTCGACCTGATTTCGACCTGATTTGTTAAGGCCCAACTCGAACCCGACCTGTTAAGGATATGCTCAACCCGAACCCGAACCCATCCCGAAATGATTAAACCCAAACACGACACGAACCCGACCCGAACACGAAATTGACACGAAAAAATTCGGGTTGACCCGACACGATAATGACCCGAACCCAAATTTAAATGATTTAATAAGAGAAAAAATATTTTTAAATAAGATCTAATAAGAGAAAATATATTTTAAAATAAAATTTAATAAGAGAAAAATAAATAAATATTCAAAAATTGAATATCTTTTGATGATTTAGAAGGAAAAATAAGTATGTTGTCAATTTAAAAGCTTGATTTGAATTAAATAAATATAATATTAAAAAATATAATACCTTATCGGGTAATCCGAATCCGACCCGAAATTTTCAGGTTCTTATCGAGTCAACCCGATAAGGACCCGAACCCAATAAGGCTTGACCCAAACCCATTAATTTCGTGTCGGTTCGTGTCGGTTCGTGTCGGATTATCGTGTCGTGTCGAAAATTGTCAGCCCTAGATTCAACGCGTACTACCATTAAATCCTTCAAAATGAAACGACATCTACCACTAAAACGGTGGAATTTCGAAATCAATTGGTAATGATAAATTTACCTAATTTGATGTAGTTTAGGTATTAAATTGAAATTCGGTAAAAAAAAAAAGTATTGAAATCGGATTCTGGTATGAAAACCTTAGTTTCCACTATTCTACCTCCTAGATAAATGTGAGAGGCCGTTGCACGAATTTCAAATTTTCAAACATTATGATAAATTTGCAATTACAATCAAATTGATTCACTTTAAAGGAAATTAACCATACACTCATATAAAGATGACCATAATTATAAAGATGATCAATTGCAATAATATACTGGAGATGGTCTGAATTAAAATAAATTATTTAATGGAGGGTTTATCGAGGGTTCTTGTCTTAGCCTTGTCGCCGTCTTGCCCTTTTCCTAGGATACCCCTTCTCTCTCTCTCTCTCATCTCATATCTGAGTAGGAGACAGAGAAAGACTCGACTACAGTCGTCCTCAGTCCTACACTGTCATCCTCCCACACACCTACACAAACTCACACGCACACGCACACGCACACGCACGGTACCTTGCATCTGTAAATGCAGTTAATCCCCAATCCCATCCAATGACGATCCGACCCGATTCCCGATCTCGGATCCGAACTCGCGCCGCCGCACGGACCACCCGCCGCCTCTCCCCCTGCTACCGCCATCCCGACGATCCAATCACCGGCATCTGCGCCTCCTGCCTCCGCGAACGCCTCTCCGGCCTCGACGCCTCCGCCACCCCGAATGCCCGCTCGCCGGAGCTCCGCCGCTGCCGGTCAGTGGTTTCAACCTCCAAATGCGAAGCTTCTTCCAGTAGCCTCAACGAGCCGAGGCGCAAATCCTGCGACGTCGTTTCATCTCGCGGCTCGCTGTCTAATCTGTTCGATGTGGACGATCTGAAGAGCGGATCCGAAAGTGAGGCGAAGGTTGAATCGAAGAATGTAGGGCTTTCAAGAGTTACTTACACTGTGATCGAGCCGCGAAAGAAAAATCAGGATCGGATTAGGGTTTCGGATGATAGAGTTGGGGGTTTGAATGTGGATAGTGCTAATAGTGATGGGGAAGTTGAAGAAGGGGAATTAAAGTCTATGAAAGAGTACATAGATCTCGAATTTGGGAGTAAGAGTAAGAAAACTAAGGATTTGAGAGACATTGCTGGGAATATCTTCGGAGCAGCATCAGTTTTCAGTAAGAAACTGCGGAAATGGAGGCAAAAGAACAGTAAGATAAAGGAGACTAAAAATATTACCAATAGCAATGCTGTTGCTGGCATTGATGGGAACCGTAAGCAGTTTCGTGATGGGCGAAAATTAGAGGAAAATCATTCGGAGATCTTGGGGAGAAGATCTTGTGACATAGAACCGAGGTTTTCGGTTGATGGTGGTCGGATTTCGTTTGAGGAGCCGAGAGCTTCGTGGGATGGGTACATGATAGCAAGAACTATCCCGAGGCTCGCTCCTATGTTCTCTGTTGTTGAGAATGGAATTTTGGGGAATCCTAGTAGGTTTGAGAATCACAGATTATCTGTTGATGGGCCGATGCATTCGATTATAGAGGACGAGAGTAGCTCAGGAGCTTCGGGTTCTGGCCACTCAAATTCTGATTCCTCCTCATCCATGAGGCGCAGTAGTTTTGATCGGTCTAGCTCTGTTAGGAGTTTCGGAAAGAAAGGCATAAGTTCGGAGGATCATGGAGTATCCCCTGCGAACGTGAAGTTGGTGATCACGGAGAAGGAGTTAAAAGATTGGCGTTTGAGTTCGAGTAGAGATGATGATCTAGAAAAGCTTGGATCCATAACCAAAAATACTGCTGCTGCTGCTGCTGAAGGTGTTGGTAACTTGAATGTGTCAGCGAAGAAAACTGTTAGGTGGCGTAAAGTTTGCAATGTGCTTGGCTTCAGAAACAAGAATCGTGATAATGTGGGTGAAACCTTCAGGGGAGATGCATTTGACCCTTCTACGGATGATGCTCGTGAGAAGCAAGAAAAGGAGGCTATTGAACTTGTGAGAGATGTTGGCGATTGGAAGCTGGCACGAAGCAGTAGTGTTGTTGCTTCGAGAAAATCATGTGATGTCCCAGGATCATATTATGCGAGGAGGAGTGTTGATAATGCAGGTGGATTTACTCTCAATGAGAAGGGAGATTTTAAGCTGGATAGAAACAGGAGTGCTAAATTTCCTTCTGTTGATCTTGACAACGGTGTTACACCGTTCTACATGACACCATTGCGGAGCATGAGGAATAGTAAGGGAAAATTCAAATTCCAGAACTCACATTCCATTGCTGGGAATCTTTTGCAGTTAAACTGACTGGAGGTAGCCAAATTATTCTCAGCAAGGTTGTCAATTAGTGAACTATATGCAGTTTTTTCCTTCCTTTTATGCACCAAAGTATGTAATACTGTCAGATAAACTGTTTGCAATGCTCTTAAGTATTAACACGAAAGCAGAAGTTTCTTCGTTTTCTCTCTTGGTTTATTTCGCCGTCCCTTGTTTTTTTAGATTTTTACTAGCTAGGAAAAAGGTGTGGGATCTTAACTGCAGATTATAGCTTGATAAATGATGCGAAATCTGCTATCCTCTGCATCGTATCTGATATTTTAGGTATTATTGCTACTTAATTTGCAAAGAAGGTTGAGTTTAATATATCTTGTTTAAGCTTGCCTGTCTCTGTGATTTTTGCCTTTTGATTTCAGCTTGAATTTGTTGTTCTTATGAATTTGCATTATATGTCTGCATGTTCTTGGAAACCCCTCATGATCTCCCAAACCAAGACAACAAAACACGAGTACATATAAGATTATTTTCCATTTCTGGGCCACTTCACCTTCTTTATCAAGATCAACACAAGGTTCAATTTAAGTATTGTCTGTATCTTGCACTTCTGTCTGTTTATTTCGAGATCCCATTTCTCCAGGGCTGTTTTGTCGGCATTCTAGTTGAGAGGCTCTACTAGAACTCTGAATTTTGGACATATAAACTGTTGGACTGATTCCGGGCTCTCAGCTGATGTAAAGGTAACTGATGAACTCCATTAAACTTGCATATTCTTGAATTTAAGGTGTATAATACAACACACACACACACACACACACACACACACACATATATATATATATATATATATATATATAATGTATAGTTGATTGTTCTCTTGAGCCATCCTCTATTAGATTGGGTGTTTCTCACACTGATTATCACATTTTCATGCAGAGCACTACTCTACATCCATTGATGAAATGTGGTAGCTATCTGAAAGCATGGCTCGTAACAGGTAAATTTGATTTGCTTGTAATTCATAGGCAAAAATATTGTTATGAGCAAAGTAACATTTGAGTATAAGTTAGGTGTGTATTTATAGGCAAAAAAAGGGTATTGTTTGTCCAGTTTTTTTTGCTTGAATACATCTCTACTACAATGTGTATATTGTGTTGGTAGGGGTATTTAAACAGAAAATTATGTATGCAGATATTAGGCTTGTTATACCCCAGTAAGGGAAATACTTTGCCTTCATATATATATTTTTGCAATATATCTGCTTTTTGAGTAGAGTGTCTTCCAATTAGTAGCATGGATTTTATTTTTACCCTCAAAACAAGGTTGAAAGCTACCACGCATGTTAATAATTTTCGCAACTCGTTATTACAAATTGGGTTTTGACGGGTTGCGAATGTCAGAGAAAAATTTGGCAGCGAATATTTAAATTTCTGCTGCTGCTGCCTGCTGCCTGCTGCTGCCTCCTTCTCTCTCTCGTGAAGTATGTGAACGGTTCAACTCTGTTTGGATGCTTTCTGCAATCTGAAACCCCATGGTCTGAGCATGAAATAAAGAAGAACAATAGTAATTATTATAGGAGAGACACTCGGTTGGTGTGGTACACCCAATTCTTTATTAATTTTTTAATTAAATTTAATTCAGAATTAGTAGATTCTAATAGAGGCTTAATAAAATTCTAATTGAAGATTAATAAATTTTAATTAAATATTAATTAATTAATTTTGTTAAAAAATATTGGTTGTGGTACTAAGTTTTTGCCTAATTATAATAACGGAATATTATAGCGGAACTTGATTAGCGGATTATTGATTCCTCCTATTCCAGCAACATTGATCTGTTTTATTTATCTCGCCAGTCTATTTTAAATCAACTGGAATGACTGATTTTTTTTAGAACAACTGAAATAACCAAAATTTGAAGCCCAACCCAGCCCGGGTGGTCTGTTGGACGGGCGGCCCAAACCTGCCGAGCCCATATATCCATGTTCGCCCGACCCATTTTCATGTGAATATTGTCCTTATTTAAGGAATTTGATGTGGCACTGGTAGTGTTCATGTTGTTAGGCTGAAGTGGTTTGATGGTTTGGATTGAATAGATAGAACACCCGGAAATAAGCAATTCGATCAACTATCTCCCGTAAGGCCTTTCTTTAAGACCAGGTCACCAGAGTGGATAGGTCGACTAGGCGAACTGTGGGAGGAGATCAAATAAGATTGGGTACACACATGAAAGAGCTCAGAAGAATTGGCATGAGCTGCATCACATGAACCAAGACCTTGGGCCAGAGCTGATGGAGAAAGAGACATGGCACATATATGCGTAATTAAAAAGGGCAAGGTGGGTCTTACATAGTCTAGTCTAGTCAAAGAGAAGAAGACGAATAAAACTAGAACATAATAGTTGTACAAGTTGTCGAGGATTCAATTACATCGAACCTCTTGATGGTCTATTCTACACTCTTGGTCTATTAACAAGGGTACTTTCTCTTTCAAAAATATTTAGTAAGCCACGTAGCCGTTCTTGTTGAACCTGTACTTATTTATGGCTTCACTCCTCGGGGGAGGACTCCATCATCTCTCAAATTCATTAACTCTACCAACTAGGTTACCTTAAAGATCAAGAAAATAATTTCTTTTTGAGATGACGAGAAAGATTAGGTTTTGCTGGTACGAGACTTTTTGTAACATCTTATCAATGCATATAAAAGTGTATTGGACACCATATTCTTTGTATTGAATGATAACATAAATATATATAACATGTTAGTATAGTGAAACATGAGATGTAGAAAGGAGGAAGAAAATCATTCCTATGCATATCAAGTTATGCTTAGAAAGTGAATTGTCTTTTGGAATAATGAAATTTAGAATGGATAAACAAACAAACCTTAAATTTAGCCACTTGATCATCTAAAGACAAAGTATATCTATCCTGTGCAAATTTCACCTAACTTGAATCTATAGTCCCTTCCAAAAACAAATTCTAAATATTATTCATTAACTATTATATTTCAATAGATCAAATCACACAAATCCTATCAAGACAAGAGCTGCTGCTCTCTGTACATTCCAACCCCAAAACATTTGTTCATCGCCACGAACTCAAACTATCCTATGTTCTACTGAGACTGCGAAGCAAACGAACACTCACTGATAGTGGCAGACACAAGAAGATGCAGGGGCTTCGGCTCCCACCAACTATTTTTCTTTCCTTCTAATATGATATGATTGACAGCTTGTCAGAATTTTTTGCAAAATCGCCACATTAAGTCTATCGAAGAGTATGTCCTGTGCGAAAGCCTAATCGCCATACTGAATCGCAGGAAAAGCAAAACCATCTTCTCAAAGTCTCCTTAATCGCTTATTTGTTTCACACGACGCAAGTGTAAAGGTACAATTGTGTATTTGAGAGCAAGAACGTATCCACATGGTTTGATGGATAAAAAATTGTGAGTATTGTTACTCCCTCCGTCCCATTCATAACGTCTCATTTCTTTTGGGCACGGTTATTAAGGAGAAGGGTAAAAAGATAGAAAAGTAGTTGGTCCCGTCACTTTTGAAGAGTTAATTGTTTCCTTATTTGAAAACGGGACATTATCAATAGGACAGACGAAAAAGGAAAATGAGACGTTATGAATGGGATAGAGGGAGTATTAATTTGTCCTGCTCTATTTAGATGTACGAATTCAATGATGGCGTTGATATAAATAAAAAATAAAATAAACAAAACACAACTAAAAGAAAACTAGAGAAAAATCAAGAAAGGGGAGCGGTAGAGATTGAATCTGAGACTAGAGTTGTCAAATGGTCCGTACCGGCCCAACCCGGCCCAAGCCCAGCCCAGTTCAAAAATTATGCGGCCTGGGTTGGGCCTCCATGTTGAAGTGGGCCCCATATGGGCCTATTTTGCTGCCCAAGTCGGGCTCTGCCCGGGCCCATTCTGGACTTTGCACTAAATGGGCCTCGAGTGGGCCTATTTTCATATAAAAGCTCGGCCCAGGAGAAGCAACTCGTAATCAATTAATTAAATATCTTAGAAATAAACATTCACCTACTTTCTAACCCTATAAAAAGCCAATCATCATGTTCATGAAAACTAACCTAATCAAATCAAAAGAAAAATTAGAGCAATAAAATACATAAACAAGTCTCAAATCTTGACTTCTTTTGAGTTCTCCTCCAAAAGCAACAACACAAAAATAAAAGAAAACCTAAACCTAGGAGAGAATGAGGTTGGAGGCAATGATGTTGAATACCAAATTATGTGTCTGGATGAGATATATATAGTGTAGGAAAAAGGAGAAAATATCCAAAAAAAATAGGAGAAAAGGCCATATTTTGAAAATTCTCATATTTGGATGCAATCAATTTTCAGCATCTAATGATCTTTTTGTTTCATCCCGTTCTCTCCCATTTGAGCTCTAATTTACACACTATTTTTCCGACGGACTCCTATCAAACCCATCTTCAATCCTGTCATGCTCATTTTGCATAAATTTATTATATTTTTCTACAATTTCATCAAAACAAGCAAACAAGCATAAAATCTTCACATGACAAATAATATAAATCAAATGTTTGCTTCAAACATGATTTTCACTTAAAATTGACAAAAAAAGCACTCCAAAAAGTGTAAAAAATAATATTTGTCACTCCTTCAAAAGAAGACATTGGAGTCTTCCAATGAAATTTTCTGCGTCCACCACTACTTATCGACATGATCTCAAGTACGAGGTCTTTGTGGTCCTTATGTATTTACGGCTACTACAAGTGAAGTCGGCTTGTAACCTCTTACGAGACCCCTTGGGGCATACGACATCGTCACCATCATCGGAAATGACATTATTATTATCATCAATGTCGTCACCAACATCATCATCATCTGTGTCGACAACAATGCAGCTTGACCTAGTTTGAACACCGATTCGCCTCGGGATGTATACGTTTAGATAGTAGCTAACAATGCTTCCTTTGCTCTTCCATGGAAAACATTGTGAGGCAAACTTGAAGAAGCTAGTACCATGAGATCTAAGGTTCTTTTTCACAATATAATCAAATTTCATTTGTTCCTCTTGATTCCATAGCTTAGAAACTTCCTCTCCCATGACATCAAACTTCCATTTGCAAAAGGCGGGGCCAAGATCGATCTTTAATTGGGACCTTTTGTCAAACACGTGTCGTTTGACACATTCTATTGATCCCGGGATTGGACATATACAAGTTGGAGGTCTCCCTCTCCCAACAATGTGATGGTGTTCATCTTGGCCTTTTCCTTTTAGTGGCCATGTGAGAGTGCCTAACCACTTTGCATTATCCGACTCCGTATCACCAATAGCTAGGCGACTCTTGGAAGACTGAAAATTCCAAGATGGAACGTCTACTTGGAAACGAGGTCCAACTGGAATTACCAACTTAGCACGGTCATCAATGATGAAGGATAGCCGGTCTATTGGTTTTTTTCTGGCAATGCTTTGATTATTCGAAGGCTTCAACAACTTCATATGTGAGGTCAGCTTCTCTTCAAGATGCTAGAACATTCCAAGCAAAATGAAGCTACTTATTCCAACAGAAAAAATAAATTGCTGCACAGATTGTGAAGCAGCAAATACATTAGGTGAGTTGCCAAAATATAGGAGATAAAGCCTAAGCTTTGCTTTGATAGGCCCATGGAATGGCATGTTGGAAGAGAAAGTGTCAACTAAAACACCTATAAATATCATAATCATAACTACACAGAAGCATCTACTATGAAACAGAAAGATTGCGGCGCAATCTTATGGTTCTGAAAAGAAGCTATTGAATGTCAGAAAAATGCCTGCATGTGCATATATCATAATAAAATTGTGATAAAGTCAGGAACTCACAATCTTTCGGAGAAAATGCAATGACTTACTATATAACGAGAATAATGCTTTTGTTAGTTAAAATAATTTGTTATAATGAATTAATGATTCAAATGAGTCGTCTTCCCAGGCCCTAATCCTTGAGAGACAACAAGGCAAGATGGAACAGCCCATAAGTAGATAAAAGGTGGACCAGTTATTGTTTCCATTTGTGGATCGCTCGGATTCATAGCTCTAATTCACCATAATATGAAGGGTAAATATCACTTTGTGCCCCAACGTTTGGCCACATTTTCAAAAATGTCTCAACATTCAATTAATTGCATTATGATACCTAACGTTTCAAAGAAGGAACAAAAATATCACACAATACATTTCCGGCATCGTAATTTTGACGTGTCACGCTAGAGTAAGATGTGGAAATACACGTGAAATTTTCTCACATTCCACATAAGCTCAAAGCGATGTCGTTTTGAGTTTGAAACGAAAAAAATTCGCGTGTATTTCTATATCAAAACTAAAATATGACATATTGAGCTTATGTGACATGAGAAAATTTCACATGTATTTCCACATCATATTCTGACGTGACATGTCAAAATTCCGATGCCATAAATGTGTCGTGTGACATTTTCACAATATATTTGCCATCAAGATAGAATCTTAGATTAAGCTCTAGTGATACCGTAGAAGGAGAAACTTAAACATGTTCTAAAACCCTTCATTAAACTACATATCCAACCACACCTGTGATTTTCAAACGACCTCCATTTACAAGTACGCCTTACTTTATGAAAATACACCATCAAGACAATGAGAAATGAAAACTACACTTATTGCGAATATAATGCCTAAATCAACAGCACCACAATCAAGATTTCTAATCTATAATATGTTTCGGACTTTTTTACAAGAGTAGGAACAACTTGAGCTATAGCCCCTAACTCACTCATTCGATCACAACTCCTTAACTTTATATAAAAGAAAGAATAAATACTTTGGAAATGAGGATACCAATATAGGAAGTCTTATATAAGATCGTCTCACACGTTTAAGATGGGTAAGGTGGTAGATGTACATGTGCCATGAATATCATCATTGGTAGGGATGTCAATGGGACCAACTTGCTTGGTCTCAGGTCGGGCTATTCAGTTCGGCCCAATCGGGCTGAATTTTTTTTTCAGCTAGAAATTTTCTATCGTGACTCCTTTTTATGGTCTATTCGGTCAAGGGAATTGACATCCCTAATAATTAGTATGAGCATTTCCTTGGTAGTGCAAAAACAAGAGCATGCAAGTTCAACTTAGATGGATAGACAAGATAGTTATTGAACAAATGAGAAGATATATGTTGTGCTCAAGTGAAGAGCAACAAATCTCCTCACTATCTATGAATCGATAATTATCCTCTTAGCATCTCCTAAATTTTGGTTCATAATGACTACATGACACTCAATGTTTCCTCTCCATTCTTATGATTTTATCATTTGTAGGCATAAACTTGCTAAAACTCATGGTCTCCTTCCCTAAAAGACTTCAAAACTACAATGCCTTAATCCCACAAATAGAGGTGTGACAACACAACATGCTCTGCTAACAACCACTTAATAATTCATTTTCACTTTCTCAACTCAATGTGATAGAAAAGTTTATCATGAAAACATATGAACCTTTTTGAGATATCAATTCTTCCAACGAAGTGGAGCATTAAAAACACAAATTGAGATCTCGTTTGAACTTTAAACCGAGTATCCCTTGTCGAATCATATACATAACAAACAAGAACTTCAACTAGGGAAAATGAGGAGGAACATACAAGTATTGATGCCAAATCAATAACCAACCAGAGCAAAAGCATATCATAATATACATAACCAAATCCCATCACAAATAAAAAAAAAATTATATTCACTGGGAAAATTCATAGACATTAGGAAACTACTAATCAAGGAAAAGATTCACCTATATTATGGGAACTCCATATATACCAAATAAATCACGAATATCTTGAAGATTCAAAAATACACATTCTAGGGAAGTAAAAAAATTACCTTCCGATAGATGACTTGGGCAGCGAAGTTTTCGGCTTTACGCAGGGAAAAACGCCGACATAAATCACTCACTGTTAAACAAGGGAATTTCTAGAGTTGAAATTTAAAATTTGAAAAGGTATTGGAATTGGGAATTTCTATGGTGTTTGAATTTCCCCAAAATATTATATGAGGACTTGTTTGTTTTTATTTATTTTACAAATTTTAGCATATTACATGTATTTTCTTTTATTTTCATTAATTTCTATTTTACTTATATTTTTACAATATCCACTTGATAATTATAACATTAAATTTAAAGATAGAATCTGAAACATTTGGCCTCAAACACTAACCACACTACCATTGGATCAACACATACTTATAGCTATTGTCAATGGCAAAATTAAAATACAATAAAAGTTGTGTGAGACCGTCATACGAATTACTCCATCCGTCCTCGAATAAGTGTTGTATTTTGGAAAAAAAATTGTCCGCGAATAAATGTTGTATCGTAGGTTTCTATGCAAAAGTTATGTCAAATTTCCATATTTACCCTTTGACTTAAGACAAAAAGATTACCTTTTCAATTTTTCATGCAATTATTAGGGATATACGAAATCATTTCGACCATTATTTTGGTATACGCATTTTGATAAAATACGACACTTATTCGGAGACAGAGGGAGTAATAATTTGTGAGCCGTATCAAGACTCAGATCTAAACCGGTAGGTGTTTAATTGTATTTGTGTTCGGATCTTGACTCATCTTGCAATTTTTGAATTTTGGCTTATAATACGATTTTACACCTTATTCCTCAAAATTTAAAAAAAAAAGGAAATACTACTTGTAAATACACCAACCATTAAATAAAATAAAAATATCTTTATAAGTTATTAATATGAAAAATCATTACCTTCACAATACATGATGAATTTGAATCCCAAAATCCTATATTGGGAGAAGCTTGGAGTTGCCTTTCACAATATATCTTGTTGATGAGATGAAGAAGTATGTGATGTGGTTGGATTCTGTGGAGGATCAAGTAGGGCTGGCAAATTTTCGGGCCGGGCCAGCCCGGCGGGCTTTTTGGAAAAATCGGGTCGGCCCGGCCCGAAAATTCACCGGGCCGAAAAATATGGAGCCTAGCCCAACCCGAAAATTCATCGGGCCAGAATTTGCTGAGCCTAGCCCGGCCCGAAAACAGGTCGGCCGGGCCGGGCTTGACAGCACTAGGATCAAGAGATACTTATAGGTGGAGAGGACAATGAACCCTAAAAAACATATCATGTTAATTGGGTTTTGTGGGCTTATATTCCTACTTATTGGAATCTCAATCATGGGCTTTTTCTACAAGATTGGGCTTATAAAAATAAGGTTGAAATTTCACATTTCACATAAGTAGTAAGGACGGACTCAAAAATATATTTGTGGATATATTTAATTTTTGATATAATTCCTATATATATATATATTGTTTATAAATATATATATATATATATATATACATACATACATATTATATTTATAACATATTTGAAATTATGAGGTCATCTAAAAGCAAAAAACACTTAGTAAAAAATATACAAAATTCACCAATCATAAGTAAAACACTAGTTAATACTTATTGGAATGATACTCGAATTCACTAGTATTTAAATAGAAATTAAAAAGTAAAATGGGAAAAAGAGTTAAATAAGCCCTTTGATATTTATATCCTTGGGTACAAGTAAGTAATTCATGTTACACCCTTATAAAGGTATGTTATTAGTAAAATAATTGTAAATAAAAATTATATTAGTCCTACAACATTCAACTCAACGGAAAATCTAATTGTTAACATTATTTTGGTTAAGAGGGGTATCAATATTAATTAACATTAAGAATGTATTTGTATCCAAAAAATCATGAAAGGTTTATTTGATTTTTTTCCCAAGTAAAATGTAACGGGTGAATAGCAGCCACTACATGATCATGAACGACTGGCATGATTGCATTGGAGAGAGCCCTCCACAATTGTGTGAATGGCTACCCGTTGGAGGTGCTCTTAAATCCAAAACATAAATTTAAGTAAAATTGGCCTTACCGTGCAGAGAGATAAAAATTGAAAATTATCATATAAAAAATATAACTTATTCTTTTACCCTCTAAATAGTAAATATACCAAGTCACAATTCATATCAAACAGCTTGATAAGACCACCGCTCTCAAGTCCACCTATGGTCAAACCCAAATTCACAACTGGATTTAATTGGATTCATCCAAAAATATCCCTCAAATTCCAATCAAACAATCAAAATACACATGACCTCAGGTCCTCAACAACTTCATTAATCCCTTCCTTTAATTTCCTTCTGATTTAACTATCCACATCCCACTATTCTTAGGTGCATTAGGTAACTAACTCGATAAAGTGTTAATGAAATTCGAATTATCACCTTTTAGTCACATAATCGTCGCTCCACCAACTATAGACCACTCCAGGAAGACTTATTCACTTCTAGTAGGCAAACCATCTTTTACATAAACACAGCAGCCAAAAACAGCAGTGCAATTAAATTCACACTGTAATCCCATAAAAAAAGCAGTCATTCAACATCAAATCCTTTCTCTTGCAGGTCAGAGAGAACCTCATTCCTCATCCTCACCCACAGCTTCAAAGCCTCTTGATCCAACTTCTTGTCCTGCAAATCTTTCTGATAATTGTACGAATCTCTATCCGTTTCAACGATCCCTTTGGGCCCAATGGTGGTCCCGATCATCCCTCCCTTGGCAACGAACTCCTCCATCGCCTCTGCGTCCCCCGGGTAAGGAAACTCGCGGCGCTCGTAGAGGTGGGCTAGCTCCTTCTCCTCCTTAGGCATCGGCTTCAGCGTCCACCACCCAAACGGCGACGTTTCGTTCAGAAACCAGACCGCTCCGAACAGCGCGTACGTGCACACAAGAGCTTTGCCGACTTGCTTCCAGAAATGGTGATCTTCTTTTCCTAGCCCGATCTTTTTCAGGTATTTCTCTGCTTGGAATGCTGCAAAAAATGTGGAAAATTCTTGCTTGGATCAACAAATTCCAATTGTTTCAAGAATCGTAAAAAACAACAAAAAGTCTGCAGACGCTGGTTGCGGTTCTGATCAGATGTTGATGCAATCACGACAAAAAAATAGGCAGTATTCAATCGAATTGTCGAATGTATTAACAATCTGGGTGAGGCATTATGTCGAACAGGTGATTGGCGCATTGGTACATTTTGTCGAAACCTCAACTGCAAGGAGTTCTCGAGAAAATTCTAATAAAGAATATTAAGCAACAAAAATTCAAGAAGATTCGAAATCAAAAGTTTAAACATCCAGAAATGGAAAGTGGGTCGATGAAGATCTACCCGTTTCGGGCCTTTGAAATCGTTTCAGAGGCATTGATGAAGATTTGGGCGAAAAATTAGATATCGATTAGGGCGTGAATGAATTTTCCTCTAACTAGAATTTCAGCGGTGTCTTTTTTATATAACTACACTTCTTTTTTTTTTCTTTTTATTTTCTTTTCTTTTCTTTTGTATATATGATGAGATTTCTCTGTTGAGTAGAGTTGTTTCAAAATATAATCTCAATATTTTTATAATGTTCATTAGAAGCCATTTATTTTTATTTTTATTTTTTTTAGAAGCATTAGAAGCCATGTATTCTAAGATATGGTTTCACATGAATATATAATTAAAATATGTTAGAAACCTGGAAAATGTTTTTATAAACTTCTTTATTTTTCCCCCAGAAATAGAATTTCTATTGTAATTATAACCAACATAATACCATTGATAAGTCTTTTTTTCAGAAATGCCAATTGGTAAGTCTATCTATATATTATTAAAACGATTACGCATTTGAGGTCTCCACTTAATTTTAGGTCTTACGTGGCGCTCTCTCTATTTAGTATTCCTATTTATCTTAAATCCTCGTTTTATGTACTTTAATTCATAAATTCTATTATTTAATATTTATAAATTCTCAAAACTTCCATAATTAAATAAGGAAAGAGAATATTTTAATATCATTGTCTTGGAAATAATTGATGTGGTCCATACGCCTAGATGATCTAGGCAATTTAGAGCATATTTAAATCTTACTCTATTTATAGTACAATCTTGATTATTTGTTTATTTAAATTCATAAATTCTATTATCTAATATTTATAAATTCTCAAAACTTCCACAATTAAATAAGGAATGGGAATATTTTGATACCATTGTCTTGGAAATAATTGATTGCTTAAAACGATTACGTATTCGAGGTATTTCATTAATTTTAGGTCCTACTTGGCGTAACCTCCATTCAGTATTCCTATTTATATTAAATCCTCTTTTTAAGCATTTTTTATTCACATATTATATTATATATAATTTTTCTATCTCACATCGTTTTTTAATAAAGCTCAACTCTTGGAGAACCTATATAAGTATTCTAAATCAATGTTAATCAAAGCAATGATTTGCTAGATTATGATAAGTTTCAAAACTTTTTAAGATAACTTTTATGGCCCTAACAACGAGATGATTTATATAACATTTATTTGCAATGATTTATCAAAATATATTACGTTGAAATTAAGTATTGAATTTTAATTTTATATGTAATTGAGCAAAATAGTAGAGAATATTTGCCAAATTATTTTAAAATGTATATTTCAAAAATTTTAAACTTCGAGTACCTATATAAATAATCCAATCAATGAATATTTTTTTCTCATCCTATAATTATTTTGCAACACCAATTTAATTTGACCAATTAATTAGTTGGCTTAATAAGTTATTTTATTTATTAAAATTTAATTTGATCAATTATTAAATTTGTATATCGAATTAATATTGATAACTTAATAATTAATTAAATTAGTTAAGTTGGCCAAAATAGAAGAAAATATATAATTTTTATTTTTTTTTCTAATTATTTGAGCAAAATAGTAGAGAATATTTGCCAAATTATTTTAAAATGTATATTTCAAAAATTTTAAACTTCGTGAATAATTTGGCCCCACCAATAACATGATCCTTCACGTGATACTTATTTGCAATGATTTATCAAAATATATCTCTTTGAAATAAATGATTGAATTATTTTTTAAATATATGTGTGTAAATTACAACGTAAAGTTTCAAAACTTTTTAAGATATCTTTTATGGCACCAACAATGAGATGATTCATGTAACACTTCTTTGCAATGATTTATCAAAATATATTATTTTGAATTAAATATTGAATTTTTAAAAATTTATATGTGTAAATTACAACGTAAATTGCTCAAACGAGATGATTCTTCATGTAACACTTATTTGTAATAATTTGACAAAATATATCACTTCGAAATAAAATATTATTTTTAAAATTTATATGTTTAAATTATAATGTAAAGTGGCAAAACTTTTTAATAGGGGTGCTTATTCGGGTAATGAATTTCGGTTATTAACCGTAACCGACGATAACCGGTCGGTTTCGGTTACCCGATAACCAGTATCGTCGGTTACGGGTCGGTTATCAGTTATCATTTTTTCATTTTTCCGGTTATCGGTTATTAACCGATACCCGTTCGGTTAACCGGGTAACCGGTTAAATTATTAAATATTTAAATAATAATAATAATTAGGGTGAAAAGCAAATATAGCCACTTCTCAAAAGTAAAGTGCAACTATAACCTTTTTTTTAAAACGATCAAATATGGCCACTTTTTGGGATTTTATTGGTAAATTTATTGTTTTGTCCTTCTTGGTCGTGTATGCATGGTTGGTCGTGTGTGCTGGTCGTGTATGCATGGTCGTGTGTGCAAATTTTCCGACAAATTTTTCGGTGACTTTTTTCGGCGAAAATTTTCTGGCAACTTTCCGACGAAAATTTTCCATCGAAGCACACACGACCAATATAGTCGTGTATGCATGGTCGTGTATGCATGGTCGTGTGTACAAATTTTCTGGCGAAATTTTTCCGGCAACTTTCCAACGAAAATTTTCCGTCGAAGCACACAAGACCAATATGGTCGTGTATGCATGGTCGTGTGTGCTGGTCATGTATGCATGATCGTGTGTGCAAATTTTCCGGTGATTTTTTTCGGCGAAATTTTCCGGCAACTTTCAAACGAAAATTTTCCGTCGAAGCACACACGACCAATATGGTTGTGTATGCATGGTCGTGTGTGCATGGTCATGTGTGCTAGTCGTATGCATGGTCGTGTGTGCTGATATGGTTGTGTGTGCTGGTCGTGTATGCATTTTCTGTCGAAGCACACACGACCAATATGATCGTGTATGCATGGTCGTGTGTGCTAATATGATTGTCAGGTTGTGTATGCATGGTCGTGTGTGCTAATATGGTCGTGTGTCTATGGTCGTGTATGTATTTTTCGTCGAAGCACACACGACCAATATGGTCGTGTATGCTCGTTGGAGTGCTTTCAAAAATATTTTTGTCCTTAAACAATAGAAAAAATTGTGCATGAATACATATGTTCACAGGAAAATGATGAAAAAAATATAAAAAATGCACCACACACGACTAGCATACACGACAAATAACATGTGAGGTCGTGTATGCTCGTTGGAGGCTTTTTAAAAATATTTTCCTCCTTAAAAAATAGAAAAGACTATGCATGAATACATATGATCACATGAAAATGATGAAAAAACATAAAAAAAAAATGCACCACACACGACTAACATATACGACAAATAACATATGAGGTCGAGTATGCTCATGTTAAACACTCAACTACGACAATCATACACTAACCATGCTTATATTTGAAGTCAATTTAGCAATTCTATAAAATATCTCAATAAATAAGTTTCCGTATTGTCAATTTAATGCAAAAAGTATCAAATCACATATTAAAATATTAGCATACACTATCATGCATACACCACCATGATAGTGTGTTCTGATATGATCGTGTGTGCTAATTGTGTGAGTTGGTCGTGTGTGCTTCGCCAGAAAATTATACGACCATGCACATACGCCCAACACACACGACCATATCAATATACACGATTATGCACACACGATAAACACACACGTGTGCTTTCCCAAAAAAATTCCGCTGAAAAGTCGTCGGAAAATTACAAGATCATGCACACACGACCATGCATACACGACCAGCACACACGACTATATCAACATACACGACCATGCACACACGACCAACACACACGACCATGCATACACGACCATATCAACACACACGACCATGCATACACGATCAGCACACACGACTATACCAACATACACGACCATGCATACACGACCATATCAACATACACGACCATACACACACGACCAGCACACACGACTATGCATACGCGACCATTAAAGGGCAATATAGTAAGAGAGGCCATTATTGCTCATTTTAAAAAAAGTGGCTAAAGTTGAACTTTACTTTTGAAAAGTGGCTATATTTGAGTAATTCCCTAATAATTATTATTAATAATATACATTTTTTCTTATTTTCTCCCCAAAACCAAATCCCTAACCCTAAAAGGGACATTATTTTATATTTGATTAGAAAAATAGAATGATAATCGAATAAAATAGAAGGGACATTTCGTTTTTTTTTTAATTTCGGTTATTATTCGGTTAATTATCGGTTAGTCGGGTAATCGGTTAAAGTAACCGGTCGGTTATCCGGTTACCCGACTAACTTGCTTAATTTTTTTTTTATAAAAACCGGTTATTTTTCCGGTTAACCGGTTAAATAACCGACCGGTTATCGGGTAACCGATTAATCGGAACGGGTCGGTTTCGGTTATCATTTTCGAGCTTATTCGGTGTCGGTTAACCGAATAAGCAGCCCTACTTTTTATGGATAGAGTTATTTTGGCCCCACCAACGAGATGATTATTTGTGTAACACTTGTTTGTGATGATTTGTCGAAATATATATCATTTCAAAATAAAATATTTAATTATTTTTAAATTTATCTATAAATTACAATATAAAATGAATTCCCGTCAAATCTTGACGGGTTTCACACTAGTTAATCAATATACATGTGATGCATATTTATACAATAGAGAAAATACAATTTTATACACCAACGTATTCAAAATTGCAAATTAATACATATATTAAGTTTTCAATTTAGTCCTTGGATGTCCAACGTCGGTATAATTAAATCGGGAAATTGGCACAACAAAATTAGAATTAAATTGCCGTCAGATTGGAAAATTAGTTTTGGGGGTTTTGTAACTTAGATCAAGGGAATTTCGATCGTTATCCGAATTCCAGCAACTTCGCAATTGGCGCCACTAAAAAAAATGCCAACTTTTTTTTTTTAAAGGAAAATGTCGAGCCTTTTTTAATGGTACAATATTGGTAGTATAACATATTGCTTTAATATTGTGAAAAAAGATCAAACGTTGAACTAATGAGCAGCACCCTATTAAACTTTTCGAACACAATCTATTACTAATACGAAAATAAAGCTGCCCCATCCACGGTGCTCCGTTCAGATTTTTCTTTATTCTGGTAATTTATCTGATTTTAATTCATATATATTCTAAATTTTATTTTTATTAATTAAAATTTTATTAATTTCATATTCTTGAAATATCACATGTTTATCTATTAATCACATCTCATATTTATCTTACATTCTGTTTAATTAATTTCTTCTATTACATTTTTAATTCATATATAATAATCTATAGAAAATTTGTAAACGAAAATCCCTATGAAGACTAAATAAATATATTTAATCAACATGTCTATATGGAATCATTTTCATTTTTCATTTATGTTTTACTAAAAACTTCGATTAGTGCTTTCTAGAAAATATATACATTGAATCAAATATGGGATAGGTACGGTTCGCCATTCAGATTTTTCTTTATTCTGGTATTTTCTGCATTATTAATTTATATTCATATATTTAACATAAACCAACGAGACGGTCAAATAACATAGAAAGAAGGATTTTTATTAATTTTAATTAATATTACTTGTGTGTTCATATTTTTATCGAGTATTACCCAACAGATTTGAAACGGGTATATACAGTAAAATCACTATTTTAACCGAGATTAGGACGAACATGTAGAAAAATTCTAAACAAATTTAAATTTAGAAAATACTTAATGAATGAGTATACCCGATCCATTGTCATTCCTAATTATAAATTTAAATGCGTGAAATAAAATTAATTTTCTAAGTTTGATTAATAATTAACGCTAACAATATCACAACTTACTTCTAAATAAGATATAAAATTATTTTTAAAATGTATACATATAAATTAAAACATAAAGTTATAATTTCATGTCGAATTTCGACGGGCTACTTGAAGATGTACATATTTTTTTCCCGCATTTTGACAAAGATTAGAGATATCGATTTAGCATGAACCAACGAGACGGTTTAAATATATTTAAAAAGTAGAATTTTTACAAATTTTAATTGATACTAACTTTGTTTAGATTTTTATCGAGTAATTTAGCATAAACCAACGAGACGGTTTAAATAACATAGAAAGAAGGATTTTTACCAATTTTAATTAATTTTACTTGGAGTGTTCATAATTTTTTCAAGTATTATTCAACGGATTTGAGACGAGTATGTACAGTAAAGTCACTATTTTGACCGAGATTAGGCCGAACATGTAGAAAAATTCTAAACAAATTTAGATTTGGAAAATACATAATGAATGAGTATGCCTGATCCATTATCATTCCTAATTATAAATTTAGATAAGTGAAACAAAATTAATTTTTTAAGTTTGATTAATAATTAACGTGAACAATATCACAACTTTTAAATAAAATATAAAATTATTTTTAAAATATATAAATATAAATTAAAACATAAAGTTATTTTCCGTCGAAGTCCGACGGGCTACTTACTAGTCTTACACTAAACGAAAATATAACATCAACAAAGTAACAAAACCATACCATGTAAAGTAATTGTTAAGAAGGGTCAACTGTCGAAAATAACATATTTATCCGTATTTGCAATTTCCACACTACTTTTAAAATACAGCACCTTTTCATTTTTAGCAATTATAACATTACCGTTTTTTACAACAAAATCGGCATAATTTTATTGCTGAAAAAATTGGGAATATCGTAATTGCTATGTTTAAAAGCTTTGTGAAAATTGCAAATTCGTATAATGTTGTACTATATCCCATCCTATTCCATAAAGATTGAAAGTATCCAAGAACAAGTTTATTCAAGATTTAAACAAACACCAATTACAAGCAATCAAAAACATTGACATCCATTCTATATGCACAAAATGAAGCTTTTTTAGGCACTTGGATGCAAGAACCACATTTTGGTGTGAGTGCAACACAAAGATCACCATGATTTGTGCAAGATAGAGTAGTAGGTAGAACCTAATGATCAGTGGAATGGTACCGTGCCATCAACGAAGCGTTCCAAGAGGCTTCTTGTACGTGTACCACTTGGCCACCAGAACGAACACGGCCAGATTGAGCACGCTCAGCACAGCCAGCAGCCAGTAGAAGTAGTGGAGGTGGCCGTAGTTGAGATTGTCTGGTATCCACCCGAGTTTCCCATGGCGCGTGCTGATTTTGGTCACGATAGTCACCAGCAGCGTACTCAAATAGCTCCCAAGAGCGACGGTTGTGAGCTGAAGGGCCGAGCACAAGCTTCTCATGGCATCAGGCGCTTGTTCGTAGAAGAACTCCAACTGTCCAATAAAGAAGAACACTTCTGCACATCCTATGATGAAATACTGAGGAACCTGCCAGAAAATCGACATGTCTATCTTCTCCCGTTTATAGTAGTTGTGCCTTTCAACATACCTTAGCCTGACGAGCTCAAGAAACCCAGCTGAGAGCATGGAGAAAATCGAGATGAAGAGACCGATTCCCATTCTTTGGAGCTGAGTTATCCCGTTCTTGTGGCCTGTGATCTTTCTGGCAGCAGGAACAATGACTCTGTCGTATATTGGAACCCAGAAAAGGACACTGAGAGTGTCAAAGATGCTGAGCGATGCTTCTGGGATTTCGAAGCTCCCTTTTCCTATTTGTGTGTGCATTGTTAATCCTTGCAAGACGAACAAAGTGCTCATTTGGCCGTATACAGTGGCGAAGATGATTCCGGTTGCCCATATGGGAAGTAATCGTATGATGGCCTTCAGCTCCTCGACTTGGGTCACGGTACAAAGCCTCCATGGATCCACCGAGCCCTTTATGTCGTCTGATTCCGTCTGCACTGCAGCCTTGTCGAAGAATCTGCACCGCACAATATAAAACACTCAGGGGATGGGTGATGGCTGGTAAGCATGAATGAAGTGGAGAATGAGTGAACTTAGTAATGAAACGATGATGGAAACAAGTAATAGAATTCCTACTGTTGGTATCCATAAGGAAAGGAATGGTCATTCCTTAACTGATTTTATTTCCAAGGATGATAATGAGTATTGAAATGCATAAATTGTATTTCTTTTTCCTTGAAAATAATTAATTTTCCCTTTTAAGATATTTGTTGCATAAAATATAGTTAAAAATGCAAAAAAATAAACTAAAATCAAAATTAAAGTATCAAATGTTTAAAGAGTTAGCTCCATTTTTTAAATATATACTGTAAAAGGAAAAGTTCCAAAAACAATTTACAATATTTATAAAATGTATGATCTAGCAAACATTAACAATCTAATCAAAGTTAAAAGTGTATAAATAACACAAAAATTCCTCAAAATAATAACTCACTGCTATTTCGTCAACACAAGCCATCATAAATCAAGCACAAAAATTGATTCATAATCAAGAAAATGACCAAGTATAGAAATATTTAAATCAAGATTAAGAAATTATAATCATTTATGCATAAATTAGATTTCCCATGAGGTATAATTTGTCTACAAAAAATAAATAAGAATGATGATTCCTAATCGTAAAATTACACCAGCCATGAGATTAGAAATGAATGTGAATTGTCGTTCCATTCCTAGTCTCATGCCTTCCCTACACTTGAGAGCTAATATCCCTAATATAAGATGAACTACATGTACTAATTAGATGTGGAAGTTGTAGCTTCTCTCGTGTTCAAGAATTCAGTATGATTTTAGTTGCTACTGCATTAAGAAGACGAACACAGAATAACAATATACAGATTAATCAGATTTTACCGAAGATCTGTAGTATGCTCGAGCTTGCGGCTTCCTTTGATTGCAGACTCAGCATCAGCAGTTTCATACAACGACTCCTCACCAGCAGGAACTTTAACATGATACTTCCTGAAAGATGCTACTAGTACTTGGCATATGCGTGTGACAGGGCTTCCCCCGGGTTTCTGATTACGGTACAAACGAGTGCCTGAGAAGAAAAACATGACAGCTATTGCCATTGCAACTGCAGGGATGCCAAATCCCCATCCCCAACCAACGTTCATTTGAATCCAAACTAGGACAGAAGCAGCAATCAAGGCACCAACATTGATCGAGAAGTAGAACCAGTTAAAGAAAGAGCTTTTATGCTTCTTTTCAACCTCATTAGTATCCTCAAATTGATCTGCTCCAAAGGAAGAGACGCAGGGCTTAATCCCACCAGTCCCGAGTGCAATCAAGTAGAGTGCAATGAAACAAACTGTAGATTGCATGGTTGTCGCGTGACAATCGTCTTTCCCATGGCAAGCTGGTCTCAGGCCTGGGACTGACGCTGATATTGTCAACAATGTCATCCCCTGAATCAGTTCAATTTCTCATCAGTTCCTTAGTCCCTCTAAGTATTCTCTCTCTCTCTCTCTCTCTCCTCAACAATGTCATCCCCTGAATCATAAAGTTGACCTGTAACTAATTCTTTATATCAAAACTATTGTATTTATGAATCCAAGTATACTCAAATTTATGCAACTCAATTCAGAAACAAATTTAGAGTAGATTTTTATCAGACTTAATTAGTTACTACAAAGCATATTCACAACCAAACCAAGAAAACTTACAATAACATATATGATTGAGAAAGATGCAATTGTGGCATATCTTCCGAGATATGCATCAGCCACAAAGGCTCCGATGAGTGGCGTGATGTAGCACGTCCCCGACCAATTCGAGACATTGTTCGAAGCAGTGGTGTTGTGTTGGTTGAGCCGCTGCTTGAAATAAACCACCAGATTCGAGCTCATCCCATAGTATGCCAACCGTTCGCAGCATTCGTTCCCTTTTGCCACGAATACATCAGTAAATGTAGAATCAGTCACTTAATTAATATCATCATTCATCAAGGATCATTTGAAAATACACACTAAAATCATCTTCTAGGATCATTGTCACAAACACACACCAAGTCACATAATACTTTCCCTCTCACACAAATACAGCAGGAAACATAGAATAATAGGTCACATAACAACATCATTAAGGATCACATGAAACATAAAACAGGTCACGTACAATATCATCAGGGATCATTTGAAAACACGCACACACGCACAGTGAAGGATCAATTTCTTTTTCTTTTTCTTTTTTTTCTTTTTTTAGAAGTCTTCAAGGATCAGTTTGACATACACACATCTATCATCATCAAGAAACCGAGCTTCTGGTAAGAAAATCAACTTCAAGAATCATTTCACATGCACAAACTATCATCATCAAGAAAATCGAGCTTCTGTGGAGAATATCATCTTCACATATCATTTCACACAGACACCGAGATTTTGTGGAGAAAATCATCTTCACAAATCAATTCACACACACACACTATCATCATCAAGAAAATCGAGCTTCGAGTGAAAACTCATCTACAAGGATCATTTCACACACACACTATCATCATCAAGAAAACAGAGCTTCTGTGTGCGTGTGTTAGCCTAGTATAGTGGTTAATGTCCGGGCCAAAAGTCACGGGTTCAAGTCCACCGTCATGTGGCCTTTAAAATTTCTTGTAATATTTGTTCAAAAAAAAGAAAAGAAAAAGAAAACAGAGCTTCTAGTGAAAAAGTCATCTTCAAGGATCATTTGACACACACACACAATCATCGTCAAGAAACCGAGATTGGCAAAATCATCTTCAAGGATAATTTCACACACATACGTACTATCATCATCAAGAACACCAAGCTTTCTGGTGTTGGAACTAGAAATCCTTCTGTTTTGAGTTCAGCAATCACTTCCTCAACCCAAACACAAAAAAACTATCACGAATTATCGTCATGAGAGAGAATAGGATGTCGCAATAATAATCACCTAAAATAAAAGGGCAGGCTTTCCATGTCCCCGTCTCACTCCTCGTCGCAGGATTATTGCGGTAATCAACCGTCCCATCTTTAGTATACAAATCATCTTCCGCCATAGCAACTTTCTGCTTTACGCAATTCCCTCACTCAACAACCCTGAATCTCCAATTTACAAATATGAAACCATCAATTTCTTCATCAATATTATACTATATGCTTTGCAGACAAACAAAACCAACAAGGACAAACAGATAACTCCAAAAAATGAACAATATTGCCGAATGCAGAATCTATAATTAATTAAACAGCGACTAAACAGCATCGACGATTATTACACCAATAGATTACAAAAACACGCATTACAGAAACAATATGAAAACCGAATAAAACAAGAATCAGCCTCAATCTGAGTTCCTTCAAAGGCACGATGAAGTTACCTCAAATAAAGAGAGAGAGAGAGAGAGGCGGTCTGTTCACAAGATAGTCAGAGAAGTTGACTTGTTTGATAAAATGACTGTGAGAGAAGAATCTACAAGTGGACAAGATTAAGTTGAGTGTGAACGCAGAAATTTTGGAATGAAGAAATTCCACACCAGCTTTGGCAATTGTTTTGATATTTTCTGGCAGAACCTCAACCCACCACCATTTTTGGATCATCTCAAAATCCAGCTTCTTACCTAATGAAATTATTATATCTTTCCTAGAATTTGATAATAACATAATCTAACTGTCAAACAATTTTGAGAAATTGGGTTTTGTTATTTTAAGAAAAAAATTATTCTTTTATTTTTATTTTCAATTTAATTTGTTTTTGCCTTGGACTGTGTTATGTAATTACCTTTTGTATTGGCTTTTTAACGAACTTCTAGATTATATCAACGCCAAAAAAAAAAAAAAACTTATACATTATTTACATATAAAATTAATCAAGTTTTGAATATTACTTCTTCTCTCCTCCAAAAATTTGCCCTTAATTCTGTTTTTTTATGTCCCTATAAAATTTGTACATTTCATTTTTCTACATAACCCATTGTCTAACTCATAAGTTTATAACCCTCAATAGGGGTGTAAATTTGGGACGGGTCGGGTATCCTACCCGGAATTTTTCGGTACCCGTACCCAAATTTTTCAAAATTTGCAATCCGAACCCGTCCCGTTTTAAAAAAATAGGTACCCAATACCCCCGGACCGGGTTTATGCAGGTCGGGATCGAGTACCCACATGTACCTGCTAAAAAAACAAAATATGAAGCCTGCTTTCTTGCTATATTTTCAAGAGAGGGGTGGGTCGGGTGGAAGTGGAACGATGGCGACGGGTGTGTGTGTGTGAGAGAGAGAGAGAGAGGGAGATGAGAAACGAGTGGGTTGTAAATCTGAAGTGTGAGAAAGAGATATAGTCACGCTGCCCGCAAGTGTGGTAGTGACTTATTACACTATTTGTATTTTGTAAAATATTTTTTAAAATAAATAAGAATAATATAAAATTAATAAAATATATAAAAAGTTTGACCGGGTAGTTGACCGGATTTAAGGGACAGGACGGGTAATCCGTTACCCGGAACAACTTCTATTATCTATCCCTTAACCCGTCCCAAACCTGGAAAATTCGGGTAACGGGTACCTAATACCCGGAAAATTACGGGACGGGTTCGGGTTACCCTAAAATCCGTAACCCGAATTTACACCCCTAACCCTCAAGATACATTTTATATATCATAAATGTCATTGTCGGCCCACATCTCCACACACACACACAACTTTCTCTCACCGACTTTACGATGAAATCATTTCTATACTCACACGCCTTCTTCTAATTTTTTTTAAAACTCGTATCATACTATTTAGGGCAAATTTTTGGGGATGGAGGGAATACAATTTAAAGGGTCATGAATTTAAAACCTACCAATTAATTGTTAAAAATACATTTTACGCCCATACAAATAAAAGTTGTGTATACTTATCTCTAAGAAAAAGTATTTTACAAAAAAAAAAAAATGGACCCAATGACTATTCATGCGCGTCACCTTTTTGAAGTTAAAATAAAAAAGGCATTATATATATTTTCCTTTTTCTTTAAGCATTCATAATAATTGGGATGACTTTAGACATCATTGCCCACAATAAGGAGTTAAAGATGACTTAAATACAACGTATGATGACATAATAATATGGCATCAAATTCACTATTTTATTTATGAAAAATATATTATTATATTTTTACATGAGAGGAAAATAAAACTATCCAGTATAAAGATAGTGTGTACCACCCATACCCAGTTTTTGTGGCATGTATAAGCTATATCCACTGACAACTTTTTGGTTTTTTTTTTGCACTTTTCAGAGATAAAAAAAAGAAAATATATATATATTTGTGCTGATTTGACTCCCTTGAAGTTTGGAATTTAATCTTTTTGACTCTCACATGCGGTACTGATGAGTGTGTATTTTTGTTGTTCAGAAGTTAAGTTTTCTATGATTTTATATGGATATAATGCACGATTAGGTGTGGTTTTTATGCAGGAAATGCAGATTTCGGTCGTTGATATATTTGGATGAAAGAAGTCGAAAAAGATGGATTTTATGTCCAATTATAGAAGATCGAAGTCGAAGATGGAAGAGAATTAAATGGGTCGGGCTTTATTATTTTGTAATCCTTAAACAATATATTTAGATACCTATTATATTTAGAATTCTATTATTTAATTATTTTCTTAGGTTACTTAAGTTAGGATTAGCATATATATATTTAGATTAGCATCGATTAGTGGAGGCCTTTGATTGCATTCATTAGCTTTTACGTATTAGCCGCAAAATTAGTTACACTTTTCCATTCCATAGTTTAGTTTTTATTTTCCCTTAGCTTTTAATTTCTATTAGCCGCAAATTTTAGGGGAGAAGACAGACGATACTTGAGGGCTGAATTTGGGAGCTTTGTTTTCTTTGATTTTCTTGGAATTTTCGATCAACATCTTGGAATTCAGGTGACAGCTTCTTGTTTTATTTTAATTACTTCGATTTATATTATGCTTTCTTTTTATTATACGATTATGTTTAGTTTTAATATTATGAGTAGCTAATTCTTAAATTCGGCGAGAATAATGAAGCACTAGTTTAATAATCTGTGAGATCTAATTGTTCATATAATTAATTTCCTAGGGTTTCGATTTATTCCTTGTGTTTAAAGTTAATTCCGATTTTATTTAAGCCTGATCAACTTAGATTTAATTGGATTAAAGTCAATTAGTTCCCCCAATCCGTAATTGTTGGAATAGGGCTAATTAGTGATAAAGCTACCATGTTCGTAGTAGGAATAAATTGGTAGACGGGTTATTACTTGCGTTCTTGGGTAATTCGTCTAAATTGGGTTCCTTCAGATCTAAAAGCTATTAGAGCATTTAATCTAGGTCTGGCGTCTCCAGCTAGGTTGTGTTTTAATAAGGAAAATAGTTAGGTACGGCGTCTACGCCTAACTATCAATAAAGCACGTAGGAATTGGGGTATGTCCGTTGCGTTCACGGTACCCTATAACTGGTTGGTTCTTGGGAATTAATTAATCTTTGCATCGATGATCAGAGTCTAGACTAGTGTGGATTTATTCGAAGCCGGATTGCTTTTCTTTTGATTATATTCTCGTTTGCTATTTTAGTTAATTTCTTTGTCTTCCTAGTATTTAATTAATTTATCTCAATTTAAGGCGTGGTGGCTACACCAAAATTAGATTTATAGGAAAAATAGGTGAATTCCCGTTCTCTGTGGTTCGACCCTGCTTATTGTTATACTAATTTAATTCTGAGCGAATTGCAGGAATTATTTGGTGGTATACGACGTCCACCAAATTGGCGCCGTTGCCGGGGAACGGTGTTTATTAATTTATTTTTCCTATTGATCTTGGGTTACTTTTCTGTTGTTTATGAGCAGGGCCTCTAAACCGGACCTTCTATATCATCCTGAAATTGAGAAGTTCGCGAAACGGTTGAGGAAGGAGGCCAAGCTTAAGAAGCAGCAGAATCTGTTGGAACCGCAAGGTGATCCGTCTGCCCAGACGGAAGCTGTTTACGAGTCTGACAGTAGTGTTCCAGAAGCTGAAAGTGTTCCGTTTGCGTGAACGGAAGGTATTTTAGAAGCAGAAACAGAAACCGAACCGAGGGAGAAGTTGAGTCTACTTTAGTTGCGATCACTGAAGGCGATATGGCAGATGAAGATCCGAGATTGAATGAACTTTCCAGCCATCTGGAAGATGATCCTCCAACACCGATACAGATACCAAATTTGGAGGCATCGATCGAGATCAAGTTGGGATTGCTGAATGTTTTACCTAAGTTCTATGGTAAAAAATGAGAGGATCCATACAACTTCCTGAGTGAGTTCGTCAAGATATGCAAGGTGCAGAAACGACCAGCTGGAGTTACTGAGGAACAATTCAAGTTAGCGGCGTTTCCTTTCACTCAGACGGCAGAGGCGAACGCCTGGTTCACAAGCCTCCCGCCAAACTCCATATCTACATGGGCTGACATGAAGAAACTATTTTGGAGCACTTCTTTCCTCCGACTAAGACTAATGCATTGAAGAAGGAGATTAGCGGAGTGAAGCAAGAATATGATGAATCGTTGTGCACTTACTGGACAAGATTTAAGAGATTGGTGGATAGTTGCCCAAACCATAGATATTCTGAGGGTGAATTGTTGCAGTATTTCTATCAAGGAATGACCGTTGACACAAAGAATCTTGTCAACTCATCAAGTGGAGGAGGATTTTCACATTGCAGAGTGAGCGAAGCTAAGAAGTTGATTCAATACTTGGTAGAAGCGACAAGAGAATACGAGGAGCCTAACCCTCGTTTGCTTAAGAGAGCTGCACAAGCAAGTTCCTCCAATTTTGAAGAGAAGTTTGATGAGAGAATGAGAAGGATGGAAAGAATGTTGAATACTGTGGTTGAGAAAGTTGCAAGTGCTGAACCGACGGAGAAACCATGTGGTATGTGTGGTAATTTGGGCCACTTAACGGTGCAGTGCAAATTGAACGAAGAGAATCACATTGCTCAAGCAAATTCATTTGAAAGTTGGTATGATCATCCACCACCAAAGAGAGATCCTTTCTCGAACACTTACAATCCAGGTTGGAGAGATCATCCTAATTTTCGTTGGAGCGATCAAAGCAATCAAGTGCAGCAACAATCTCAACAAGTACAGCAGCAACAAAACTACCGACCACCTTATCAAAGAGGATTTCAGCAACCACCACCTCCTTCGCAAGAAAAGAAAGGAAAGTCCCTTGAAGAGATGATGGCTAATTTGATTGGCTCGCAGCAATTTTTGCAAGATAATATGCAGCAACTCCAACAAACTCAAAATGAGCAAAAAGTGTGCATAGATGGCTTAACTCGTCAAATGTCTCAACTCTCGACTTCCATGAATGAACTCAAGGGGAACCAAGGCCGATTACCATCACAAGTTCAAGTGAACCCTCGAGAACATGTGAACTTTATCACGTTGAGAAGTGGCAAGGAGTTGTGTGAGCTACCAATCGAGAAGTCGGAAAAGAGTCCGAGAAACGGATCTGGAGAAATAACCAGTTTCGCCAAACGGGACAATTCTGATGTTCCAGCAGAAGATGAAGCTGAAAATATGTTCTGTTTGCCCAAACAGAACACTGATCCGACAGTTGTGCTGAAGGGAAAGGAAGCTGAAAAGGAAACCGAATTTGAGGAGCCAAGTAAGGTACATAAACCTTTGAGCTTATATGATCCTAACATTGTGATTCCAAAGACCTTTTCCAAGAAGATTAGCGAAGAAGATCGGAGGTAGATCCCATGGACTTTATGTCAATATTTGGAAGGCTAGAAATTAACCTTCCATTCCTTCAAGCGATCAAGCTTCCTCCGTTGAGCAAATTCATGAAGGATTTCATTCTTTGGAAAGTCAAAGGATTCTGGAAAGATTTTGATGAGTGGGAACGTATCAGCTGTGATACAAAAGAAATTGCCACCCAAATGCAAGGACCCAGGTATGTTCTCTTTGCCTTGCTACATTGGAGGTACAAAGCTTAAGCATGCTATGTGTGATTTAGGAGCATCTGTTAACGTCATGCCATTATCTATTTATAATAGCTTAACTGGTGTGGAGTTGGTAGATACTAAGGTTGTGATGAAGTTAGCTAATGGGTCATGTGTTTATCCCGAGGGTATTTTGGAGAATGTTCTTGTGAAAGTGCATGATTTTGTTTATCCCGCTGATTTCTATGTGGTGAAAATGAGTAATATGCATTCGAATGATTCAGCTAGTGTTCTATTAGGTCGTCCTTTCTTAAGGACTGCTAAGTCAGTCATTGATGTCTTTAATGGTACTATTTGCTTGGATTATCATGGAGAAAAATTCACTTTCAATATTGATGATACCATGAATAATCCTCTTGATGTTAAAGGTGCATATGCCATTGATGTGATTGACTCTCATGTCCAAGAATACCTTGAGACTGAATTAATGCAGGATAAGCTAGATCTAACTTTGATGAAAGAGGCGACTGATTTTGCTGCTCAAGATTCTGGAAAAAGGTCCAGTTTGCGCAAACAGGACCCATGCGACAGATCAGTGCCATTGGATGTGAAGCTACCCAAGTTGGAGCTTAAGCCACCTAAATGCAGAAGAAGACAACATGGGTGATTTCTTTCCCTTTCTTATTTTTATTTTTTTTTATTTTTTATTTTTTATTTTTATTTTTTTTTCTTTTGTTTTTATTTTAGTTTATCTTTCTTTTAGTTTTGTATCTGCGTCTTTGTATTTATTCTCCTTGTTTATGCTTTTTCTTTGTTTGCTTGAGGGCAAGCAAAACTTAAGTGTGAGGAGGTTGTCTTTGTGTGTTTACGTTAGTTTGTTTGTTATGTTTTTTTTAATTATTGAGTCGAGTTTTTGTGTCAAGTAAAGCCAAGTATTATCAGATTTGTTTGACTTTGTAGACGTATTCTGCTCGTTTGAGTCTTGTGATTAACTTGGTGATTCAATATGCTGTTAAATGGTGAGATGTGATTTAATTTTGAAGAATTATTGAATGATACTTGGGATGATGAAAAAGGGCAATAATTGAAGTTTTAAACCCACACTTAAATGAGATTTGAGCCTATATGATAGTAGAGCACTCTCTACTTTGTTCTTTCTGAGAGAATTTAATTCACAAGGTCGCAATATCGAGTGTGCCATTTTGTAATGCATGATAGAAGGCATTAGGGTGAACCAATTTTTACCTGAGTTTCATTGCCCAACCTTACATTAACCCCTAGTGAGCCATTTTGAAGCCTTGACCATTTCTTTGACTTGAGCTACTAAATATTTAACCAAGGCTTGTTTTTGACTTTCTCTTGGCCCTATTGTGCATGTTTCAAACTCGAAAATTCATCCATGTTTGATTTGAGTGAAAAGGCAATTTTTGTACGTTCAGTCTGCCCAGACAGAACCATGTGCTGAAGTTTCTGTTATGAAAAAGTTGATATTTGGTTCTGTTTGGCCAAACGGAGAGGAGCTGTAACTCATGTGTTGTGTTGCTTATCATTGGAATGTATTCTGAAGTGATGAATTGTATGTTTGATCGAAATTTGAAGGAAAAAAAGAGGTGCAGAAAAAAGAAAAAAAGAAAAAAAAAGAGAAAAAAAATGAAAATATGCACCCAAGTTTAGTTGACGTACAGTTTGATGAGTCAGTTTGTTCTCCTTATGATGCCTGTTTTGCATGGATGATGATTCGGTTTGGATGTGCATAATATTTGTTCTTATTTTCTGAAGCCTAGGAATCTCTGTTAGATCCTTCCAAATTTTGAATGGTCCCTAGCCCCATTACGCCAAATGAGAAAAGCCCTTCTTGAGTTACATGTTGGCTGCTTTATATCGCGATCGAGTGAAATTTGTCTTTGAGTGGATGTCCTGGAGTAGTGTAGGGAGTGAATGAGTGAAATCTGTGAGCTATATTTGATTGTTGCCCGATTTTGACTAAGTTGATGATAATGAGGCATACTTGAGATTTCATTTTGTCATTTGAAAGTTGAGAATTGCTTTGTGAGTTGCTTGATTTTTACTTGGCAGTGGAAAGTTTGCAAACATAAACAGTTTGGTATTTACTTGGCTATTGTGTGTCGAGTTAGTTCGTGTCTCATTTCTTATTTTTCCATCTTCTTTTCTTATTGAGTCGTTCATGTTGAGTCCTGGAAATTTAATGTTTCTGAACAACCATGTTTGATGATTGAGTTTGATTTTCACTTCATACTTGAGGGCAAGTATGACTCAAGTGTGAGGAGATTTGATGAGTGTGTATTTTTGTTGTTCAGAAGTTAAGTTTTCTATGATTTTATATGGATATAATGCACGATTAGGTGTGGTTTTTATGCAGGAAATGCAGATTTCGGTCGTTGATATATTTGGATGAAAGAAGTCGAAAAGGATGGATTTTATGTCCAATTATAGAAGATCGAAGTCGAAGATGGAAGAGAATTAAATGGGTCGGGCTTTATTATTTTGTAATCCTTAAACAATATATTTAGATACCTATTATATTTAGAATTCTATTATTTAATTATTTTCTTAGGTTACTTAAGTTAGGATTAGCATATATATATTTAGATTAGCATCGATTAGTGGAGGCCTTTGATTGCATTCATTAGCTTTTACGTATTAGCCGCAAAATTAGTTACACTTTTCCATTCCATAGTTTAGTTTTTATTTTCCCTTAGCTTTTAATTTCTATTAGCCGCAAATTTTAGGGGAGAAGACAGACGATACTTGAGGGCTGAATTTGGGAGCTTTGTTTTCTTTGATTTTCTTGGAATTTTCGATCAACATCTTGGAATTCGGGTGACAGCTTCTTGTTTTATTTTAATTACTTCGATTTATATTATGCTTTCTTTTTATTATACGATTATGTTTAGTTTTAATATTATGAGTAGCTAATTCTTAAATTCGGCGAGAATAATGAAGCACTAGTTTAATAATCTGTGAGATCTAATTGTTCATATAATTAATTTCCTAGGGTTTCGATTTATTCCTTGTGTTTAAAGTTAATTCCGATTTTATTTAAGCCTGATCAACTTAGATTTAATTGGATTAAAGTCAATTAGTTCCCCCAATCCGTAATTGTTGGAATAGGGCTAATTAGTGATAAAGCTACCATGTTCGTAGTAGGAATAAATTGGTAGACGGGTTATTACTTGCGTTCTTGGGTAATTCGTCTAAATTGGGTTCCTTCAGATCTAAAAGCTATTAGAGCATTTAATCTAGGTCTGGCGTCTCCAGCTAGGTTGTGTTTTAATAAGGGAAATAGTTAGGTCTGGCGTCTACAGCTAACTATCGATAAAGCACGTAGGAATTGGGGTATGTCCGCTGCGTTCACGGTACCCTATAACTGGTTGGTTCTTGGGAATTAATTAATCTTTGCATCGATGATCAGAGTCTAGACTAGTGTGGATTTATTCGAAGCCGGATTGCTTTTCTTTTGATTATATTCTCGTTTGCTATTTTAGTTCATTTCTTTGTCTTCCTAGTATTTAATTAATTTATCTCAATTTAAGGCGTGGTGGCTACACCAAAATTAGATTTATAGGAAAAATAGGTGAATTCCCGTTCTCTGTGGTTCGACCCTGCTTATTGTTATACTAATTTAATTCTGAGCGAATTGCAGGAATTATTTGGTGGTATACGACGTCCACCAGGTACACTCTATGCGAAGGAATTTTTATTTTTTACTTTGACTCAAATTCTAAAACAAACAAAAGAAGACAAAACCTAACCCTAACCTAGCGGTACACTCTATGCTTCTTCAACAATAAATAAAACCTAGCGGTACACAATTCATACCGATGCAATAATTTCAAAGGCAGCAAAAAATTTCTCACAGCCCCCATATCATTCTTCTCTCATCAAAATCCATGGCGTCATCAAGTTCAAGACATCAATCTGAGGATGAACGGCAACGTGAAAATCAACGACGTCTGGAAGAGGTTAGTTCTTCGTACCGATGTGAAGAGGGACGACTGAAAAAACTGTACCGACCGGCATGATATTGTATCGATAGGTTATGAACCGGCCAGTACCTTTTTTGAACCGGTCAGTACATATTTTTCAGACTGCCGGTACAGTTTTCAGAACATGTTATTGATATTTTGTTAAAAATATGATGGTTAATTAGGATAATTTCATGCTAATTATGTTAATTTCGTGGTAATTATTTAAATTTCGTGCTAATTATGACATTATCGGTGTCTATGCTTATGTGATAATTATGTTAATTTTCGTGCTAATTAGGATAATTACGACGATGCCTTATATGTTTCATAAATTTTGTACCGACCGTGTAAAATATTGTACCGATAGATAATAATATACACCCTATCGATACACGTTTTATTCCCATCGGTACAATGTTTTTTTAATACAGTGTGTTTCTGTTCTTATTCTGGATGTTTTGTTATGTTTATTATATTTTTTTGGCACGCTTAATAGTTAATTTAACAAATAAGATCATTTGGTGTTACGTTTTCACTTATTTATAAATTTGACAATCATGATCAATTGACATATATTACGTAGATGTGTGATAATTTTGAAAAAATGGTACCGATCGGAAAAAAAATTTATATCGCTCGCAGTAAAATTATGTGTTGATTTTACTGCGAGCGGTACAAATTTTTTCCCGGTCGGTACAATTGTTTTTTTCTCCAGTGTGTTTGTGTTCTTATTTTTTAATCGTATTGTGTTTGTTTCAGTATGGTTGGATCTGGATCCGAGAAGATGCTCAACACTATTCTCCGATGATTAACACGTACTACAAAGTTTCGATTATAACAGATATTAGGCAGAGACTTGTTGCTGTTAGTGTCGCAGCCCAACTTAGAATGAAGATAACCAAGCCGGTGGATCCCACGACGTACACAATTTATGATTAACCAACGAACAAGATAACGACCCAGTTATCCAACAAAAACCCATCATACAATAAATTATACTTTTAAGTCAAACCAAAATAGCCGAGAATGGTCAAAAGACAACACCATCTCGTATCAGAGTTTAACAACGGAAACAAGGATTATCAAGTCATAGCTTCAACATTACACTAAGACAACAATTACTGAATAAATTCAGAGTGTTGCAGCGAAAACCAACATAACGTATCTTTGGTTATATGTATGAAGACATATAACCCTACTCAACATCAATAAAGTCTCAAGAGGTCAACAACAAAAGTCCGCCCAGCACACTCCATCTTCATCCAAGCTAGCCTGCACATTTTAGAAATAACATGTAGGGCTGAGTACTTTTGTACTCAGTGGACACATGCCAAAATAATTGAAAATTTGCTGCTTAGAGCTATAGATTGACTCTTGCCATAAAGCATAACACAAGTATATATATTAAAAAAAACCTGTGCTTGCCAGAACCTTTTCTTTCATTATAAGTGACTCGAGTCAAATACTTTAACATGTATGTACCACATCTACTATAACTTTTGAGTGTTGAGAAGTAGGTCTCCTTCTCAAACACTTGTAATCGTCCACTCATTTCGAAAGACTCCCGATTACAAAATAGTGTACACAAATCCTACCCCTTTCGTAGGACCGAATTTGTCTTTCCTTGGTAGATGGTATCATACTGTTGGTTTTATGACTTCACAGATATAAAGGACTCGACTGTAAATAACAAAGAGGAGGAGGAGTTGTGAGCTGCAAATTGGTTAGTTAGTTGACAGCTATACAAACTGATCTGCACCGTTTATTCCTTCGATCGAGAAGCTTCTGTTAGTCGGTTAGCTTGGTGTATAAACTAGAATCTTTAGCTGTGAGTCATTGTAACTTCTTTTCTTGTCAAGCGAGATCCGAGAGAAAGGGAGATTAGAGAGAGAAGTTCACTGTAAACAAGAGAGAGAGAATTCTTGTGTTTGTAATAGCAGTAGTGAAGGGTTGTATACTGAAAGCAGACTTTTTGCTTGTATACATTGTTCTTAATATCCACTATAATTCTTCTATCTGAATTTATATTATTGCATAATTATATTAATGTCCATTTATCTCAATATTATAGATTATATGGTGTGTTGTAGATCATAGAAGATCATATAATCGGTATCTTATGAGATATAAACTGATTTCACAGTCGAGACAACTTTGGACAAGTTGTTGGTATAGACTGTAGCATAATTGATTAAATAGTTTGTCTTGACTATTTATTTATGCTAGTACGTTTATCGTATTGAAAGGATCACAGTGAGATGTATTATTTATTCTGACTTATAAATGATCAAGATGATCTCGGTGACTTAAATAGTCTTAATCTTAATTACATTAATCGGTGTCAATAAGTATTTGTCTATTATTTTGATTTATCATGGGTGAGGACTTTGGCATATAAAGTCCAATATGCTCGATATCTTGGATAATAACAATTCTTATTTGATGCGCGATTAACTGGTATTTAAGAGATCGTGTCATGCTAATAACAGGTTGATAATATCCTCTTGAGGAACTTAATAAGTTTATCATACTAAACCCTGCAGGTGGAATTTAGTTCCGGTATGATAATAAGTTTAAGTGGTAGCACTCAAGATATTAATTATTATTAATTAATTGATTAATTAATTAAAATGCTGTCAGAAGCAATTAATTAATTAATGGATATTTGTAATCTTAAACACGAGGATTAATTATGTCTAATACTAGCCCCGACTCACTTAATAAATAAGGTGGTAATTCAGTATTAATTTTTTAGTGAAGTAAATTAATATTAGTGGACTGATTTATATTATGGGCTGAATAAAAGAAATCAGACACTGGGAGGCCTACACCTTATTTAAGCTAGTAGATCCCTGAACTGGCCCACTAGGCCTTAGCCTCTAAAAGTGGTGGCCCATTCTCTCTTCTAGCCCATCTGGGCTTGGCTTGATTTAATTAGATGGGCTCTGATAATTAGGTATTATATACCAGTTATATATATCAGAGTTTACATAAGAATTATATTCATTCTACGTAAAAATTAAAAAGCAGAAAACCTATAGAGAAAAGTGGGAGCAACCGCCACTTTAGTGTGAGGAAGAGATCGAAGCTCGTTGCCATCCAACGTCGATCCTTGGCTCGGGAACAGTTCAGAAGATCAACTCTGGAGTCTCTAATCACACAGTTCGCAGGTATATCGAATAAACATCCTATGATTATTATTTAATTCATAGGAGCATGCATAGGTTCGATTTACGAGTGTTTGTTAGATAACCGAAATAGATCCATAGGTAATTATGAGCCGGCCTATCAATTAGCGGTTCCTACAAGTAGAGCCACTGATCTCCGGTAATCTTCTCCGGTGAGGAAAGTAATAAAGATCGTGATTCTTTCCCCGTGGACGTAGGCTGTCTTTGGCCGAACCACGTAACCTCTGTCTCGTTTCATATTCTTGTTGTGTGTATTTGTGAGTTTTCTATAGCTGAGCGATAATCTTTACAACAATTGGCGCCGTCCGCCGGAATCGGATTCACGACCATGGCAGCAGCAAAATTTGAGATGGAGAAATTTAACGGGAAAAATGATTTTGGTCTCTGGAAAATCAAGATGAAGGCGTTACTGGTACAACAGGGTTTGGCAGATGCGCTTAAAGAGCCATTGAATGAGGGAAAAGAAGGTAAAGAACCTGCAGAAGAGGCAAGCTCAAAGAAGGATAAAGAGGAGATGATGCAGAAGGCACACAACGCCATAATTTTGAGCTTGAATGACAAGGTTCTACGGGAGGTAGCGAAAGAAGAAACTGCAGCGGCGGTTTGGAAGAAATTGGATTCGCTTTACCTCACAAAATCATTGGCCAACCGTCTCTACATGAAGCAACGCTTATACTCTTACAAAATTGCAGAAGATCGATCCATAGTAGATCAAATGGATGAGTTCAATAAATCTTTGGATGATATTGAGAGTATAAATGTGAAACTTGAAGAAGAGGATAAGGCGATCTTTTTGCTGAATGCCTTGCCCAAAACATATGAAAATCTACGAGATGCTATGCTATTTGAGAGAGATTCTTCCATAACTTTGGAAGAGGTGCAGAATGCTCTCTGTTGGGAAAATTAATAGAGTTTTGAAGTGATACCAAAACCCAGCTGACCCCAACCGAGTAGATGTTTGCACAAGCCCAAGTGTTTTTCCAGCTCACCTGTTTGAGCTTATAGAATTTCTAAGTTCAGGTGGAATCGCTGAAGACAGCAGAAGACCCAGCTGAGTACACAGCAGGGTAAACAAAGTCGAGTGAGAAGTAACGTTATCCAGATCCAAGACGATAAAGTTCTTCCAGACACAGCTGTAGGAAAGACCCAGCTCGTGTGACAACTCAGCTCAGCGTCAAGACCCAGCAGAGTTCAAGACTCAGCTCAGCGTCAATGATCCAGCAGAGTTCAAGACAGCTCAGAGTCATCAGCACAGCAGAGTCGAAGTGAACTTTAGATAAAGTCATATCTGATCTGGACCATCAGGAACTCGACACCTCAGCACCTAGAAGTCAAACCTAGGATTGCTTTACGAGGAAATCAAGGAAGAAGACAAGTCAATCCTGTCAGAAGTTAGGTAAAGATTCAGAACTGCTCTTTCCAACGGCTAGTTCTAATCTCTCCCTATATATATAAGTCTTCTTCATCATCAGAAAGAGAGGAGTGACGAGAGAATAGATTCAAGAGAGATCAACATACTTCATTGAAGGAAGTCTAACCAAAGATCAAGAGATCTCTCAGAAAAGCTTCAAAGATCAAGCAACCTTCATACTTATGAGTGATTATTTATTCTCAGACTGCTGAAGCTCTCTCCCACAAGTACCTAGGCATATAATCCTTCCCATCTTAAGCCTAGTTTGAACGAGTTCATCATACTCAAAGTTCTTCTTTGTAAGAACTCGTTCATAGTTGGAAAACCCCCCAAACCCAAACCCAGAAAAGGTTAGGTAAAGGTACGCCTGCTCGAAGCGCGTAATTCGAGTGTTGGTTCTGTAGTACCCGTAAACTACAGGATAGGCTTCAGCTGTGCCCGTAAACGATGCGGTTACGTTTCGATACAGTACGCGTAAACTTGTATCCAGCTTGAGGAACTAAGCTGCAACGCTTGCTGACTGCGCGAAAAGTCAGTGGTATCCTTAGTGGATTACCAGAGGTTTCTGGCCGTGGACGTAGGAGTAGTTTCTCCGAACCACGTTAAGTTGCTTTGTTCTTTCATGTTTATTTATGCTTCCAGCTAACCCTTCATAAGCATTATTTCAAGCTGCATAAACTGATTAACTGAAAAGAGAAACTAAGCTTTGCAATATATTTGAAACAACAGACGGACTTTCCAAAATCCCACCACTTTCCGCACACAGCCAGCTGTGTCGATCAAGCTGCCTTACAGCTGGATCGAACACAGCCAGCTCACTCAAAAGAGTTTTAATTGGAAAAGTTTTTAAACCTTGGTGTATTCACCCCTCCCTCTACACCAAGGTATCCGTCTTGGGACCATCAATTGGTATCAGAGCAGTGGTTCAAAAGATCACTGCATCTGTCAAGTCAGCTTCTTTACTGATAGTGGTCACCTGAACAGATCCTTCAAAGTTTCAATTTTTTTTTTAAAAATCATTATATTGCATACTGTCATGGAATCTTCCCTGTGCAGGAATCTTCCGACATTCTCTGTCGATGATTATCAGATCTGGAAGTTCCGACTCAAAAGCTTTCTGAGTGCGCATCACGACATGATGTGGGAGGTTATCACTGACGGACCCATCATCATCATGAAATCAGAAAGACAAGCAGAAACCTTACCTGGAGCTGAACCAGTACTCCGGCAAGTTGTGAAGCCCAAAAGGGAGTACTCTCCAGAAGAAAGAAGACAAGCTGGTTTCGACAGCTACGCTCGCAACGTCATCTCCTCAACGGTGACGAATGCTTATCTCAGCAAGATCATCAACTGCGAGACAGCTAAGGGGATGTGGGACACTCTAGCCAAGCTGTGTGAAGGCTCAGAGGAAATTCAAGAGAACAAATTCTCAGTTGCATGTCAGAAATTCGACAATTTCAAGCAACTCCCCTATGAGTCCATCGATCAAATAGAGCTCAGATTCTCCAACCTCGTCATCGAGATCGAGACGATCCGAACTGGAAAATATTCAGTTCGAGACAAGAACTTGAAAGTTCTTTCAGCTCTCTCCTCAGAATGGTGTACACACAAAGTGGTTCACCAAAGCAGAACTGATCTTGGCAGCATGGAGACGGAAAAATTGTTTTCCATCTTGAAGGCCAACGAATTTGATCTGGGGATCACAAGCAGAGATTCATCCAGCCGAATGAATGAAGCAGAGCTGAAGATCAAGCCGAGAAAAGAAGCTCAATCAGCTCAGCTTGGAAGGACCAACAAAGAGCTCAGATTTATGAGCAAAGAAGATTTGAACGAAGAAGTTGCCCTGCTTGTACAAAGCATTAATCAGCTGGAACAAAGCAAGGAAAAGTACAAGAATATCGTGAAGGTTCATCACGACAAGCAACTCTACCCAAAGAGCAACCCAGCTGAGTCATCCTCCCGGAGAGAGGATAAAAGGATCGAATCGAGCGAAACGGATGATGATCAAATCTCCTTCTCCGACTCAGATGAGGATGATTGCTCTGATTAAGATGTCTGAAACATCTGATTGAATCAACCGATGAAGAAAATAACGAAACCCTAAATGGCCAGGACCATTGTGAAATAAAGGCAAATTGGATAATTATCCGAAGATTCAACAATCATACAAATTGAGTACATTGGTCTCAAGAGATGATTAGAGAAGCAGCATTTGAATCAGCTGAATTTGGGACAGCTGTCTACTTGCTATACAAACTAAGATCTCATCAAAGAAATGAACGGATGTAGGATGCAGCTGAAGAAAAAGCCACCTACTATCAAATCAAGAGGGAACTCTACTTAGCTGGAAAGAGTGCAAAGAATACCCAGCAGGATGCACTCATCAAGAAGATTCAGCTGGAGTCTTCAGCCGAAGAGAAACCTGATCCAGTGGTAAAATCAAGATAATTCTCTAATCCAGCTGACAACTTAGAAAGCATCCAAGAAAATTCTCAACATCTTAAGGAATCCATTGTTGGGAAAATTCACACAAAAGCACAAACTGCTGAAATCCAAGTCAAGATGATGTGTGAATTATTTGGACTGCTCAATCCGGGTGAAGAAAAACCATCCAAATTGAGGAACAAACTCAGCTGGACATTAGTCGAAGAGCTAAAGGGAACTCAGCTGACTAAAATTCAAGCAAATTCTTCAAATCTTCAAATACTCAGCTGAGGAGAACTGTCAATCAAGCAAAGGAGAAGACCGCTGTGATATCAGCTGGATACTGTGTCCAAGCTGACCGGTTTGTGTCTCATGCAATAATTGCTCTGAGGAATATGCTATATAAAGTCCATTTATTTTGAATTCATATGTTAAGCGGACAGACATTCCTTAGTTAAATTGTTTTATAAGTTTCCTTTCCCATCGCATTAATTAAAAAGTCTGCATAGTACTGTAGCACGGCAGGATCGAGGCAGAACGTCAAACGTTTGAAATACCTCACGCGCGGTTGTAATACACTCGCCGAAAGTACGTCAGCAAAACGTGATGAGTGAATCTCTCCCAGCCGTTGATCAGAATATCAACTGTTTCAATCTTAATCGTTGATCCGTTATGGCAGTTGATATATATGGTAAAGATACGCAGATTCTTTCATCATTCATCTTTATCTCTGCAAATTTCAAATCTCCAGAACCTCCATCTATTGTCTGCAAGTTCTTCGCAAGATCTAAAATCAAAAGATTGCAGAAATGGCTCCCAAGAAATCAACTGCAGGGATGAATCAGTTTGAAGCCCTAATGACAAAGCTGTCATTTGAGAGTATTCTGTCCACCTCCAATCTCCATGTTTCTGAACTAAAAGAGATGGTAGACCTTGTTGATAACTCCGGTCTCCTGCTGTGGGCAACCTCCATGCCCAAGCTTTTGCTAAAGAGAGATGCCGCACTGTTCTACCTCAACATCATTGATGAAGACGGCCTCTACTCATCTTCATTCGACATGGACGTCGAAGGCGCAGACGGAAAGTTTGATTCAGCAACCGTCACCATCAAGCTCAACAGAATGCTGCGAAAGGTGTTTAATCTGCCCAGCATAGGAGAATTCATTCCAGATGATTACAGTCGGGAAGAAGTAGATGAATTTCTCAGTCAAGAGATGCTTATCTCCCCAGAGCCTTACAGAGCGAGCATGTCAAAGCTCCTGCTCAAGCCAAAGTACAGGCTGCTGCTGGACATCACACAAAAGTGTATTCTTGGGATAGCTGGATCTCAAGGAGAGATCAGCATTCCAAAGCTCAAGCCGATGATTGCCATGATCAAAGGCGCAAACGTCAACTGGTTTGATTTCCTACTCAACCGACTGGTCAAGGAGTCAGAGAAGATAAAGTTCAACTCCACCAGGACGACGTTTTCAGCTTCAGAGCCACTATATCTCTGCTCCAAAATTTCTTTCTTGATAGAGCAAGCAGTGAAAGGGCACACAGTAAAGTGGGCTGATTCAGAACCGTTTCCAGAAACGAAGATTCTTTTCCAAAGAATAAATCAAATCAATGATCTTCTCAAGTTGTACCGTCGTGAGTAAAGGCAAGAAGAAATTGGAAGGAATGTATACAGAAGTTCCACGAGAAGAAACAAAGAAAGAGGAAGGCAGCTGACCCTAAACCAGCTGGAGATCCAGCTGAGACGAAAAAGAAAACAGCTGTCATTCCAAGTCAAGCTATGGTGATTCTCTCCCACACCGGTCGGTCTTCGATCAATACGGATCAAACATCCCGGCCGAGATGGGATTGAATGATGGATTGTCATCCAAACTCGAGGACGAGCCGGATAATCCAAGAAGCTCACCCCTGCCCCTCACCTCCTCTCGCCTCTCCGCCGAAACAGCCTTCCCTCCACCCAGCCTCTCCAACCAAAGAGCCATCTCCCGCAAGAGAAGAGAAGATATTCAACCGGCCGAAGCTCCTTCACGCCAGCCGACACCCATGCTGAACCCTCTTCTACGAATCCCAGCTCACCCCCAAAACAGCCATCACCCAAAGCTCAAATTCCCACGCAGTTGGCTGATACTTCTTCACAGCCAATTGTGAACCCTTTTGAACCTGCTCCTCAAAACACCTCAGAATCAGAAGAGAGTGATTTTACTACCTCTCCTTCTCTCAACTCTACTGGCTCAGCCTTTATGGAAGCCATGTACGAGGACTTGCGCATTGCAGGGATCAAGAGTGTTCTAACTCAGCATCCGATTCTGGCGCACCTGCCCATTGCCCTCGTCAAAGTTGGAGATCTCAAGTTCTATCTGGCTACCAAGATGGCAACTTGGTACCAGAATGAGCAGCTGATAGAGACTTTCTCCTTTGAGAAATTGAAGACCGATGAAGCACGCCTCCAGCACACTTTTAGCTTTGGAAGCCTGGAGGATGCATACTTACACCAGAATGATCTCATCAGAGGAATTATAGAAGTGTCTCAGCAATACCCCAAGCCGCACCCAGCTGAAGTCTGGGAATCTGCCAACAAGCTTCTTATAGCAGCGGGATGGGAGACACATTCTGGAGGTGACAATTCTAAAGAAGTCTCAGCTGAGAGTACCAAGGAAGCTGTACCTAATGAAACAGCTGAGGTAATGATCATTGAAGAACCAGCTGTTGCATCAACTGAACCAGAGGAAGCTACCCCACAGAGTCCAATTGCCGATGACACTCGCTCACTGGTCGAGATCGAGATAGTAAAACCCAGCCAAGCAGAATCCGGAACCCAGACGGATCATGTTGAGCTCTCTGATGCAATGAAGAACGAGATTTCCAAACAAGTCGAGGAAATCCTTTTTAGGATAGACTCAAATCAAATGTGGATACCCTTCTGCGCATCACAGGTATAGAGTCGCAAGTCCAGAGCAATGGACTGTCCATTAACGACGTTCACAGATTCGCTCTCAATCTGCAGGAAAGCACCAGCAGAGATCTCAAACAATCTCTTGTTTCTCAACAAATTGATCAGTCAATTCTTCTAGAGAAGAGAGTCCCTGAGATCATCTCAAACCTTCAAGCTCCACTGGTTGACGACATTGCAAATATTTCAAGCCAGCTGGAAGCTCTCAAAAAGACCACTCTCTCCAACAGCTCTGACATCCGCCAACTCTTCAACTTATATAAAGATCTGGATGCTCGCCCGTAGCCAAGAAGAAGAATGCCCAGCTGAATCTCGTCACAGCTGACAACTCAGTCAAGATCGCTGATGTTGAAGGTATTCTCTCCAAGCTCAGCGCAACAGTTGCCAACCTCTCTACCTCCCTTGTTGATAATGCCAAAAAGGGGGAAGATCAGAATGAAGCTGGAAAAACAAGTGAGAGGGAAGCAGCTAAGGGGGAACCTGTGCAGCAAATACAGAGGGAAATCGACGATTTTGCAAAAGAGCTGGATGAAGAAGAGACAGAGCCAAAGCAGCCAGCCAAAGCTGTCAAAGAGACATGGAGAGAGAAAATGGTTGCTCTTGCCAAAGCATGTGGACACAAGCCTGAAGAATACAAAGACTATCACTGGCTGTGTAACTTCCACAACGAGCAAAGAAAAGAAATGCAAGAGCTGGATAAGATTGTTAAGAAGAAAGCTGAAGCGCTCAAGCCTGCTGAGAAAAAGCAGAAGAAGAAAAGGCAGAGCTACAGGCAAGCAAAGAAGAATCAAATCCAAGCAGCCTCAGCTGACAAGAAGAACCCAGATGATATCAATGAAAACCGGGAAAGATGCAAATCAGAATTCATCAAAGAATTCTACTACTTAAATCAGTTCAAAGGCATGGATCCAGAAGCTGCTTTCCAGGACTACTTCCTCGAACTTCATGAGACAGATCCAATGATGGCAAGATCAATTGCCCTCTATGCCAAGAGTAACAACATCCAGCTGAAGGCTCCAAAAGTCAAACAGCTAAAGCCTCCATTTCTAGCTGGAACAAACCTTCCTGACAAGGCCCAAATCATCAAAGAAATTAATCACTGGGCTGGTGAAAGAGGAATTTCAAAGTCGAAGAATCAAGCTGAATGGAAGAAGCTAGAAGAGTTCATCTTCAATAGATATGGTCTAAAGACTGACCATCAACTTGATGAACAAAGGAAGCAGCAAAGCTGAAGACCCAGCCAACTGGGAATTTTATTTTTGAACTTTTTGTATTTAGATAATTGTAAAAATTCTTCCTATTAATGAAAAGTTCATTTTATCAAAATCAACCTGAAGACAATCTCTCTTTGTCCAGGCTCTGAATATGTTAACCTGCTGTGAATGTTTAATTCGTTGAATCCCCGTTTCCTGTTAAGGGGGAAGCAATTTTTGTTTTTCCAACTTGGGGTTTTGGCATCATCAAAAAGGGGGAAATTGTTGGGAAAATTAATAGAGTTTTGAAGTGATACCAAAACCCAGCTGACCCCAACCGAGTAGATGTTTGCACAAGCCCAAGTGTTTTTCCAGCTCACCTGTTTGAGCTTATAGAATTTCTAAGTTCAGGTGGAATCGCTGAAGACAATGAAGACCCAGCTGAGTACACAGCAGGGTAAGCAAAGTCGAGTGAGAAGTAACGTTATCCAGATCCAAGACGATAAAGTTCTTCCAGACACAGCTGTAGGAAAGACCCAGCTCGTGTGACAACTCAGCTCAGCGTCAAGACCCAGCAAAGTTCAAGACTCAGCTCAGCGTCAATGATCCAGCAGAGTTCAAGACAGCTCAGAGTCATCAGCACAGCAGAGTCGAAGTGAACTTTAGATAAAGTCAGATCTGATCTGGACCATCAGGAACTCGACACCTCAGCACCTAGAAGTCAAACCTAGGATTGCTTTACGAGGAAATCAATGAAGAAGACAAGTCAATCCTGTCAGAAGTTAGGTAAAGATTCAGAACGGCTCTTTCCAACGGCTAGTTCTAATCTCTCCCTATATATATAAGTCTTCTTCATCATCAGAAAGAGAGGAGTGACGAGAGAATAGATTCAAGAGAGATCAACATATTCATTGAAGGAAGTCTAACCAAAGATCAAGAGATCTCTCAGAAAAGCTTCAAAGATCCAGCAGCCTTCATACTTATGAGTGATTATTTATTCTCAGACTGCTGAAGCTCTCTCCCACAAGTACCTAGGCATATAATCCTTCCCATCTTAAGCCTAGTTTGAACGAGTTCATCATACTCAAAGTTCTTCATTGTAAGAACTCGTTCATAGTTGGAAAACCCCCCAAACCCAAACCCAGAAAAGGTTAGGTAAAGGTACGCCTGCTCGAAGCGCGTAATTCGAGTGTTGGTTCTGTAGTACCCGTAAACTACAGGATAGGCTTCAGCTGTGCCCGTAAACAGTCTGGTTACGTTTCGATACAGTACGCGTAAACTTGTATCCAGCTTGAGGAACTAAGCTGCAACGCTTGCTGACTGCGCGAAAAGTCAGTGGTATCCTTAGTGGATTACCAGAGGTTTCTGGCCGTAGACGTAGGAGTAGTTTCTCCGAACCACGTTAAGTTGCTTTGTTCTTTCATGTTTATTTATGCTTCCAGCTAACCCTTCATAAGCATTATTTCAAGCTGCATAAACTGATTAACTGAAAAGAGAAACTAAGCTTTGCAATATATTTGAAACAACAGACGGACTTTCCAAAATCCCACCACATTCCGCACACAGCCAGCTGTGTCGATCAAGCTGCCTTCCAGCTGGATCGAACACAGCCAGCTCACTCAAAAGAGTTTTAATTGGAAAATTTTTTAAACCTTGGTGTATTCACCCCCCCTCTACACCAAGGTATCCGTCTTGGGACCATCACTCTCAAGGCAAAGGAGCTTCAGAGATCACTTGAAGGAAATCAGAGTCATTCAGAGAGCTTGAATGTCAAGAAATTCAAAGGAAATAAAACCAAGAAAGCAGGATATGATTTCAAGAAAGGAAATCACCAGAAGTTGAAGGAGGCAGAAGGTAAAGAAACCAGAAAATGTCATTGGTGCAAGAAACCAGGACACTTGAAGAAAGACTGTTATTCATACAAGAAAAAGCAGTTGCAAAATGGCCAACAACAACATGATACAACTGATTTGACAGAGGCAACTGATCCAGCAGAGGTGCTAAATATAGTAGAAGGAATAATACAAGATTCTTGGGTGATGGATTCAGGTTGCACGTTCCACATGTGCCCTCATCAAGAATGGTTTCTAAATTTGGAGCTGGAAGATATGGGATCCGTAATACTTGGAAACAATCAGGTATGTTCTGTTAAGGGTATTAGCTGTATCAAGATGAAGTTGCATGATGGTTCCATTAGAATTCTATCTGATGTGAGATATATCCCTGAGCTTAAAAGAAATCTGATATCACTTGGCATGTTAGAGAAGAAGGGCTATGGTTTTAATTCAGAAAATGGTGTTATTCATGTCACTAGAGGATCTGAAATCATACTCAAAGGAATTAGGAAAAATAGCCTTTATTATCTCATTGGAAAAACCTTGATAGGAGAGTCTGAAATTGCTAAGAAAGATGAATCAGTGATGTGGCATAGGAGATTGGGTCATGTTGGAGAAACTGGTTTGAAACACCTAGCCAAGAAACAGATTCTGAAGGTGGATGGTGTTGTCAAGTTAACAATTGTGAAGAATGCATTATGGGAAAAAGTAAGAAGCAACCGTTTCCTACAGGAAAGCATTTCTCTAAATCACCTTTGGAGTATATACATGCAGACTTGTGGGGGCCAAACAAAACAATTACTATGGGAGGAGGCAGATGGTTTCTGTCAATGATTGATGATTATTCCAGAAAATTGTGGCTGTACATCCTAAAATCTAAGGATGAGGCTTTCAGCAAGTTTAAGGAATGGTGTGAGGAAGTGCAGGTACAGAAAGGAGCCAATATAAAGTGCCTCACAACCGATAATGGATTGGAGTTCTTGTCCAAGGAATATAAGAAATATTGTAGTGATAGAGGCATTAAGAGACACACTACTGTGCCTGGTAATCCCCAGCAAAATGGGGTTGTGGAACGAATGAATAGAATTATCCTAGAAAGAGTGAGATGCATGTTACTTTATTCTGGTTTGCCTGATAAGTTCTGGGGTGAGGCAGCTTCTACAATTGCATATTTGATAAACTTATGCCCATCTGCTGCTATTGATTTTGATACACCAGAGATGAGATGGAATGGACATCTTACAGAGTATAATCATTTGAGGACTTTTGATTGTTTGGCATATATGCATGTGAGGCAAGACAAGCTGCAACCTAGAGCTTTAAGATGTGTTATGCTAGGTTATCCGAGTGGTACAAAAGGGTACAGATTATGGTGTATAGAGCCAGGTCAGAATAAGGTCATGGTGAGCAGGGATGTGGTATTCAATGAAGAAAGATTTTCTTTCATTGAGAAGAATAAAGTACAGTTGTATGAACAACAAGCTACTGAACCAGGTGGTACACAAGTGAAGGTGGAGACAACCGAAGAAAGTATTGAAGAATCAGCAGGGAACTATCCAGATTCTGATGATGGAGAATCAAAACGGGATGATCTAAAGAACTATCAACTAGCAAGATATAGAACAAGAAGAATTACTCAACCACCAGTAAGATTCAGAGATGAAGATCTTGTTGCTTATGCATTAAGTGTGGCAGAAAACACTGAGTATAATGATCCTAAAGACTATGCAACAGCTTTGAAAAGCAAGGATAGAGAGAAGTGGATTCTAGCTATGAGAGAAGAGTTAGAATCATTACTCAAGAATGGAACTTGGATTCTTGTGGAAAGGCCAACTTCTCAGAAAACAATTGGTTGTAAATGGATTTTTAAAAGAAAGATTGAGATGACAGAAGTAGAGATGGTCAGGTTCAAAGCAAGATTGGTGGCTAAGGGATTCACACAGAAGGAGGGATAGATTACAATGAGGTATTTTCACCTGTTGTAAAGCACAGCTCCATCAGAATTCTGCTGGCTATTGTAGCTCAATACGATCTTGAACTGGAACAACTAGATGTTAAAACAGCTTTTCTCCATGGGGATTTGAAGGAAACAATATACATGGAACAACCTGAAGGCTTCATTCTGCCAGAAAATAGAAATAAAGTATGTATGCTGAAAAAATCACTCTATGGTTTAAAACAAAGTAGCAGGCAGTGGTACTTGAAGTTTGACTAGCATATGGAGAAGATTGGTTACACAAGATCAGCTTATGACAATTGCGTTTATCTCATGAATGCTGGTACGGACATTGTTTCTTACTTATTACTTTATGTCGATGATATGCTTATTGCTAGTAAGAGCAAGAAGGAAATACAACTTCTAAAGAAGGATTTGGAATCAGTTTTTGAGATGAAGCAGTTAGAAAATGCAAAGAGGATTCTAGGGATGGACATTTGCAGAGATAGAAGCAAGGGAAGGTTATGGCTGGTTCAGGATAGTTATGTTCAGAAGGTTGTTAAAAGGTTCAACATGCATGAAGCTAAACATGTAACAGTTCCTCTTGGGCAGCATTTTAAGTTGACAGAGGATCAAAAGCCCAAAAATGATACAGAAATGGATATGATGAGAAAGATTCCATATACTAATGCTGTTGGAAGCATTATGTATACGATGGTATGCACAAGGCCAGATTTAGCTCATGGAATAAGTGTTTTGAGCAGATTTATGGCTAACCCTGGGAGATGCCATTGGGAAGCACTTAAATGGTTGATGAGATATTTGAAGGGAACTTCCCAGCATGGGATATTGTTTGAGAAAGATAACAATGTGAAGGAAGATCCATTGATTGGATATGTAGATTCTGATTTTGCAGCAAACTTGGATAGTAGAAAATCACAATCTGGATATATATTTTGCTTATTTGGATCAGCGGTGAGTTGGAAATCATCACTGCAAAGTGTGGTGGCACTCTCTACGACTGAAGCTGAGTTTATTGCATTAACCGAGGCTGTGAAGGAGAGTATTTGGCTTAAAGGTATGATCAAGGAGTTCGGAATTGTGCAGAAGTCTGTTAAGATTCAATGTGACAGTCAAAGTGCTTTACATTTGGTAAAGCATCAAGTATTTCACGAGCGATCAAAGCACATTGATGTGCGTTATCATTTTGTGCGAGATATAGTGTATAAGGGTTTGGTTGAAGTAGTGAAGATTTCTACTGAAGAAAATGCTGCTGACATGCTCACCAAGACACTACCTAGTTCTAAGTTTCGGTATTGTCTTAGGTTAGTATGTCTGAATCATCGTGAGTAGATGATTACTAGGAAGGGATCACGGGAATCTGCATTATTGTTATATCTGCTTGTCAAGGTGGAGAATTGTTGGTTTTATGACTTTACAGATATAAAGGACTTGACTGTAAATAACAAAGAGGAGGATGAGTTGTGAGCTGCAAATTGGTTAGTTAGTTGACAGCTGTACAAACTGATCTGCACCGTTCATTCCTTCGATCGAGAAGCTTCTGTTAGTCGGTTAGCTTGGTGTATAAACTAGAATCTTTAGCTGTGAGTCATTGTAACTTCTTTTCTTGTCAAGCGAGATCCGAGAGAAAGAGAGATTAGAGAGAGAAGTTCACTGTAAACAAGAGAGAGAGAATTCTTGTGTTTGTAATAGCAGTAGAGCCACTGATCTCCGGCAATCTTCTCCGGTGAGGAAAGTAATAAAGATCGTGATTCTTTCCCCGTGGACGTAGGCTGTCTTTGGCCGAACCACGTAACCTCTGTCTCGTTTCATATTCTTGTTGTGTGTATTTGTGAGTTTTCTATAGCTGAGCGATAATCTTTACAACAATTGGCAAGTCAATCACTTTATAAATCATCACACATATATATAATCATAATATCACATTCTTTATTTCTTTAGTTCAGAAAGCCCACCTGGACTGAAGCACTTTATCTATACTTTAACTTCTCGGCTTTTCCCTCACTTTTCGGTTCCGCTCGATCCTTCATTTAATAATTAAATTTAAACATAAGAGCGAGAAAAATTAAATATTCAAATGAGGGATGCCGCTGCTATTCTTAAAATTTCTCTAATTTGTCTCGGCTTTCCTAGGGTTTTCATCTCGGCAATTAGGAACTAAACTTTTCTAATTACTTCCTCTTTCTTACTTAACTTCTTAATCGATAAATAATCGATTATAACTTCAGGATATATTTTAAAACATAAATCCATATACTTCTCATTTAACTTCATAAATAAACATATAATTCATCATTAAACTTCATGAATATATATATAAACATGTAATTCAGCATTTAACTTCATAAATGCATATAAGCATATAATTAATAATTAAAATCATATTAATCACTTCATCCATCATTTAAACTTATTCTTAAACATATTATCATTCCAAAGAAATTAAACATATCATTTAATCATATAAGTATTTATTAAACACTTAAACTCTTCATCTAATTTAATAAGCATAATAAAATGCTTAACTTCTTTATTAATAAATAATCATAACATTATATTAATAAAATATGTCCTTGACATATTTATTTATTAATGACGTATCATTAATACTTAATTCGGCATTAACACGTCATTAGCAACTAATGACCATTAACATATATAATTAATAGCTAAAATCATTATTAACTTTTAATTGATGACAAATATCATCATTATCCTTTATTTAACATATATTTAATCTATACTATTCGTATCTTTAACTTAAAAATATTTTCAACTCATCAAACGAGCTCTGAAAAATTTCGAATTAATTCCTTATACTTTTTATACTAAATGTGACATAATTATATAATCACATCATTAAAACAGATCTTCTATACTTATTGTAGTATCCCGTCTTTCTTAAGTAATTAAAATAATTAATCTTCTGAGAAAGACAAGAATTTTAGTAAAATAAAGATTTTCTTTCCGAAAATTTTATTCGGCAGATATATTCTACCGGAAAAATGAGTTTTAATTAATTTCTATTGTCTCGGTTAATCCGAAACGAAGAAGTTTTTACATTTATCAATAGATGATAAATGTTTAGTCATTAATTGACAAGATGAAGAATTTAATTTAATTACGTGAAATTTTACGTAATTAATCTCTTAAAAATTTAGTTTTGGTCGATTTGAAAATGCTTCAAATCTCCGATTCTTTCTGTGAGATTTTTATCTAAGGTTCGTGAAACCTTAATCTTAATTACTGTGTTGAGAAATTAGAGAATTATTAGAAGATTAATTAATTATTAATTAATTGAATTAATAACTAATTAAATGAATTAACCAAAACTTAGCTATTAAGTTTTAATAAAATAATAAGCTACCCTATAGTTCTAAACCTAGGTTGTTAGATTATATATCTAACTCTCTCATCTCTCTATCTCACCACACGCACACACACAGCAAACACAGCAGCAGCATCAGCTTCTCTCTCTCCCTCTCGATCTCTCTTCTATCTCAATACACACACTCACACACACTTAAGAACACCATCTTGATCTTCAAGCTCAAAGATTTCAACTTCTAGCAATCCTTTCAAGTAGTCAAGTAAGCTTAGATTCTTCTATTCCAAGCTCCTAATTCATGTTCATGGTGGAAGATCATATATATATATATATGTGTCGAAATTTTGGGGAGAATTTGTAGAAATTGGTAGATGTGGTTCATACCTTCATATGTTATTTATATGATGATTTTAAGATGTTAGATGATCAATTATTAGCTTAAGATGATGCATGAATAACTCTCATCATGTATATATATTTCGGCATTTTTGGAGAAAAATGGAGGAGTGTTTAGATGATATTGATCTTATAGTATGATGCTTATATCATGATTATATGATGAATTGTGTGATTAAATTAGAAAAATCAAAACCCTAACCCTAAGTTGCATGAAAATCGAAATTTAGAAGAAAATGCTAAATATTAATTCATGCATTGAATGATGATTTGTTCTTCATGAATTATGCTTAGAATATGATTATAAGATCAAATATGTAATTAGATTTAAGCATGGAAAACCCTAGCTATCAATTGGCAATTTTCGAAAATGAGAAGAAAATAGGAAATAATGGATACATGAATTATATGATTGATTTAATGATATAAATGAGTTTAGTTAAGTATTTTAAGAATGATTCATGTTGGAAGTAATTAAAAATTTCCAACCAATTTCAATTTTGAGAAAATAACCGATTAAATAAGAATATAAATTAGGGTTGAAAGATTAATACTTAATTGAATGAAATTAAGTGAAGAAATGAGCTTAAGATGATAATTAAATATATTAGAAATTAAAAAGAAGAGAAAATAATTAAAGAAATATTAATTTTAATAAAACCGAGAATTTAAAATAAATAAATAAAATATTAATAAAATTTTAATTAAGAAATTAATTGCATTTATGAACTTCTTAATAAAAATTAAGTGTTATATAATGGAAATTGATGCTTAATGAGGAATTTAGATAGATTAAGATAGATTAAGAACGTTTGAAAAGTTAAGATAGGAATTCTCGAATTTCATCAAGTTGCGATGTAGAAATTTGAATAGAATTTCGTTAAAGATATCGAAGTCGTTAGTCGATAAAAGCTCTCGTTCTAAAAATTCGTTAATCGCTTTCGATTAAAGGAGCAAGCGGAAGTAGAAGCGGAGACGTGAAGTAAAAGGATTACAAGCGTTAAAGTTAAAGTAAAGCTTAAGTTTATCAGGTGGGCTTTCTAAACTAAAATATGTGAAAAGTATGATATCGTATGTTTTACAAAGTTTTGATACTTGCCAAATGATTTTAAAAATATTAAGTATGTTACCATCTACTTCAGAAAGACGAATTCGGTTTCACGCAAGGTGAAATCTGTGTACACATTAGTAATCGTGCGCATTTCTTTGATAGGCCGATTATTCATAATCGTGAGCCTTTCCTTGATATGCCGATTACAAGTGATTGAGAAAGAGGCATCTTTCTCATCACCATTATTTATTTGTAGATATGGTTCATACTATTATAAATGTCTGCAGACAAATGAGTTTTGAAAAGAAAGTATTTTTAGCATTTTACGAGTTGTTTTCAGAAAATCCTCGTATTATGTTTTCTGGCAAGTTTTCATATATATATAGCTGTATTCAGCAAAGTTTTCAAATGTTTTGGCATGTGTTCACTGAGTACGTAGTACTCAGCCTGCATGTATTTCTAAAATGTTGCAGGTTAGCAGGGATGAAGATGATGAGTACTGGATGGATCATTGTTGTTGTTAAATGTTGTTATGTAAAGAAAGTCGTTTTTTTAGAAATTGACCTAGAATATATGTCTTCATACATATATTCTCATGTTTTCCGCTGCAATAAAATGAAGTTTAATGTTGTTATAACGTTTAATTTCTAAAGTCGAACTCTATTGCTAAGTTTTTCTGAAATGCTTTTTCTTTATCTTGTTTTCTTGATCCTCGAATAAATTCGTCATCTTCTTGATCAATTGTCGGTTATTTGGTTGATCGAGTCTTTTGATTCCAAGTGATTTGAGTTATGTCATATTGATTCAGTTGATCGTCTCGAGTCATGACACATTATTCTAAAGTGGTAATTCCAATGGTGAGTCACCGAGTAAATTCAATTGCGGGTCCAATTTGGGTAAATCAATTGGCCGGTCACTGGGTAATTCCAATGATCGGGTCCAAATTGGGTAAATCAATGAGTCAAGGTAATTCCAATGCCCAGGTCCAATGGGTAAATCATTTGAGTCAATTGAGTAATTCCAATTGTGGTCAATTTGGATAAATCCAGCTGGCTGAGTCAGTTGGGAAATTTCAGCTGGGTAATAGTTTCGGGCTGCGACATGTTAAGTATGGTTATTCTTTTGAACGATAGCCAGGTCGCTATCTCAATTTCCTTTGTTAATCATAAATTGTGTAAGTCGTGGGACCTACCGGCCTTGACATCTAATATCGAGGTTCGGTGCGACAGTGGTATCGAGAGCGAGTCCGATCGTTCGAATAATTTTTTTTAATCTAGTCTATTTTGAAATCCTAGACTAGTTAGAGCAATGTCTTCTGCTCCAAGTTGTTATTTCTGAAAGTCTAGTCTGGTTTGAATTCCTAGACTAGTTAGTTTTTAACAACAACTGAAGTCCAGCATCTCTCATCTCATCCAGCTATCCAGGTACGAATTTCAACCGTTTCTAGTTATAAAGTTTGGAAGATGAAGTATATATATAATTGTTGTGCCTCTAATGTGATTGGTTGTTAGTGATCGATCATAAGCGAGATAATGGATCAGTTGTGCAAGCAAGTTGAGTATTTATCTGTGGAATGTAACATGAGCCCAGAACACCCTTTTGGAAGCGACATTGAGTATGTTGAGACAGTGGATTCTCAAGACTATTCGTAATTTCAGTTTAGTTGATTATTTAAATTTTCTTTTATAGGATGTCCAATTCTAGAAGCGTAGCAGCGATGATTGAATTTCACCACATACACATGAGCTACACAGAAACCCTAGCAGAGTTTTTAGCTCGGTACCATAGGGTTTGGATGGACATTCATGAATCAAATATCTCGGGAGTTATTGGTATAGTTAGGCTAGTTCCTCTGCTTCCTGAGGATTGGCAGGAGTGGGCGGCATCGATTGCTGCAAGGTACGTTACTCCCCAATTTTGGGATGGTGTCTTGTTTGGAGATTGCAGAGCGTTCATAGCTGCAATTAGTACTCAATATATGTGTTTTTCGTACCCACCTCCTGGACCATTTCAGCCATTGATTCCTGTTGGTGAGTTTGGTTTACAAAATCTCATGCCTCAAGATTACCCTATTCTGGATCAGAATCCTCCAGAAAATCCTGAACCAATTGCTTCTCCCATCCATGGAGAGAATGGATTTGATGTTAATTCTTTTCTTGTTGAGCCATTGGCAAATGGCTATGTTTCGTCTCCCTCCCAAATTGAGACTCAAACTTTTGTTCCTGAGCCTTCTGTTTTGCCTAACGGCGTAGCCTCAGCTTCTTTTGTTGAGGAAATTCCAAATGATCCTTCTGTTGAAACATTGCAAGCTTTGAATTCTTCAGAGCTTGATGCCATAGTTGAAGCCCAGCCTATTCTATTTGATCCTAACGTGGCTAGCACCTCTGGACCACGTCACTATGATAGTGACGAGGATAACGTTGATCCAGAAGTTGGACCAACTGAAGGATACTTCCACCTCCGTAGAATACCATTCACTCATTTGAGTTTTCAGCCTAGCTTTAGGCCGTCGCCGGGAGAGGATATTACTTATGCCCCTCGTGTGACTTTGGACGGAGTGGAAAGGGCAGAGGAGAGCACGGAAACGGAGGAAGAAGATCCAAGTGAGGAGGATCCGAGAGGCGACGAAGAGGAGGGAGAAGAAGAGGATCCGTCAGAGGATGAGCAGTGAAGGAAAGTGTCGGGAAGATAATGATGTAAATATATGTAATAGACTAGTAAGTGAACAACTTTTAACAATTGTGTTGTAAATAAGTTCTTGTATATAGAAGCATAATATGATAGAATAGCGAATCGGAAGCGACGTAGAATTCCGCTCCGATAAGAACATTATGCGTGATGTTAGAAAATCACGGTTCATGTAGGGAATTTTTGGGTGTAAATAATTCCCTACCTTTTGTAAAAAGTCCTCAAAGAGGCAAATTTTTCCTACTAAATAAAGAAGTAAGTTGAGCAAAGATCAGCTGGAAAATCAAAGCTAACTGGAAAAAAAAAAAACTGAGTTATTTGGAGCGAAATTTGTTGGAAAATCCAAATTTGTTGAGTCAATGAGTAAATCCAATGATCGAGATCAATTTGGGTAATTACAAGAGTAAAATCATTTGGCCGAGTCACGTAAATCTAGCCGATCGAGTTCAACAAGGGAAATCCGACCGAGTCAATGATTAATTCCAAATTGAGTGAATCCAGCTGACCGAGGTTTAGATAATAGAAGTTAAAGTAAAGAAGTAAGGTTTAAGGAATGGAAAAAGATCGATTAAAAGCCCGGACGAAGAAAACAAGACAAAGCGTCGAACCGGCATCGGGCTGCGAAATCCAGCTGGCTGAGTCAGCTGAGTAAATCCAATGATGCAGGTCCAAGTAATTCATGAGTCACTGAGTAAATCAAATTGACGGGTCCAAGGTAATTCCAAATTGGCCGAGTCACTGAGTAAATCCAAACCGAGTCCAAGGGTAATTCAGTAGCTAAGTCAGTGGGTAAATCCAATGATCGGGCCCACTGAAATGGAAACGACGCGAACACGCGCGTGGCGCGCCACGACAATTTCAGCATCAGGCGCGGGTTCGTGTGGCGCGGGACAATCCGCCGGAGGTTAAGTCACGCGCACATGAAGGAAATCTTTTCTTGACCGCGCGACGTCTGCGTACGGGACGGCGATCTTGGCGCGGGATAGTCCGATCCAGTGCCGGGGTTTGTTCGTCCATTCCGTTGTCGTTCGTAGTTGTTCATTCTTCGTTTATTTTGTTTGTAGTTCGTTTCGTTATAATTCATTTCATTCCTCGTTAATTTTGTCCGATAATCGTTTCGTTCATTATTCGACTATCATCAGTTTAGTGCGTCGTTCATTTTTTTTTTTCGTTCCATTAATTATTCGTTATCGTTAGCTTAGTTTGTAATCATTAGTTAGGAAAAATGTTAAGATGAAGTAGATCATCTCAAAAGAGATTTCTGAGGAAGTTTATACATCAAGATGATATTATGCATCTCTTGAATATAAAGAATGAAGAGCTAATTAAATTTAGCAAATAAATATATATATAATAATTATTACTGGAAAATTTATTTTTAGTGATTATATGATGATAAGCGTGAATCTTTTGATTCATTAAAGTTATGATGAAGTTTATATGTCAAGATGATGCTATTATTATTATTATTTCCTCGAAATATTAGGAATACATATTAACTAAATTTTACTTAGCAAAGATAAGTATGAAAATATGTGTCCTTGAAATATTTTGTGATTTTAGTAATGAATGAATTGTTGATTCGTTATCTATGACAATAGTGAATTGTTTAAATTGTTCATGATGATAATAAGAAGTTAAATTATGGGATTACAATGTATGATAATGTTGTAAATCTTTGATTCATTAAATAGTATGAGTCTGTTAGATGTAATTGAAAGTTTTGATAAGCATGAATGGTGTGATTCATTAAAAGTATGATGAGTATTTTATGCATTAAAAAGGTGATAAGAAAATTTTTCTAAATTCTAAAACCTAGAAAAAATTTTTTCCTTAAAATACTTTAAAGAAAGAAGAATTTTTATTAAAGAATAAGACTTTGTTAGAAAGAAAGAATAATTCGAATGGAAATCCTGGTTAATTAGAAAATGCCGCCAAGAGGAAGACCAAGAGGCCGAGGTCGAGGAAGGGTTGAAAATGAACCCGAAAGAGAACCTACCCCACCTCCTCCTCAACCTGAAAGGAGAATAGAAGAATTATTTTTGCGGCAAAATCCTCCAACTCTCGATGGAAGAGGAAGTCCTTCAGAAGCTGAAGAGTGGATTCGTGCGCTGGAAAGAATTTTCCGTTTTCTTCGATGTACGGATCAAGAACGTCTTACATGCATGTCTTATCAGCTCAAGGGATCTGCGGATTACTGGTGGGAAGCTCGTCAAAGGGCATATACCCCTGAACAACTAGAGAACCTGACGTGGGAACAATTTAAGGATGCTTTGTTCGAAAAATTCGTTCCTCGAAGTTATCGAAAGCAGAGGGAGAATGAGTTTGCTAATCTCAAGCAAGGTAAGAAGTCAGTAGCCGACTATGATCGCGAATTTTGTGATTTGGCACGTTTTGCTCAAGATAAGGTGAACACAGACGAGAAAATGGCTGAACTCTTCCGAGCAGGTCTTCGGCAGGAAATAAGAATCGTTCTGGCTAGTCAAAGTGCATTGTCGTATGCCGAGACTTTAAACAGAGCTTTGGATATGGAATTGGCCATGCAGCCAGATAAGTCTTCTCAGACTTCAGCAGCCACACAAGTTCAAACCCCAGTGACAGTGGCAAATCCGCAGCCGTTCAACCAAAGTCAGAAACGAAAATGGAATTTTGGAAGTCAACCTAGTAAGAAGCCCTGGCAAGGACAGCAAGGACAACAACGTCATCAACAGCAGCAATTTAATCAAGGACGATTCAAACAGCCTTTCGTCAATCAAGGCAGTTCATCTCAAACTTATCAAGGAATGTCTCCATGTTCCAAGTGTGGCAAGATGCATCAAGGGATATGCAAGGCTGGAAGTAATAGGCTATACTTGTGGTCAAGTTGGTCATTATTCGTATCGGTGCCCAACTAAGCGCAAGGAGCAGGAGGAAGTAGACCAACTCAGAACCCGCCTCAGAGATTGAAGGCAATAGAAGTTGTTCCTCAGCAACGGCAGCAGCAACGGAATCGCCAAGGGCCGCGATTCCAGCAAAAGCAAAAGCAATCCCAGCATTTGAGAATGGAACCCCAGCAGCAATATCAAAGGGTTTTTGCTCTTGATCAGAAGCCGTTCGACAAAGATCAAGGAAATTTGACAGGTATGGGTCAATTAAATGGCATACCTGTTATAATTTTATTTGATACTGGTGCATCGCATTCATTTATATCAGATGCATGCGTAGATAATCTTGGTCTTAAAGTAGAACGTGCTAGTCAAGACTTGAGAGTAACAACACCGTTAGGTAAATCTACCTCAGTTACTCGCATCTGTCCTAATATAGAGATTGAATTAGGATCTCTCAAGATGTTAGCAAAAACCCTAAATTTAATTAAAATGTGGGATATAGATATTATCTTGGGAATGGATTGGTTGACCAAGAATTTTGCAAGCATTCAATGCAAGCAAAGGCAAATTTCATTTCATATGCCTGGTCAGAAACCAACTCTATTTTTCGGGATAGAAAGAAGTTGTAAGAAATCGCCGATTATTTCGGCAGTTCAAGCAAGGAGAGTGTTGAAAAAGAAAGATGTGAAAGCATATCTTATCTATCTCAACAAGAAGGAAGATAAGGAGAGCAGCATTGAAGATGTAGCTGTGGTCAAAGAATTTCGAGACGTATTTCCACAAGTTTTACCAGGATTGCCACCAGATAGGCAAGTGGAGTTCACAATAGATCTTGAACCAGGATCAGCTCCTGTTTCCAAGTCACCATACAGAATGGCCCCAAAGGAGTTGCAAGAATTGAAAATTCAACTACAAGAGTTACTTGACCTAGGTTTCATTAGACCTAGTGTTTCTCCGTGGGGAGCACCAATTCGTTTGTTAAAAGAAGGATGGTAGTTTGAGGATGTGTATCGACTACCGAGAATTAAACAAGTTAACCTTGAAAAACAAATATCCTTTGCCGAGAATAGATGATCTATTTGATCGGCTCGGAGGAGCAAGTGTATTCTCGAAGATTGATACGAAATACGGTTATCATCAATTGAAGGTCAAGCAAGAAGATATTTCCAAGACGACTTTCGAACAAGATATGGCCACTACGAGTTTGTAGTGATGCCATTTGGTGTGACGAATGCTCCAATATTTATGGATCTCATGAATAGAGTATTCCATGAATTCTTGGACAAGTTTGTCGTAGTTTTCATTGATGATATTCTCGTGTATTCAAAGAATGAATTAGAACACGAAGAACATCTACGAACGTTACGAAAAGGTTGAGAACCGAAAGATTGTATGCCAAATTTAGTAAATGTGAATTTTGGCTAAGAGAAGTACATTTCCTTGGACATGTTGTATCTCCTGAAGGAATCAAAGTTGATCCTTCAAAAGTACAAGCAGTTCAGGAATGGAAAGTTCCAACCACACCACATGAAATTAGGAGTTTCTTAGGTCTAGCAGGCTACTATCGGAGATTTATCGAGGGATTCTCCAAAATAGCTAAGCCAATGACCTATCTTCTAAAGAAAGAATCAAAATTCAAGTGGTCAGAAGAATGTGAGGAAAGTTTCCAAGAACTTAAAAAGAGATTGACCACTGCCCCAGTGCTATCAGTTCCAGATTCGGATAAAGATTATCTTGTTTATACGGATGCATCAAAGAACGGACTAGGTTGTGTCACGATGCAAGAAGGAAGAGTTATTGCATATGCTTCTAGACGGCTTAGACCTCATGAAATAAACTATCCAACTCATGATTTGGAACTAGCGACGGTAGTACATGCTTTAAAACTCTGGAGACACCATCTTTATGGAACGAAATGTGAAATCTTTACAGATCACAAGAGTCTCAAATATTTCTTTGAGCAGAAAGAATTAAATATGAGACAAAGAAGATGGCTCGAGTTAGTTAAAGACTACGATTGTAAAATTTCCTATCATCCAGGAAAAGCAAATGTAGTTGCTGATGCGTTAAGCAGAAAAGGAAAATCGGAATTTGGATTTCTTCTAACTCAAGAGAAAGAACTCATTAAGAGTTTCGAAGAACTAAGATTAGAAGTAATTCTACCTCCGAAATCTGTTGAGCAAATGGTTGCAGCTATGGAAATAATTCCAGATTTAAGATTTAGAATTTCCAATGCTCAAAGAAAAGACGAGAAATTGGAAAAGTTACGAATGAAAATTCGTCAAGAGAAAAATGAAAATTTTAAGGAGGAAGGAGATAATGTTCTCCTGTATCGAGGAAGAATTTGTGTGCCGAATGATGAAGAATTAAGGAATGAAATCATGAGCGAAGCTCATGAAACTCCTTATTCAAATACTCGGAGGCACCAAAATGTATCAAGATTTGAAACAAACATTTTGGTGGGAAGGAATGAAAAGAGACATAGCTTCTTTTGTGGAAAGATGTTTAGCCTGTCAACAAGTAAAGGCATTACATCAGAGACCCTATGGGAAGTTACAACCTTTAGACATTCCAGAGTGGAAATGGGATAAAATTACCATGGATTTTGTAACTGGGTTACCTAGATCCAAACGAGGAAATACAGCGGTATGGGTAATAGTGGATAGATTGACAAAATCTGCACACTTTATACCTATTCCCATAACTTATGGCGCAGATAAGTTAGCTCAGCTGTACGTGCGAGAAATTGTGCGATTGCACGGAGTACCTAAGTCAATCACTTCGGATCGAGACTCAAAATTTACTTCTCATTTTTGGAGAAGTATGCAAGAAGAATTAGGTACCAAATTGAACTTCAGTACGGCTTTTCATCCTCAAACGGATGGTCAATCAGAAAGAACCCATTCAGATCTTGGAGGATATGTTGAGAACTGTTGTTTTAGATCGAGGAAGTCAATGGGAGCAAATTTTACCTCTTGTTGAATTTGCTTACAACAACAGTTATCAAATGACGATTGGCATGGCGCCCTACGAAGCCCTTTATGGAAAGAAGTGTAGATCTCCGCTCCATTGGGATGATGTGGGCGAGAGAAAAATATTAGGGCACGATTCGATGGAAGAAATGATAAAGATTGTGCGTCAAATCAAGCAAAGAATTAAAGAAGCGCAAGACCGTCGAAGTCTTATGCTGACATCAGAAGATCAGCACTAGAATTCAATGTGGGTGATAAAGTTTTCTTGAAAGTTTCGCCTTCAAGAGGAATTCAACGATTTGGTGTTAAAGGAAAGCTTAAGCCTCGCTACATAGGACCATATGAAATTCTGGAAAGAATAGGTCAAGTAGCATATAAGCTAGCTTTACCGCCAAGTTTTGGAAATTCACATAACGTGTTTCATGTATCTCAATTGCGGAGATATATGTTTGACCCTAAGCACGTCATTCGTCAAGAAGAAGTAGTCCTTGAACCAGATCTCAGTTATGAAGAGAAACCTGAAGCGATTTTGGATCGGAAGATCCAACAGCTTAGAAATAAGTCGATCGCGTCAGTAAAAATCAAATGGAGGCATCATGGACTAGAAGAAGCAACATGGGAGTTAGAAAGCAAAATGAGAGAAAAGTATCCCGAACTCTTCTGAGAGGTAAGCAAATTTCGGGGCGAAATTTATTTTTAGGGGGAGAGAATGTAGTATCCCGTCTTTCTTAAGTAATTAAAATAATTAATCTTCTGAGAAAGACAAGAATTTTAGTAAAATAAAGATTTTCTTTCCGAAAATTTTATTCGGCAGATATATTCTACCGGAAAAATGAGTTTTAATTAATTTCTATTGTCTCGGTTAATCCGAAACGAAGAAGTTTTTACATTTATCAATAGATGATAAATGTTTAGTCATTAATTGACAAGAAGAAGAATTTAATTTAATTACGTGAAATTTTACGTAATTAATCTCTTAAAAATTTAGTTTTGGTCGATTTGAAAATGCTTCAAATCTCCGATTCTTTCTGTGAGATTTTTATCTAAGGTTCGTGAAACCTTAATCTTAATTACTGTGTTGAGAAATTAGAGAATTATTAGAAGATTAATTAATTATTAATTAATTGAATTAATAACTAATTAAATGAATTAACCAAAACTTAGCTATTAAGTTTTAATAAAATAATAAGCTACCCTATAGTTCTAAACCTAGGTTGTTAGATTATATATCTAACTCTCTCATCTCTCTATCTCACCACACGCACACACACAGCAAACACAGCAGCAGCAGCTTCTCTCTCTCCCTCTCGATCTCTCTTCTATCTCAATACACACACTCACACACACTTAAGAACACCATCTTGATCTTCAAGCTCAAAGATTTCAACTTCTAGCAATCCTTTCAAGTAGTCAAGTAAGCTTAGATTCTTCTATTCCAAGCTCCTAATTCATGTTCATGGTGGAAGATCATATATATATATATATGTGTCGAAATTTTGGGGAGAATTTGTAGAAATTGGTAGATGTGGTTCATACCTTCATATGTTATTTATATGATGATTTTAAGATGTTAGATGATCAATTATTAGCTTAAGATGATGCATGAATAACTCTCATCATGTATATATATTTCGGCATTTTTGGAGAAAAATGGAGGAGTGTTTAGATGATATTGATCTTATAGTATGATGCTTATATCATGATTATATGATGAATTGTGTGATTAAATTAGAAAAATCAAAACCCTAACCCTAAGTTGCATGAAAATCGAAATTTAGAAGAAAATGCTAAATATTAATTCATGCATTGAATGATGATTTGTTCTTCATGAATTATGCTTAGAATATGATTATAAGATCAAATATGTAATTAGATTTAAGCATGGAAAACCCTAGCTATCAATTGGCAATTTTCGAAAATGAGAAGAAAATAGGAAATAATGGATACATGAATTATATGATTGATTTAATGATATAAATGAGTTTAGTTAAGTATTTTAAGAATGATTCATGTTGGAAGTAATTAAAAATTTCCAACCAATTTCAATTTTGAGAAAATAACCGATTAAATAAGAATATAAATTAGGGTTGAAAGATTAATACTTAATTGAATGAAATTAAGTGAAGAAATGAGCTTAAGATGATAATTAAATATATTAGAAATTAAAAAGAAGAGAAAATAATTAAAGAAATATTAATTTTAATAAAACCGAGAATTTAAAATAAATAAATAAAATATTAATAAAATTTTAATTAAGAAATTAATTGCATTTATGAACTTCTTAATAAAAATTAAGTGTTATATAATGGAAATTGATGCTTAATGAGGAATTTAGATAGATTAAGATAGATTAAGAACGTTTGAAAAGTTAAGATAGGAATTCTCGAATTTCATCAAGTTGCGATGTAGAAATTTGAATAGAATTTCGTTAAAGATATCGAAGTCGTTAGTCGATAAAAGCTCTCGTTCTAAAAATTCGTTAATCGCTTTCGATTAAAGGAGCAAGCGGAAGTAGAAGCGGAGACGTGAAGTAAAAGGATTACAAGCGTTAAAGTTAAAGTAAAGCTTAAGTTTATCAGGTGGGCTTTCTAAACTAAAATATGTGAAAAGTATGATATCGTATGTTTTACAAAGTTTTGATACTTGCCAAATGATTTTAAAAATATTAAGTATGTTACCATCTACTTCAGAAAGACGAATTCGGTTTCACGCAAGGTGAAATCTGTGTACACATTAGTAATCGTGCGCATTTCTTTGATAGGCCGATTATTCATAATCGTGAGCCTTTCCTTGATATGCCGATTACAAGTGATTGAGAAAGAGGCCTCTTTCTCATCACCATTATTTATTTGTAGATATGGTTCATACTATTATAAATGTCTGCAGACAAATGAGTTTTGAAAAGAAAGTATTTTTAGCATTTTACGAGTTGTTTTCAGAAAATCCTCGTATTATGTTTTTACGGCAAGTTTTCATATATATATAGCTGTATTCAGCAAAGTTTTCAAATGTTTTGGCATGTGTTCACTGAGTACGTAGTACTCAGCCCTGCATGTTATTTCTAAAATGTGCAGGTTAGCAGGGATGAAGATGATGAGTACTGGATGGATCATTGTTGTTGTTAAATGTTGTTATGTAGAGAAAGTCGTTTTTTTTTAGAAATTGACCTAGAATATATGTCTTCATACATATATTCTCATGTTTTCCGCTGCAATAAAATGAAGTTTAATGTTGTTATAACGTTTAATTTCTAAAGTCGAACTCTATTGCTAAGTTTTTCTGAAACAGTTTTCTTTATCTTGTTTTCTTGATCCTCAAATAAATTCGTCATCTTCTTGATCAATTGTCGGTTATTTGGTTGATCAGGTCTTTTGATTCCAAGTGATTTGAGTTATGTCATATTGATTCAGTTGATCGTCTCGAGTCATGACACATTATTCTAAAGTGGTAATTCCATTTGTTGAGTCAATGAGTAAATTCGATCGGGTCCAATTGGGTAAATCCATGGCCGGTCAATGGTAATTCCAATGTGGGTCCAATTGGGTAAATCCAATGGCCGAGTCAATTGGGTAATTAATGATCGGGTCCAATTGAGTAAATCCAATGAGTCAGCTGAGTAATTCCAGCTGACTGGGTCCAGCTGGATAAATCCAGCTGGCTGAGTCAGCTGGGAAATTTCAGCTGGGTAATAGTTTCGGGCTGCGACATGTTAAGTATGGTTATTCTTTTGAACGATAGCCAGGTCGCTATCTCAATTTCCTTTGTTAATCATAAATTGTGTAAGTCGTGGGACCTACCGGCCTTGACATCTAATATCGAGGTTCGGGCTGCGACACTTATAAACCTCCGACTTGGAAAAATAGCCGGAAAATAGAAAAATCTCAAAACTTCGTATTAAAATTTCGAAAAATTCTACGATGCTTAATTTTTATCGTAGAATTCATTTTCATCATTATTTTCTTAATTAAAAATCAAATAATACTTTTATTTTCTTTAATAATTTTCGGCCTTTTTAGAAATTGGAAAATAGATACCCAATTTCATTCTAATCAATTTCAAACATCTTAATTTAATTTATAAGCTATATTTATAGCTTAATTACTTAATTTAATTGGATAAAAATCGAAACCCTAATATATATATATTTCGACTTTTATGAGAAATAGGGAACAATTGCTTATTTTTATCCATTTCAAATTACAACATGTCTAATTAATATTCTAGAGATTAATTATAATCTCAATTGATCAATTTAAGCTCTAAATAATTATTTTTAATTTATTTTTAATTGCTGAAAATTTCTAAAATTATGAAATTGATCTCCAAAAATTCTAACAAAATCCCCACATATTTTAAATAAATACCATGAGCTCAAATATATCATTACTTCATCAAATTATGCTTTGAATTAAAAACCCCTAATTTTAAGCAAACTTTATTTTTCCAACTTCATTCATATGAGCTTCAAAAATTCTCATAAATTCATTATAACCTTATTTCATCATTCTAAACTCAAATCCATCATCAATTTCATCATAAAAATTCATCCTAAAAAATTCCCAATTTATAAACCCTAATATTTCGAATTTAATAAAATTAGGGCAAGGGAAATTCTAACTCATTAAAACCATATATCATTATGCTCAATAACATTAATTAAGCATACATTGATCATCAATTCAAGCTTAGAACATCAAAATCAATTATTCCTATTTTAGCCACATTTTTCGGCTATTTCAAAAATAAATAGGAAATTGATTAAATTCTTCTCAATTCAATTATTCAACATACTTATAGAATTCATATAAGCTCATATCAATCATCCATTTGATCATAGAAGATCAAGTTCTAAAAATCTCAATTTTGGCCAACTTTCGGCCATTTTGACAAAAATAATGAAATTGATTATTCTTGCTCAATTAAATCATTTCTCATGCTTATAATCATCATAGAAACTCATATAATTCATCAATTTGATCAATTAAATCAAGAATAAAAAACCCCTAATTATTTCATAATTTTCGAAAAATAGAGATTAGGGTTAGGGTTTGATTTCTCAATGATTTAATGATAGAAATATAATCTAAATCATAGATCTAACATAATACTTGAAGATCACAATCATCTACCATAATCTTCATGATTTTCGAAAATATTTAAAAATATAAAGAAAATGGATTTCTATGCTCAATCTTAAGCTAAGAACTTGAGTGCTACTAGATCTAACATTTGATAATGATTTGGGAGCTAAACCTTGATCTTTCTTGAGCTTGAAGATGCTTCTTCAATGGAGGTTTTGTGTGTGTATGTGCTGCTGTTGTGTGTGTGTATATGAGTGTGTGTGTCGAGAGTTTTGGTGAGGGAGAGATGAATGAGGATGATTTAAATAGAGGCAAAACTTAGAATAGCCAAAACACATAGTAAAACACAAATGTTGGCCACAAGTTTAATTTTCACAAATTATGGCAAACATTTGCCTTTTTGGACCCTTTTACCCTTACTTTTGACTTTTTCCACCTAACTTTACATTCTCTATCCTCTATCATTATCAACCTACTTTTTACTTTTTCCACCTATCCTCTCTCATCAAATTCGTACTGCTGTCCAACTTCACAAATTTGTATCGTGGTACGAAATGTGTGAATTTCGTACCGTGCTACCAAAGTTAGCACGAAATGATAACACGGTACGAAATGGTTCAATTTCGTACCGATATCGTGGTACGAAATGGTTAAATTTCGTACCGTGCTACCAAAATTAAAACTTTTATATCGCGGTACGAAATGTTGAATTTCGTACCGTGTTACAAGAGTATCATCATCTGGGTACGATCCTTACATATTCGTACCGTGTACCATATCAGAGTGTGGCATGTAGTTTGGAATCTAGCGAATGGTACGAATTACATTTATTTCGTAACCAGCGTGTAACACCTCGGTACGAATTTAATACCCCATGTTGCATTAGATTGCACGAAATCCTTGTAATTCGTAACAAGAGTATCATCGTCTGGGTACGATCCTTACATATTCGTACCGTGTACCATATCAGAGTGTGGCATGCAGTTTGGAATCTAGCGAATGGTACGAATTACATTTATTTCGTAACCAGCGTGTAACACCTCGGTACGAATTTAATATAAATTCGTACCCCATGTTGCATCAGATTGCACGAAATCCTTGCAATTCGTAACAAGAGTATCATCGTCTGGGTACGATCCTTACATATTCGTACCGTGTACCATATCAGAGTGTGGCATGCAGTTTGGAATCTAGCGAATGGTACGAATTACATTTATTTCGTAACCAGCGTGTAACACCTCGGTACGAATTTAATATAAATTCGTACCCCATGTTGCATCAGATTGCACGAAATCCTTGCAATTCGTAACAAGAGTATCATCGTCTGGATACGATCCTTACATATTCGTACCGTGTAACATATCAGAGTGTGGCATGCAGTTTGGAATCTAGCGAATGGTACGAATTACATTTATTTCGTAACCAGCGTGTAACACCTCGGTACGAATTTAATATAAATTCGTACCCCATGTTGCATCAGATTGCACGAAATCCTTGTAATTCGTAACAAGAGTATCATCGTCTGGGTACGATCCTTACATATTCGTACCGTGTACCATATCAGAGTGTGGCATGCAGTTTGGAATCTAGCGAATGGTACGAATTACATTTATTTCGTAACCAGCGTGTAACACCTCGGTACGAATTTAATAAAAATTCGTACCCCATGTTGCATCAGATTGCACGAAATCCTTGCAATTCGTAACAAGAGTATCATCGTCTGGGTACGATCCTTACATATTCGTACCGTGTACCATATCAGAGTGTGGCATGCAGTTTGGAATCTAGCGAATGGTACGAATTACATTTATTTCGTAACCAGCGTGTAACACCTCGGTACGAATTTAATATAAATTCGTACCCCATGTTGCATCAGATTGCACGAAATCCTTGCAATTCGTAACAAGAGTATCATCATCTGGGTACGATCCTTACATATTTGTACCGTGTACCATATCAGAGTGTGGCATGCTGTTTAGAATCTAGCGAATGGTACGAATTACATTTATTTCGTAACCAGCGTGTCACACCTCGGTACGAATTTAATATAAATTCGTACCAAATGTGCCATCAGATTGCACGAAATACATGCAATTCGTACAACAAAGAATGCCAACGAATGTAAGAAATACAAAATCGACGAACTGTAAATTCATGAGCTTCATGAGAAACCTAGATCTAAATATATAATTACCTCCATACAATTACAAATAATTACAGAAGCAGTTGTGGGTAAATATTTCAGAGGATTCGCCGCCGTATCGCCGCCACCGATCTATAAATACGCCGCCGCAGATCTAGAAAATTGACCGCCGTATCGCCGTGAATTAATCCACCGCCGCCGACAACCAACTGAAAAGAAAAAAAAACGAGAAAGATGAGCTCGAGCTCATCGACCTGAAAGAGAGAAAAATATACCGCCGCCACCGCTCTACGAAAATATACCTCCACAGATCTATGATGGGCGGAATAGAGGCGATGGTGGTGGTGGCATAGAGAGAGAAATAAGAGAATGGAAAGAGAGAGAAAGTGAGAAGAGAAAACACAGCAGCAGCAGGAAAAAATGAGAAGAGAGAGAGAGAGAAGGGAAAAATAAGGAAAGAGAAAAAGAAAGAGAGAGAAAAAGTAAGGGTATTTTGGTCCGTAAAGGCAAATGTTTGCTATAATTTGTGAAAATTAAACTTGTGGCCAACTTTTGTGTTTTACTATCTCATGTGGCTAAAAAGGTGTATTTTCTCATTTAAATATATGCTAACATACTTAGTCAAAATACATTGAATTTGAATTAAGATGTTGGCTACTCATCCAACACACCTCATAATTATGTTGGAAACATAATGAGGTGGCACCATTAATTAATTAAAAACTATATATTAATGTTAGCATATCTAAATTTAGATATTATGGATTAAATTTAATGCTAACAATATCCTAGCAAATATTCTTTCTAGATATTGCTAGGTTAAAATAATTAGAAAAATATTAATAAAGCTTATAAGACAAGCTTACATTATGCTTAATAAATTAGCTTAATTAATTAATTCAACATCTAATTAATTAATTAAATATTAAGCATTTAAATCTCATCAGAGTCGATCAATTAATTTTCTAATTAATTAAACAATCATCCAATAAATAATCATCAAGGCTTTAATTAAAAAGGTCTCGATCTATAAAAATTTATTAGGGTTTCTCAAACCCTAATATAAACTTTCTCTGAAAATTTCCGGAAATAAAATCCGAAATTAATTAAATTACCAGAGAAAAATTCATAAATCCTTAGAAAATTAAATACTTCAAAAATGGCACATATTTCTCAAATAATGCACATATAAGAGCACATAATCATAAACACTTTCAATATTTTATTTCGGATTAACCGAAACGAAAATAAAACTTAAAAATCATCAAAATTCGGCAAATTAGGGCTGCCGAATTAATTTAAATGCTGGAACTTAATTTCCTTCTAATTTTTGCATTTTAAAATTATTCTCAATAATTATCTTAGTAATTAATTACTAAGATTAGTTATGAAAAAGCGGGGTATTACAGTTAGGGGTCGAGAACTGTTGGATAGATTCATGGCCGGCTATTTCGGGCATCTTATGAGATGGCCATTGGGCAAAGCGTGCGGCAAAACGCTACACATGCTCGTATCAAGAGAGGTAGAGGTGTACGGTAAATTTCCGTACGATACATGGTATCGTATCGGCGACAAAAATATCTGATTCTCGGCTCAGGAGTACGCCCTAATTTTGGGATTGTGTTTTGGAGTTGCTTCATTTGATCCACATGCGGATCACACACCGGATAATGTGGAGGCTTATCAGAGATTTTGTGACGGGAAGCCAATAACTGCCAAAAAACTGCAGGACCGGTTTGTTACAGGGTATGGGATAGTTGATCCTGAAGGCGAGCTCCACCTTCGGGCAGCAAATGTTATCATCGTTTATTATTTCGGGATAGGTGGCGATGATCGGAGAAATGTGGTGCCCTGGTTTTGGGTATTGGTGGATGATCTCGACGCGTGGAACAGATTCCCGTGGGGCGGGTATACATTTCAAAACTTGAGGAACTACACCAAGAATCTGGAAATGAATGGGTCGAAAATGATGCCCATGTACCATTATTACGGCCCTGTGTGGGTACTGCAGTGTTGGATGTTCGAGGCTATTCCTGCCATTCCTCGCTGTTTGAGATGGGTAATGGCAGCAGCGTTGCCGTATCAGTTTCGTGCAGGAGTCTTCTGTTTCGACTCCATTGAGCCAGAGGCAGCAGCAGAGGAGGAGACACATTACTGGAGGTCACTACTGATGGACGACGTGCTCGGAGTGCATTACGTGAGGCCTATCAACCCAATAAAAGAAGGAATACCAGTTGCACGTCGTCCTCCAGTTCAGAGGCCTAGCAGTCCCCCCACGTGTCAGAGCCATGCACCGATCGTGACACGTACGACTTGAGAGACCGGGCCCCGTCGAAAGATACTTCCAAAAGCAAGGGAAATCATGCTCGGAGAAACATTCCATCGTCATCATCGAGCAGCAGCGCCGGCACTAGTGGACGATCTCGTGATAGGCGGTTTATGAAGGAGCTGCAGGAGATGACAGCAGCAACTGTGAAGAGAGAGATAACTTCACAATGGAGAAATGTATTTTTTCCGGAGATCAAGGCCTTCTTCATAGACTTTTTTAGTAAGAGTTCCCGCCGTTCTACACCACGTCGAGATACACCTCCACCACCGCGTCGTGACACACCACCACCCGTACATTCCCCATACGTCAGTCCAAGGGGGGAGACTGAAGGTACATGCGCCGATCCTGAGTTCATCCCAGCACGCCATTCTACTCCCGCTTTTGTTACACCCGAGTGGGTGAGCATGTGCTGTCCTGAGCATGCATACGACCCTCATCGGCATTCTGAGCATGCATACGACCCTCATCGGCATTCTGAGCATGCATACGACCCTCCTCCGCATTCTGTGCCAAATCCCGAGATATATCGTCAGCCACCTCAGGTAAATAATAAGTTAGTAATTTATTAATTTTTTAAAAGTTTAAATTTAATTGACTTTAATTAATTTATCTGTGTGTAGTATATTGTTGCTCAGCCCATTACTGATGTCCCTCCTGACTACGGCTCCATTTTGCACAATCCTGAGCTGTACAACTTATACTCGAGGCAAAGACTTGAATATTTAAATGACAACCGAGCAGAGCAGCAGGAAGGACAGCAATCGGCTATACAAGTTGAGCCACAAGAAGAAATTCCACAGCCAATTAGTTCGTTGCCTCCTGCCGATTACGCCGAGGAGGAGAAATGGCGTCGCTATGAAGCCTTTCTGTCAGTAGATGATGCTTGCATAATCATCGGTGGCTCCGCCGTCTATCCTTCATACTTCCGCACAATTGAGAACACGGATATTGACCTTGATTATTCTGTAAATAATCTCTCAAATATATTCTTAAATATACTCTCATTTTTATACTTATTTCTTCTTCTAATTGTCCAATTTATTTTGTGTGCAGATGTTCGAGAGGTACATTGATGTTTTGTGCGGACGTCTGGAAGAAATGAACCATGTCTTCCCCGATCGAAATGTTACGAACACAATCATCTGTTATGCCGAATTCTTTGTGAGTAACTAATTCATTATGTTTTAATTGGTTCACGGATTTTATATGTTCCTTTTGTGAATTTCGTGCTTTTTATTCACACAGAGGGACATCGAGTTCTACTTCAAAAAGATCAAGAGTAGCAAAAAATTGACGGCGTCGCTACGAACTAATTTCGATGTCAATGCAGATATTACATCTTGGAGGCAAGCTGAGCAGGTAACTTACATCTTATATTAATTATAACTTTTTTAATATTATATGACCCACATCTAAGTGATTTTTATGCAGATCATCATTCCAGTGCTATCCGGCAAGCATTTCTATATCGTCCGTATACTGCCAAGGTTATGGACGGCTGAGGTGCACGACTCTTTGCTGCACAAGGCAGGAGTTCAGGAGGCGCGTAAGAGGCAGCTCAAGCCGTTACAACAAAAATTCTCAATTGTGCTCAATGAAGGAAAGTATTGGGATACCATAGACCTAACCCAGGCACCACGCACGTCGGAAGCATTGAGGATGGTCTTTTTGACTAAGCCTACACCACGGGAGCCCGTTAGGCAGCACATCCAGTGGGACAGTCACAGTTGTGGTCCTTTTGCGCTGATGAGTATAGAGCGCATGATCAGTGCCCGACCCTCCATTGCATGGGGCAACGAAGAGGGAAGTGTGGCTTTGTATAGACGTAAAATAGCTCGTGATGTTTTCTTATTGGCTCTGCAAAGCCATGTCGATTATGTTTGACAAACATTATTGCTTTGTGCCATAAATGTTAATCATTTCTTATTCTAATTGCATGTGCAATTTAATTGCTTAGGATAAACATTAAAATGATAACATTAAATTAATAATAACATTTACACATTAAATTAATAACAATTATTTCCGCAACATGTGGAGGTAAAGACCACTCAGTCTAGAGAGGGACCTGATTCACCTGTTGGGAGTAAATTTGTAAAAGTGTAGATCTCTTGTAGTAATCGTCTACATAGTTGTATACATGCTGTCCATTTCGCCTGTCATACATATAACATATAATTATTAGATTAAGTGCAACAGAAATAAATATAAAATTAAATATAAAAACTTGAGGTTTTCTTACTGAATGGCTGCAGCAGCATGAAAACACGGTATCAAATCAAAATCAAACACACGACACGGGCAAATCCTCGCACGCAGATCGACATTTAGATTCTGTTTTCCGTCATGCACTTTGAAGATCAAGTCTCTGACGGGCGTGGCAGTGTAAGATCTTGAGAGTTCCACATCTGTACGAAGCTTTCGCTCTGCCTCCTTCGTGAGGAAATCAGTAGACGATGAATACAATTGAAGTCTTTCATCAAACCATTTTTCGACGGTGAGTCTAATTGTCTCCAAGCATGAGCAAATTGGTAAGCGTCTAGCAAATACCAATACATTATTGAATTGTTCTGCAGCATTGGATGTCAGGGAACTATATCGTAGAACAGGGCACATTGATCGAGCCCACTTCTCTGGACCAATGTTCATGAGCTTATTATACGCTTCGGGCTTCCCAGTAAGAATGCTATTCATTGCTTTCTCATAAGCCGACTTTCTATATGCATATGCTGCTTTTTGAAACAACTTGGTGATAGGTTTTCCAAAACTAACCATGCTCTTGAGGATGTGATAGTAGCACAGACCGTGTGCTACGCCAGGATAGACTGCCCTAACTGCATTCGCGATACTTAAGTGGGCGTCTGAGATGATGACCATATCCGAATGACAACCGTATGCCTCCTTCAAACGAGTGAGAAACCATGTCCACGAGACATCATTTTCAATTGGACCGATCCCCCATGCCAGTGGTAGCAGTTGCTCGTTTCCATCCTTTGCGACCGCAACGAATAATATGCCATTATTTTTTCCCTTCAAGTGTGTTCCATCCATCACGATCACCGGTCAAAGACACCACTGAAATGCCACGATACAAGCTGACAACGCCACAAAAGCTTGTTCGAACCGATCATCATTCGGGCTAACACTGTAGTCATTTGTCGAGCCCGGATTTTCTCTCTGCAACATGTGGAGATAGCCGGGAAGCATCTTCCACGAGTCTGTATATCCACCATAAATCATCTCACGGGCTCGATTCCGTACTCGCAGACATACACTGTAACTTGCATCGCAGCCATATTCTCGACGCAAATATGCCCGAATTGACTTCGGTTTAGTGATTTCACCTTCATTGATCATTCTACCCGCAAAATGAGCTGTAATAACCTTAGCACTGACCTTCCTGACAGCTGAACGGTCTATATTATGTATGTCTCCCAATGAACTTGTGAATATACCAATAGTCGCCATGTTTCCGAGCACGCAAATCAAAAGAACAGTTACTTCCGTACTTGCATTTGAAGTGAACCCGTTCAGTATCTGAACGTGGAACACTAAACTCAGCTCGTTGTTCCATGTGCCACAATCCAACAACAACTTTCAAATCATCTTTGCTGTAAAATATCTCGTCCTTATTCAATGGACCGTCTGGCAGCCTGTCTAGATCACTAACAACGAGCGAAGCAGTAGCAGCTAGTGGAATAATTGGAACTAATTAATTCTGCAGTGCCTCCGCTTCAGTGGTGCAGTCTGTGTCTTCAACAAGGGGCATACGACTACTCTGCATCAGCATTGACAAGAGCTTGTTCACGCCGCCTTGAGTATGCACCCACGTAACGAAGTCTGCAAAAGTACCAAGGGTCAAATGCATAGACTCTGACAGTTCGTCCTCCTCATCAGATTCTGATTCCTCCTCATCATCTTCGTCGGAATCGGCAGTAAATTCAGCCTCCTCGGGTACCTGCGACTGCCGTTCTCCCCGCATAGGAATGTTCGCGCCACTACTAGCACCCCATTGAGTATCACCAAGCCAATCAGATGAAGCCAAATGTGCGAGCGACTCGTCGTACTGCGAGTACTGAGGGATTTGATCGTCATAGACATACGGTGAAGATTCATTCAAATCAAATAATGGCCTGTACACAGCATCAATATGCACGACATACAATGTAGGCTCAGACTCGGTAACATACAACCGACGAAGTTGTTCATCGTTACTCAAACTATGTTTAACACTTCGGCCAGTTCTAGACGTCAATAAATAGAATATTTCATACTCAAGACTTAACGATTTCGACATCATTATGAAATCAATATATTCCTTAATGCTAGAGAAACTTATCGTATCCACTGGAAGGTAGAAAGTTCGTTCTTCCCCACCATTAGACACACAATCGTCCCATGTCCCGTTGTATTTAACGATAAATCTCCTACACTCCATCTGCACAAATACAATATTATTAGAAAAAATAAGATTATTAAAAAAACAATTGTACCGCTCGGTAAAAATATTGTACCGATAGAGTATTTGAGAAAATTTGTCTGTACCGATCGGTACAAATATATTACCGATCGATACAGTTTTTTCTAGTACCGGTACTCATTTAAAATTTTATTTCAACTGACCTATTCAATCTCCGAATGAAAATTCCTTCTATATCTCGATTAACCCCAAGTGAAAATGCCGGTACGTGTGTGACTTCGTTTCTACAAAACAACGATGGGATGGTTAAAAAAAAGAGCATAGAATGAAAGAGAGTTGAATGAAATAGTGTGTGGAGAAAAAAAACATTGTACCGATCGATATTTTAGTTGTACCGATATGTGATGTGTACGGTCGGTACAATAAAAACACGATCGGTACAATATATTTCTCTTCGATACCATCATTAAAAATAAAATTAAACTCACCTATAATAATTTTGAAAAATAAATGTCGTCTGCTATGTGATTTCTCTAGCAAACGTGAGTGATATTTACTTGTTTTGTGGTATTGTCATTCTATCTCTTTCATTTTTTTTCTGAAGTGTAATTTCATGTGCTTCTGTGTGTGATATATATATATAGACTGAAGAATCAATGAAACTAAATAGATGTACCGATAAGATTTTATGCGTGCATTGACACTATTTAATTTCGTACATTGGCATGCATGACAAGCTTTATATTAAAGTCTTGACGTGAATGATGCATGAAAATTTTCAGACACTGAATCTGTGCATTGTACATTGAGAATCATTTTTGTCCTCATTCATAAAGCAAGTCAACAATTATTTGAACAATGATCGGACACGGAAATTAATGCATGAATTTGACAATGAATCTATTTTAAAACAGCCGAAAAGTACAAAAAGAATCCCAAAAAGTTGTCAGTGATTATGACTTATAGATGCCACCAAAACTGGGTATGGGTAGTACACACTATCTTTATACTGGATAGTTATGTGTATTAAAACTTTTTACATTTATATATAGGAGTAGATGAAGGAGAAAATATCAGGGGAGAAGACGTGCCACAATTTTCTAATCATTCGTCAAATAACAAATACAATTAAAAAAAAGTTGTTGGACTTGGCGGGGAGCTGAAGCTTTTTAGCTTCCCACGGAGTAGGTTTATGTTTGTAACATGTGAAAAGTTACAATTCCCATCAAGAAATAATGCACCTACATATTTGAATAGCCGTTTTTTTAATAGGAAGGCCGAGAGCTGACAATCGAGATTGTGGATGGTATCCTATATCATATATGGGTGATGTTATTCGGACATACTATGGTCAGTCATACGATCGGTTCTATTAAAAAATTCGGTTCAATCACTATCGGTTTTATTAATAATTGATTTACTTATAAAATATAAAATTCTTTTGACTTTTATGCCCTTCACTCAAAATATATCAAGATTAGTTGTCCCTCTCATTTTTCCATTTGGATTTAGTTTACCTCCAAATTTATTATAATAAAATCTTCCAAATCTATCAACTTAAAAAAAATGCATCCAAATTACTAATTCACCTTATTCCTAAATTCATAAATAAAACGTCTAAATGCATATTTGAACAAAAAAATAAAAAATAAATATTTTCCATGAATATTTCTCAAATATATTAAGAAAAAAGAAAAGGAGAAATAAATTGATTCAAAGAAATTTTACTGAAAGGAAGAAAGAAATATTTTCCGTAAACATTTTCCATGAACATATGCGACACTGGGGAAATTGATTGAAAGAAATTTCAGGTTTTTTGTTTGTACATCTCCTTTCGTTTCCCTTTTAAAGTCTAATATTGTGTGAATTGTTTTTCATATTGTAATCAACGTCCTTCATATTGTAATAATTCGTATTTGATTGCAGATAAAATAATGAATAGATTTTTATTCGTTGAAAAAACTCGCAAATTTCATTGAATTTTGGTTTATCTTCATAATTGATATTGTCTTTAAGAGATGTGGTTATGGTAGATGAGTTTAATTTTTCTTATAACAGTGTTAGATTATGTATTGTGGAATATAGTGTTCAAGTGTAGTTGGAGGCTGGATTAAATTTAAAATTTAGGAGTAATTTGGTATTTGATTTTACTGGAAAAATGCTAGTTTGAGATTTTTTTTTAAAAGTTATTGAGTATAATTTAAAGGACTCAATATTAACTTTATCATAACATAAATTTGAAATTATCAAGGAGATAGAATATGATTAAATTCAAATTTAAAAATTATAAAATATATTCTATCTCTAAAAAGAAGGGTAAAAGGATAATTATGTAAAAACATTCCTGCATTAATTTAGAACTATTAATTTATTATATTTTAATTGTTTGTATTTACCCTAATTTAGAAGATATTTAACTCAAGATTCACACATTATACTAAGTATTCCAATTGATTGCAGCGTGTGCCGTTGAAAATTCAAACATACTAAAGATTCCAATTGATTATTTACTATTATTGCCAAACTTACCAATAGGAGGCATTTATAACATTTTCCGTTTAAAAAAAAATCCCAAATTCCCAAGTAGGCTATAGATTTTCGATCAAAAAAATATTAGGTCATAGATTCATTTTGTGGTTCTAATCGATACGTGCAAAATAAAAATAAATAAATAAATGAATAAAATAAAAATAAAAATAAAAAAATTAGGCGAGTACTATTTTTCATGGGTTGAAAATTAGGTGAACAATTTTAGTTTCTCTACATTGAAAGCGACATCTTCAAATATTCTCTATGTAATAAAACCAAATAAAAGTACGTTATAAATTTTTGAATTCTTTTTTTTTTTTTTTTTTGAATTTGAAAACAATTTCATTCAAGACAACAAATCAACCAAAACAATGTCAAATAGCCTCGACGGCCATTGATTATGCCACACAACTGTGGACTCAAGATTTTATTAGTCCTGAGGCTAATAAAATTTTGCATTCTTAAACATTGATATACATATAATATTCTTACTTATTTCATTATTAAGCATTTTTAAGGAATTTTAAGTATAATTTAGTAATTCAATATATATAAATATTTAGGTTTTATTTATTTTCAAATAAGATTATAATAATCTTATTATATCTTAAATTTCTTAAATTTATGACAAAATCTTATATTTTAAATTCACAACTAACCATTCTAAGAGCATTCCCAGCAGAATTCTTAAACACTTGCTTCCAAATTTGTTTTCAAAGTTTTCCATATACTATTTCTAACTACTATTTTACAATTGCATACATCAGTTCTTCTATTTTCTATTAATTATTCTAGAAAAATTGCAGGTCCAACTCAATTTGTAAGATAAGAGAATGTTTAGGGAGATGTAAATTTGAGAATAAACATAGGGAAGTGTAAATATTTTTGTGGGGCCAATCCAATTTGAGAGATCTATTGGATGAATTTTTTAACATACTTTTTATTATGAGATAATACATGATTATAGCACTTTTAGAAAAAAAAACACTAATAATAGCATCACTTTTTAAAAATATAAATAATAGCACTTCTTGACTTTTTTACCCCTTATTCTTTTTCTTAAATATCTTTTATTGTAAATGAATTAAAACAATATATAACAATATATATTTTTATTTTTAATTTAAATAAAGGTAATAACTCTCTCTCGCTATCTCTTCTGCAGTTCTGCTATCTCCTTTATTCGTTTCTCTCTCTCTCTAACGAAACCAATAGCAGCACCACTGCCGCCCTTCATCTTCTCCTCCGGTGAGACTTCGCCGGTTGCCGCCATCTCTCCAACCCCAGCGCCTCCTCTCTCCATTCCTCTCTCTCATTGAAAAATATGGATTTTTCACGATGTTTTGGGCGCACTCGATGCCATTTATTAGTGAAAAACCATGTCGTTTAACATTTTCTCAAGTTAAACTTTATTTTGTCGATTTTTACGATTGCTTTCTTCTTTTGAAATAATTTCAGGAAAATGGATGTAGAATTAGAGTGAAAAGAGCTTGGAATGAGAAAGATGAGCTCGATACGAGAACGTGAAAAAAACGGAGGTCAATTCGGAGTCCGAACGAGGGAGAACGGGCCGAAACAAAAAAGGTGCGCAGCCGGGAGCGGGTTTGGCGCGTGGCCGCGCGGAGCACACGTAAAAACCGCCTCCGTGCGCGACTTGGGCGCACGGGACATTCCGTCGGGGCACAACCCGTACGTGGAAGAAGAAAACTTCCTCTTGGACGAGCGCGACGGACCCACTTTCTTCTAAAATACGTTTTTACCTCTATTTCATCCCAATTTTCGCATTTTCTCTCCATAGCAACTTTCTCCCACTCCATAAACATATAAATATCCCTACAAAACTCAAACCCTATCTATCAAGTCATATCCCCAATTCTTAGCCTTCCATTTTCTCTCACTACCCACCATTCCACACATCTCCACCATCTTCATCTTCCACTCAATAACCTAGAGAGAGAAAGTGTTCTTGGGGGAGAATTGGAAAGAAGACATCAAGGATTTCAATATTGGAGCTCAAGACCAAGGATTTGTCTATGAATCTCTTGTTTTCTTGTTTTTGTTTCTTGTTTATCTTTATTGGTGGAAATTTGCTTTTCATTATGATTAGCTAAATTTCCTTATTTTAGAGATTGGATTAGATGGGTTTGTGATGGATTGATCTTTATCTTAATTAATTGTTGATGGGTTCTATTATTTCCTTGTGTTTGTTGATTTGGTTGAATATTTGAATGTTTAGCTACCATTTGAATGATTTTGTTGTGTCGATTTGAGGCTCGAGAGAGGAGGAATTGATACTAGAATCAAATACAAGGCATTCAATTCCAATAAACCGAGAGGGTGAGGGGTTGAATAAGAGCAATTTGATCCAAGGAGCCGTTAGAAGTTATAGGCTAGCTTAGTGACCGGAGACGACATAACTAGCTTATATAATCTACAACTCGAGTCGCCTGAGAGGGGTTAGAGTGTAAAAGAGATCGCCCTAGATAATTAGGATTCTATCAATAATTGATTAGTAAAGTGATTTCTAATTGCTTATTCATCGAAATCTAGTCCCTAGGATAGCTTCGTTTCTATATTCTCCTCCCGTTTATAGTTTAATTATTATTAATTAGAATTTATTTGCTTTAATTTAATTTAATCTCTTCAATTAATTTGTGAGTCTAAATATATTAAAATAGCTTATTAGTAATACTCACAAGACTTTCGAATTAGTCCTCGTGGAATATAACATTGCTTGCCATGATCTACAATAGCCCCGTACACTTGCGGATTTTATTTGCTTGAAAAGAAAAAGGCGAACAAGTTTTTGGCGCCATTGCCGGGGACTAGTAGAGTTAGTATTTGTGATATTATGAAAAGCTATTTTGGCCTAATTTAGACATTATCTTTATTTTATTTTATATCTTTTTGTTGTTGTTTTTCTTGATAGGAGCAGACGTGAATTTGGAGAAGATGAATGGAGATGACATAATTTTTTATCTCCAAATTCAAATAGCGGTGGTGAGAGCGGAATTGCAAACACATGAGACTATTAAGATTGATGAAGAGTGGCCACCGCCAAAGTCTCCACCTTGTTTGTGAGTTCGAGCTTACTAAAACACTTCTTCTTTGTCCAAACTTATTCTCTCGTTGTATCGAATAAGTTTGGGGGGAGAGATAAGTGTGTTTAGTTTACTTATTCTCTCGTTGTATCGATTAAGTTTGGGGGGAGAGATAAGTGTGTTTAGTTTATTCTCTCGTTGTATCTATTACTTTTAATTATTGAACTTTGAGTTCCTAGTGTCTAGTTGAGTCCTTAATAAAGCATGTGTTGGGTGAATTGTGACATGGCTAATGATGAGAATGAAAAATTTTGGTTTCGATTGAAATTGTTGCTTATGTATTTTGATTGATTTGTTGGATATGTTTTGATGAAGCAAGTTTCAACCTCTTAGGTTGTGGATTAAATGAACCTATGTGAGATTTGAGCCTTTGACTATCCGTTGATTATAGTCTTTTTCACTTCTTGTGTGTGATTGTTTGAGCATGTATTTGTATCTCTAGAACTTGTCATGGTTATTCCTTGAAAATGAGTAGATGTGTTCTAGATTTTGAAATGATTAAAGGCCCTCTTTGTTAGCCAAAAAAAAAATTCCCCCATTCTTGACCAAAATGATAAAAGCATGATCCTAGTTTGCCCCTTTGAGCCGTTATCTTTTCTTTGATCTAGCCGAATTGGATAGGGGTAGAGCTTGTGATAATTTGTGAATTTAGGAAATGAGGAGTTGGTGAATAATTGAGGTTATCTTGCTCGAATTGTATTGAAAATGGTTAGTCCTTATAGCTCTTGAAAATAGTTGAAAAATGAGAAGAAAGAAAATTTTCAAATTCTTGAGAATTGATGAAAGATGAAAAGAGCATTAAAGGGTAGAAATAGCAAGTAAAGAGGAAGCTATAGTATGAAAAAGAAAAGTAAAAGAGTGAGTGTGATTTGTGGTTGTTGTGAAAAATTTGGCATTTGTGGTTGTTGAGAGTTGATATTGTTAGATTACTTGGGAAGTCACTTTGCCTAAAACTCACTCACCCACCAAAGAGCCTCATTACAACCTTGTGAAAGCCCTTTTTGATCTTTATCTTGGAGCACATTGAGTAATAGATAGGCTAGACGATTGGCAAGCCTATGGTAGAACTTATGCATGTCATCAAATTGAGTGAAAACACGTCCCATTTATACACTTGAGCGTTGAGTGCTTCATTTTAAGTCTTTGTGTGAGAATATGAAATCCCTAAGAGGTTGAATATTTAACCTTGTTGTAGCATGTTCAACTTTGATTGAGAAATGCATTTGCAATTTTATTGTTGAAAAGAATAATTTCTGAGACCCTTCAAATGTCATCAATTCGTCTCTCCATGTTTGAGTTTCTTTTCTTTTCTTTTGTTGTTTGGGGACAAACAACGGTTCAAGTTTGGAGGGGTTGACAAACAATCTTTCTTTCCTTCTTAGTCTCGTTTCTAATTCTCTCTCTATTCGAAGGCAGCAGCAGTAGCACGACCGCTGCTTCTTCTCCGGCGAACCTCACCGTTCGCCGCCTCCATCCCGTCGTCGTCGTTCTCGATTTCTTCCTTTGCTCAAGCCCCCAACAAAAGCCCCAAATTTTAACCCTAGATCCCCAAAATCGAATTTTTTTTATTTCTCCTTCTCTCTTCTCAAATTCGGTGAGGGAACCACCATATTCTCTCTGACTCTCTCATCTCCTCTCTCACTGGCGCCGTCAAAGTCCAATTCAACCGCCGTCAGCCATCGCTATCCAACCCAACCTGCCGAAATGGGGTGAAATTTTTTATTTTTTTTTAAATTTTTTGTTTTCAAATTTCATGTGATTTCACTCAGTTTATAATGTGATTTCACATTATTCTTCATGTGAATTCACATTATTTTTCATGTGAGTTCACGAGTTATATACGAAATCACACAAAATCATGATGTGATTTCACATTATTTTTCATGTGAATTCACATTATTTTTCATGTGAATTGCAGCAGCGGAAGTTGGCTTCAACGACTGTAGTTGTTGCTGGTCGGAAGTGTGGCGGCGGAAGGAATTTCAATGTCGGATAAATTAAGTTCATCCCTGATTTCAAACAATCATGCAGCAACAACAACAGGAAAGTTTCGAATTACCGAGGGATCAATCATTTCATAATTTAACGGCGGCGACGACGACTATGGCTTGACGGCGGCGGCGAGGGTTTCCTGGTTGTGGCTGTGATTTTGTGAGAGGAGAAAATAACCGCTAGGGTAGAAATCTTATATTCTTGTGTATTCTTCTTAATTAAATTTTTAAGCAAATATTTTTTATTAAAAATAAATCTTATAAATGATATGGAAAAATGAGGGGTAAATATGTACAAAAGTGCTATAATTTATATATTTTAAAAAGTGGTGCTATTATTAGTATTTTCAATCTAAAAAATGCTATTATCTCATTTCTCAATGCTATTATTAGTGCTCTAACACAGTATGTACTATAATCCATATTTAATGTCTTACACTCCATGTTACACTATTAAAACTGAAAAACATTACATCTCCAATTTCTTCAATTTCACTTGAGCAGAATTTCAATCCTAATGATAACGACACGATCGAGTGGACTAGACGATCTCAAGTGCCCGAAGCTCCCGCCGTCTTTTTGTAAGTATACCTCTTGGCAACAACAACAAAAGCACCCAAATTCAACACACTCAAACCAGCCAAAAGCAAGAAGAAATAATGTAGACGGCCGTAGTTCAAGTTATCCGGTATCCAGCCCGGCTTCCCGCCCCTCGTGCTGATCTCCATCACGACGGTCACCAGCACCGCGCTCAGATAGCTCCCGAGCGCGGTGGTGGTGAGCGACAGAGCCGCGCACAGACTCCTCATGGAGTCTGGCGCCTGCTCGTAGAAGAACTCGAGCTGCCCTATGTTGGTGAACACCTCCGAGCACCCGATGATGAAGTACTGCGGCACCTGCCAGAAGATGGAGACGGGCCCCACCTTCACGTCGTAGCTACCGTGCCGCCTCACCACTCTCAGCCTGTATATCTCCAGGACTCCGGCGGAGATCATGGCGAAGACGGAGATGAAGAGGCCGACCCCGATGCGCTGGAGTTGGGTGAGGCCGTTGGGGTGGCGCGTGAGCCTACGCGCCGCCGGGATGATGACGCGGTCGTAGACGGGCACCCAGAAGATGACGCTGAGCGTGTCGAAGATGGAGAGAGAAGCTTCTGGAATGGTGAAATTGGGGCCCATTTTGGCGTCCATGTAGACGGCTTGGAGGAGGAAGAGGTTGCCCATTTGGCCGTACACGGTGCTGAAGATTATTCCGGTGGCCCACACCGGCAGCAGCCGGAGAATTCCTTTGAGCTCCTCGATTTGTGTGACGGTGCAGAGCCGCCACCGGTTTATCGAGTCTTTGATGTGATCGGAATCTAGCTCGACGGCGGCTTTGTCGAAGAAACTGTAAAGATGGGAGAGAGTTCAGTGATGGAGGAATTATGTTCTTTTTTGTCAATCAACTTTATGAATTAATTAAATTATAAATTATTATTGAGAGTCGATTATCGTAAAAGTTCTGTACTATTATTGGAAAGTCATATGAATCCAGTTTTCCAATAAGAAAAGAAATATCAAGGTTGGATCCTCCACAATCATGTTAATAGAAAATCGAACTTGAATAGAAATCTGTATAGAGTCAATTTTGCTCGATTAAATTTAAAACGTTCGGATTTGAATCACGACAAGTTAAATTAGATAAAAAATGTTGGCAGTGTCTGTCTAAAATTCAAGCAATGCCGACATTTTGAGCCTAATTTTGACCTCTCAGGATCCAAATCACGAGCTCAGTAACTTAGTGATTAAAGAACGTACCATAGCTCATTTGTGTGGTCTAGTTTTCGACTACCTACAATAGCAGACTCTGCATCATACAATAGAGATTTGTCATTAGGAACTCTAACCCAATGTTTCCTCACGGCAGCCACCACCACCTGGCACATCCGCGTCAGGGGGCTTCCGCCGGGCTTTTGGTACCGATACAACCGAGTACCGGAGAAGAAAAACACGATGGCAACCGTCATGGCGGCCGCGGGAACACCAAATCCCCAACCCCAACCAATGTTCACTTGTATCCAAACAAGGACGGATCCGGCAATCAGCGCACCAATATTGATTGCAAAGTAGAACCAATTGAAGAACGAGCTTTTGTGGCCTTTCTCCACTTCATCATCGTCGTCGAATTGATCCGCACCGTACGATGAAACACATGGCTTGATCCCACCGGTGCCAAGTGCCACGAGGTACAATGCTGCGAAGCAGACTGCAGTTTGCGAGCTTGTCGCATAGCACTTGTCTTTTTCGTAACACGTTGGCCTTAGGCCCGTGACCGATGCTGATAGGGTCAACAGTGTCATTCCCTAATACCAATTGAAATATTTATAATTAAGATTCAAAAATAGAAATGTCTCGTGTTTCACTATGACTAATTGAGAAACGGGCCCGGCCCGATTACTTACGACGACGTAGATGATGGAAAAGGTGGCAATGGTCCAATATCGCCCTAGATATGAATCGGCAAGAAATGCTCCGACTAAGGGCATCACATAGCAAGTTCCCGACCAATTTGAGAGATTTTTGGAGGCAACGGCATTATGTTGATTTAATTGATTGGTAAAATATAGAAAGAGATTGCTACTCATTCCATAGTAGGCTAATCTTTCACAACATTCATTTCCTGCAGGTGGAAATATTTTCAACAAAAAACACAAACTTAATCAAATTATTGTGCGTTAATTCTTTCATCTGTCTCATCATGCATGAATGCTTGTAAGCAGTGACGGAACCATAACTCTGAACCAGAGACACAAATTATCTCCCCTAATTTTAGCTATAATAATCTAATTAAATTATAATAAAAATTAATTTTTTATAAGTTAATTAGACTAGGCGGATACAGAAAAATTCATGGTTGATAAAGTGATTTTTCTAAAATTCTATTTGGTGACAGAGATTTTTGCACAACAATTCACAAAAAATATCAATAATTTGACAATTTTATAAAATTAATAACTAAAAAAATTGTTAGATGGGGACTGAAGCTTTCCTGTCTCTTCTTGAGTCTGCCACCAAGTTAAGACTAATAATACACACATAGCGTGCGTGTGTTGACCTAACGGTAGGATGACTAATGTCCGAGGTCAAAGGTCTCGGGTTCAAATCCAGCGTAGCGCGATCTTTAAATTTCATTGCTAAATGTATTAAAAAATAAAAAATAATACACGCATAAAATGAAATATCTAACAAAATATTGAAAGAATTAGTAAATAATATCCGGAATATACAAATCATTAAAAAAGGACATGTGTAAAGGGGAAAAAAACCATACTATATATTTAAAGATTTTGTGAAATTTTTAAATAAATAAATTTACCTCATAATTCTCATATTATTATGAAAAAAAATACTTATCTAATATACTTAAAATATCAAGAAATCAATTAAGAATCCCAAAGACAAGTTAATAGAAAGGTTCTCTCTCTCTCTCTCTCATGAATGCTTACCAAGAATGAAGGGGCAAGCCCTCCATGTTCCTGTTATCTTCCTGTTTGCAGGTCTGCCCTTGTAGTCCACCGTGCCGTCTTTCGTGTAATTATCGTCCTCCGCCATGCCTGCTGATCGATCGATCCAAACCTACTTCTGCACAACTAATTTCTGTATAAAATTCAATAAGAAGATGAATTTGGAAATTAAAACAGAAAGGATTAGCATTCAAAAATATACCCAATCTGTGAAAGATTTTATAGCAAATAAGGTTGGAATTATCTAGTCCTAATTTCTGAAATGAGTATAAATGCATGAATAAATAGAAAAAAACTTATCTTTACTCAAAAAAGGTTTTGGAAATTTAAACGCATTAATTGATTTTTTCATTTGGAAAAGGACATTTGATTGTTATTTTCCAAAAATTAAATTTTGTTATCCCAAGATACAAAATAGGAGTAGTAGTGAATACTTAATTTTTATCTCTCTTCGTCTCCAAATAAGTGTCATATTTAAAATAAATTCTTAAATAAATGTTCTATTTCGGAATTATATATAGAAAATTATGTTGAACTTCACATTTTAATCTCGTCATAAATACAAAAATTTTAATCGTTCGATTTTTTATGCAATACTTAGAAATAAAATAAATAAATTTGCGAACTTCCTTTATATAAAAAATAGTAGTCACTAGTGTTTCCAAAAGATAACATCTCACTCTTTTCCACACTAAAATATCTAAACACATTTTTATAATTGAACGTATCTTTTTTATTTTACGATCGATTTTTATTTTGCAAAAGCAATCTTGAGTTTAGGTCAGGAATCTTGACCTAAAACAACACCAAAAAGAAAATCTTGATTGTAATTGAGACCCAACGCATTATTTTCTTCAGTCGATACATATGTTTGCTAGTCTATATAGTAACATCAAATTATAATTTTAAAAACTATATATAAAAGAGAAAAAAATCTATCACATAAATAAGCATAAATAAAAATTCCTTTCTATATTAAAATGCAAAAACAAAAAACAAAAAAAAAAAGAAAACTGAAAAGGAATGGAAAGAAACCTCAGTTCTTACCTTGATGTTAACTCGTATTGATCTGATTTGAGTTCATTTTAATAGAAACCAATTTTAATAAATTAGTACTATTAACCTATGTACATGTGAATATTACATCACCATTATATATTTGTGGTTGATATGAGGTCGACTATTTTTCAAATCTATTGTCCGAAGGCGTACTCCAATGTTAAGAAAATCCAAAAAAAATATATTAATTATAAGGGATGGATTCTATAAATTATTATTGTAATTTGGTACGACGTATGAATTAATTAGATTATGACTTTTTTGTTTGCATTATCACGACATTTTCCTAGTTACAAAAATAAGTTGATATGCTCTGAATGTTTTTTTGGTTCGAAGTATTGTGCATATTAATGTATTCAAGCCTAAATTATGAATGGTGACTATATTTCGGCCTATTTCATCCTAAAAACTCGAATATGGACTAATTATTTTAAGAGGTAGATTTGGGTGAGGTTGGTCTTATTGTAAAGGTTGAAGTCAGAATTGTCACTTTTCTTCATGATATTGTAAATTATTAGTAGATGGTAGAAATATAATTTTTTCATTTTTCTTTCAAATAATTGTTAATTTTTACGATCCAACCGCACTCAAATCTTTATGTTATTTAAATTAATCCTCATAAATTAATTTAAATTTCATATGTTCGTAATTTAGATGTTGTAGATCATGTATATTAATAAGAATATATTTGTCATAAATTATACATTTTGAAAAAAAAAACCAAATAAATATGTGAATGATATCTCTCATAATTTGCACCGGAAATTTATGTTGGAGATTTGGGTTGACTGGATTCATTAGCAAGTAATTAACATTCATTCACATTCTTATTTGGTATTCAGTTTTAGGTGTAGTAAATATATATATATATTTTTTTACTTGGATATAATCTTTTTTGAACGCGTAAGTATATAAAATTATTACTTAATAGTCATTAACAAATATATCCTTATTTTTTGTAATTGTAACATTAAATTTAAAGACTGTCCTACACTGGACTCGAACCTGAAATCTTTTAGCATCAGACATTCACCGCACTACTATTAGGTCAACACATGCACATGAATATGTCCATGTTCTTAATTATTTGATATTTTATTCTCCTAAACAAATTTTAATTTAGAAGAGATACCGAAATGAATTATATAATTGAGATGTATAGTGTATTATTTTTATCAACTTTCTTAAAAATATTTTTTCTATTACATATGTTGCTTCACTCCTCCAATTAAAATATTCATAAAATGTGTATTCCGATTACGTGATCAGATGATAACCTACATTTATAGGGAGGTTCAATTATTCTTGACACGTTTATTTCCCTACACAAAGTTGGATTTAGAAATGAGAAAGCTATATCACTTAATACTAATACGTTTACAATTTTCCACAATTAAATTATAAATTACAATTCTGCCTTAACTTGTATATTTTCATTGCCGATAACGCATAATTCAAGTAGCTAACTGAAGTATTACAAATCTCTCCTTAGTGAGAGGTCTTGTGTTTAATTCCGTCTGCGTGTCTTATAGTATTTTTCCATCTTATTTGGTGGTGTAATGGTCCTGCTTGCGTGCGGTGTAGTAATTCTTACCTTTGTGTAGTGTAGAGATCTCACCTACATGATGGTGTAGTGCTTTATTTGATATTATATATACTCACTCTGTTCTTTTATAAGTGTCATCCACCGTCAAATTACACATACCAAGGAAGTAAAGAAATTTACTTATGTAACCTTATTAATTACCATCATTAATGTATACATACAACTAATTAATAAATTACGAGAAACATTAAATAAGGATAAAATATGAAGAATACCATTATTTTACTCTATAAAAAATTGAGCTAAATGGGACACTTAAAAAAGAACGGAGGGAGTATATATCTTTGTAATTCTCAAAAAAACTTGTCCACTTTTATTTTTATTTTTATTTTTGAATCTATCCTAAAATTTAATTCATGATGATTGAGCAAGCACACCGGAAATCATTCAAACAAACTCTACCCCATTTTCCACCTAAATTTTTGGCATGCTGTAAGTACTTAGCCATCGGAAATTAAATCTTAGATGGTTGGATTATATATACTTGGGTACGGTTGAAAATTTTCATACGCTAGGAAACACTAGTGAAATAGCGTAAATGTTTGTGTAGAGATAGTAGATTTTTTTCTGTTTTATAGTGAAGAAAAAAAAATCATCAGTTCTACTTCTACTAATTACTCCCTCCGTCCACAATAAATTTGCCACATGTGTGTGGAATTATTACTATAAATGGATGTGACAAATTTTTTATGAACGGACCAAAAAGAAAATTGTGGCAAATTTATCGTGGACAGAGGGAGTATTATCTTTCTTATTTTTTTTCTTAGAATTATCACGAAGGTCGAGTATATTGCAGAGGGAAGCGATATATCAAAAATGACCTCGACATTTCTAGTTGAAATTCCATTATTACCCTTGCTGCAATTCAGTCTGCAAATCTGAGATGAAATCACATCACTTGACACCGCCACTGAGATTATTGCTTCTCCCAATCCGTCGGCGACGAGATCCGCCACTGATTCCCCACGATCTCAAACTCGCAATCCACCAAAGCCTCCACTCAATTTCAAGCTTTTGATGTATTCTGGAAATTGATCGATTTAGGTTTCCTCAGAGAAGGATTATTTCTCAGATTCACAATCGATTTCTTCGTTCTCCTTCGGAAGATGTTGGTTCTGCTTCGCCGCATTGCAATTGCAGTTATCGACGATCATTCCGTGAAATTGAAGTAAGATTTTTTGCTCTCATTGCTTGCTTTCAGCGTAGTCAAGTGTTGTTCTGAAAATTTTGATTCTGATTGTCGGTGAGTTTCGGAAAACTTTCGTTTGTGCAATTTGGTTGGAAATCAAATCACTAAGGAATGGTTGATTTGATTTGATTTGATTTTATTTTATTATTATTATTTTTTTTTTTTTCTTTTTCCTGACACGTCCTTACAATTCTTTCTGATATACGTGGGCTCCAAAATTATAGGCTTGATGGATTTTGGGCCGGGTCGTATCCGTCCAAACGAGCCAATACCTAATGGGCTCGTGCCGGCCCAACCTAAAACTTTAGCACTATGAATGTTCTCTCAGACTTGATTGGGCCTAACTTTTTTGGGCCCATAAGATTTCTGTCCGGGCTGATTTGTCCTTGAGTACGGTGGGCTTTGTCCGGACCAGTCTTTTGAGGGTTCTAGTTTTCACCTCACTACAAAACTAAGATATTAATATTAATATGTAGATATCGATTGATCTTAGTTGATTTATTTTTTATTCTTTCTCCTCAAATTTAGAACAAAATTTTCGTTTTTCTATCTTACGTTGTTTATCGAATATTGTCATTTTCTGATATTTTCTCTGCAGTATATAATTAAGTACTTAAGTTGAACGAAAGAAAGCAAAGTTATCAAAGTTTTAATTAGATCAACTAAGAAAACATTAATCGATGTTTGACTTATATTTATCTTCTGAAAGGAGGATTTAGCTGTCACCCATATTTGAGATTCAAAAACAACTTAAAAGTTAAAACCATGAAAGACATTGGCCAACTAAAATCTTTATTTATTTATTTATTTATTTTCACAAAAATTGAGCAACACCCTAAGTCAGATTATATTGTTAATCACTTGTTCCACATCTAGCACTTTATACCTTAATTATTAGATTTATTTGACAGCTCATAAGTGTTAGAGTTGAAATAATCCTTGCTCTTTTTTAGTTTCATAAAATCTTTTATTTCTCGGACAATCAATCGACATATATCTGAACTCCACGTAATTACTTCTTGATTTAACTAAAATGGTCACCATTATCATCACAATATTTTTGAATTTTTATAAATGTTGTATTATCATATATATAGCACACACTACAAAAAAACTGTCTTTTACCGACGGATTTTTCTGTCGATAATTCTAAGAAATCCGTTGGTAAACATATTACCGACGGATTTGCCGACGAATGTATGCCGTCCTTAAATACGTCGACGGTAAATATTTACCGACGGATTTATTTCCAGTAAATTTAACGACGGATTACCGACGGAAAATCCGTCGCTGTCTTTCTGTTTGGCGTATTCCGTTGGATGTCTGTTGCGACGGATAGTCTGTCGGTAAATACCGACGGAATATAGTTCGTCGGTAATGACTGGGTTGTTGTAACAGTGTTTCCGACGGATAATCCGTCGGTAAGTTTCAAGGTATCGTAGCATACATTACCGACGGATTACGGTCCGTCGGTAATGTTTTTAAAAAATATTTTTTTTAATTATATATATTTAAATATATATTTATTTTTGTCGAATTAAAATTTCCAACAAAACATCAAATATGAGCCAAAATTAATTTGCATTAAGAGCGCTCGTCATATATAAAATAATATATATCAAGTTCAACAAATACATATACTAAAATGTAAAGTAGTTTTAATATTTTAAAATAATAAAAATACTAAATAATCTAAAAAATATCCAACAAGTGAAAATCACACATCATGACCAGGGGGTGGAGGTGGATGAAAAAACTGTCCTGACGCCAGCATCTGCTGGAACTCGGCAAACTGCTGCTCCAGACGTGCACGTGCCTCAGGTTCTGCCTGCTGCTCCTGCTCGATGCGGGCACGTGACTCTCGCTCCTCATGTAGCTGCATCTCTAAGCTGCCGATTCGTGTCTGAAACATCTCTTGTGTCAGAGCAGCCGTCGAACCGGAGCTACCACTTGCTGCCGAAGTTTCCAGTGCCGTAACGCTTCTGCTTCGTGGGCTGTGTGATCTCCAAATAGATTTCGTTCAAATCGGATCGTCCCTCCGCAGCAGCCCGGCGATGAACCTCGGCCTAATTCATAAATATAAAAGTGTTAGAAAATGTATATTATCAATTATAACAATTACAAAAACTTAATTAAATACTTACATCAATTTTTTCATCCCTCGGCGTCAGATAAGTTCCATCATCCCTCACGTGCAGTCGGCAGAAAGTCGCATAATTCAATTCATGCGGTGCGACTCCTTGTTCTGCGGCCTATTCAATCATTATTACAAAATTTCACATATAAGTTTTAATTATAAATTAAAAAATATAATATATATATATATAGTATTAACAAGTTAATTAAAAATTACGTACCAACGACTGAACGAGGAGACGAGTGGATCTTGATCCTCCCCTATGCTTGCTGATCCATGTGCCGGATCCATCGGGCTCAGCCAACCGATTTGCACGAGCCTTTTCTGATCTAGAAATCACATCTGGACTCGCCCAATACTCTTGCAAACCCGCCCAAAACTCATCGGTCATGTAAGGGGGTTTGGTGTCAGGGTTTTTGATCCACAGTTTCTTCATATCGTTCACCCACCCACTGTATCTAACACGTGTCTTGGCCTCTCACATTTTATACACATCTGCTTCCCACTCAGCTGGCCAAGTAAAATAATTCTAGGGCTGAGCAAACGGTCGGTTCGGTCAAAAACCGAGCCGAACCGATAAAACCGACCAACCGAAAATTTATGAAATTCAAGACCGAATCGACTGATATTTGTACTCTCAACCGAACCGAAACCGACCGAAACCAAAACGTTGGTTTCGGTTTCGGTTCGGTTAAAACCGGATCTGGGCAAGGTACACAAAAATGGCGAACAAAAACTGAGAATACTCCATGAAACAAAAAAAAAGAGGGATAGCGAGTGACGACGCGAAACTTGACCATGAGCTGACGTTGGGGCGAGACGGCGTCCTAGTGCAGACTGCAGAGAAGTCACGATGTGTTGAAGAGGAAAAATAGAGGATGATTGTGAGAGAGGAGAAAGAATGGAGTTAGACTGTGAGAGGAGAAATAAATAGAAAGTAAGGAATTGAAAGAGAAGATATCAGGAAGAAGAAAGAGAAAATAAATAGTCTTGTGCCTTGGAATTTGGAAATGTAAAAGGGAGGCTAGGTGGGTGATAGAAAAGATGAAATAATGACCACAAATGAGCAGAGAGAAATTAAGGGGTGGGGCTCGAGGTGTGGAAAAAAGATATGCATAATATGTACTATTAGATGGAGTATTATATACGCATACCAAATTCGGTCAGTTCGGTTCAAACCGAAATGGTTTAGCACAAAACCGAAACCGACCGCAAAATAATTCGGTTCTTATATTTATAACCGCAGCCGAACCGAGCGTGTATCTTAACCGACCTGAACCGACCGAAACTGACCGATTCGGTTCGGTTTTTCGGTTGCGGTTCGGTTCTGCACACCCCTAAATATTTCTGTTGACCAAAATATTAATTAATAAGTTAATCACATTTTAATGATAATAGTAGTAGCAAACTCCTGAAATTTTATTACCTTAAATTCTTCAAAGAACGTAGCCTTGATGCTATCTGGAGTCAACTTCCAACTAAACCCTCCTGGATTTTGAATACTCTTAAAAATTACTGTAGCAGTATGGGCAATCCCCGGTGCCTCTAGTAGATTACTTTCCATTTGTAAAAAAAAAAATTAGACAATTAACACATATATATGTATATATATTATACAAATATATATATATATATATATATATATATCATACATAATAAATATTGAAATCTTTAATAAGAATTACGATAAATAAATACATACCCGTTGTTGTCTCTCTGAAAAACCACCCTCCCCGTACTGTCTCTCTGGAAAACAACTGGTGGCCGACTGGAACTGGCAGGTGCTGTCTCCGGAGGGGTATCTGGTACCTGCTGTGAAGAGGGGGAGTAGCACCTAGACGTGTAGCTGAAGACTCCGACTCGGGCTGACTGCCCGAGCTAGAAGGAGCACGAAAACCTCTACGTAGTTCCATGATATCTGTTTCACAAACAAAATTTCGGCAGCATAACCCTACTATCCTAACTACCAAGTGCTCGACTCTACCAGCAACTATAGTAACCATAATGGTTCTAAACGTCTACATCTACTCCCAATGTGAATGTCCTGGTCAAAGACGTAATTAATTTCTATCCCAAAGGGAGTAGATCCTTAAGAAATTAATTACATCTTTTACCAACAAAGTTTTAAGTTCATCCCCAACATATAAATGATAAATAACGACATCTTCAACATAATATATTCACATAAATTAAATAAATAACATCACATTGGTGGGAGACGATCCTTAAGATGTAATTAATTTCAAACTATAAGAAATTCATAGGAAACAAATTGTTCATTTCTAAACAACATTATGCAACATGTTAGCATTTTTATACTCGAGCAATTCTATACTTAGCAATTTTCTAAACAACATTATGTAGCAGATTAACATTTTTATACTCAAGCAATTCTATACTTAACAATTTTCTAAACAACATTATGCAGCAGGTTAACATTTTTATACTCGAGCAATTCTATACTTAGCAATTTTCTAAACAATATTATGCAGCGGGTTAACATATTTATACTTAAGCAATTCTATACTTAGCAATTTTCTAAACAACATTATGCACCAATTTAATCACCAATGTAATCCTAAACAACAATGAGATAAAAGACTAACTTGTGACAAATACGATTTCCGAAGGTGGCTTGCAGCGTTCCGACGGGCAGAATTCGACGACGGTGAGACGACAAAAAATCAAAATGCTGCACGAGAGAGAGACGACCGTGAGAGCGAGACAAAGTGAGAGTGAGAGAGAGAGAGATACCAGTACAGACGACGGGCAATGATGAGAGAGGACGGTCGGACGGGACGGTGGCCGGTGACAGGACGGGACGGTGGCCGGCGCCGGAGCCTGACGGACAGAGAGAGTGAGAGAGAGAAAAGAAGAGAGAGAGATATACCAATTGACGGCGGCCGGCGGCAGGACGGGACGGTGGCCGGCGCTGGAGCCTGACGGACAGAGAGAGTGAGAGAGAAAAAAGAAGAGGGAGAGAGGAAGAAAGAGAGAGATAGAGACAAACATACCAATCGATGGCGGCAGGCGGACGACGGATGGCCGACTGAGGACGGCGACGGCTGGTCGGCAGGTCAGAGTGAGAGAGAGAAAAGAAGAGGGAGAGAGGAAGAGAGAGAGACGAAGAGAGAGAGACGAAGAGAGAGAGAGAGAGCGGAGGAGGAAGGTGACAGCTAGACGGCGGCAATCGGATGACGGCAGCGGCAGCGGCTGCGGGACAGCGGCAGAGAGGATAAATTAGGGTTAGGCGAGATCGAAGTGAGGGGAAAGAAGAAGCAGATACGGTATTGTATTAAAGTTTTACCGACGAATTTGATCTGTCGCTAATAAGCGACGGAATGTTCCGTCGGTAATAAGAAAATAAAATAAATAACCAGATAAATCGAAATTAATATTTTCGACGGATATTTCCGTCGGTAATTACCGACGGATAATCCGTCGCTAATATATATGTTTAATTAAATATTATTTTTTCGTTTGATTAATATTACCAACGGACACTTCCGTCGGTAATTACCGACGGTACACATCCGTCGGTAATGTTTTTTATAATTTGTAATTAGGTATATGAGACTTTACCGACGGATATGTCCGTCGGCAATATTAACGACGGAATATTCGTCGGTAATCCGTCGTAAAACTCTTCATAGCCAATCCACATTTTTTACGTCGGTAATTACCGACATAAATTTATCCATCGGTAAATTCAGTTCAGTTGGTAACCCTGCATTTTTTTGTAGTGACATTAGTACAACGTACTATATTTTGTCCAGACACATTTTTATACATTAAAAAAAATTGTTCTTTTGAAATAGGAGTGTTCTTTGCATCATTTCTCACAAGTATATATAATAATGAATGTATCAAATGATATTATCTATCTATCTAGATATATACTTCATTCGTTTCTGAATAAGTCTTTTCTGTTATAAGAACTAGTACACTAAGAAAGTGGTAAATTTACTGTTTTATTCCTAATTATTGTTTGGAAAATCGAACAATTAAAAATTTGACAAATATGACAACTTTTTCGAAAAGTCTTAAATATATTTTTCTATATAATTCCCAAATATGACAACTTTTTTTAGAACAACTTTTATTTAAAAATATATGACACTTATTCATGAAAGAATGGATAGTATAGGCTAGTGTTTGAATACAAATGGGAACATATATAAATTGGTAATATCGTGTTTCAAAAAAAAAATGGATATATATATATATATATATATATATATATATATATATATACATGGATAGGATCATATAGAAACTCATCTTTATATGAGTCTTTAGGAACCATATATTTTTATCACATAAGTTAATACACAAATTGCATTACTTTAATGCACAAATTCATGTTAATGAAAAAATTGAACCGTTAGTCTTTTCTATGTATTGTCGATATTTAATTTGTGCATTATATCATTGTAGGTTGTGCTTTAAAAATATATTAAATATTTGTGCATTGAGTTACTGAAATTTGTCCTTTGCCATATTTGTGCATTAAAGTATTGCATTTTGTGCATTTTCGAAATGATAAAAATACATGGTTCATACGTACTCATATAAGGATGAGTTCCTACCATATCCACACCCTATATATACATAATCTATGTAATGAAGAAACAAAGTAGATTCTAAAAAATTAGAAAAGGAACAACTGTGGGAAGATAAAAGGAAAGTGAGTAAAGATTTTGTTTGGACTTTGGAGTTTGGAGTGACTCCATAATTTGACTTCTTCATAATCATATGTATTAAATTATTTTTCTCGTGTGTTACATGCTCTATAGTACTGGTGCAAGAAATGTACTTAAACCAAAATCACTAGCTTCTGGAATTGTTATATTTAAAAATGAAATCTTATTTCTCAAGTATTCAACTTTCCACGAAAACTAATCAAAATGACTCCTTTTTATATAAAAGGTCATTATCCTGCTTGCTCATCCACCACAATTCGCATGCAAATTACTGCTACATAAATACACATTCATCCAAACCAAACACACAAATTAAGCCGAGAGAGAGAGAGAGATGGGTGCCTCTGCTGCCTGGCTACGATTCTTGCTGCTATTGATCACTGTTTTACTGCCTGCAATGGTAAAATCGGAGGTTCGTCGGTATAAATTCAATGTAAGTAAAAATTGATTTTGGATTATCTCAAAAAAAAAAAAAGAAAAAGGATAGAACTCTTTCAAGATTTTTTTATTTGAATTGAAGAATTTTATTTTTATAAGGTAAAGATTTTGTCTTTGAAGTAACCAAAGACTAGCTAAGGAGTTGTCCAAATTCTTTATTTCTTGTTAAATTATAATTCCGTCTCTTTAGATCTTTTATAATGCTTGTTATGTCTCGAAATAGTATTATCAATGTAAATATAGTAACAAATAAATGAAATAAGATTGTTTATAATAAATGTATTGTTGCAGGTGGTGATCAGAAACACAACGAAATTATGCTCCAGCAAGCCAGTAGTGACCGTTAACGGCCGTTTCCCCGGTCCCAACATCTATGCCAGAGAAGACGACACTCTGTTAATCAAAGTCGTTAACCACGTTGATTATAATATGACCATCCACTGGTGATCATTCTCCCCTCAATTATTATAAAACTCATTTTTATGATAGTGGAAAAATTGGCCGACATTAAAACCATAAATATACACCTAAAACCATCAAAATAGTTTTTTTTTTAGAACATCAATTTATTTTAATTGCCTACAACTATTACTTATAGATATGTTATGGGTAACTCGATCTAATAATATTAAGATACAAACTTATGACTTTTCAATCATGAGATCTCACTCGACTTCTCAAATGATTTAGTTACATTAATATGTTGCATAAGCCTCACCCAAGACAAAGTCAAATTCCTTAACTTATTACTTATAATAATCTTATACTAATTTTTTTTAAACCCTATTCTTCCTACAATATTTTTTTATTGAAAAATATCCTACTAAGTATTTTCTTTCCTTTTCTTTTAATTTCTTTTCTTTGTTGATGATAGGCATGGAATAAGGCAGCTCCGGACCGGGTGGGCCGATGGACCGGCTTACATAACTCAATGTCCGATTCAACCGGGTGAAAGCTATGTGTATAACTTCACAGTTAGTGGGCAACGAGGCACGCTTCTTTGGCACGCACACATCCTCTGGCTCAGAGCTACTATTCATGGCGCCATTATCATCCTTCCCAAGCATGGGGTTCCATATCCTTTTCCAAAACCCCACAATGAGGAGGTCCTAATAATGGGTAATCTCACACACACACACACACACACATATATATATATATATTCGAATTGTGTAGTGTGCGTCGGGTATTGGTAAAATAAAATACGAAATTATGCCTTAAGTAAAATAAAATAAAATAAAATAATTGTCGCTATTTCGACCAATTAAATACACATTACACGGCAAATAATTGTGTAAGACTATACACACATTACATTTGTAAAATACGTACGATATTAAATATATGCAGGCGAATGGTGGAAATCAGATGTTGAAGCAGTTATAGATGAAGCAATGGCTTTGGGATCGGCGCCCAACATTTCAGATGCTTATACGATCAACGGTCATACAGGACCCATATCCAATTGTCTCGGACACGGTAAATTAAACACTCAACATATTGTATTGATTTGCTAGTTATATATGTATTGATTTATTTTTCTCCTCTTATTATCGTAAACTAAAAATATATACTACGGTATTAATTTTTATCACCTAGAAAAATATTTAAATTTAATTAAAAAAAATTGTTACCAATGATGTTGGTGAAGGAGGCTACAATCTAGCAGTTATGCCGGGCAAAACATATCTACTTAGAATAATCAATGCGGCTTTGAACACGGAGCTCTTCTTCAAAATGGCGGGGCACAAGATGAGGGTGGTGGAGGCGGATGCCGCTTATGTCAAGCCCTTTGTTACCGACACCATTCTACTTTCCCCCGGCCAGACCACCAACGTCCTCGTTACGACTCGTCACTCTACGGGCAGGTAGTATTTACTCATCTTTAATTTTATATTTTACGGAATTATGGTTTTATTTGTTCCGATATGTTTGACTATATTATATCCTTTGTCCCATCCATCTTGGCCCCCTTTAAAAAAAGAAAATAATTATGAATTAACTTACAAGTGGTGGTAGAACCTACCTACTTTCTATCTTTTTATCATTTTTCGTAATTATCGTGTTGAACAGTATAGACCAAGATGGATGGCACTGGAAGAGTATTATTTACTTAGAACCATGAATTTGATCCGATTTCGGGTGGGATGGAATCATAATACTTTGGGCCTGTTAAAATTTCGGGATGGATTGGCTCGTGGGCCTGATTCAGTCCAAAATGGAAAAAATACACTAAAACTCTTTTTTTTTTATCTGGGTCGAGACATTATATTTTAGACGCGACAAAACTTTCTAATTGGGCCCACTCAGCCGCTCAGGCCATAATACTAACATACTCGTATATATTTATTTAGTTGAATTTATTAAATTTCTCCATTAAATTAAAAAAAAATTATTTTGCATTATGAGTTAAAGGGTGAAATTATAAGTAAATTAATATATATTGTGAATAAATTTTGTATTAATAATAACATATCTGATAATAGCTTGGATTGATTAGACTGGATTGAAATTAATTTAATTTGTCATCATAGGATTTGCGCGCCAAAATTAATCACTATAAAATCGCGACTCCATCCGCAGGTACCAAATCACCGCTTCCCCTTTCAAGGATTCCCCGATCGAGATCGACAACACCACCGCCACCGCCACCGTGATCTACGCCGGAACCCCAGCATCCGCCGCCACAGTCCTCGCAGACCGGCCACCGCAGAACGCGACGCCGATCGCCGCCAGCTTCACGCAATCCCTCCGCGGCCTCAACTCCGCCGCGTATCCGTCCAAAGTCCCCCTGCAGATCGACCACTCCCTGCTTTTCACGATCGGCCTCGGCGTTGCGGACTGCCGTAACTGTGCCAACAAACTCCGTTTCCGGCCGGTGGGGGACATCAACAACGTCACCTTCATCATGCCGAAGATCGCCCTCCTCAACGCTCACTTCTTCAAAATCGGCGGCGTCTTCACCGACGACTTCCCGGCCAAGCCGGAGGCGCCGTTCGACTACACCGGAGTCAAGCAGCCGGAGAATTGGCGGACGATGAGGGGAACGAGGTTGTACAGATTGGCGTACAATTCGACGGTGCAGGTGGTGCTGCAAGGCACCGGCATGATCTTCCCGGAGAATCACCCAATCCATTTGCACGGATCCAATTTCTTCGTGGTGGGTAGGGGTTTGGGAAATTTTGACCCGGAAAAGGATCCGAATAGATTCAATCTTGTGGATCCGGTGGAGAGAAATACGATTGCTGTTCCGTCGGGTGGATGGATCGCCATTAGATTTAGAGCTGATAATCCAGGTATATTTTTATTTTTATTATATTTTTTAAATCTATAATGAAAAAAAAAATCCATTTTAATAATGATTTAAGGAAAAATAAAGGAGAAGATTTGAATTTAGAAATAGACCCGTTTTGGTAAGTTTAAGGGGTTTGCTTTATTTTGGAAATTTGAAATGGGAGACCAATTTATAAAAATAGACTATTTTCAAGAATAATTCCCCAAAATAAACTTAACTTTTGGCATTACATGTAATTCCAAAAATAAGTAATTAGTATAGAAATGTAAGAAAGTGTTCAATATGACTATATGAGTCAACATGAGAATTGTTACTTAGATTAGACTTTAGACCCACAAAAACTCAATGATATTGTTTGAATCCAATCATCTGGACTTTAATTTTAATACTTTGTCATATAATGATATTGTTACGTATTTCTAATAAAATAGCGTGGGTTCAATGATAACATAGAGATAAAAATAAAAAATAAATAATATATTGTTCAACGATAACGTAGAGATATTGTTATGTATTTTCTTTTTTTATAATGTTGTGATTATATTTGTAGGAGTATGGTTTTTGCATTGCCACCTAGAGGTGCACACATCATGGGGACTTAAGATGGCATTTGTGGTGGACAATGGCAAAGGCCCCAATGAATTTCTTCTACCACCACCAAATGATTTGCCCAAATGCTAAAAATCACACCCTGATTAGGGTTCTTCTTTGTAACTTATAAATTTCCACAAGCTATTCTAATTTTGTTTTGTTCAATTATACAAGTGGTTCTTGGGCCTAAAACGACAGCAATAAGGTCCGTCAATAATGAAAGACAAATCGTTTCGTTTTGGCCCAAATACTAAAGATGTATAAAGTTTGCTTTTATTTGTAGTTTGAAGGTGATTTGCAATTTTGTACTTCTTAAAAATATACTTGTAATGTTGCAAAAGATGTTTGCCAAAGAAATTATAATTATGGTGTAAGAGTTTTTATATCCAATAGGCAATTTTTTGTTAATATTTTTTCATTGACATTGCCATACTAAGATTTTGACAAATGGGCTTCGAAATTTGGGCCTTATTAATAGATTTGATTTGGGCTTACAAATTCTAATTGACTATTCAAATTAAACATGATTGTGACAATAATAATCAAATGTAAAAACCACCTAATCACTCTTAGTATAACTTGTCCACATTTAGTAGTTTAGTATTTTCTTTTTATTTCAGAGAAAAAATTGTAAAGATTATGTGTATCTTGGAATCTCTCGAATAGTTCGTAAACCACACAAAAAACGGCAAATTGCACTATCAAATATGAGGGAATCGATCGTAGAAATGTTGGTACGAAAACAACTTAGTTTTCGTGGAAAAATAAAATCAAATTTTTAAATGCTCGAGCACAAAATATATATCAAACTATGATTAAACAACACGCGAGCACATAATTTTTTTTTTCCAGTTCCAATTCACCCTCCCAACCTAACTTTAAGAGTTTTTTCTCTTGGAAATCGGAAATTCACTATTAATGAAAGGTCTTTCGATTAATTTAAACAGCATTTTGATATTTTAGTACAAAATTAGAACTAAATTTATTTGCTTTCATTCACATAATAAATGTTTTCATTTTCGTTCTTTAGGAAAAAAAAAATTCACAAATTTAGATGGCAAGAGACAACAATGCCGTTTTTTTTCTTTTTCCCAGCGGTGGTAGTAGTAATTTAATAGTTAGTTTTGATAAAATAGGAATGCAATATTTCTACTAATAAATAATACTACTACTATTTTCTCCAAAGGATAATTATTCTCAAGAAAATAAAACAACTTGAGGTTTTGCAGAAATGCATAAATATCAAATATAAATGATTTCATATACCAATTTGCCGCAACAAAGTCAAAGCACCAAATTATAAAATATCTAATAGTAGTTAGGAGTTACTCCCTCCGTTCTTTTATAAGTGTCACCCACCGTCAAATTAAACATACCAAGGAAATAAAGAAATTTACCTATGTAACCTTATTAATTACCATCATTAATGTATACATATAACTAATTAACAAATTACGATAAGCATTAAATAAAGACAAAATAGGAAGAATGCCATTATTTTATTTACAAATTTTGAAATAGGACACTTATTTGAAAACAAAAAATTGAGCTAAATGTAACACTTAAAAAAGAACGGAGGAAGTAATTCACAAATGTATCATTTTATCCATATCTTAAAAGTTAAAAATTCGAAACTCATTGATGAAGCCTAGTCCGAATAGTTGAGACATCACAAGTCCTTCATCAAATTGTTTTTCGCTTGATTCCCATTAGAGCATGGACTGTATTCTCATTTATACATGTTTTAATTTATACTAATTTGATTAGTAAATGCTTTTTTCTATAAATATAGAGGTCAAAAGCTCATTCTCAATCGTTCCCTTTCCCCTAATTCTAAAAAGAAGGATAATAAATTTACGCTTCAGTCCTCCAACTTAAAATGAAATATACTTCCCACTATTGCTATTCTATTTCGAGAAAGCAATATTGAGCAGGCTGTCAATAGTTGGGTCTAACTTCGCTTCAAAACCATGGTTAAGAGAGAAGGATTGTCCACACTATTTAAACCTCAACAGTCTTGCATATTTATCCGATGTGGGACGTCCTCCTCAGGCTTACCGCAGCCAAGTGAGTCCTCCTCACTTGCCCATATTTATCCGATGTGGGACGTCCTCCTCAGGCTTACCGCAGCCAAGTGAGTCCTCCTCACTTGCCCAGGGGCTGGATCGATGCCCCTGCATCATTCACCCTCCCTTGAGGACCGTCCCCTCCGGACGTCCTCCTCAAGCTTACCGCAGCCAATGAGTCCTCCTCATAGCCCAGGGGCTGAATCGATGCCTCCCCGCATCATCCACCCTACCTTGAGGACCGAGCCCACACCCGGCTCTGATACCAATCTGATGCAGGCTGTCAATAGTTGGGCCTAATTTCGCCTCAAAACCATGGTTAAGAGAGAAGATTTGCCCACACTATTTAAACATCAACAGCCTTGCATATTTATCCGATGTGGGACGTCCTCCTCAGGCTTACCGCAGCCAAGTGAGTCCTCCTCACTTGCCCAGGGGCTGGATCGATGCCCTTGCATCAAATATTCTTGGATTGCTCGATATTAAATCATACATTAGAAAAAAAAAAAACACGCGCACAAACAAACACACACACACACACATATATATATATATATATATACTAGTAAGTTGCTCGTCGGAATTCGACGAGAAATAATTTTATATTTTAAAAATAATTTTATTTCTTATTTAAAAATTGTGATATTGTTCGCGTTAATTATTAATCAAACTTAGAAAATTAATTTATTTCACGTATCTAAATTTATAATTAGAAATGATAATGGATTGGGTATACTCAATCATTATGTATTTTCTAAATCTAAATTTGTTAAGAATTTTTCTACATGTTCGTCCTAATCTCGGTTAAAATAATGATTTTACTGTACATACTCGTCTCAAATCCGTTGAGTAATACTCGATAAAAATATGAACACCCCAATTAAAATTAATTAAAATTAGTAAAAATCCTTCTTTTCTATATTATTTGAACCGTCTTGTTGGTTTATGCTAAATTACTCGATAAAAATCTAAACAAAGTTAATATTAATTAAAATTTGTAAAAATTATTCTTTTTAAGTATGTTTGAATCGTCTCGTTGGTTTATGCTAAATCGATATCTCTAATCTTTGCCAAAATGCGGAAAAAAAATGTTACATCTTCAAAATAATATTAATTAAAATTAGTAAAAATCATTCTTTCTATGTTATTTAAACCGTCTCGTTGATTTATGCTAAATTACTCGATAAAAATATAAACAAAGTTAATATTAATTAAAATTAGTAAAACCCCTTCTTTTTAAGTATATTTCAACCGTCTCGTTAGTTCATGTTAAATCGATATTTCTAATCTTTGCCAAAATGCGGAAAAAAAATATGTTTACATCTTCAAGTTTTTTTGTTCTTTTCTTTAGCTACCTATCCACATTTGATTCAATGTATATATTTTATAGAAATCACTAATCGAATTTTTAGAAAAACATGAATGAAAAATAAAAACGATTCCATATAGACATGTTGATTAAATATATTTATTTAGTCTTTCATAGGGATTTTCATATACAAATTTTCTATAGATTATTATATATGAATTAAGAATGTATAAAATAAGGGTTTATAAGAATGCATTCCAAAATTATTATTATTTTAATATGGATACTAGAAGAATTTAATTAAATAGAGGAAAAGATAAATATGAGATGTGATTAATAGATAAACATGTGATATTTCAAGAATATGAAATTAATAAAAATAAAAAATTAAAATATATATGAATTAAAATTAGACAAATTACCGGAATAAAGAGAGAGATAAAGAGAGAGATGAATTCAGAATCGTATACAGTGACATAAGAAAACCATTCGAATCTTTCCTTTAATGGAAACAAATTGCCAACCAATCCAATCCTCTCCCAATTCTCTTTCCTTTATTTCTCATATTACTCTTGCTCCCTCCGTCCCATTTATATAGGCTTGTTTTATTTTTTTGGATATCCCAAATATATAGACTTGTTTTCATAAAAAGTAATATTTTTAGCTCATTTACTATTATAACCTTATTTAATTTTTTGATTAACTCATAAAAAATACATAGTCAAATAATAAATAGGGCATATTAAGAAATTTACTACATAATTTACTTTTCCAATAATTTTTCTTAATTCTTGTGAAAATTTCAATCCGCCTATATAAATGGGACGGACGGAGTATTATTTTAATCCTCACTATCTTCTCCTTTCCTTTATTCTTTTGTTTTTTCACAACCACCCCAAATCATTTCCAACAACATTATTTTTTATTTATTTTGGTGAAAAAAATTTAATTTACCCTTCATCGCACCAAAGGTCATGAATTTTCAATTTTTTTATATAAAAATTGAAGAGTGGACAAAATAATTAGGTCATGCTAGGACTTGTGGAATGTAAGGATTCCACTAGATGGAGATCAAATTTGACTTAAAAAATTTAATTGAGTTGAACATACGTTAGCTCACGTTTATTCGAATTATTATTTAGATTTTAAATTATTATTTGTCTATTTTATGAACCAAATCATGAAGAGTTATAGAATTATAGTAGTTTGTGTTTTATTATACGTTTTCCTTTTCACTTTAACTTTACGAGCCGACGTGCATCATTCAAGTGACGAAAGAATCCAAAAATGGTGCCGCTAAAATAGTACTACCTCCGTCCCATTATTCTTGTCTCATTTCTTTTGGGCACGGGTATTAAGGAAAATGGTGTTTAAAGGGTAAAAAGATAGAAAGTGGTGGAGCCCATAACTTTTTGTAAGAGAAGCATATTTCCTTTTATGGAAACATGACAAGAATAACGGGACAACCCAAAAAAGAATACAAGACAAGAATAATGGGACGGAGGGAGTAGTATATGAAATATGAGGAGAAATTATCATACTTCGTAATAATGTTTGATAATTTTTTGAACAATATCGTATTTTTTAATTTTTAATAAATTATGCACGCATTTTAGTATTTTTTTCAACAATATCTTAGCCTAACTTCTAGCACCGCTCGCTCATAAGAAAATTCCACGTCAAATATTTGTATTACATGTGTATTTCCACATTACATTCAGCGTGATACGTGAATTTTCTGATGTCGGAATTTGATCCTCGTGATATTATTAAAAAAAATATATTGTATAGTAATTTACCAAAAAAAAGTGATATTATTGGGGAAAATATCAAATATATTGTAACAAAATATGATATTTTCTCAAATAGTAGATAGTATCAAACTGCATGATATATTAAGAAATAAATAATAATTGAGATGCAATAGAAATTGAAAATTGATGAATAGTTGTACATGACCTATATATCTTGTTTACGTCGACCTTTTTTTTTTTTTTGCTCGGTTTATTTAATTATTTTTGAAAACCGTGGGGCATTATTCAATTATTTAATAGAAAGTAGCCCATAACAAAAATAAATACTCCCTTCTATTCATAATGTCTTCCTAAGCTCATGCACACATATTAATAAAAAATAATTCTGCCCAAATTAACCTTTAACTAACTAATACTCATCTATAATATATATACACGTCTATGTGATATAAAGTGGACACTATAATTATTTAGTTCATTTTCTTCTCTCATTCTTCCTTTCAATATTAAACATTAAGTGGACGTTACATTGCTCAAGTAATTAATATAGGAAATGAACATGTAAGTAATTAATGATTTGAGGTCAATTGAGGAATACAAAACTAAAACGACATGTAATGTAATATACAAAAAGGGAAAAAAACCTTAAAGACCTATATATAAAATAGGAGGGAGTATTGTATCTCATTTGGTGTGAAAATTAAAGATGTACTTAATTTTTTTTCGAGGTCATAGTGTGAGAAAGATCTGGAAATTTCCCGAAAAGTTAATAATAAATTTTATGTCCATCGGAACAATAAGGTCGTTATTATGCTAATTACATATGGAACTTGTTGAAGAGATGACATATAACTAAGGTATATCTTATTTATCAGATGTTGAATCGATCATCATAAGAAGAGTTAGACCGTCACAAAGGGGATTAATTACTAGAGGGATAATGGATTCATCCTTTTATTAGCCCAAAAAATTAAAACTAGGTATCATAGTATTTCAGAAAAATATAAAGTGCCATTTTAAGCATTTAATAAGAAGCATATACGTGTACGTATGTACGTAAGTATATATCTCAATAATATATTTGAGTTTTAATATCTTTTTATATATAAAATGACAGGCGTCACCCGAAAAATGACCTTTCAAGTAGATGAAAAGACTTCAAAATATTATAGATATAAAACAAATTAAATTATAAAAATAAAAAAGATATTGTCCTGCAAAAGAAAACAAAAAAACTGTAAACAGAGTTGTCTTCAGAACTTTTAAATGCAATAAAACAATGTTAGAAATAGAAGCGTTGGAGGCTTGGAGCTATTTTTTCCTTTGTTATTATTTTATTTTTTATTTTTATTTATGATTCTGTTATGTCTTCAATAAAAGTACATCAGGAGAGAGAGAGAGAACAAAACTAAAAATCTCTTCTTATCTACAAGCAAATAAAGAAAAAAGTGTAAAGCACATAATACATAGCTTTCCCAGAAATTTGGAGGCCTAAGAATGTAGTAAATTTTATTTTTCTAATGACCTAATCTATATGCCCTTAAATATTGCTGGCTTCTTAATCACTTTTTGTCCCCTTAAACTTAAACCACACACAATCCACTTATACCTTTTATGTAATTAATTATAACCCGTTTTGAAAATTAGGTTTACTTATCAATTACTTATCTTAATTATACGTGTAAGCGTTGAACTTAAATAATTGCATTAACCAACAAAAGATTCTTTGCCAACTATTAATTCTTTCTCACTAACGCGTGTGAAACAAATTTTTGGTAGTACAAAAGCATTGTGTTTTAATTAGAAGCTTAGAACCCAACAATATTAATGGAGGTTAGTGAATTTATAAGTCTAAGTTTTTTGTCATTAAGGACTTCCACATCCCGTTCTTAGAGTTTTGTGAAGAAGATAAATCATAAAAATATAGTATATAACATTATAAAGAAGTCTTCATTGTCGATTCGCCATGCTCTTATAATTTTGGAGGAGGTAAATTTCAAGACGTGCTTCAGTGGATAAGAGTTCATACTAAACCCCTTAAACACCAATTCGACCTGATTTCTTCCTTTGGTCCGATAGATTTGGGCGCCCGATAACCAATGTTACGTATATAGAATTACTTAATTATGTATTCATGTCGCAACCCAAATTTATTTTGCTACATTACTCTTAAAAAATTTATATAATATTATTTTATGCAATTAATTATTTAAGTATTATAAGTCACGCCTAGAGTTATTGCATGAGCATAAGCATGATTTTTATATTATTCAATTTGCATGACCTAAAATAATTATGTTTTGAGTCTAAAAAAAATGCATGCATCTTCTTAATCAAAATTAAGTAGGAGTCGAGAAATTTAATTTAAACACTACTTATATTTTTATTGTTGCTTTTAGTATTGCACAACAAGAAGTAATTTATCTATAGTGCTAATGCATTTAAGATTTGTATTGTTATACGAGGATAAGGATAAATTTTTAGAAGGACCTATCACTTAGAATTATTAATTTAATTGTAGTAATTTTTTTATGGTAAAGATGAAATATTCTAATTTTACGTAAACAAGCTTTAATCTTATCCAAGACTTCATGTGCTATTAGGTTTCTTTGAGGAGATAATTAAAATAATCAGACTTGTATCTTTCTAATCTCTCGGTTTCAAGCTTTCTTGGAGAGAAATCTAATTAAACTTGTAGTTATCCTTTCTATGTGATTTTCAAGTATAAATAGATGGTACCTGTATTCTTTGACTCACTTGTTAAAAAAAAAAAAATCCAGATCTTAAGTTTCTTTAGAAGTATCTTTCGTTCCCTTTTTCTTCTGTTGTTGTTCTAGTTTTATATCGTTCTCTACTGTCAAAAGGGAAGAATTCTAAGAGGTATGCTTTATTAAATAATCCTGATTCCAGTATATATGACACTTGTTTCCTTCTCTTTTTGCATGAATTTTACATACGTATAGGTGTGTGTATAGAGTGAAGGTGTGTGGCATGGTGAAATTGTTTTCTTTATAGCTTTGAAATTCACTCAATTTAAAAAGTTGTCAGACTAAAGTTTAAGTAGGTTTAGGATGGACACATGTTTATTTTTATTCTTTTATATGTATATACATATATAAATTATATGTGTGGGTTGTTCTATTATGTTTTTTTTTCTGATCTATAAGTGAGCATGCGTGTGTGTTCATATAAATACTTGTATATTTGTTTATAAAATAGCAAATAAGAATTTTGAATGTTAAAGATTAATATTAGTCGTGTATACCTGTATATCAATATATATATAGAGCGCGGATCAAATAAGAACACTTTCTTAGGTAAGAAATAAGAACAAATCTGGACCCTTGATTCTTGTTGATCTACGGTCCAGATTTCACCGTGCATTTAATTACTCTAATTTATGTATTTAAATGCTAATGCATTAAATTATTGTAGTTTATGCATTTAATTATTTATGCATTTAGTTTCTGCATTTTATGCATCTCCGATGCAATAAAATGCATTGTTCTTACGTTCTCATATAAGATGTGTTCTTACCAGATCCGCTCCCTATATAGATATATATATGTTTATTATATAGTAGTATAAGTTGTTTATATGTATGTTTACAATATAGTAGTATAAGCTATGCGAAAATAAAGATTTCCTAAGTTCATTGATTATTTTTAATTGATTCGTTGGATTTCATTTAAAGCATGCATCATGATTTTTCATAATTATTTATAGGATCGGCGCGCATGACTTAATTAATTAATTTGCAAGTTTATCCAGTCGAGTCAAGAAGGTTAAGGTGGGGTTTAAAGTTGCATTTAATATTTATCCTTATTATATATTTTGCACAATTTATACGTGTGATATGCAGGCAGAGCCTTCGGGCTAATTCAGTAAAAGAAGTTAGCCTTTGGGCTATTTGAGACTAAGCAATTATAGCCTCCGGGCTACGAGACAGTAAAGTTAAAGCCTTCGGGCTAGCAGTTAAGCCTTCGGGCTACCAGACAGTTAAACATTGCTTTCGGGCGATATGATTAAAGTTACAGTTTTCCATGTATTTCATTGTTGTAACTTATATAATTTGGATAAATGCACCCCACTGAGTTTATAGTACTCACTCCAAAACTATATCTTTTTCAGGAGAGGACTCGGGCGATGATCGGCGTGGCGCGTGATGATGGTCAATTATCAAGAAATATTAAGAATAAATCCTAGGATTTATATTTTCAGTTGGACAATTTATGTCAATTTATTTTCCGCTGCATTTTTCCGATAAATATTTTATTAAGTTTTCAATAATAATGTTCCTTTTTATTTAAATAAATTGGGGCGTTACAATTCAATAAAAAATAACGGGACAGAAAGGAGATTTTTCAACTAAAAAGCTTACTTTCAAAATGAGAAAACAAATGGCATATAAAAAAGCACAAGTAATTTAATTGCCTTTTTATTGCCTAACTGATAATATTTAAAAATAAGATGAGATGAATTGTGAATAATTAATCACTTCACGGTGTCGGTCAAAAAATTCAAACTGAATTACTTGAATTATTTATATATCAAGCCGTTTTTTCTTTTGCGAATCCTTGTTTGTTGACCTTATTCTTCTCAATTTAATAAATATATTGTTGAGCATAAATTTATTAAAGTAACTTGGATAATATATAGTAATCTTTTAGTCACTTCCAAAATAAAAAATTATATAATTTTTAATTAGTTAGCCAAAGTAATAAGCTTTAGTTAGAGCATAATAAAGGGTCCGTTTTCTTTAATTTTGTTTGATTGGTTCTTCTTTTCCTTTTTTGTGCTTTGTTTCTTTTCCAGGAGAAAGCTAATCCTTTTTTTTAACATAAGTTTTCAATGCAATTGTTACTATTTAAATTTATTTTTTGAGTAATTTTATTTTCTTTATTTCTTTTTGCTCGACTAAACTTAACTATTATACTTCTACAGCATAATCTAGCGCAACCATCAGATTTGTATTTTTATCTTTATTTATTTTTGTCAAATAATGTTAATATACTTTTGAATTTTGTTTTAACTAAAATAAATTAACAATAACTAGTTGTATAAATAAGCTAACAAAAATAATACTAATCTATAATGGACGAAATAACAAATAATTACGTTCACAGCGTCAATTATTTTTAGGCCTCGTATATCTACAATTAGTATAGGATTTTAAAAAATCATAAATGGATAGTTACATGAGAAATCTTAGGAAGGTTTCAAACTAGGTCAATCATTGGTAGATCACACCACAAAACAAATTTAATAAATCAAAATGTTTATGAGAAAATATTTAGACAATTCAAAACAAATATTAGAATTCATTAGAAATTTTGCTTCATGACGAAACTAAAAAATTAGTACTGACCAGATATTGAGCTATCGTACTTTTTTTTAGTATATTTGTATCGCCTAAATTACAATGTGTAGAATTATTGGAAAATATTGTCTCATAACTTTTCGATTTATTATATTTTATTATGATTTACTCTAGGGTGCCAGCTATGAATGACATGAAATTTTACGAAAAACTATGTTAGCGAATTAAGTACAAAACATATCATGACGAAACCACTTGAAATGATATCATATAATTCAAACAATGATGGAATTGAAATAAAAACCGACACCATGGTATGGACATAAATAAATGACATCTATTGCAATATTTTATTTTATTTCAAATTTATGGCTCTATATTTTATTTATGATACTCTGATTAAAAGGAGATGGGGTTTTCGAAGATCGATGCGAAAGGTTTTACCTAAATAAATAAAGGAGGTGATTGGCCTCAAAAAAGTCCAAACAGACAAAATGTTTCATGTGCCATAAAAGAATCTAAAAAAGAAAATGAACTAAAGAAAAAAGGGAAAAGGATTTTTTTTTTTTTTTTGGGGGTTGATTGCCGAACATAACACAAAATTTCTAAATATTGCAATTATAGTACAGAATTTAAATTTTTTTGGAATTACAATACCACCAATTCTTTTGGAGAGAGTGACCTTCATCGCGCATAATGATTTTCTATGTTTGAGAATTAGTTGTGTATTGAAACATCAAATTCTCATGAATTTTACGTCGGACACTTGGATGTCATGAAAATATATACTAAGGGTGTTATTAATTACAAAAGGCTAAAATATTTTATTGTAATTATAATGTTTTAAAATTCATGCTGTAATTGCATATTCGGTAAAACATTGTATTAGATCCGAACATCAATCTACTTTTTATAAAGGAAAACGGGGTTGTTAGTATTGTCAATTTATAATGAAGGGGTCAATATAAATCCTAATATGACCCCACACCATCATTTTTAATTTTTTTTAGTCAGTTGAGTTCTTGTAGCTGCAGTATTTAATACGTAGATACTTTGAATGATTTTGATCACCATACTCTTGGAATTAATATTCATTGTAAGCTCATTTATTTGGTATTTGACTGAGATTGGCCAATTAATATTATTGAAATATTTAGACTTCATTTTTTATTTGTGAAAACACTCTTTATCCTAAGAAATAAGAATGAATCTGTGTTAGAATAATAGCACCTCCTCCAAAACCCGTCACTCCCCCAATGCTGTCCAGCCGCAATAAGATTTTTCGGTGCTAGAAAAATATACTCGATCAAGATTTGAAAATATATTTAAATTATTATTTTATTTGTTAAAAACGTATGCCATTTTGGAAAAAATAAATAAATTAATATTTTGGGTCAAATTGTGATATTTATTACTCTTAATATAAAGGGAAAAAAATACAATTTAATACTCAAAGTTTAGATCAATTTTCAGATTTCGAATACACTTGACTTAGACATATCAACACCAATAAATATATTTCATATACAAATCTAGAACATGTTAATGTTCTAGTACCGAAAAGTCGAGCCAGAGACCTGTATTCCATGAGGATTTTGAATTTGGTAGTTGGTGTTTTAAACATGTATAATCTGTGTGAAATTGAAACTTATAATAGTACAAAATCCGCGTGGAATTAGGTCTTCAGCTCGACTCTTCAGTGCCAAAAATTCGATATATTTTAGATTTAAAAACAAAATGTTTTCATTGCATGCTAATAAATCAAAGTTGAAAATGTATTCAAATCTGAATATCAACTCAAATTTCGGATCTAAAAATGTAATTTTCCCATAAAATTTATCTAGAACTAGTATATGGGCTGGGATTATGGGCCCACAAAAGCCCATTATGAGAAAGGAATTTGATTCCATTTCGTGCTAACCTACCTACATGAAGAGACTTAACTGGGTCATGGACTCTTATCGTGATACCCAATTCACCCTTACCGTTGACGCGACAACACAATAAAACAAGGGGTAGTATGGAAATTTACACGTCATGCAATGCAATTGTTGCTATTCCAAATGTTGAATAATTCATAGCCCCCTACCCCAACACCCACCCCCTCGAATTGAGGGTTGTAGGTATGGGCGACGATCACTTGTTTCGTACACTCCTTTGTATAATTATATTGTCTTCGTCCACCATATTTAGTCATATTTTATTTTGGCACATTCACAAAAATTAGTCATTTTCTATTTATAAAAATAACCCTACTATATTTCCCTAATATTTATCCTCAAAAGTTGTTAATTATTTATACAAAAAATCACCCATGGATCACCACTTTAATTTTAAACCAACTCATTATTACCCTTTACATAATACAATAAATAATGTGAGACTCTTATTCCATTCACCTCAAATTTATTAAAACTCGTGTGACCACTTTTTATGACTAATTATCGTGGACAGAGGGAGTATATAATTAGACAACAAAAGTATCAGTTTCGAATTTCCACAATACGTATATATTTTTTATATAATAAAACGTCAAACTGAAATATATATTATTCTAAACAAATATTTCAATAATGATCGAATCGTAATATATAGTGGTAACACTCATTAGAATATTTTCAACCTTGTCCTTTATTTTAAGGCAAATTTCGCACTAAAATAACGCATAATCTGCAATTCATTTCCAACCATCTGGTCTATATTTTTTTCACAAAAAAGGAATTTTTTTTTCTAATCTTAATACTGTATTAATACAAAAGAAAATTCATAATTCAATACATTCATCCAATCCCAATATATGTGAATTTAATTTTTACTCAAAACACAGTATACTATAATGGCACAATGTTAAGAGTCCATTATAGCGCCGATAATGTTCAACAACATTCTCAGCAAGCCTTGGATATGCTGTTGGTATAAATACGAAGGGAAAAGGTGCAAATACCCCCTTATGTTGGCAGCGCTAGGCAAATACTCCCATGAATTTTGTTTAGGTGCAAATTCACCATTCCCTGAAGTTTTTGGGTGCAATTACCCCCTCTCTGTGACAGAAACACACTTCCGTTGGCAAAAAAATATTTTTGATTCATTTTTATTCTTGTGGGACCCCTACAATTCTCAAGAATTAATTGGTGCTAAAAGCTCAAATTAGAAAAAAATTTATTTCGAACCCTAGCTCACAACTATCAAAACTCAGACAAAGTTCTCCAATACTTTGCAATCCAAGCCAACTATTTGTTGTTGATATTGATGATCTCATCTTCTTCAAGTGGTTCGTCATCCTTTTTCGTGCTAATTATCGGAGAATCTCACCTGAATTTTGATAGTTGTGAGCTAGGGTTCGAAATAATTTGTTTCCTAATTTGAGCTTTTAGCAACAATTATGTAGTATATAATCGTTGGGAATTGTGAGGGTCCCATAAGAATAAAAATAAATTAAAAATAATTTTTTTGCTAACGGAAGTGTCGTTTCCATCACAGGAAGGGGTTAATTGCACCTGAAAACTTTAGGAAAGGGTGAATTTGCGTCTAAACAAAGTTTAAGGATGTATTTGCCTAGCGCTACCAACATGAGGGGATTATTTGTACATTTTCCCAAATATGAATGATGCCAGAGTTAGAATGGGCTAAATCTTCCCAATTGAAAATTTTCATGAATTATAATTGGAAACCTTTTTTGAGTACGCAAATTTAAAAAATGATATTATTAGAGTTGGCCATTTTCCACCCTAAAAAGCCTTACTGAGGAAAAAATCATTCATATCTATTATATAAAGGAAAACGGATTCGGGGTCCTCTCTCCTATGTGGCACCCCTCTAATAACTCAATTCCTATTTTTCTAAGTTCTTCAATTTTCGAAATTAAAACCAATATTTATCATATTTTATATTTTATATATATGGCACAGAATTCCATAAAATTAAAGTCTATGATTAAATCTTCAAATTATTCTTAAACTTTCATCCTTAAATTTTATTAACAAATATTGATAATCATTATTATGAATACATAGTCATATTTTTATGAGAAAATGCATATTTTAATACCAAAGCATAAAACATAGAAGTTATTCACACTCATTTATAAGAGTAGGAATTTTTCATACCAAAATTAGTAAAAAGACTAAAATACCCCTAACTTATCATTTTTGTCTTTTTTTTTCTTTTTTTAGTCATCATCTTCATCAACAAATAAAAAAAATAATAAAAAAGTAAAAACTAAAATATATTTAATTTTTCGTCGATCACAACCCCTACAACAACATTCATTCAATATTTTGTAAGAGAGGTTGTTTACTCTCATTAATATCACAACAACAACTAAATACATTACATTTGGGACAAGAAGGAAGAGAAAAAAGATTGGAGAAAAAACGTGCTATTTTTTTACAAATGGGTCTCTCAAAATCCTTGTAAAAATCACAAGATTATTCAAAAAATAGGAGTTGAAGTGCAAATAGGACCGTCGATAAGTATTTTTGGGTTCATAAAGAAGGTATGAAGCTATATTTAGCCCGCAAATTTTTTTTTTCGCGAGTTCTACACCACACGGTCATGCACATGGTGGTAGTTTTATTGCACACGATGGTATAGAACTAGGGTTTTTTTTTCGGCATGACAGACCATCATGTGAATGTTTCGTGGCCACGAAACATTCACACGGTCGTTCCCACCGTGTGATGCCACCGTGTCCAATTCAGAACATGTCGTAGAAGCTTATTTGATCATTTTTTGATGATTTCTTGGCTTCTTTGTGAATCTCAAATGTCGTGGATGCGTGTATTGATACATCACAGCGGTCGTTGGGAGCGATCGACGTATGTAGACGGGGAATCGTTTTTTATCTACATCGATGCGATCAAGAGACCTAATTGTTCACACGGTCGCACCACACGATGGTTCACACGGTGGCTACCACCGTGCACACGGTGGTGGCCTGTACCGTATGCACAAGAACACAATCAATTTTGCATTAAATGCATGACAAATCACTAATTTACGTGTTATTGATTGCGCATGAACGATTATTATGAATAAATATGTCTATTTGTATCATTATAGGATTGCATGAACGAAATCCATTATGTATTGTGTATAATCCTTAGATTAGGTAGATATTTGTAATATACTTTGACATCTTGTTATTGAGAAAGTACCTCTTACACTAGTGAATTACACAAATGTTATATATACGCATTCGATTGAGGTGTTAAGTGGTTATAAATCATGTTGAAATAAGGTATTAGAGAATCACTAAACATCTAAATCGATAACACTTGGAAAGATAAGAGGCCTAAATGAAATGTTCTTGTGCATACGGTGCAGGCTACCACCGTGTGCACGGTGGTAGCCACCGTGTGAACAACCGTGTGGTCTACCGTGTGGTGCGACCGTGTGAACAATTAGGTCTCTTTATTATCGTTAGCGATTACTTCTACTTCCACAGAGCCCGACGACGAGACCGACGTCGTCTCCTCCTCATCATGGTCGGCTTCCGATCGATTTCCGCTCATGGTGTCGTCGAGGGTTGGTTCACACGGTGGTGGCGCCGGGTTGAGAGAGAGAGACGAGTTTGAGAGAGAGAGACAAGTTTGAAGAGAGAGAAAGATTGGGGTTGCGGTGTGGGGGAGGGGGGACCGATTAGTTTTTGTTTTTTAGTTGTTTTTTTATTTGTTTTAATCTTTATTTGTTTAGTAAGGGTAGTTTAGTATTTTAACACATTCTGGTATGAAAAACTCCTACTCTTATAAATAAGTGTGAATAACTTTTCTCTTTTATTGTGTGGTATTTAAAAAGAGTTTGCCCTATTTTTATTGGAAAAACTAACTCGGCCAATTATTAAGTTTATCAATTAAATAATTTTATTATATTTTCTAACAATAAATATCAAGATAGATAATCAATTGTTGTATGTACTTATATTTAAAATTTTAGATAGTTTTATAAATTTAAACGAGTTTGTATAATGAACGAGTATTACAGTACGAGTTTGAAACTGGACCGAATAGTAAAATTAATTTTTAAATTGATTTGCGACATGTATGAATATATAAATTCTAAATGAGCTTCTTAGTCAATCAATATTTAAAAATATATAGATTTATTAACATATATTGATAATCATTATTATGGACCAAATTACATAGGATTTTCCTTTCTTTTTATTGAGAGCAATATTATAGTTTAATCTAAATAAATACTTAGAATTTATTTCGCAACACCTATTTAATTTGATCAATTATTATTGAGTTGGCCAAATAAATAGTCATATTTTTATTGGAAAAATTAATTCGGCCAATTATTAAGTTTGTCAATTAAATAATTTTATTATATTTTCTAACAATAAATATCAGATAATCAATTATTGTATGAACTTATATTTAAAAATTTAGATAGTTTTATAAATTTAAAGGAATTTGTATAATGAACGAGTATTATTGTACGAGTTTGAAATGGAGACGAATAGTAAAATTAATTTTTAAATTGATTTGCGACATGTATGAATATGTAAATTCTAAATGAGCTTCTTAGTCAATCAATATTTAAAAATATATATAGAGAGAAAGAAGTGACAACATACACTAAAGATTTTTTAAATAAAAAATAAAATATAATTAATTTCAAAATATGGTATTTTAAGAGAAAAATATTTTATTATAAAATTTATTTTCAATAAAAGATAGAAGATTATAATTTTGAGACATAAAATTGGAACAAACGGAATATACAAAAAATACGTGTTGGATTTTATATTTAATTACTTATTTATTAAAATTTCAATCAGGTTCATTTACAATTTCCATTTTTCAAAAACCTTAAATAACAAGGAACTTCGCATGGATTTTTTTGTAGATTTCACTAATTGCATAATACAACTGGATTATTTATACATGCTAAGATGTACTCCTTCCGTCTCATATAAGGTGACACATTAATTTTGGACACATGTATTAAAGAGAAAGGTATAAAATGGTTAAAGTGGTAAGGTCCACAACTTTTTATTAGATACTAATTATTTTCATTTTGGGTATGTGTCATCTTATATGGGACACTCCAAAATGGAAAACATGTCACCTTATATAGGACGGATGAGAGAGTATTTGAATAAAGACAAATATAATATCAAATTAAACGGGTGACCGCGTTAATCAAAATTCTTACTTAGATTTTTCTTCATTTTCCTATTCTTATTTTTTCTAAAATCTAAAATAAAAGTAATTTCACATTGATTTTTTAGAAGACTTCACCAATTGGAGAATACAATTGAAATTATTAGTATGCACTAAAATATATTTATATAACATCTGAGATGATTTCAAATTAAACGGGAGGTCATGTATATGTTTGCGTGAATTTTCCTCATTTTCTACTCATATTTTTTTTCTTCTAAAAACTCAAATAAAAGGAATTTCATATTGATTTCTTAAAAGACTTCATCAAACAGAACCTAATTAATAAAAGGAATCATATTTTCTTCCAATATTCTATTCCTATTTTTCTTAAATGTTTGATACATGAACAAGAGAAAATTACTATTTAATTGAGTTCATGACGAGTAAATATATTAATTTAAATTAAACGGGTTTCATATATTGTATGATTTCGGTACATCTATATAATCTTAAATTCATAATTAAACGAGTTCCATAAATTGTATGAACTTCAAATTGATACTTCACATTTAATTTTAATCTTTTATTATTTATATTTCATTATTAATATTTACTTTATTGTGTTCGAATTTTAATTGAGTCAAATAACCTATTATTTATAGTTTATTATTTTTATATTTTATAATTAAACTGGTTCGATTAATAATTAATATTATTGTAGGGGACGAAATGGGTAAAATAATTACTTATTAATCGAACTTAAAATATGCACGATTATATATTTTAAACTGGTCTGGGTAGCTGAATCCTAGCTTCATCATCTTGGTTCATCGATATCCTCTACCACAACCAACGATTTAGACTGATTGGATGCTACTTTCGGTTAAATAACAAAAAAAACCAACGATTTTCTTGAATTTAATTAGAAACTAAAGATATTGACCTTGAAAAAAATTTATATAATTGTCAATCATATTGCATCTAATAATTTAGTTAAATAATAAATTCCCGTCGATTTTCGACGGGCTACACGCTAGTAATATTAAAACGATTACGGATTCGAGACCTCTCCTTAATTCAATGTCCTACGTGGCGCTCTCTCATTTCAGTATTCTTATTTATCTTTAATCCTTATTTTGAGCATTTTTATTCATTTATTCTATGTATATTTATTATAGATTTTCTCATCTCACATTGATTTTTAATAAAACTTCATTCTTGGAGAACCTGTATAAATACTTACAATCCATGTGTATTTTTCCATTCCGCAATTATTTTTCACAACTAATATAATTTGGCAAATTAATTTGTTTGCCAAATAAATAATTTTATTTTTATTGACAATTTTAATTTGATCAATTATGTAGTTGTCAATATTAATTTGTTTAATTTAATAAATTTTTAAATTGACGTAAATAAAAGAAAATTTTCAAAAAATACGTATTCTCGATTATAATTCTTAGATTTGTATATATATACACGTAGGGTAATTCTCGGAATTTAACTTGTGACGAGATGATCAGACGTACACAACAATTAACGATGTACATAATGAAATATTTGACAGATTGTGAAGTAAAAAAAAGTTTAATTTCTATTGATTTCTTGCAAATAAACAAAGTGAAATAAAATCAAAGAAACACTATTTTTGATCAATTATCGAAATATTATTACTCCGAAATAATATTAAATTATTTTTAATGTTCATGCTTATATATTGCAAAATAATTATAAAAATAAAAATATTTGTTAAGGAAGTACAATAAAATCGAAGAAACAACTTTATTGATATATTTTATTTTAATAATATAGTTTGCCGTCGATTTTCGACATGATACACACTAGTTTAATTGATATATTGACCACATGAACTTTATCAAATTGATATGTGTCAAACGGAAGACTTCAACACGTCTTCTCACATTTAGGTTGTTATGACCATCGATTAATATGCATACTCTGATATAATATTAGAATTAGGTCATTCAACCTCTTATAAGGCTTTTGAAGGTTGTGATGACCCAATTTTATTAAAATAAAAATCTTATTTATGTGCAAATATGTACAAGTATAATACTCTCTTGGCATCATTTTAATTGGTTGATGGCTTTATTTGTTTGTCTTATTTCAATAGTCTTTTACTATAAATGGAATGTTTAATACCTCATTACATATTCTAAATACCATCAACTTAACTCGAAAATTATACATTATGCCATAAAAATGTTACTATCTTCATTCTCTTCCCTACTTGATATGACAACAATACTCTCAAAAGAGTTACTTTCTCTCATTCTTTTATTATATTCAACTTATTTTTTTAGCATTCGCACCCGGTCAAACGAGCCAATTGAAATAGGAGTAAGGGAGTAATCTATGATAATAATTCCAACCCTAAATAGGAAATATCATAGGTAAGGCAATCAAACAAATACAAACATAAAAAATAGAGGCAAAACTCAAAATAGCCCATTTTGAAACTCAAAGATAAAAAATGGGCCATAAAATTTAAAAGATAAAAAATGGCCCTTTTGGGTGTTAAAAAGACCAATTTGCCCTTAATGAACATACACGAAGACGGTAATGGACATACAAGAACTTGTACACATACAAGAACAGTTGTAAAATTTCCGGCGCGGCGGCGACAATCTTCGACGAAGAATAATTTTCATGTATGAAAATTTCTGGCATGTGTTGAGTTTCTGGCATACATGAAGAACATGCACACATACACGAACACGTACGCTTCATGTATATACACAAATACAAGAAAATTGTCTACTCAATATATATACATGACAAACATGGATTTTTCACGTTGTTTAGGGTGCATTTGATGCCATTTATTCAAAGAAAACCATGCTTGATTTGAGCTTTATTGCAAAAAGTATTGTTTTGTGAAGATTTCACACTTGTTTGGTAGTTTTGATTATTCTCAGGAAAATGAAGACCAAATTAGAGTGAAAGGAGCTTGTAATGTCGTAGAGGAGTTCGATATGAGAACGTGGGAAAAAACGGAGGTCAATTCGGAGTCCGGACGAGGGAGAATGGACCGAAACAAAAAAGGTGCGCAGCCGAGAGCGACAATTGGCGCGCGACCGCGCGGATCATGCACAAAAACCGCCTCCGGGCGCGACTTGGGCGCGCGGGACACTCCGCCGGGGCACAAACTGCGCGCGGAAGAAGAAAAATTGTGCTTCCGGGAGCGGGTTGCCGAGTGACCGCGCGAGGCGTGTCTCCTTACGCCTAAAACACGTTTTTGACTAATTTTTTCTCCTATTTTCGTATTTTTGACTCCCAAATCATTTCTCCCACTTGTAAAACATATAAATACCCCTCCAAAACTTAAACCCTACCAATCAAGACATACCCCCAATTCTTCGCCTCCATTTTCTCTAACTACCCACCATTCCACACATCTCCACCATCTTCATCTTCCACCCAACTTAGAGAGAGAAAGTGTGCTTGGGGGAGAATTGTAAAGAAGACAACAAGGATTTCAAGATTGGAGCTCAAGATCACCATGGATTTGTCTATAAATCTCTTGTTTTCTTATTTTTCTTTCTTGTTTTTCTTTCTTGTTTTTCTTTGTTGGTGATATTTACTTCTCATTTTGATTAGCTAAATATCTCTATTCTAGAGATTGAATTAGATGGGTTTGTGATGGATTGATCTTTATTTCAATTAATTGTTGATGGGTTCTATTATTTCCTTGTGTTTGTTGATTTGGTTGAATATTTGAATGCTTGCTACCATTTGAATATTTTTGTTGTGTCGATTTGAGGCTCGAGAGAGGAAGAATTGATACTAGAACCAAACACAAGGCATTCAATTCCAATAAACCGAGAGGGTGAGGGGTTGAATGAGGGCAATTTGATCCAATGAGCCATTAGGAGTTATAGGCTAGCTTAGTGACCGGAGACGGCATAACTAGCTTATAATCTACAACTCGAGTCGTCCGAGAGGGGGCTAAAGTGGAAAAGAGATCGCCCTAGATAATTAGGACCCTATCAATAATTGATTAGTAAAGTGATTTCTAATTACTTATCCATCGAAATCTAGTCCCTAGGATTGCTTCGTTTCCATATTCTCCTCCCATTTATAGTTTAATTATTATTAATTAGAGTTTATTTGTTTGCTTTAATTTAGTTTAATCTCTTCAATTTATTTGTGAGTCTAAATAGATTAAAATAGCTTATTAGTAGTACTCACAAGACTTTCGATCTAGTCCTCGTGGAATACGACCTTACTTGCCATTATCTACAATAGCCCCGTACAATTGCGAGTTTTATTTGCTTGAAAAGAAAAGGCGAAGAACAAGTTTTTGACCCCCCAAACTTAAACCGTTGTTTGTCCCCAAACAACAAAAAGAAAATAAAAGAAGAACAAACATGGAAGGGTGAATTGATGACATTTAATGACTTCAACATTTCAAACATTTTAAATCACATGCTAGTAAGTATTCAATATCTCACAAGTTTCAATAAGTTTCAACACTTAGGCCTCTTCAAACATTAAATCCTCACAAAATGATTTTAGCAAAGAAGCACTCAACTCTCAAGTGTGTATAGATGGGACGTGTTTTCTCTCAAATTGAAACAATGCATGTAGTCCATCATAAGCTTGCCATTCATCTAACCTTCCAAATGATCAAAATGTGCTCTAAATATAGATCAAAAAGGGCTTTCATTTGGTTGCAATGAGGGCTTTTTAGTAAGGTGTGGAATTTTTGGGCAAAGTGACTTATTTCCCAAATAATCTAACAAAATCATAACCACCAAGTCAATTTCACCAATTTCAAATTCAATCTAAGACCAACCCGAACACATTTCTTCTTCTTGGAACACTTCCAACCCTTGTGCTCAACCCTTCCTTGCTAAATGCTCTAAAGGTATTTGCTAGATGTAGCCTTTTATGCTCAATTTATTCGTGAATCAATATTTTTTCATCATTTTTCTTTCATTTCGAAAATCAAGAGCTTATAAGGATACTAGCATTTTTCAACACAAATCATACCCTAGCAAGGTGCAATTCCAAATTTTCAATCACCAAATCAACCAAACAACATCTATCACAAGTTCTACCCTTCAACGTTGGTTAGTCAAAGAAAAGGTTAAAGGCACAAGAGGGGTGAACTAGGATTTTATAGAATTTTGGACACAATTTTGGATGAAGTGGCTACAAAGATGTCCTTTAATCATTTCTAAATCTAGAGCACATTTATTCCAATTCCGAAGTAGAAATCATGGCAAGTTCTAGAGACTAACAAACATGCTCAACCATTCACACACAATAAAGGAAATAAGATTGCAATAATATGACAATCAAGGCTCAAAATGCTCACAAGCTTATTTTCGATTCAAGTTTTGGAGGCCAAGTGCCTAGCTTATTAATCCAAGTGCAACAAATCATAAGAACCAACATGTGATTTCAATCAAAGCAAAACAATTTTCCATGTCATCGTTAGCTATGTCAATCAATTTCCCCAACACATGTTCATTTCAACAATTAAGCTCACAAAAAAGAGTTCTTCAAGGACAAAACAATACAAGAATTCATTATTCAACGAAACACACTTCTCTCACCCCCCAAACTTATTCGATACAAAGAGAGAACAAGTTTGGACAAAGAAGAAGTGCTTTGGTAAGCTCGAACTTACGAACAAGGTGGACACTTCGGAGGTGGCCACTCTTCATCAATCTTGATTGCTTCATGAATTTGTAATTTTGCTCTCACAACAGTAATTTGAATTTGGAGATAAAAAATTATGTCATCATCATTAATTTTTTCCAAATTCACGTCTCCTCCTAACAAGAAAAACAACAAAAAGAAGATATAAAAATAAAATAAAGATAATGTCTAAATTGGGCTAAAATAGCTTTTCATAATATCACAAGTACTAACTCTACTAGTCCCCGGCAACGGCGCCAAAAACTTGTTCGCCTTTTCTTTTCAAGCAAATAAAACCCTCAATTGTACGGGGCTATTGTAGATAATAGCAAGCAAGGTCGTATTCCACGAGGACTAGTTCGAAAGTCTTGTGAGTACTACTAATAAGCTATTTTAATCTATTTAGACTCACAAATAAATTGAAGAGATTACACTAAATTAAAGCAAACAAATAAACTCTAATTAATAATAATTAAACTATAAATGAGAGGAGAATATGGAAACGAAGCAATCCTAGGGACTAGATTTCAATGGATAAGCAATTAGAAATCACTTTACTAATCAATTATTGATAGGGTCCTAATTATCTAGGGCGATCTCTTTTCCACTTTAGCCCCCTCTCGGGCGACTCGAGTTGTAGATTATAAGCTAGTTATGCCGTCTCCGGTCACTAAGCTAGCCTATAACTCCTAATGGCTCCTTGGATCAAATTGCCCTCATTCAACCCCTCACCCTCTCGGTTTATTGGAATTGAATGCCTTGTGTTTGGTTCTAGTATCAATTCCTTCTCTCTCGAGCCTCAAATCGACACAACAAAAACATTCAAATGGTAGCTAAGCATTCAAATATTCAACCAAATCAACAAACACAAGGAAATAATATAACCCATCAACAATTAATTGAAATAAAGATCAATCCATCACAAACCCATCTAATCCAATCTCTAGAATAGAGATATTTAGCTAATCAAAATGAGAAGTAAATATCACCAACCAAGAAAAACAAGAGATTCATAGACAAATCCATGGTGATCTTGAGCTCCAATCTTGAAATCCTTGTTGTCTTCTTTACAATTCTCCCCCAAGCACACTTTCTCTCTCTAAGTTGGGTGGAAGATGAAGATGGTGAAGATGTGTGGAATGGTGGGTAGTTAGAGAAAATGGAGGCTAAGAATTGGGGGTATGTCTTGATTGGTAGGGTTTGAGTTTTGGAGGGGTATTTATATGTTTTACAAGTGGGAGAAATGATTTGGGAGTTAAAAATACGAAAATAGGAGAAAAAATTAGTTAAAAACGTGTTTTGGGCGTCAGGAGACACGCCTCGCGCGGTCACTCGGCAACCCGCTCCCGGAAGCACAATTTTTCTTCTTCCGCACGCGGTTTGTGCCCCGGCGAAGTGTCCCGCGCGCCCAAGTCGCGCCCGGAGACGGTTTTTGTGCATGATCCGCGCGGCCGCGCGCCAATTGTCGCTCTCGGCTGCGCACATTTTTTGTTTCGGTCCGTTCTCCCTCGTCCGGACTCCGAATTGACCTCCGTTTTTTCCCACGTTATCATATCGAACTCCTCTACGACATTACAAGCTCCTTTCACTCTAATTTGGTCTTCATTTTCCTGAGAATAATCAAAACTACCAAACAAGTGTGAAATCTTCACAAAACAATACTTTTTGCAATAAAACTCAAATCAAACATGGTTTTCTTTGAATAAATGGCATCAAATGCACCATAAACAATGTGAAAAATCCATGTTTGTCAATACATACATGGATGTGTTGAAATAACACATTCATGTATGTATACATATCTGAAATAACACGTACACACCACATTCATATATGTATACATACATGAAATAAACATTAATGTATGTATACATACATGAAATAAACGAAGAGAGAGAGAGAGAGAGAGAGAGATGTGGAAGAGAGAAGTGACAGATGGGGGGATGTCGCTGTTGGGGACGATCTAGTGGATGGCGATGGCGGTGGCGGCGAGGAAGTAGAAGGCGGCGGCGGAAGTAGGCGGTGGCGAGGAAGATGGCAGTGGCGGTGGAAGGGAAGAAGAAGGCGACGGCAAGGAAGAAGAGATGGTATTAAGAGAGAGTTGGGGATAGAAAGGTAAAAATGGGACAAAATTTATTTTTTAAATTTCATAGGCCAATTTTTATCTTTATGTTTCAAAATGGGATATTTAGGAATATTAACTCTAAAAAATATGCTACTATTGTTTTGGGGGTTGGGGCCTGGGGGGGGGGGTTGGGACAAATGCGTGGAGCAGTTGGTCACATCAGTGTAGGGGACCGCTTTGTGTTTATTGGTTAGTGAGTCTTTAAGGCCCAATTATTATACCCTTCACGCGCCATATTAGTGTGTGTACAGGCCATCGCCTTATAAAACCTAGGATTAAGATACCAATTGAGATACTAATTATAGAATCTTACCTATAATCATATTGACATATTAGAGCACATCCACAATGGGGGATTGTAAAGTGAGGGTCACAGCAACTTTTTGATGGGCTCAAGCCAAAAAAATTATGGGCTCTCAAACTATTCATGAATTCATTTTTTTTAAATTTATTTTATCAAATTTATATTTTTAAATTAATACATACAGATTTAAATCAATATTTGTTTTTCAAAATAAATTTTATTAATTAATAAAATGACGATACAAAATAAATAGGGAAACTTAAAAATACAATAGACAATCTATGCAGATAATAGAAACGTGCTCATATTTCTTCAATTAAATCGTTTCCGAGCGCTTGTTGCTTGCGTTTATCGCGGAATGACGCCGATATTTTCAAGTATTCTTTGAATTGAATAAAAAAAATTGGGAGGGGGTGAAAGGTTATATTTCTATATGAGATTGAATAAAAAAAGGAAAAATCGGTATAATGCCGTTGAAGTTAAAAAAAATTACAAAAGTCGGGCGAGCTGAGCTCGCTATTTTGAAACTGACTTGCAAGATTGGTCCCCAGAGCGCACGGGGCTCGAGGACAGCGAACTCCTGCCCGCGAACCGTGCACTGCGGATGGTCTTATTAACTCATGACTATATTAATATTGTAGAACCATAATCTTATAAGTATCTCTTTTTTTTCACAATTATCAACTATGGTGATATATCTATTTAGCATTTATTATCGTTTTAGGTTTTTATTTTCATTTTTAAGTTATTAATTAATGACAAGGGTTAGATATTTCACGGTTACAGTTATTAAGTTTTTAGTTTCATTCATAATTGGTAACCATTAATTAGAATTTAATTTATATATTTTTTATGTAGCTATTAATATATATGAGAGTTCACAAATGTGGTTGTTATGGAGAAAAAGATGATTAGACTTTTGTTGTAGATGTGTATTATTTCGAATCTCATAATAATAATTGTTGGGTGAGGTGCTCCACCAAAGTTGTAGGGTAATTGGGTAGTATATATATATATATATATATATATATATATATATATATATATAGGGAAGAGATCAAATAGAAATATTTTCATATGTGTTAACTAAAAATAAATCTGAGACATTCATTTAGGTAGATCAACGACTAGTATTAATGATGATTTTTAAGTTAATTTCCGCTGAATTGGATATGGAAGGCTGTAGAAGTAAATTTTCTCGAATTCGTAAGTTATATATTTCCTTAATTTGTGGGATTCTATGCGTATTTATAGTTACCACATTTGCAATGTAACAATTTTGATTTTATTTCATTTTCTTTATTTATATTATCTGTAATGCATCCATTTTTTATTTATTTAATAATGATCAAATCTCACCCACGTCTATTTTTTTTTTCTATTTCTCTATGGATTTTTTTATTGATTATAAAGATAATATGCACTAGAATGTTAAATATAAAGCAATAACCTTAGCAACAATAAGTGACAATCAACAAATTAAATATGCAATAAAATACTAGTTATAATACAATAACAAACAACAAAATATGCAATAAAAATTTAAGTATAATGCAGTAACAAACAACAAAAGATGCAATAAAAACTTAAGTATAAAGCAGTAACAAACAACAAAAGATGCAATAAAAACTTAACTACAAAAGCACTAATATTTACCATCCCACAAAAAATAGCATAAACATGAACCATTAACATAATATTCATTAAAATATACAATAATATGTTAATTATAAAGCAATGATATTTTCTACCGTACAAAGCATGACATAAACACGAACCTATAAAATAATATAAATTAAATATTGTTGTGGTATGGTGCTAATGTTAAAAAAAAATGCATAGTACATAGCACGATTCTCTTAATGCATTTTCTTGGTATTAAATCAAATAAGATATTGCTTTTTTCTCGTCAAGATTACCTCCATATATATTGATATGGTAAAACAAATTTTACCATAGTGCCCATCGTAATTAAGAATTAAATCTCCACTCTAAATTGATCTCTGACCCTACAATTTTTTAAATCAATGGCATATATTCATTTCTAGTTAACACAAGCAGATCAATTTCTATTATAACCATCCCCTATATATATATATATATATATATATATATATATATATATATATATATATATATATATATATATATATAAGATTTATCCATTTTGATGTTCGAAAAATAGGTTAGCTATTCGTACATGACTTTAAAGATGAAAACTATCAAATACTACTACTCCATATCAATACACATTTAAAGTTTTTTAAATTCCAAATTTAGTACTGTAATAATTCTTGTACACCAAATTTGCATTTAATAATATAGATAAATTAAAAGAATTTCAAAAATTCAAATATTTTAATTTTATAGTCGAAATATTATAAACCTTTATTTTTGTCCATCTAAACCTCGACTATGAGCATATTAAATTAATCACCCGCAATTAGAAGGCCCGCCTGAGTTACACGCGCTAGGAACGCGTCGAGGAGCCTGCATTATTCCTACTCCCTTTCCCACTAACGAACAATGTGAAAAATAAAAATCAAAATGGGGGAAAGTAAAAGCGGTTTTATCCTGAGTAGGACGGTGAAATGCACCCGTCAAACGTGTCGTCTCACAATTGCAGCATGCACGTTGATTGGGTCCACTGTTGTTGGAGCAGAATTTGTGCAAACTTCGAGGACTGTAACGTTAATTAATTTAATTTCACCGAGGAGATAGGACTTAGGATTAGGAGTAGGAGGAGGAGCATGGGATTATTAAAATTTAAAAAATCCTCAAAATAATTAAGGTCCTCTAAAAAGTAAGGGTGGGTAATCCGTGACATATTTTATATGGAATTAAAGAATTATCAAATCCTGAAACACTAAACCTTGTATGCGGCCGAGCCCACGCGCGGGTACGTGCACGACACGCGCCCGCTATTGATCATTAAGTCAGGCACGTGTGATATACGCACCGATAATTTTTATTTTTTTAAGTCGGTTCGTGTAATAGACGCACCCGACTTTTAAATTTTTTTATTATTTTTTATTTTTTCCAGTTTTTTTATTCTTTTTTTTTCAGTTTTTTAATCTTTTTTAGTTTTTTATTCTTTTTTAGTTTTTTATTCTTTTTTTTAAAGAGTCGAGCGAGGGGAGTTGAAGGCCTCGGAACGGGCTAAAAGACATTAATGTTGCCACAATCATTATCTATAAATTAAAATCGGAGCAGAAGGCAGAGAAGAAAAAAATTACAAAAATCGAATTAAAAAAAAGAAAAAAAAACTGAAAAGTCAACAGATTGATCCGGTTTGACCGGATCGGATCAACCCCAATCCGGTCACATCCCATGAGGTTAGTTGCATGAGAGTGTGTCTCATCCTAAAATGGCACTTTCCATTTGTGTGGAGATAAAACATTTTTGAATAGTGGTTGATATTGTAGCTTTTAATATTACTGAATGAAAATTTCTGTTTTTTTTTTGTTAAAAAGAAAAGGTCTAAAACAACACTTAATTTATAATAAAATTTCAAATCGGACCCAGAAAAATTAGAGAAATCATTGGGAAATGAAAATGATTAATAAACATTTAATGAAAATTAGATATATAAAAATAAGTGACTAGTGAGCACAAATTATTAATAAAAATTGATTTGGATTTAAAGAATAATCAAGTCTAATACGACACTTAATTTACAATAAGACACAAAATATAAATGATACTCCTAAATAAGTAAAGGTGATGATAATTTGGCCAGCGTAGAGCACATAGTAAGATAGTTTGATGAAGGTTTATTTTTCTTTATCGATAGTATGCAACTGAATATCTTGTATGCTGGTATAGTATACTATGAAAATTTCAGATATCTTTGTCGCTCATGCACATTTCATGAGTTATTTTTTTATGAAGCTTCAGGGCGCAGACCGAGGGTAATTTAATAGTAAATCATAATATCAATTTAATTGATATTTTAATTAAATCTAAAAATGTTAGTACTAACTAAATATAGATAAATGTCATGTATTAAAACTTAATTGGATATAGGAGTATCAGGAGCATAGGATTATTAAAATGGTGAAAAAATATTAAGTGGGCGACCAATGAAAAATAGAGAGAGAAAGCGTGGTAATGGAGCGTAGGGGTGTAGGTTATGGTCCCAATAGTCTGTAGTCGTGTAATGAAAAATTGACATTTGATCTGCACCCTACATTGGCGGCTAGTTTTCTGGGTCCATGCCCTCAAGTACAAACGGCTAAATCTTTTTCCTCAAATATTTTGCATTGTTGTCTGCGGTTCATTAGCTGTACATTATCGCTCCTGATCAACTATTTGAAGCTAGATTCAAAAAAAAAAAAAAAAAAAAATGTTCGTAATTCAATTACTAGTAATCAAATTGGGCTTGAGTAAAAGTATTTGGATCTTAGAATCTAATAATCGAGCTGAGTTTCACTTTTGAAACGAGCTTGATAATGTTTTTGAGAAATGTGAGTTCGAACCTTATTGTACTCGACTCGAGATTTAAGGGGTTCGCATACATGAGTTTATTTATATTTTTAAGTATCAAGCTTAAACAGTTAAACGATTATATTACAGGTCGAGCTCAAGTAAAGTTATTATATATTGGGTTAATTAAGTCCATGATTATTGTTTGGAATCTGTCCTGACTTTTAATTAATTTTTTCTAATATCAACACTAGGACAGTAGGGATGTAAACGAATCGAATCGAATCGAATATCATTGTAAACGAATCAAATTCATGAAACCATTTTTGAATTCGAATTCGAATTCGAATTCGAATATTAAATTTGATTTGAATTCGAATATTCAAATAATTTCACGAATTCGAATCTATATAGAAAGGAGATGAAGAACAAATTTCCATAAATATGTAAATGAATGCGATGAAAAACGATAATAAGAATGATGGTAGATGCGAGACAATGTAAAATAGTTAGATGAGAGAGAAAGACTGTGACTTACATCCGCACCAATGAAGAGATTATAGTTAATGCAGTACATATCCCTTAAGGAAAATTTTGACCTTATTTTAAAATGAGCTTAAAGATGGGTTAAACAACACATTTTAATGTGTATATATATCTATATAAATATGTATTTGTGAATATTAAATATATATGTATATAATCGAATATTTAATCGAATATTTTCGAATATCGAATCGAATGTCATGATTTTGAATTTGTATTTGATAACTAATCGAATCGAAAAAAGTATTTGATAACTAATTCGAATCATAAATTTTCGAATTCGAATATCAAAAATTCGAATCGAATACCGAACCGAACCAAAATTATTCGATTCGTATACAACCCTACAAGCCTTAGTGTACATTTATTTTCTTTATCATTAGAGTCGATGTCACTTATTTAGCTAAATTCGGGCAAGTCATGTCATGTTTCTGGGCACTGAATGCATTATCTGATGATAGAATTAAAAAATAAAAAAAAATATGAAAAGTTAAGATATAAAGTGTAATTAACCCTAAAATATCTATAAATAACTAGATATTAAGCTTTTGATAAAACTTGAGAGACTATATGATTTATGAAAAATGACTATTCGTATTTTTTTAGTAGAGAATAAGAGATTGAGATTCATATCTTAATCTTGTACTCTGCAAAAGGAGGTATATCATAACTACGGTACATATGGATGTGGTGAAATGTTGATAATTAAATTCGAACGAGGTAACTACAATTCTATGTTAAAGTCTTGATTATAACTCCATTCACATATTATCAAGTACGACATCTTCAATTTTTAATGATTCTTAATAACAATTTGGAATTAACTATTGTGAATAAAGTTTGGAATAATTAATTGCGTGAAATAAATGACGACATAGATTCATGTATTTATCAATTTTGAAGTGCCTACATAGGACATCTATCCTTATTGCTCCTTAGGCAAGTTATTTGCAGAATTCAATTAGAATTAGTTCATGAATTTGAAGAATTGAAGGGATGCCAAATAAAAAAATTACAAAATAATGAGTTTATTTTTAGCATGCTGATAAATAATGGCTCTAAATTTATTCTCATAAAGAAAATAATTTGTCTTTTATTAAGGTTTTAAGGCCTGTTTGACCTGGATTTAAGAAAGTTAACGAGTTAAATTACAGTTAATATAATTTAATGATATACTAATTATCAATCTTTAATTAATATTTAAATAATGAGATAAGTCAATCTTTACCTTAATCAGTTGTTAGTTGACTTGGATTAGAACAAACATGATTGGCTGAGCCTTCACCTGTTGACAAGTGACAACAAATGGTCATTGAAAATCTTGGAGCAAGGGACAGATTAATCAGTGTCTCCGTCCAATTACACCACCCATCATTCATTTTAACTTTTACTTATTCCGTTCTCGAATAAGTGTCATATTTTGAAACAAGATATGATCTGAATTAATGCTCTATTTTATAATTATATAGAAAAATATATCAAACTTCTTATTTTTGTTCTTGTTCACACTTTACAATGCAAATTATTTAATCGCTCGATTTTATATTCAATAATTCGGGACAAAAATTACATTTGTCCATTTCTTTGGTATTTGAGTTTTGACGGCTGATGACACTTATTTGAGAACAAGTGGAGTAATCAACAAAGTACCTCCTTCATGATAAAGAATTTTTTTTAATATACTCGACTTAAGACCGATTGTTAAAATTTTGTCCAAAATCGGCTCTATTGAGTTAAAATAGAGTTTTTTTTCCCACCAAATATTGTATTTCAGCTAAGGTATATCACAATTCATAGAGTTTATCTAAATAGAATTGTTAAAATCGATTCGATCCAACCCGACTCGAGAAATTAGCTTTTAGTCTGTTGGCAACTTAAACCTGCCCAACTTAAGGATCCTTTTTAGGCTCGAGTACTTTCAACCCATCTCAGTCGAAAATTTCACTTGGCTCGATAGGTTCGAACAAGACTAGTGGTTTTGATAGTTATACCTCTAAGCAACATCAATCTTCATAAAAACAAACACAAGATTATAAATTAAGAGTCACTATCATGACTACAATGTAATTTATGTCTTATATCTTTCAACATAGACATAATTCATGACTGTTTTATTGGGTAATAGGCACAGACAACAACACTAGCACATATGGTTGAGAAATATTACTCCCTCCGTCCCACCATAAGTGGCTACATTATTTTCGGCACGAGAATTAAGGAGAAAGGTATTTAAAGGGTAAAAAGATATAATGTGGTGGAGCCCATAACTTTTTGTAAGAAATGTATATTTCCTTATAAAGTAAGTGGCCACTTATCTCGGGACAACCCAAAAAGGAAATGTAGTACTTATCACGGGACGGAGAGAGTATTAAATACTATGGTTTACGTAGGTTATGAATGTAGCATGTATGGTGTGTCTGAAGTCTAAATTAAATTGAAACAAGGGAAGTTAGTGGTGTGCATTATAGTTGAATGGGATTTTGACCATTGCCATTGAAGGAGAAACCTATAGAGCTTCCATCCATGGACCATCATGAGTTGCCAGCCCATACTTCCTAATTTTATTATTAATAATAAAAAATTAAATTAAAAAAATAGGTCTTAGCTTTGATTATTCTTTTCTAATAAAAAACAGACAGCAGCAGTGTGCATTATAATATGAAACCTTTTTCATAAGTTGCAGTATCCACAAACACCATTCCATCCAATCACAATTCACCACCTTCCTCTACCCCAACCCCACCCAGCCCACCCTCTTTTCTCTGTTGTTGGCTCTTTTGCAGATCTCTCTCTCTCTCTCCTTCTGTGTGTATGTTATGGTGGCAGGGCAGGGTGAATTGAGATTCATTTCTTGAGGGCTGCTAAATAGATTGCTTTTCTTTCCATTGTCTCATAATCTTTTTCTTGCTCTTTCTCTCTTCTCTTTGCTGCTCTTACATCAAGGAGGAGAGGAAAAAGCAGGAAAGCAGAAGCCTTTTTCCCACTTTTTTTTTTTCTCCTCACAAAATCCTATAAGCCATCTCTCTCTATCTCTCTCAAAATTCAGAGTTTCTCTCACTCATCAAGAGTTTCCATCATCCAGCTTTTTCAGGCTGTCACTGTTCCTCTCCAGCTTCTTCTTTAACTGTCTCTTCTTTTTTTGCATCCTTCAGGTTTTCTTTGTTGCCAAATTAGTATATCCATCTGGCTAATTTAAGCTGAGGATAGCAACTCATCTGCAAAAGAAATCCCCTTTCCCTCAAATCAATGAATTTTCCTCTCTCATTTTCCTAGAATTGTTTCTTGCTGAAACCCTTTTCTTCTTCTTACTTTTCAAAGATTTAGATTTTCTGGGTGTTTTCAGATCTTAATCAAGATTTATTTTTTATGGGTCGATACTGAATTTTTTTTCTCTCTTAATTATCTGGTAATTAATATCTTTAGGGTTAGCCCAAGTTGAGAGATTTTCATTGATTTTGGAAAAGTGGGTTCTTTTTTAGATTCTTCCTCAAGTGAGAGGGTGGCTGTAGAGGAAAAGGTATTCTGATTCCTCCTCACCAAAATGCTTCCTTGATTTAACACTGATTATGCCATTCTGAACCTTCCCTACCTCTCTGCATTTCCTCTCTCTCTCTCTCTTCCCCCGTTTCATCAAGTTTCAGCACCCTACACTCATCAAGTGATGCTGTAGATCAAAACCTTCAACTTCTCCTAAAATTTTGATGAGGTGGGACATGGAGATCTTATCACCAACTTCATATTTCTCCAATTCTAGCTGGTTGGTTGATGAGAGCAGGAGCACGAGGTGGACCCCATCCGAGAACAAACTGTTCGAGAATGCCCTCGCATTGTTCGACGAAAATACGCCGGACCGGTGGCAGAAGGTGGCGGCGATGGTGCCGGGAAAAACCGTCGGAGATGTGATTAGGCAATACAAAGAATTGGAAGATGATGTTAGTAGTATTGAAGCAGGGCTCATCCCTGTCCCTGGCTACAGCACTTCATCTCCTTTCACACTTGAATGGGGCAGCAGCCATGGCTATGAGGGCTTCAAGCACTCCTTCGTCGCCGGCGGAAGGAAGGCGGCGTCGGGCCGGCCGTCCGACCAAGAACGGAAAAAGGGCGTTCCTTGGACAGAGGAGGAGCATAAGTGAGTTTTATTCTTCATATATAATGTGCTTTTGTTGGTTTCAATCTTGATTGTGGAATATGTTTGTTTAAGTGTAGTTGCATTATTTGGTTGTATATTTAATGGCAACTTGTCTTTGATCACGATTCTAGATCATTTTGATTGAAACTTGAGTTTCTGAGGCACAAAATTTCATTTCAAGATCAAATTTATTTGCAAGATTATGATACTAGTTTGCCTATTGTTAGTATATCTTGTTCTGATAGATTGTTTTGATAGAAACTTGAGTTTCTGAGGCAATTTTTTATTTTTTTTTCATTTTATGATCAAATTATTTGCAAGATTATGATTTTGACACAATTCTTGAATAATTTTCCAAACAGATTGTTCTTGATGGGGCTGAAAAAGTATGGAAAAGGGGATTGGAGAAACATATCTAGGAATTTCGTGATCACAAGAACTCCGACACAAGTAGCTAGTCATGCTCAGAAATATTTCATACGGCAGCTCTCCGGTGGGAAGGACAAGCGGAGGGCTAGCATTCATGACATTACAACGGTGAACCTCAACGAGCCTCAGACGCCTTCACCGGAGAGCAAGAAGCAGTCCTCACCAGAGCAGCCCTCGATCCTTGCACCACCACAGCCGGAAAAGCTGCCTTACCAGTGGAACCAGACTAGTAATGAGGCAGTGATGGGGTTCAGCTCCCTTTGCCATGGGAATATGTTCACTTCTTCTCCCTATAGCATGAACTCGTACGGACTCAAACTGCACGGCCAGCATCTGTCACGAGGCGTGGTGCATCATGACTCGTTTATGGGGTCTCAAAACGCGGTGTTTCAGATGCAGCCGGAGCTGCACTACCCCAATGCATGATTTGGGAGGCATAGTTAATCTCTTAGCCTAAAGCTTAGCTTGTTTGTTTGTGATTTTTCTTGATTTTCCATTTTGTGAATATGTTGAGATTGGCATTTTGAGGTAGGTATGAACCGAAACAAAAATATATATATTCTCAAAATGCCGAAGATTGAAAGCAAACAATCTTCATGTGATACTCCTTGTATTTAAAAAGATCAGCAACCATGGAAGGAATTCTCTTAGTCTTTTTTGCTATATGGTTTTGTGAGGAACAACGAAGATCTCTACAGAAATGATTGATGTTTGCCTCGTTTGTTAAAGAGGGATGCTAACCTCACAAATGGAGAGTTAGTACTTGACCTCACTGGGTTGAGGTCAGTTCGGATTTGCATCATATCAATCTCCTCCTTTTAACACATTCAGCTCAGACGAGCCTACAGTGTTTGAGGGTAGTGGTATATACTCGGAGATCGATCAGACGAGTTAATGGGATCCTTATATTTCAAATTTGGCTGAGTCAGAAACCATAAAACAAGGGCTCTTGGCCATGCTGGATTTGACTTCAATGCAAGCTTTTCAGTAGAATCTGAGTGTGTATTCCAATATTCTCAAAGAATCAGTTGCAGTAAATTTCTCCCCCACAAAAACCCTCTTTCAGATCTTTCTCAAGAGGATGATTCTTTTGAGTGATAAGATTCTGGATTAATTATCACATTATATTATACTAGTCTACAGATCAAATTTAAGATTCAGTTAAAAAAAGTGAAAATTTATACAATATGGCCACTCTTTTTTGCAATCTTTTAACTAATTCATTAAGCTTTGGCCATTTTTAGGACAAATACAATATGATCACTCTATTTTGACATCGACCCATATGTCAAACTGTTATTTTCCTCGATCCCATCAAAGCTCAGCCTTTGATTTCTCGAATCAAGTGCTCGAACGAAGGAAAATAGCCCAATTTTAACTGCAAAATATTGAAAGATTTACTTATTTGAAACTTTTTAAAAATGGGATCTAAATTGCAAATTAAGTCAAAGTTAATAATCTAAATGACAACTATTACTTCATTCAATATTAATACTTCCGAGCTAATGTAGGCAAAATCTGATTTTATTTTTCTTTTTCTTATTTTAATCTGTTTTTACCAACTTTTCAAGTGAAGCACAAGATACTGAAGCAATGTGGCCACTAGTTGAGATGGTATATTCAGTAGTAGTACTATAACCAAATAATTCAATGAAATCTGAAACGAACATTTACAGAATAATCCCTTTTTACTTTTTCCCAATCTGTGGAATGAAAATGCTCACCTATATTAATATTCTATCCCCAGTATTATTATCACAAATAAATAAAAAAAGTCAAAATGATCGCAATTACCATACACGCGGCAAGCCCGGTGTAAAGTAAACTTCCATTTCCAAGTTAAAAAAAAATCTAACCCTTCTCTCAATTCACTCATAATTTTTCAAGTGTGATTTCTAAGCTACTAAACTGAAGCGAGAGTTTATCCCGTACGCACCAAAATTAACGGCAGTAAATTCTCACAACATAAAAAAAAAGGTCCAACTCTTGCCTCCAACTAAAACTGTTGCCGCATCTAAAATATATATTATACCAGCCAATTCATCCACATTTGATATTTATATTTGTAGAGAGAGAGAGATGAACAAGTTGCTGCAGAAAGTATGCAGGTAGGGCTACTTTATTCCAAAAATTATCAACTTAACGAGTTCCAACCACATAAATAGTACTAGAACCTTAAACTTTCGGTTATCCAATTGGTTTTTATCTCTATTCTTGGGTAATATTCTGATTCTTCTTGCTAAATGAATCAAAGTAAAGACTATCTTTGCCCTTTGATTTTTGGGTGGGGGGTGGGGGTAGTGGCCTTTTCTTGATGCTAATTGTATTATTTCTTTCTCACAATAACAAGAAGAAAAATGCATGATTGGCATCTTTGTCATAAATCAAGGAGACATAAAAGGGTATAACTTAAATCTGAAGGAACGTATGCGTTCACACCTCATCTTGTAAGTAAACAAGAATTTATAGTTAGTTCACTTTGCACACGAGCTCGGGTGAAGGTTGCGGGTTACCCTCGTCATAAATTATAAAAGAAAAAGAATTTATAGTTCACTTTTAGTGATTATAAAGAGTAGCATCAGAAAATAATTTTATTGAATGGTCGTTTAGACTCGATTCGCACGACACTAGCTGACATAACCACTAATATTATGGCTAAGATAGAGGAGATTATGTGACTAACTCAAGTGCATAAGCATAACATTGAGAGTTTAGCCCTTGAGGGTATCGTTCTTGCTCGTCAGACCATAGCCGACAGGAAACAGAGGGTCGTGGGAGTCGCTCTCCGCGTGCATGGGGAGTTGCCCGACATCTTTAAACCAGGTCATCGGAAGCCTTCCTTGGAAGTCGTGATCTCCAAAGATAACGTCCATGACTCCACCCCCTTCGCTTCCGGGGAGCCATGCAGCGACAAGAGCATGCACTTTGTCCAAAAGGTGTGGCTCTAGACTCAGAGGCCTCCCAGATATTAAGATTAGTAATGTGGGGACTTGATCAGCAACGGCATTCGCAAGTTCGGCTCCATTGAAGTGAATCTTGAGGTCGGAACTGTCGCCTCCGGATTCCACGTACGGGCCTTCGCCCACAACTACGATGGCGAAAGAATAATCTTTTCCCTTTAAGGTTTCAGATGGATTTTCTTCATATATGACTTCTGTTTTGGCCCCAACAGCTTCTCTGATTGCTTCCAAAATAGTAGTGCCTGTCGTTTCCAATTATTTAGATTTCTCATTTACAAACTCAAAGAAATGGTAAGAAAATGAAAATGAAAAAAAAAGAAGAAAGATTTTTAGGCAATCTTGACATGGTTCTTATTAGGAAATCATGTGAAATTTCCTAGTTATGTACGTGCGGACATGAACACATGCACATCCAGGCGTGTGTATGTGTCAAGAGAGAGAGAGAGAGAGAGAGAGAGAGAGAGATGAAAAGGAAATGAATAATGGATTGAAAGGAAAATGCAACCATAAACGTATGCTACAGCTGGAAATTTCAATAAACTATGACAACATGCTCTCACATGATTAGTTTGTGAAGAAAAAAAAAACAAGAGAGAATCTAATGCAAGTTAGATGATAAGCAAAAAGTCGAAAAATCACCGTCACCAAATATTCATGCCATAAACTTAGGAGGAGATCAATAGAAACAGACCCTGTATTCTTAAAACAGCAAATAGTAACTATAAGGGAATTGTGATCACGTGTTTATTGTCATTGCCCCGAGATAACTCACCAGCAGTTATTTTGCCGCTTTTACCCTCCCAAGTCGCTGTCCACCCACCACATTGATATCCCAGATCATCAGCATGCCTTCCAACCACAAGAATTCTTTTAGCATTCCGGTCCAGTGGAAGAAACGGCTTCTTTGGATCCTTACCATTCTTTAACAGAACTAAGGATTTACGAACTGCTTCACGTGCTAGCTGCTTATGTTGCTGACATAATGAATCATGTATTAGGGTTCCTTATCAAGGGACAACTTGATTTTCATCACTTTGCAGACTAACAAGTTCTACACCTCGAATTTGTAGCTCTCCTAAGTCTTGACTTACACATGCTAACCCTTAATTCTATCCGATCTATACTAACTTACCATAACATTCAAACATTTTATCATAAAATTATAAACTATAATTACGATACAGATGACCTTGGACAATAAAATTTTAGTTAGAAAGAGTAGGAGATTCGAGAAAATAATTAGACATAAATTCTTGAGTTGTTCTAATTTATGTACTAACTTATCTTAGATTTGTGATGCTGTGGTACGTTTATCCCATCAACTAACCAACCAATCAATTTCGAGGACCCACTACTTGTAATGGCCCAACTGAGAGCATGATATTGTGCAACTGAAAATCAAAAAATATTAGTCCAAATCTAGGTGTAAATCCAAGAATAGTGCCACAAACTGATATTGGATTTAGACATCTATCATTTTGTATGGCTAAACAGGCTTGTGGTGTTTAGATTATTTATGATTTTTATTGGATAGAATTATTGAGAAACTGAAACAGAATTTATTGTAATCTGACCAAAATCATGGTTCCTATAATTTGGACTGAAGGGATATATCAAATTGACAATATATCTAACTGCAAAACCTATGCACACTGACAATAAAATTTTGAAACCTTACCTCACTTCTAACTGTACCCAAAAACGATCCATCGCTTAGGGGATGTTCGAAGAGGCCGGAAGCGAATTTTACTCTGAGAATTCTTTCAACTGCATCATCAATTCTAGTCATTGGTATTTTTCCGGACTCCACCAAATGGAGCAAATCGGCCAGAAATAATTGATACCGGAAGGGCACCATCACCTGTTGAGACGGTAAAGAGGATTTTGTTTGGGACACATATAAGCTCGAAATTGCTCAAAAAAAGAAATGATTCTTTACCATATCAATTCCTGCAGTGATTGCTGAAAGAACACTGTGCTGGTAGTTGGATCCATGAGGACTGGATAGCCTGTCAACGCCTTCGGAGTCAGAAATGATAAATCCCTAGAAGAAGGAAAGAGCAGACATTTGAGTAAGTTGAAAAAAAATTTAACTCGATTTTCTGGCCATATCCGTATAGGCTTACCTTAAATCCAAGTTTTTCTTTCAAGATTTCTGTAAGGAGGAAACGGCTGCTGTGTAGCTTGGTTCCGTTCCAGCTAGAGTAGGATGCCATGATAGTACATACTCCGTTAGCAATACAATCGAGGTAAGGAGACATGTGAACTCTCTCTAGTTCGTCATATGATGATATAGTATCTCCCTCGTTAACGCCATTCCTGGTGCCACCATCTCCTACAAAATGCTTTGCACATGCAACAACATTTTCTCTGAAGTTAAATATTCTCATCAGTTGAACAATCAGATAGAGGATATGTATCAAAGCATTTAAAGAGCATGAAATAGGATTGATCAAGATAAACGGAATTTTGAACTACGTAGATTTTGGAGAGAGCATTTAATGGACGAATTTATTTGCCAGGTATATAAGCTCTCTAATGGACATTCTACAGAAATCTAAGACGATTATTTAAGAGATCTCTTAGAATTTTCATATTGAATTGGATGAATTAAATGCAAAGCGAGGAACTTAAAATTTTATGAACTACGAGGAGAGTGTGGTAAGCCTAAAGCCACACATTAACAATAACAATGTTGTTTTTTTAAAAAGTGCATTTTCATGTGGTTTATACCTTCCAGCAACAAAGGGATAACCACTTGGGTGTCCTTGGGGTGGTTGTCCTTGCAAACCTGTGACCATCGAGGTCATCATCTTAACAATATGAGGGTCTTCACCAAAACTTTCATAACATCTTCCCCATCTAGGATCTCGACAAACCTGTTTGCATAATCTTAATTTACAATGACATGGAAAAGAAATAAGATATAACACAAAGCAGGGCCAAAGAGAACAACTACAAGAAATAAGGCAAACAAAGGTTCGCCAGTGACGCAAACAAACATACGTTCAGTGTTCGACAGTTTATCAACTCTAGGTACACCAAACATTCAACTTCTCAACTTCTCCACTCCAGCAGAATTTAGAATTTATTAAATATCTGTACATCTAATGAACTTGGATCAATTAACTTTCTAATGATACTAACATTGTTCTTCCATTCTAGTCCTTTTCAGCTAGTGCTCATTTTGTCAACTATTTTTGTCGCGTTATTGTTAGGACAAAAAACTTGATTTTTGTTAACTTGTTATTCCTTTTCATTTAAGCCCAAATCCAAATGCAGTGTTACTATTTAAATGTTGGAACGATGCAGTAAATAAACTGATAAGGACTAAACTGATAACACTATTTAGAGCAAAAGGTTGGAACAAAATAAAGCACAAACTTACAGCAACGCATGGAGCAAAAGTGTAGTGAATCCCGCTTGCCCTAACTTCAAGAGCCGTTGCTGCACCAATCCTCCTGATCAAGTCAGCATCTCTACAAGTATATAATACATGTAAAATTCAATTGGTTGTATAATCGCGCTATCATTCAAAGAAACTAGTGCACAAACTCAACCTGGTAGCTCCGAGGCCTATGTTATGTGGAAAAATTGTAGCCCCATAGACATTGTTATTACCATGAACAGCATCAATGCCATACAGCAACGGAATCCCAAGCCGCGAATGCAGCGCGGCCTTCTGGAAAGTGTCCGCCATGGCTGCCCAATCCGAGGACTTTGCATTCTCAAATGGTCCACTTCCACCAACACTCAGTATACTCCCTGCACCAATCCAAACACAAAATGCAATCAAATTCATATAACTTTGCAGAAATGCATAAAATAAGACCTTTGGAGCTGAAAAATTAACTCAAATTTGAATGAAATATTTGAAATTCCAGACAATAAATTAAATCAGTTAACAAAAACTTATGCACGAGTATGCCAAGCTAGAATACCTAATATTTTACTGAAAACTAAGATCATACGTATACTCCAATTTGGGAGACTAAACGACAGCAAAACATCAAGAATCCAAAGCAAAGTGCCGATACAAACAAAGATAACAAACAATTTATCCAAATTCATTCAAATAGATAAGAAAAAAAAGAAACTTTCGCCCAGCCCACAAAAAAAAGTGCGAGTATTTACTTGAGACTGACCTATGGAGAGGTCTTTAATGGCAGAAGGGGTGGCGACGACGCGCTCAATCTGAGCCATTTGGCCGATTTTCTCTTTAAGCGTCATTTGAGAGAGGAGGTCCTTGATTCTTGCTTCGATTGGGGCCATGGGGTCTTTGTAGATGCAGTTCATCATCCCTTCGGATTCTTGATCGTTTTTTCAGTTTGGAATTTGACCCAAGATACAAAATCAAGAACTTGACGGAAGATGGTGGATAATGAAGAAGATTTCAGTTGATTCTTAGCACTGAATTTTGCGGTGAGAATTGTGGCCTTGTGGGAGAGAAGAGAAGAGAGAGAGAGATGTTTTTAAATTTCAACGGCAATACCGAATCGTACAACAAAACGTGGAATACTATGCTGCTGCGCCAGAGATGTCAAGATTCCCTTTTTAGTTTATGAGTCGTAATAATCGGGAGATGTGTCTCAATAAATAAAATATCAAATTTTCGTTTTGTTGTAACGAGAGTAATTTGTAGTCGTCAGTCGATAATCATTTATGAGTATTATTTATGTATATCCAGTATGGTGATAGTGTATATTCCCTATAACCAATTTTGAAGGTATGTATAACACATAATCACTTTGACTTTTGACTTTCCTAATTATATATATTGTGACACTTTCTAAAAATGTGTCTTATTTGTGTAGAAATGGGGAAAAATTGACTAGTTAATCAAAATCATATAAAATCATGTATTTACCCTCCTATTTTAGCTATCCAAAAGATAGTTACGTATTTCTTTATTACATATTTTGCTAATCGATCCTACGCTTTCAAAAATGGTATCAGAGCCTTAGGTTTATCTGGGAATTATATTTTATTTATAGCTTTAAGTATTATCCTAACGGATGAGACATCAAGAAAAACATGGATCCGGACAATTGTCCGAGATGCGAATGTTACAGGAATTATCTCCATGATTTGGAGGTACAGAAAACAAGAACCCATACTGCACTAGCAATCTGGAAAAGAGAATTCCACTCAGCAGCACTAAGAGTGGATTGTGAATCTATTATCTCTTGTCACCAAGAGATGAGAAGAAGAGAAAACTTTCTCGAGGAGTTGAAGTATCTCCATCTAAGGACGGAGTACGTGATGAAAGAAAACCATCAGAACCATACTGACTGATGGACCTAGAAGAATGTCCAAGGTGTGGACATTTCCAGGAAAGTCTCCAAATCTTGGAGAAAAGAAGGACAAGTTACCAGAGTGTGCTGACACACTGGAGAATGCAGTTGGATATCCTAATCCAACAAAACCAGGAGAAAGAATTAATTGATTTCTGCCTCCAAGGAATCAAAAGAAAAGAAGATATTTTACATGGTTGTATCCTCCTTGAATGGGAGATAGAACATGCCATGAGAAGAGACCATTGGATCCATTTGGAAGTAAATTGGAATCAGCTCTAAGCTGAATCGCTCTGATGGATTCAAAGAAAGATAAAGGAGTATCATCTACTCTTTTATACCAGGAGATTTCTCCAGACTCATCCAAGATATCGGAGGATCTGAGAGAAATACAGAAGACAGTACAACATTATGGCGATAGCTTGTATGGTGTACCACGCGATCTTTACAAGATTGCTATGAAACAGGATGAAATTTACAACATCTTGAAGGAGATCCAATCACGGATCGAAAAACTGGAGCAACAACCTCGTTCCAGCCAAGGAAGAAATCCTTTTGGTAATGAACCCTCTTATCCATTTCCAGTGGGAGAAACAAAAAAGGATCCAAGTATGGAAGTCTTGAAAAGAATGATTCGAGAAAGAAAAAGATGAATAATCTTGAAAGAATCAGGCTTGACGACCTCCAGGAGTTAGCAGAATCTTTTGCTAACATGACGATGGTTGATTTGAAAATGAACCAGAATGTGGTCCAAAATCCACAGCCGGTGAATCAACTTCCACCAGGAGCCATTATTGGGAATCAACAAGATTTTCAAAATGCACCCGGAGCCATTAATGTAGCCCAGGATTTTCAGACTGGAGCAAGGTATGATCAACATACCCCAAATGATGCATACATGGCAGCAAGAAGGACAAGGGCAAGAAGGCCGCATCCAAAGGTGCAAGATACACTTTATGGAAAGGCAACCCTGGATCCTATCCATCCCTACGGAGTAATGCTCGACCTTGATGAAGTAAATTTCAGAGATCGAGAATCCGTTATTGATGAGTGGATGTCAGCCCTGAGAATTGCAGCAGCAACTCTCGATTTAAACAAGGAAGGATTCGTAAGAATTCTCGAAATGAGTCTTGCAGGAATTGTCAAGATAGCATGAGAATTCTTTCATGTGGACATCAAGAATTCATGTTTTGAGAGTAACAACTACACAGAACATGTCCATAATATGGCAATGCTTTTTAAAAACCATTTTCTGGGAGAAGGATATTTCGAAGGATTTGATCAAGAAAAGAGGAAGAAATACTTGATGGCATTGTATAATCTAAGACTTGCAGTCCTAGATCAACAATCGCTTAACAAGTTTCTACAGCTCTTTACTCTTTATCAACATCAATCTAAAGTTGATGATAAAGTTGCACTGGAAATTTTCTTTCTGAAATTTCCAAGCCCATGGAAAGAGATGGTGATTCGGGATTATGAACCAAGAGATCCTGAGAACGTCGCAAGAAGGATGTCATATGTACATCGGAAGCTCTCAGAGTGGTGTCAACAAGCAACAGCTCTGAGGAACATGAAGAAACTGAGGAGAATTAACAAATTCGCTCCTCTAAACTGTGATGACAATGATCTGCCAACGATCATTGGAGGAGAACCACCGAGGCTGAAGAAAAGCAAGAAAAATAGGTTTCAGCCCTATTATAAAGGTGGAGATCCAAAAAGAAATTCTTGGAAACCAAGAACTAGATGGTCAAGACAGAAGGCCAGATCTTACAAATCAGGCCAAAGAAGTGGACCATCAAGGAATAAGTATCATTTCCGAGGAGATAATAAATCCCAAGGAAGGACACCCGCCAAGAAAACTTTCAGAAGAACTCACACTAGAGTTAATGAAAGTTTCAAGGATTGCAACTGCTGGACGTGCGGTGCGAAGGGGCATATTTCCACAAATTGCCCGGACAATGAGAGAAGAGGTATCAATAAATTCGAATCCACTCCGGATATCGAAGATGCCATCTACTACCAAGAACTGATACAAGTATATCAGTTCGAAGATATACCCTCAGATGAGAGTATATATGAACAAGAAGAAGTCTTCAGCGAAGAAGATTCAGAATGGTCTGATGGAACTAGATCGGAGTCAGACTGATCCAGAGATTGTTCATCAGGAGAAAGAGGACAGGACGGGATTCTCCAGTCACACAACTCTCTCTCAAAGTCTGATTGACAAAATCAAGAAGAAGAGTATGAATATACAAAAGTATCAAGGCTTTTCAGCAAACAACATAGATCAAGTTCTAAGGAACTTTAATATAAGGAGCAGGAAACAACAAATCGTCTATGGAATTTCTAGACGAGAAATGTCGCTTCCTATAGAGCTTACAGGGAATCAAGTGGAGATGCAGTTGATTCCAGCTAGTGACATCAGGGAGGATCTATCAAAGATGAAGCCTGAAGTCGCTGAAAATATGAACTGGATCCATATTTGAGCAATCCAGTTGATGTTAAAATCGGCTCTCTTTACCGGAGTTTACATGCCGATCGATATCGCTATATGCGATAAAAGAGTTAGAAATCTGAAAGATTCCGTATTGGGAACAATTGCGGGAGATCTTTGTGCAGGACAAGTAGTGGGAATCATTTATCCAAAGATTGCTTACAATCTTAATGATACCCATTTCAGCAAAGCCCTGACGCTTTATCATGACTTTAAACGCAAGGATTTATTGGAGGAAGGAAATAGGCCTTACTCCATTACTTATCAGGTATCATATGCTCTTTCCAACTCACATCACACTGAGTTATTTCTGGGAAAGAAGTTCATTGAGATACCAGATATATTCAACAAGGTGACAACGGCGGTTTGTCCCGATAGAGTGGAAATTGCTCGGCTTAGGAATGTGGATATTCAAATCCGAGATAGAGAAGTCATGAGACACGACCAAAGTCTCAGGATAACCTCAGGGAGATTATCTTTCCAAGAAGACAGAATCATGTCTTTGCCATATGGGAGGAGTCGGAGTCTCATTCGAGAAGCACACCCTCAAACATCTCAGAGTAACAAAGTTTCAGTGAATCTGAAATGTCCCGAGGGATGGAGAGAAGTGATAGTAAAATTTGACACTACAAGGTGGGAAACCAACTTTCCTTGTAATGTTCTTTACTATCTACAGCAGCCGGAGATCAATCATTACAAAGGTACCCTGGAAATTGGGGGACAAGTGATGGAGATTAAGGGTAGAGCTGGAAGAGAAGTAGTTTTGCTTTTGGGTTTGGATTTTCTCGAGGATCACAAACCTTGGGGAAATAAAGAAGAAGGAATGGAAATCACGATTAATGGGAGAAAACTATTGATCGAATGACAAGTCCATTCTCCATATACATCTCTATAGGGATGTTATATGAAAAATATAAAGCAGAATATTTTGCTGCTTATATTGATTCAGGTGTAGGAATTTGTACTGCAAAACGAGGAGTCTTCCCAGCAGAGGTAGAAGATGATCTACCCCGAATTGTAGGAAAAGATTTCTCAAAGAAAATTTTGCTCCTTACTAAAGGAGTAAAAGAGACGGAAATTCTGATTGGCGGAGCCAGAGGTACACCTTGGTATAAGGTTAAAACTCCACCAATTTATTTCCATGATACAGGTGCAGATATTCTGTTGGGAAACAATTTCCTACAGATGTTCAAGAGATATATGCAGGATAATGAAAAGAGGCAATTGGTGTTTACAACCATTTGCGATCACAAAATCATTGTCCAGAGGCTCAAAGGGGCTTTTAATCGCCAGATACCATTGAGTTTTCGCAGCAAGCGTGGTGATGAAGGAAAACTTCGACACCCAAAAATGAAGGATCAAAGGAGATTCAACGAAGCAGTGCTAAGCTGTATCAGGGATGAAGATCTCACAGATCAAGAGGTCCAGATCCTCAAAGCATCTTTAATTTCTCATCAAGATATTAAGGAAGAAATGCAGGTGTCCCTAGAAGATGTCAAAAGAAGGATTAAGAGGAATTACAATGAGAATCCTTTGGCATGGTGGGACAGAAACAAGCTCGAAGCTACCTTGAAGGTGAAGCCAGAAAAGGAGTATGAGTTTGTTAGATACAGACCAATCCTGATGAACCTCAAAGATCAGCAGGATATGAAGGAGATAATCAAGGAACACCTTGATTTAAAATTGATTGAACCAGGGAACTCGCCTTACAGCAGTCCCAGATTTCTGGTAAGGAATCATGGTGAGATCAAACGAGGTAAACCCAGACTAGTTATTAATTACAAAGGAATTAATGATATTCTGGAATTTGATGGATATTTTATCCCTAGTAGGGAACACCTTATTAATTGCATTAGAAATGCTAAGGTATTCTCTAAGTTTGATTGCAAGTCAGGTTTCTACCAGATTCTTATGGAAGAAAGGAGTAAGAAGTTTACAGCCTTCTCTACTCCACAAGGGCATTATGTTTGGAAAGTAATGCCAATGGGGTTAGCTAATGCACCTCAAATATTTCAGAGAAAAATGGATAATCTGTTTAAAGATTATTTTTCTTTTATGTTCGTCTATATTGATGATATTTTAATAGCATCAAAAAATATGGAATAACATATCAAACATCTTGAGATCTTTGCAGATGTTTGTTATAAAGAAGGTTTAGTACTGTCTGAAAAGAAGACAATCGTTGCAACTAGGAAAATGAAATTTCTGGGTATCGAGATTGATGAAGCAGGAATTATTCTGCAGGACCATATTGTTCAGAAGGTCCAGAATTTTCCTGAAGATCTAAAGGAAAAGAAACAACTTCAAAGTTTCTTGGGAGTTGTTAATTTCGCGGGACCATTCATTAAAGATCTCGCAAAACATAGAAAAGTTTTCAGTACATTACTGAAAAAGGATGTTCCGTTCATCTGGACAGAAGAACATCGACAGGGTATGAAGGAGTTAAAAGAGGTTTGCAGAAATCTCCCAAAACTCTCGATACCACAGGACGAAGACGACTTAGTCCTATACACAGACGTAAGTGATTATTGGTGGGCAGCAGTCTTAACCAAGATCACTCCTAATGGAGAAGAACCCTGCAGATACTGTAGTGGTTTATTCAAAGATGATGAGGCCGTACGATGGCACATCAACGAAAAAGAATTCTTTGCAGTCCGAAAGGCTTTTAAAAAATGGCCTTTATTTTTATTAGCAAAGAAATTTACTTTGAAAGTCGATAACACACATGTTAAGGCTTTCTTAAGAAATAAGATTGAATCTAAGCCTGAAAAGGCTAGATTAATTAGATGGCAAGCTGAGTGCCAATATTATATTTATGATATTGTCGTTTTGAAATCTCACGAAAATGTTCTTGCAGATTTCCTAACAAGAGATGGAGCAAACTGATGTGAACTCCATTCTACTGGCCCATAGACATCTCAGAGAGAATCTGGAGATGTTAACGGGAGAGTGGGACGAGTGCATTCTGAATGTTGAACAAGCAGGAAGATTGCAGACTCTCGACAAGACGAAAGTCACTGAGAGAATACGAGCTTGCATATGGTCTCAGGGGCAACTCTGGGCTGCATGCCAAATACCAATCCTTCGGGTGGCCAAAGATCCTTTGGTAAAAGAAGAGTTTCGAGTACAGGGCTCTAAACCTGTAGCAGAGGATTCAAATACCTCTTGCCCAAGTTCTAAGGTGGTGGTATCTTCGGAACCATTGCCCCAAGAAAAAGATGATACTCAGGGGTCACACTCTGAACTATCATGTCAACCCAGCACCTCTGGGAAAAAAGAGGGAGAGATTAGTCTTAGGCCAATGACTGGCACTTCTAAGATTAATACTGATAAGATTGAGGTTTCTTCTTCTTCTTCTTGGCAGATATATCAAGCAAGCTGGGAGAAGCTCAATACAAGGACTGGAATCAACCCAGAAAAAATAAAGGTTGATGTTTCGGGGAAATATCCTCGGGTGTGGATGATGCCAAATTTAGATCCACACAAAGTCAAAAGATGGTATGAATTCGGAGCACTCGCTTCAGTTTATACCACATCTCCATCATTCGCCGAAATCAAGAATCTACCCAAGTGGATTCAAGAAGCGGTGTATGATACCTGGGCTAACAATCCACAGCTTAGCCGATGGGATGTTTTGGAACTGTATTTTATTAGTGCAGCCCCAGAACCAGCAGGGAAAGGAAATCATGAAGCCTTTCACTATATTAGGCTTCGAAGACCAGATGCACTCGCCCTCGAAAAGATCAAAGCGTCTGCAGAGAAAGAGACTGCTTTAGTCTCTACATTACCAGAAGACCTCATCTCTACCAGAAGAGCATGTGGATTATGGGTCTGTCTCACAGAGATGGACAAAGTCAAGTTTCCGTTCAAATTCTTTCAGAATTCAGTGAACGGATCTTTCCTGTTAAACACGATGACAGGAAAATCGACAAGATTCGCAGAGGAAGCTTTCGAAAGAAAGAGAACCTTGCTCTGGGAAAACAAGATTGCGACGAGTAAAGACACTCATCGCAAATACTGCAACATGGCTCATTTTGGAAACTGGTCTGAGCGCGTTTGTTCGAATTGTCAGAACCAGAAGGAACCAGAGTTCGGGAAGGGGTTCATGCCCAGAAAGGGAAAATAGAAGGCTCGGTCCAAAGAGCATCTTGAACAGAAGGCGCTGCCAAAAGCAAGGACGCCCAGGGCCCGGAAAAAAAGTAGATTCCCGACACAGGTTGGTGGAGTCATGTGACTCTAAGCTGGAGTACCCACTAAAAAGAAAACGACAGTAGTGGGTGGAGGGAAAAGCAATTACCCACTAAACAACAAATGGGTAAAAGCACAGAAAGAGCATTATCAACCAAAGATAATGCGGTCTGATAAAGAAAGTAGCACCGAAAGTTTGGTGTCCTTATTCAATAATGGACGACAGCAGTGGTCCTACGCTGAGTCAGATACAGGCTGGCCGCTGAACAAAGGTATCCGAGGCAATAATGAAGGAAGGAGGTTGCGAATTGAAACCTCTATATAAACCAAGAGGATGGAGAGCAGAAGGGCATCGGAAAAACCATCAGAAATCCTCTATACCATCCTCTCTGCTCTCTTCAAAATAAAATTATTGTATAGTTCCTATTCTAGTATAGTATAGTTTATGTATTTCAATTCCGCTACCATAGTTAGCTAAACAAGTCTGTCTCCTCCCTAAAGGAGATATACTTATGTTGTAATAAATATTATATAATTCCTAAATAAAAGTTTGGGCTTTTGTTCATCCCTTCCAGTATATTATTTTCTTTGTGTACCGACCGAAAACCCTACGCCCCGAGTAGGAAACGAACGAGGGCTGTGATGTGTGCTGCTGAAGGAGTCTGCGTCTGGAAACCATCGGTTGCGATCGCGTGGTTGGACGAGGTCCCTAAAACTTCCGGCGGAAATACCCGGCAGCATTCCGGTCAAAAAGGTATGAAGTTGGTATACTTTGATTTTAGTTATACGGAAGTGTGATGGGCCTGATAGTATTGCATGATTTATCTCCAAATTGAAAAGTGAATTGATAAATCAGAGTATGTAATGAAGAAATTTAGTAGAAGGGTAAAAGATTTTACGAATATTGTATGACTATAAGGTTGACTAGTTTATATCAATATTTTCCCTTATTTTATACAATATTTTATACACAAAAATGGATATAATAATAATTTTGGTGGGTCAGTGGGTACTGCTTATACCCGCTATCAAAAGTGGTCGTAGAAGGTACACACTATCTTAATACTTGATAGAATGAATTTCCTCTCATCATTTATTCCCTACTTAAATCTACTACATCAAAAATTTATTAATTTTAATAACAGTTATTGTAAAAGTAAAACAAATTATAATATACCATATGTATTTGGATAAAATCAACCCTACTTATCTTAAAATTAAACTAAAGCACAAGGAATAATAGTACAACACAAAAATTGTGGGATTTTTGATCCTACTAGGTAGTATTTGTGGTTTTCGTTTTCTGTTTAATTGTTTGTGAAATGTTACCAGAGCCGAATCAACACTTTTTTAATTTGAAAAACTTAACAAATTAATTTGTTGGGCAAGTTGAAAGTAAACCTTTCTTCATACTAATACAATCTAATACATTAGTGAACCTCCATTTAAGCTAGCTGCATATCTAACATGCTTCCAAATTGTGACAAATTATGGCAAAACTTACACTAATGATTTTCACAATATAAATCTATCTCCTTTGCATATATTAATTAAGTCTATCTAAGCTAAAATATGGGTTCACAAACTTTTTCTAAGTCCTGCAAAATATGCTACGTACATTTGATCTCTCCAACTTTTAAATCATCATCTTTTTGATCTTGATCTTGATCTTGATCTTCGATTGCTTGACTAGTCGTGCTCTTCTATCCTGTAGAAGACGCGAAAATGTAGCTAAATGTGAACGTTATATTTTTTTTATAGTTTTATTGAAACTATATTTATAGTCCATTGAGAGTTTTTGCAGCTACTTCATACCTTTCTAACTTCTAGGTTACATCATAGACTATATTGTCTGCTACTTTGCTTCACTATCGTGCAAATTAACGCGTGGGCGAGCTTCTTCATCGGTCTCGTTCCTCTCATGAGACCCGTAATTGTCCTTATCTTCAACTTCATTATGTGTGGATTCTTGAATAGTCGTTTCCTGATGTGTGGGAATAGCAAACATAGGTGGTTAAAAACAGAACAATTTTGAGGGACTTAAAAGGAATAAGTAAACTTAAACACACATTTTCATTAGATAGTGATGAAATTGAGTGGTCTGTTTGGTTGCTTAGAGTAGTTGGAATATTTTGAGCCTCAATATCTTCTCTAGAAACTTCATCAGCATTGTTAGAGAATCTTGAACTAGTTTCGCCTTCTTGAATCTTCATTTTCTTGTTAGCAGATTCAGTATTTTCGGCTTCTGTAAAGGATCTTGAGCTACTTTCTTCTCTTGTATTTGAAGTTGCTTCAGTAATTTCTAGTGCTTTTGAGGTACTTTCACTGGCTACTTCTTTTAGGCGATCGTCGTTTTTTTGAATCTTCGCATTTTCTTTAACAGATTCAATGTCGTTTGCTTCTACATTCGATGCTAAGATTCTTGATAGAGCCAGCTATACATGAAGAGTTAGTATTTTCCTTGCCATGTTCATATGCCATGAATGTAGTGATACTAATGAATACATTGTATCGTTTTAGTTTAATTCGTTAACAAACCTGTGGTGCTTCAGTAGCTCCATTCGAGCTCGTGCCAACTGTAAACTGTACCATCAGTGGTGTTGAGCTTTGAGATGCATTTGAGCTAGAATGGTCTGTAGGGTGTGCTCCAGCTAGCCGGACCTCGTCATCACCATCATGTTCGAAACTTGCTACGGACAATGTTGGTTGGAGCACTGATTTCGGTGATATAGTCGCATGATGAACGCGTTCTGCAGATTGTTCTTGAGGAGGACCGTTGGAGTCCATGGCGGTCTGATTTCTACTCGCTTCATGTTCGCCCTCAACACGTGAGATAGGTTCACTAGTCACATCATTCTCAATTACTACTTCAGAAGATGCAAATTTTGCATCTTCTGAGGGAGGTTGTTCCTCTCCAGTATTGGACTCACGCGAGGTGGTCTGAGTGATTTTTTCACGTAAATCAGTTGTGTGAGGTTCGATGAGCTCAGAAGCGGAAGAAGATGAGGCAATGCAATGTTTTTCATCATCCATGGATCTCGATAGAGTTGCATCGTCACATTTATTGCTTCTTGAAGTCCCGACCTCGTTTGCTCGTGTCAGCCTCATCTCGTTGTCCTCAACCTCAGAGAGACGAGATGAGCCTGTCCACGAGTCTAGGCCGTCCCAAGACGTGTTCCGCTCTATTTCTGTATCATAAGCGGAAGCGTCGTCTTGGTAGGACATGTTTTCGCCGATTGTAAGAGGAGGAGAGCTGATTTCGGAGACCTCGACTTGCATATCGGAGGCGATCGAGAAGGTCATGCCGTGGCGCTTTTGGGGCTTGTCCGCGAAATATTGCTGCTTCAATCTACTTGCATTCTCTAAAGCAGAATTAGCATAGCTCAAGTTGTTTTCTTGTAATTGCTCATGGCTCTCCATTTCAATATCTGGGACTGAAATTGAATTTCTTCGCATAGAGAGCGATTTCAATATCGCTTCTCTGTTTATTTTGCAAATAGGTGGTCGTTCATCTTCTGATGAACCTGTGCTCGATGAGTTCGGGCTCAAGCTTAACTCGTCTAGCGCATTAGGCCTTGTGTTGGGCTGTACATTATAACTTTGACTACCATTCTCATGCACTTGGATGACTTCCTTGATCTGATCACTATTAGGGCTGTCTATATTCGACTTTGTTTCGGACTCCACGCCCGATTCCACCTCCGTTGTAGCACCAAAATCTGTATCTGTCACGAACACGAATAAGACAATCATAAAATATTAAAATACATAATCTAATCATTATGTCGTCATATTCTATATTCAAAAGCTACCTGATTCTTCAATCTCCGGCTTGGAAAAGTGAAACCCAATAGATGATCTTCGTCGCCTGAATCCGAAATCATCAATGGAAGATGCGTCGTCGCGATCCTCGAAGAAATCCATGGGTAAAGAAGGGCCTAAGCTGAAGCTCTCATGCCTAGAAAATGTAAAATCTCTGTTATGGCCTGATGCAAACTCTTGTTGGAAACTATCCCCTGTAAGGTCCGGTTTTTCCTCCTGCGGATCATATGGAAGGTCGAACGGATTCCTCATCGGTATCAACACCGATGGGGCAGAGCCGGGACCAGGCGAGAATGGACCCACGACTTTGCTAGGGCTACACCACGTGTTGACTTTTGGTATAACAATCGGAGGCATCTGAGGCCCTGGCCCTCTTGTAGCATCATCACTGTTCACTAAGGATTTTCTAACCGGTGGATTTAGCATTTTTTGTGATCTTCGTCTCGCGATCAAGCTCTCAAGCCTCTTGTTCGTCTCGGCCTCGGCTATATTCACATCCATGGCCTTGCTCGCCTCATCCCGTGTATCCTCGTCATCTTTGAGGAGCTTTAGACTCATCACTATTTCAGGGTTATGATAGATTTCGTGATCAATCGACACGTCTGATCCGACATTGGTGTTGGTGTTGGTGTTGGTGAGTGAGAAATCCACTTCCACTTCGTGTATTTCTTTTGGACTCCCATCAACTAGCGCGGTTTTATCCGTGTTGGAATCGGTCGATAAAACTGCATTCTTCTCCTCCTCCACCTCATCCTCATCCTCCTCTGTGGCGTCATCATGATCGTTGGATTCTGATGCACGACTCCTCTCCTCGGAGGTGTTGTCTCCGCACGCGATCTCCTTCGCACGTCTCCGCCTCACGGAATGCACGCGCGAATAGGCCTTCTTGATCTTTTTTTCCTTTCCATTGCCCTTTCCCTTATCCTCCTCGCCGTCATCATCCGAATTCAACGTTGCGAACTTGGTTTGCTTGTTGAGTTTTCCACCACTCTCTCTCTCCTTTAGCTCTCTCTCTATCTCTCTCTCCTCTTTGCATCTCCGGCCATCTCGGATGCTGAGAACTACCCACGTGGAGACCGCAAGAGGAAGCGAGTAGATCAAGATCCAGAAGAAGAGAGGGCAACACATGTAGAGGAGGGACAAGAAAAACAGACATGTTGTGACATATGGATGTTTTTTTGAGACATTAATGCATGTTTTTGTCGAAAATTTTATCATTTTCCACACGCAAATTTGAACATCATATGCACTGATAGCCATGTTTCTTGTTTCTCAGACAAGAATGTCATGAATTCGGATGAGATAATTTTTTCCAATATAAACGAAGAAAAGAAAAGTGTTTTACCTTTTTTTTTTCTTTCTTCTTTTGGATAGTGGAAAAGGCTGTACGAGGAAGCTGAGAAATTGGAAGAAAGAGGAGCGAGAAATGTGGCCAAAATATAGTAATATTCTTTTGGTTGGTAGGACCACTTGATCCTTTTTTTGAGGGCTTCTTCAATTCTTCACTTTGCTTCTCATATTTTCCCCTATTTCTATGCATGCAATGACAACCAAAAGATGTGGTATACGATGTTGTTTTGTTTGATCAATCACGTCATATGTATATTTATAATATTACAAGTCTCATTATCTATATGAATAATACCTACGATTCACTAATTTTAATATCGTGTGTATATATATATATATATATATATATATATATGACTCAATTATGCTCCTATTTTATATGAGTAGCTAATTTTGATATCGTAATGACAACAATATCACTTTTTATTTATTTATATAATCATCAGATACTGTATATATGCACCATGTTGTAGTAGTTTATACCTATCTTTTATTTGGTTCAATTGAGATCTTGAATTGCTATGAAATGTGAGGAATTCGAAACACTAAATAGAAATAGAAGGAACTTGATTGCAGTCTATACAAGAAATCTCATTTTACTCTATCAATATATTTCATGCGTATATTTATGAGATTGACATAATAGATGCAACATAAAAATATAGAATCTAGTTACAAATGGTCCAACAATCCTTTTAAATTCGATTCTTTCCATCTCCAAAACTTGTCTAGTGTTTACAATCAATTGAAACTCAATATTTGGTTAAAAAAACCTAAAAAAAAAAAAAGGTTAAAATCTTTGAACTGCTTCTTCTTCTTTTTTTGGCATTCTTCCTTCTTTCTCTACGTTTTGTCTTCTCTAATTTCTTTAATTTTTCTTTTAAAATTGGCTTCGGCCTGTGGGTTTGGATAAATGAGGGGTTTCGATGGGCCTCCTTTTTTTTTAGAGAGATTCGATGGGCCTCCTTAAATGGACTATGCATGAGAAAAAGAAAATAATTAGATTGAGCCCATTATCTATTAAAATTTTATTTATACATATTAAAGCCATAAAATATCATAACTATTAAAAGGATGTTCAAAATGAAATAAAAATCACAATTTTTTTAAAAAAAAAGAAAAAAAATCACAATTTAAAAGTTTAGTAAATACGTAAATTTAGCATTTATAAAGGATGTAATCCATTTCTATATTTTGACTGCAGTTGACTACACAATAAATTTTGAGTAAATAAGGAGTATGTATTCATTAATGCAACGTTATCCATGCACTCCACTCCACATGTAATTACTCTTGTATTCTCAATATGGTCCAAACTTTGTGATGGTCCCGAAACGAGTTCTTGGTGTAGAGGGGAGTGAATACATCGAGATGAAAACTTTTGCAAATTAAAACTTTGAGTGAACTCAGTTATAAATCCTGTTGACTTCTTTCGAAGATGGTCATCTGGACTGATAACTCAGCATGTTGTGCGGAAGGTGGTGGTTTGAAAACTTAACTCGTTACAGCTTAGAAAAACTCAACTTGAAAAACTTATCTTTCAGTGTACAGCTTAGTCAAGTTATGCAGTTTTGGAAAACAAAGCTGACTTCACTCAAGCCAGGGAAATAAAGTTGAAAAAATGTTGTGCTTAAAGATTGGTTAGTCTTCAGAAATATGCAGAAAAAAAAAACAATAAAGAACACCAAAGGTTTAACGTGGTTCGGAGAGAACTCATATGTTCATGACCAAATTGAACTGGTGAATCCCTTAACTTTGGATTCGTTGGTTTTACAAGCAACCAACAGCTTACAGTTCGGTTCCTTTGAGCTGGTTATAGTTTATGCGTACTACAACAAACGTTAACACTCAGATTTCGCGTTCTGAGAGGACGTACACACTGATTGCGCCCTCAGTGAAGGCATACTTCTACAAACCGATCTTTTCCTAACTTGGAAAGAGGGTTTTGAGAATGTGGGGTTTCCAACTTGTGAACAAACTTTTACAATGAAGAACTAATTTATGGATTGTTTGTTCACTCTAGCTTTGAATTTGGAAATGATTAACTGCCTAGATTTGAGAAGAAAACTCAACAGTCAGTTGAGAAACACTAGAAAAAATTCTGGAAATTTTCGTGTTCTAGAGAGAATTTGACAGACTGTTGTAGCGAGAATGGCTTGAGAATTTTAGAGCGTTTTCTTAGAGTTTTTCTTATTGAATCTGGTGAAGAAGACTGGTATTTATAGGTGGAGATTCAAAACTAGCCGTTGGAAGAGCCGTTTGAATCTCACCTATTTTCTGACATTGCGTCTTGTAGCCTGGCTTTCTTCACATGTTCTTCTTCTGCGTGTCAGATCCTAGGTTTACTTTCTAGGATGATGAGTTGTCGAATCCTCATTGGTCGAGGTTTATATATTTATCTGACACTGGGATCTTGCCTTGGAGCTGTCTTCAACTCTGTGCTGGGTCATCAAGCTTTGTCTGAGTCTTGATCAGCTGGAAGCTTCGTTGGATCAGCTCTGCTTGATCTGCTCAGCTGGACTTGCTCTGCTGGATCCTCTATGATTGTGACAACTCTGCTTGCTTAGCTCCGTTGGGTCCAGTGGTTGGATCCGCTCTGCTGAATACTCGACTCAGTTGACAATTATTCAGATGATCTTCTCTGCAGCTGACCTCTCAGCTAAATCTTCTGCTGTCTTCAGTGTCTTCACCTGTAACCTTTTAAAATCTATGAGCTCAAACAGGCGAGCTGGAAAACAACTTAGATTTAGGCAGTCATCTACTAGGTTGGGATCGGTTGGATTTTGATATCAAATCAAAACACTTAGAATTTTTCCAACACTTTGGAACTTAAGAAAATGATCTAAACTTTCGTTTACTTTTTAAAATAAAAAATCTCAAACTTTGTAGAAAGTTTTGATATTGGTTTACGTTCAAAAATATGATGCTAAAAAGCTGAATTAGCTTGTCAGATTCTCGTGGAATATACAATAAATGAAGTGAAAATTTTATTTACCACCTCACACCGATACAAAATTCGACGAGCGGATTCACTTTTTCAAGATCAAAACTTTGGATGTAGGTTGAAATTAAAACTTTTTGTCAACTCCGATATTTTTAAAAAATTAAACGAAAATTTAGGTCACTTTGAAAAAGACCCAAAAATTCTAGTTATAAACTTAACCCTAAAATATAAGGGCCTGTTTACAATTTCTCCCAAACTGTTGTAAAATTCTAAATTTGGAATTACTCGCAAACAAAATCGGATAAAACGAAAAACATAACTCGTGCCACATTTCAACGGTCAGAAACCACCGTCGTCGGCATATCCAACGGCCCATGTTGCGTTCTTCAACCCCCTTCTCTCTCCCACACATCTCCGCGGCCTGAGAAAAAATCTCCGCCTCTCTCTGTAAATGTGTGTATATATATATATATATATATCTGTTCTTGAATAGCGTGCTTTCGATTTTGATTTAATTATTCCCATATTTTTTTCTCCTCCCCCCCCCCCCACCCCCCAAACATGGCTGCCGCGATAGATACAACGATAATCTACAGACGAATTTCGACGTTTAGATACAATAATTTCAATTATTTACAGAATTACAGCTTAGCTTGCAGTCGGTATAGAGCTTTTAGCGGGAAATCGAGCCGTCTGCTCCACGATACGTCGTCGTTGCGGTTGCAGCCTAGGGTTTCCCAGCTGCAGGGGTATTTCCTGCGTAATCATCTGAATTGGAAGTTTACGAAAATCTACGCCAACAGTCCCCGCGAACACGATACTGATTCGGCTGAGAAGCCCGAGACGAAAGGGCCGGAGGGCCCGAAGAAGCCGGGCGCTGCCCCGGGCTCGGGACGGAGGGAGAAGCAGGGGAAGAATAATTGGTGGGGCAATAATGGTAATAAATGGAAGTGGCAACCGATAATTCAGGCTCAGGAGATGGGCGTTTTGCTCATACAATTGGGGATTGTGATGTTTGTGATGAGATTGCTGAGGCCCGGGATTCCGCTGCCCGGGTCCGAGCCGAGGACGCCTACCACGTTTGTTAGTGTGCCGTACAGTGATTTTGTGAGTAAGATAAATGGTAATCAGGTGCAGAAGGTGGAGGTTGATGGGGTGCACATTATGTTTAAGTTGAAGAGTGAGAGTGGGAGTGTGGAGAGTGGTGTTGGTGAGGTGAATAGTAAGTTTCAAGACTCGGATTCTTTGTTGAAGTCCGTGACTCCCACGAAGAGAGTAGTGTACACGACGACAAGGCCTGTTGACATCAAGACGCCGTATGAGAAGATGTTGGAGAATGATGTGGAGTTTGGGTCTCCGGATAAGAGGTCTGGAGGATTCTTGAATTCTGCATTGGTGAGTTGTTAGTTTTTTTTTTTGCCGCTAATTTCTTTGATTCCTGGTTAGTTTGCTGCCAAATGTTTGGGCGGTTTGTCTGAATATCTATGATCATAAAGTTCCATTTTTTTATGCAAAGTGTTCTTAGGTATGAAATATGGTTCTTCTAACAATCTATAGCTACTGATGATGGATTCTGCCTTAGTCGTTTTTATTTTCATTTTGGCAACATGTGTTTCTCAAGTAAGTATAGACAGAACTAATTTCCACCATTTTGGCATTTGCAAACAAAGTGGAGCAAATTCCATGGGATTTTCAGTATTTTTACAATTCAGTGAATTTCAGTAGTTAAACATAACACTTTCTTGTTAATTACTTCAGAAGCAATGACTTGGCAGTCAATTAAGCAAAACCTAATAATGCCCAACAGATAAGCACGCGGGATCACCCAGTACATAATTTTAGCTCCCCCCCCCCCCCCAAAAAAAAAAAAAAAAAAAAAAAAAACTCGCTGTGTTCTGTTTGTCTTATGCCATGATCTCTCACCTAGATATTCTACTTAAGAAATATAATTCTGTTCTGTTCTTTTTTTTTTTGTTTTACAGATAGCTTTGTTCTATGTCGCAGTGCTAGCAGGTCTTCTCCATCGGTTCCCCGTAAGCTTTTCTCAGGTAAGAATCATAATGCTGCTTATATACCTTTCTATAAAAAATTGTTATGGGTAGTTTGAAAATTGCCTGCAAAAATACAGAATGCACCAGGGCAGCTTAGAAGCCGAAAGTCTGGAAATTCTGGGGGAGCCAAAGTTTCTGAACAAGGGGAAACTATTACATTTGCTGATGTTGCTGGTGTTGACGAGGCAAAGGAGGAGCTGGAAGAGATTGTGGTATGTTAGAATTTCAATAAAAATTCTTATCTTATTTATGTAAATTATATGTCTCCTCTAAATCTTAGTCTTGCAGTGAGGACTCAAATGATTCGTTCTTTAATATTTTTGTTTTCTTTGTCCAGGAATTTCTCAGGAATCCAGACAAGTATGTAAGACTTGGTGCACGCCCTCCAAGAGGTGTTCTCTTGGTGAGTTGTCTTCTACTCAGTAGCAAGTAGACACAACTAGCAAACATGATCAAAAATTGCGATTGGGTGCTAGATTATGCTCCCCATTTACTGAAGAATTCTTGTTAATATATTATAGAAATATATATCTTATTGTTGGCAATTTAACAGAAACTTGCTTTCTATCTTGGGGAAAGAATATTCTTGAAATATATTTTAGTGTCTGGAGATTCATTAGATTTTATCATGAAATAGATTGTAATATTTGATTTCAGTTTTCCTTTTTTCATCTGTATAATTTGTAAAACTACTATTCTCTGTTAATTATTTTCCATTCATGTACTGATTCAAGTGGTAATTTGTTCATGATGCAGGTTGGTCTACCAGGAACAGGTAAAACACTTTTAGCAAAAGCTGTTGCCGGAGAGGCTGATGTTCCTTTCATCAGCTGTTCTGCAAGCGAATTTGTAGAGCTGTATGTTGGTATGGGGGCATCTCGTGTCAGAGATCTTTTTGCTCGGGCAAAGAAGGAGGCTCCATCCATAATATTCATAGATGAGGTTCCTCCTCAGTCTCCCTAGTTGCTCTTCACGATGAATTTATCAGACTTCTTACCTTTTAAGACATTGTGGCAAACAATCAGTTACAAAGTTCTGATTAATAATTCCTCAATGTGTAGATAGATGCCGTAGCCAAGAGCCGTGATGGTAGATTCCGTATTGTGAGTAATGATGAGCGGGAACAGACCTTAAATCAGCTTCTCACTGTAAGACTCTGAAACCTAGCTTACTTTTGCTGAAGCAATTTTTGTATTCTGCTGAGCTGAGATACGCTTACTAGAGAAGTACTGCAGGAAATGGATGGATTTGATAGTAACTCTGCAGTGATTGTACTTGGAGCGACTAATAGAGCAGATGTTTTAGATCCTGCACTCCGTCGGCCGGGTAGATTTGATCGAGTGGTTACGGTAACTAGATTTTGTTTTTTTATTTTTTATTTTTTATTTTTTATAGCTATCATTTTAAGAATGCTACAATTAAGGCATTTCCAGTTGTTTGTATAATAAAATGCATAACTCAATTGTTAGGTTGAAACACCTGATCGGACGGGAAGAGAAGCTATCTTGGATGTTCATGTTTCCAAGAAAGAACTTCCTCTGAGCAAAGATGTTAATCTAGCTGATATTGCTTCGATGACCACGGGTTTTACTGGGTAATTGTTCACCCTCATATTTCTTGATGCATGCATAGTGTTCACCTTAAGAGACATCTGTTGAAGTTTTATTTTGCCATCTTTTGGATATTGTGCAGGGCAGACCTCGCAAATTTGGTAAATGAAGCTGCATTATTGGCTGGAAGGAGTAATAAAATCGTGGTCGAGAAAAATGATTTCATACAGGCGGTCGAGCGATCAATAGCGGTAAAACTTTCATCCTCTTTTCCTTTCTCTAAAGGCAATGTGCCACTCTCTGTTTACAGAAATATCTAGCCCTTTATGGATTTTGGAAGTCGGGAACTGTAAATTTTTTGGGCTGAAAGAGAGTTTGTCACATGAAATGCTTATCGAGGCATTTGGACACTTGATACTGCATCTGATGGAATCTGGTAGGCTATCTTGCATGCAATGGACACTTTCAATGGAGATAACAAGATTATATTACAATTGCAATTATATCAGAATTTACAAACGTTTTTTCAGTCTCAACATAGCTGGAGTTGTCTTACAGTGTCTGCATCTAAATCATTTTTCTGTATGTATAATCACTCACACACCCTCCCCCCGTCCTAAAAAAAAGAACCAAGTAAATGAGAGTATTTTGGTCAAAAGTTCGGAAAAAGGGTACAAAATTTGTTGTGGGGGGGGGGGGGGGGTGTTTGGGTGCATTTTATCCTTGGAAAAACAGAGACAAATGAGGAGTTATGTACAACTACTTTCCTGCTTTATTTTCTGAGTTTGTCTTCTTTTCAATGAGTGAACCATCGCAAGCCAAGTAAACATATTGCAATGGAATTGTTGTCACATGCTTCATTTTGGTTTCCCATGTCTCTTAGATGGTTTATGCTACACTACAGGGTATTGAAAAGAAGACAACCAAGTTGCAGGGAAGTGAGAAAGCTGTTGTTGCACGTCATGAAGCTGGTCATGCAGTGGTGGGAACTGCTGTTGCAAATCTTCTTTCTGGACAACCTCGGGTTGAGGTAATTGCTGTGTAGCAATTTCTTTGGGCTTTCTTCATATAATAGTTCTATTATTCCGTCTCTTGCAAGTTGTCCTCTACGGTCAGAAGTTTAAGGTTTTTTTGGCAAAAGTTGAGTTCACTCTTATTTTAACAATACTGGAGATGGAGACATGTTAGTTGATGAGATTAGAGTTTTATAAAATGCATGAATTCTCGTCTGGTGCATTCACTGGTGGTTAAAAAGAATCTGAAGTGCCACTTTGTGTATTAAATGTTTATATGGTTCTCTTAAAATTTCTTTGGATGAGCCATTTTTTATTCCTGGATAATGAGTTTAAGAAAAGTAACATGATTAATATATGTTGATCCTTGATCGTTTTGGTTTCATCAGAAGCTGAGCATATTGCCGAGATCTGGAGGAGCGCTGGGGTTTACGTACACCCCTCCAACCACCGAAGATAGGTATTTGCTCTTCATCGATGAGTTGCGCGGGAGACTTGTTACTCTGCTTGGCGGCCGTGCGGCAGAAGAGTTTATTTACTCTGGGCGTGTATCAACAGGTGCACTTGACGACATTCGACGAGCAACAGATATGGCATATAAGGCAGTGGCCGAGTATGGCCTCAACGAAACCATAGGTCCCGTCTCCATGGCAACTCTTTCTGGTGGTGGAATGGATGAATCTGGTGGATCACCCTGGGGAAGGGAACAAGTATTACTCCGCACTTTTACTATCTCTCTTTGATAGTCAACTATCTTTACTTTTATACCTCCAAAATGCTCCATTGCTTCTTGAGTGATTGCATGTTTTAATTTGATAGGGCCACCTTGTTGATCTTGTTCAAAGAGAGGTTAAAGCCTTGCTGCAATCAGCACTTGATGTGGCACTCTCCGTTGTTCGTGCAAATCCTACGATCTTGGAGGGTCTCGGTGCCCACCTGGAAGGTACTGCAAACAACCCTACCCTTAGTTTCTCTGCATAACTGTTACACACACACACACACACACATATATATATATATATATCATGAAAAACTCTGAAAACTAAGCGTATAATACTCCTATATGGCTAAATCAAAGTAATCTGGATAGTTAGCACCTATTTTGCTTTATAATTCTTGAATGCAAAGAGAAGAATAGATGAATGTTGATTGCTTTTCCCTAGAACTTGTTGAAAATACATTGATGTTTCCGACAAAATTATGATTCTAGAGAAAGAGAAAGTCGAAGGCGAAGAGCTGCAAGAATGGTTGAAAATGGTGGTTGCTCCTGCTGAGCTTACATTCTTCATCAGAGGCAAACAGGGTTCTCTCCTCCCCCTGCAATCAGGTTCTTCATAACAAATAATGGCATCCTGATTGGCTCGAATGATCCTTTCTTGAACGTTACGTGGTTCTTGAGACCCCGTCGTCCCAAAATGATGGTAACACACTTGGTGGTCGGACGCCTTACTTTTCGCGGCTTTGTATATTTCATCTGCATAGAATAACATCAATATAGCTAATTTGTACAGTCTTACTGCAAATGCATATTTGGAGGCATTGTTATGGCCATGAACGCATGTTTGAAGACTGGTCCTATTTAAGGAAATTGCCTCTAAAGTTGATGTAGAAATGGCAATTATTTTGTAATTGCAATATATACTATTTGTATACATCCCTTATTCGTCCAATTATAGAGATACTTGTTCGTAAATTAAAATGTATGTGAACTTTGATCAATTATAGATTAATTTTGACTTCCAATTCATGTTTGGCTCATTGCTATTTTTTTTAAATAAATTAACAATTAAATTTAAAGACCGTGTCATGGTGAATTTGAAATTGAGACCTCATTGCATTAACCACTCATTGCTATTTTTTTTTTGATAAATTAATAATTAAATTTAAAAACCGCGCCATGGTGGACTTGAATCCGAGACCTTTGACTTCGGGCATTTACCACTTTACTGCTAGGTCAACACACGCACACAAGACAGATTTTCACTTAATTCAACCACAAACGTAAAGTTATTTTAATAAATTTAAATTAAAGCATATATAGAGCACAAGACAAGACACGAGAAACAATTTGGCTCGTAATTTTATCCACCAATTGATTGATAATCTATTATTTTAAATTTAGATTGATCATTAATAAATTATATAATCATATTCTATCATATCACATATTACCTATTTTATCTTAAAAACCAAACGCGGCCTTAAAAGTGAGATGCAATAATAAACAAAAAAAAAATAGATATTTTATTTGGAGAAAAAATGTTTAGAGAAGCTCGGGTGGAATGGATTTTGCTACAAATAAGGCCTACGGGCCAAACTGGGTCTTTTAAATAAAATCATTATTCATAATTTCAATTTACATTTTTGTTTTTGAATTTTGATTTTGGACAGATCAGAACGTCTGAACCCTTCCCTCTGAAAGCTGAGCGACGGAACCCTAGCCCCGCCGTCCTAGCTCCTTCGCCACCACGTCCACCTGCAGGCAACACTGTCAGCAACAACATTCTCGATCGGTGGGTAGAAAGTTATGAAATTTGTAATTTGTTAGTTTGATTAGTGCAATAATTACGAACTAGTATTTCATCCGTGCGATGCACGGAATGCGCAAGATCGAATTGACATAATATGAGGCCTGAGGCAAAATAATTAATAATATTTTACATTTGATTTTATTCTGTATGAAAATCAAATTGTCACTTCTTTTAAGTTATAATTGCTAATGTATCTTTCTTTCATTGTACTTCATCATATAAACTTGACATTGAACCTATTTATACTAATGCATTATTAGTTGATCATTCGATTGACGATTTTATGTGTGATTGTGATTAACTCTTTAGATTTTTCGTTCTAAACTATTCTTTCACACATCCACATTTGCACTTTTTTTTTACTTTCTCATTTTTTTTTTCTTTTTATCTTTTGTTATTCTAATAATTGCAAAATAGTATTTTATATCTAGAATTTTCTAGAATGTGCACAACTTTTTAATATAATTATAACTATTAGTGTTAATAGACATAAGTAATCAAATTATTTATATGATTTATGTCAACCAAAACTAAAAATCACAAGATATACTATTGGGAAAATTCTAAGTGTTTTGATTTGATACCAGAATCCAACTCACCCCAACCGAGTAGATGAATGCATAAACCAAGTTGTTTCCAGCTCGTCTGTTTGAGCTTCTAGATTTTCAAAGTTTACAGGTAAAGCAGCAGAAGACATATAAGAAGTTAGCTGAGCAGAATACAGCTGAGAAGTCAGCTGAGCAGGATCCAGCAGAGTAGATCCAGCAGAGCAGATCCAGCTGAGTGTATCAAGCAGAACTGATCCAAGCTGAATTGATCCAGCAGAGCGGATCCAGCTGAGGAGACCCAACATGGCGGATCCAGCTGATAGATCAAGCGGAGCTGTTCCAACATAGGTTCCAGCTGATCAAGACACAACCCAAGCTTGAAGACTTAGCTCAACGTCGAAGCCAGCTCCAAGACAAGATCCCTGTGTCAGAGGACAAAATCAACCTCGACCAATGAGGATATGACAACTCAGCATCCTAGAAAGTAAACCTAGGATCTGACATGCAGAGGAAGAACAAGTGAAGAAAGTAGGTGAGATTCAAACGGCTCTTCCAACGGCTAGTTCGAATCTCCACCTATAAATACAGACCTTCTTCTCTAGAATCAAATAAGAAAACTCTCTGAAATTCAAAAGCTACTCTCTATACAACAGTCTGCAAAATTCACTCAAGAACGCGAAAATCTCCAGAATTTCTCTGGTGTTCTCTAGACTATTAAGTTTTCTTCCTCTGTAATCTAGGCATATAAATCTTCCTTATCAAAAGCCTTGTTTGATCGAGTTCATCATATATTTTTGTTCTTCACTGTAAAAACTCGTTCATAGATGGAAAACTCCAAACCCAAACTTTTACCCAGAAAAGGTTAGCTTAAGGTACGCTTGCTCGAAGCGCATAATTCGAGTGGTTAGGTTCTACAGTACCCGTAGACTGTAGGTCAGGTTCTGTAGTACCCGGAAACTACAGGTCAGGTTTCTTCAGTAAATTGAAGGCTAGGCTTCTGCAGTGCCCGAAAACTGTAGGTGAAGGTTATAGTTTGAGCTGAGAAGTTTGCTTGCTACTCGTAAAGAAAGTGGTTATCCTTTTGTGGATTTACCAAGAGTGATTTTGATCGTGAACATAAGAGGTATTTCTCCGAACCATGTTAAAAAGCTTTGTGTTCTTTACTGCTTTGTTTTTATTTCTATCTTTTGGAAGAACTAACCAATCATCCAACACGTCATTGTTTCAAAGTTTCTCTCGTGGCTGAGTGACCCAACTAGCTGGATTTTATAAAACTGCATTCAACTTGACTAAGAGAAAACTGAAAGATAAGTTTTCAAGCTGAGTTTTTCTAAGTAACAAACGAGTATGTTTTCAAGCCACCACCTTCCGCACAGTCAGTTGAGTTATTAGTCCAGCTGACCATCTTCCAAAGAAGTCAACATGATTCATAACTGAGCTCACTCTAAAAAGTTTTAACTTGCAAAAGTTTTATCTCTCGGTGTATTCACCCCCCTCTACACTGAGAATTCGTTTCGGGACCATCATATACTACAATAACTAATCAAATTTCAAATATTTTTACGATTAAAGATATACAATAAGGAAACAATATTTTCAATGTAACAAAATTACATACAAAATTAGTGAATTTAGGAAACATATATATGTGGTGAACATGGATGAAAAAAAAATTAATTTTTTTAGAAAATGTATATATCCATTAGTTAATAATGTTAAATATAATTAGAACATATTTAATAAGAAAGTTGAATAATAATAAAGTGAAAAAAATAGAGTAGAAATTTAGGAAAATGAGCAGAGTAAGTAATGTAGCGAAAAATTAAAAAATAATACTAACATTAACGTAAAAAATTTGCATCGTTTATAAAATATATTCATTAGATAATTTTAAAAATAATATATATAGATATATTAATAAATAGATTGATGATATATTGGGGACCTCAATTACTATAGAGGCTTAGGCACATGACACAAATTGCAGATCTAGATCCTACCCTAACCATGAAATTTTCTTTTTTATATGGGACTCATGACACAAATTGATTGATTCATTAAATTATAGTATTTGGATATTATGATAAACTACAATAAAATATTTCTTTTTTCATGCTCTATAAATAAACACCAATATTATCATAGTTTCACATATAATATAAATTTCATATTCCCTCCTATCCATTATGTATGTCGTTTTGGGTATATATTCCAACATTAACCCTATTTATTAACCTATATCATTAATATATAGTACATCGTTCGTTTTATATTTCCATTCGTTAATGAACCACTTCTTCTCTCATTCACGATGTTATTCTTTTTTCCACCAAATAGGAGGTAATAATTAAGGTTAATTTGGGCAGATATTTTTTATTAATATGTGTGCATGAGCTTAGGATAACAAATAATATGAATATGAGGGAGTATTTCAAACTAATTTATGTTGCTCTAGCTCATTTTACGGTTACCAATTTCTTAATTCTCTCTCTCTCGGTAGATTAAACACATTTTATTGCTATACACCATTTATAAAAAAATTTATAATGTAGATATACTTCAACCTATTTTTGTAAGAAATAAAATTTTATCCATTTTTAACTTCAAAAAATATCCATCTTCTATCCACTAAAAAGGGCAAAAAAATAAAAATAAAAATAAAAATCCTTCGTAGCAGATGATTCTATTTCATCGAGTGATTATGATTCCCACATGTTAAATTTCCAATATCTGAGTTTGATTCTCCATATTTACTCTTTTATTTATTAGATTTGTTTTTTTTGTTTGCCCGAACAGTCTTTTGGTTCGAGAAACATCACCCCGTTTACTTCCTCTGCTGATTTGCATAGGCAAATAGTACAAAAATCTATTATATAAAGGAAAACGGATTCGAGGCCTTCTTTCCTATGTGGCACTCCTCTAATCCCTCCATTCCTATTTTTCTAAATTCTCCAATTTTATGAATTAAAACCAATATTTATAATATTTTATATTCTATATATATGGTATAGAGTTCCCTCTCTCCTATGTGGCACCCCTCTAATCCCTCAATTCCTATTTTTCTAAATTCTTCAATTTTCTAAATTAAAACCAATATTTATCATATTTTATATTCTATATATACGGTAAAGAATTCCATAAAATTAAAGTCTACGATTAAATCTTCAAATTATTGTTATTATGTTTGTCAATTAAATAATTTTATTATATTTTCTAACAATAAATATCAGATAATCACAATTGAAATTATTAGTATGCACTAAAATATATTTATATGTATATGTTTGCGTGAATTTTCCTCATTTTCTACTCATATTTTTTTTCTTCTAAAAACTCAAATAAAAGGAATTTCATATTGATTTCTTAAAAGACTTCATCAAATGGAACCTAATTAATAAAAGGAATCATATTTTCTTCCAATATTCTATTCCTATTTTTCTTAAATGTTTGATATATGAACAAGAGAAAATTACTATTTAATTGAGTTCATGACGAGTAAATATAATAATTTAAATTAAACGAGTTTCATATATTGTATGATTTGGATACATCTATATAATCTTAAATTCATAATTAAACGAGTTCCGTAAATTGTATGAACTTCAAATTAGTACTTCAAATTTAATTTTAATATGTTAGTATTATTTATATTATTCATTATTAATATTTACTTTATTGTGTTCAAATTTTAATTGAGACAAATAACCTATTATTTATAGTTTATTATTTTGATATTTTATAATTAAACAGGTTCGATTAATTACGAATATTATTGTAGGGGACGAAACGGGTAGAATAATTACTTATTATTCGGACTTAAAATATGCACGATTATATATTTTAAACTGGTCTGGGTAGCTGAATCCTAGCTTCATCATCTTGGTTCATCGATATCCTCTACCACAACCAACAACTTAGACTGATTGGATGCTACTTTCGGTTAAATAACAAAAAAAAAACAATGATTTTCTTGAATTTAATTAGAAACTAAAGATATTGATCTTGAAAAATTTTTCTATAATTGTCAATCATATTGCATCTAATAATTTAGTTAAATAATGAATTCCCGTCGATTTTCGACGAACTACAAGCTAGTTTAAATTTATTGAAGCTACATTTATTAAATATAAACAAATTCAGGCCCTTAATTGGGTCTAATGAAATTAAATCAAAGTTCAAATTAAATAATCAATTTTTTTTTTTGAAAAAACTAAATAATCAAAATTAAATCAATAATCCTCACGTAAAAGTTTTAGAAAACAAAAATAAAATAAAGCCCTACTCAAAATACAATTGCGCCGCAGCCAATTCTTCTTCTCCTCCTCCTACTTCTTGCGCCTTTTCTTCTTCTCTTCACCATTTTGTTCTTCTCCTTCTTCTTTTGGTGCAAACAATCTAATTCTTACAAAATCTTTGTGGACAATTAATTTCAGATTATTACTTTTTTTATCTATACCATTTACCTCCCGGCCTGGTTCGATTTCCTTTCGACGAAGCTCCACCTTTTCCTCTCCAAAAGCTTGGGTTTATCTTCCCGGCTGTGCAGGTGGGATCTTCTTCCAGATCTGCTCTTTTCTCAATTTTGTGCAGCAGCTTTGTTTTGTTTTTCCCGCAGTTTATTAAGTGTACTCTCAAATCCATCTTATGGCGTTTCACGATTTGAGTGGCGGTCGGTTCTTGATGTTTGCTCTGCCTCAATTTTTTTTTTTGGGGCTAATTGAGGTTTCGAACCTCTGTTCAGTAAAATTCTTGTTGCAGTTTTGAAAAGATACCTAAATATGATTACTGGTTCTAATTCTGAATTGTCAATCATCCATCCTACTTGTGTTTCTCTGTTACTGCTGCATCATCTGTAAACAACAAAAGTATACAATTAATATGCTATCTATCAAATAAAGTTGCAGGAAACAATAAGTTTATAATTTACTTTGAGTGTACACTATACGAATATAGCTTATTATATAGGAATTTAGCCTCAATTATTCAACCCTAATTATTTTATTTTAAACACAATTTACTATTTATTTATTTTAATCTAATTATGTTTTTTTTCCTACTTACAAATTCAGAGGCGATGCTATATCTAGCATTGCTTATCCAAATTGGGAACATGATATGCTACTTCACTACAGACTTTGTGATGGAACATGATAAGTTGTTGGAAAATAACGCCCCAAGATGTTTATATAGACAAAGCCAACAAAAATGGGCTCCAAAACTCGGTTTCCAAGATGCAGCAAAATGATATACATTTTGGACATTGAGTTGAACGTCCTTGATAATAACCGATAGTTTCTTGATAGTTTGTACTTGAATTCTGGATAACAATTTAGCAGGTATCTGGCTGCATCTTTTTGGCGGGAAAAATGACTATCTTGCTTTTATATATATAATAGATAATAGATTAAGCTAAAAATCCCATATCATTATTCTTCGGATTTCTTTGCTTTGCAGAGATTTATTTCATTACTTTGATTTTTCAATGAAATGAGCCTTTTCTTTACCCTTCTCTCTCGATTGGATGAGAATCAAATAAAGAAAAGAAAACGTGAACACTGTTGTTTAGTTTGTTGGGATATGGTAAAGAATAAAGACCCAGTACAATCTATCATCTATTAATATCAGCATAGTATGAGAAGATCAAGCAAGCACGAATTTGTATTAATGGTATCTGTTTTTTGTTTCCTGATGAATGTTTAATTTCAATTCTAGTGTATTTGGACATGTATTGAACTTTGAAACGAGTGATATAATTCTTTTAGTATGGAAGAGGGAAATGATGTAGTAGTTTTTTTTTTAGATGTTCCTAGCTGCATGATCATTGTTATGTAACAATTTCGTATCAGAACATAAACTCATCAACAAGGGGAGAAGCGAGATGTTTTTCCACATGGTATTGGAGAGAAACATGCAACTACACCCTCGTCACTTCGGCCGTGATCTCCGGGATAAGCTTGTAGCCAAGCTCATGAAAGATGTTGAAGGAACTTGCAGGTTACTGAATTGTAATTCTACATTCACATTTCTTTTCTTTTTCTGGGTATTGATATTAGTATGAAAAGAGAGAGATCACTGGTCATCTATCGTTTACCTATTGTACGTGTTATTTGTGTTGTTACAGTGGTCACCATGGGTTTGTTGTTGCAATAACTGGTATTGAAAGTGTTGGGAAAGGGCTGATTCGTGATGGGACCGGATTTGTTACTTTCCCAGTTAAGTACCAGTGTGTTGTATTTCGACCTTTTAAGGGAGAGATTCTGGAAGCTGTTGTTACAATGGTTAATAAGGTGATTTTTATCTTTTTTGTCCTATCTTAATTTAAGGCCATGTTTATGCATTTCTTCTAATGCATGCGTTGTGCTCCAAATGTCAGATGGGATTTTTCGCTGAGGCAGGTCCTGTCCAAATCTTCGTATCCAATCATGTTAGCGGTTTTATTTTAGCCTTTTTCGCATTTCTCTACTTATCATTGTTATTATTCCTCGCATCTCTACACTGCTTAGGATGATACCATCTTGTACTAGTAATCGGCATTGTACAATATATCTCAGTTTAAGTATGAGCCGTAGCAACAAAAAAACTGGGCATAATTTGGATTTGTACTAGTAGGTAGGTTGGTAACTTGGTATCACTCTTGGGGATTTCTCACCTCTTCGTAATTCTTTATTTTTTGGATTTTAATAAATTTGTTTCGTATCCAAAAAACTTAAAAATAAATTATAAAAAGATCTTCTATCTCGTTTCATCCTCCCCAATAAATAAAATTCATCTTTTCCTTATATTTTCTTCTCTTAACTACATTACATTCTCAAGGACATTTGTAATTTTCGTTATTTGCTCTTTCCACTATAGATGCTTCCCATATGGCTGAGACGTTTTTGGGGGCTTTTGTTAACTTAACATATGTTTGATCATCAGAAGGTTTGACTCAAGGCTGTATAAACTTAAGGATTTGGAGTCGATTGAAACCCATTATAACAAATTCATTAAATGTTGATTTGAAATGTTCTTTGTACAATGAGATTGAAGTCCATGACACTTTTTTTAAACTTTTTTTAGTCTGATTTCAGTTGATTTCAAATCCACCTTATATTATATGATCTGAAATCTTTTTCTCCATAGTTGATACCTGATGATATGGAGTTCCAACCTGGTGATATCCCAAATTACACTACTTCTGATGGATCTGTATGTAGCCCTTCTCCTTTGCCGTTTTATGTTGCAAGAACATGTTAGTTGATCTTTTTCTGAATAATCACTACGGCCTTTCGTTATTTTTTCAAATCATTGACAGGTCAAAATACAGAAAGAAAGCGAAGTTCGGCTGAAGATAATTGGAACACGAGTTGATGCTACTGAAATTGTATGTCCTCTGTGTATTTAATGGCACACCATAAAAGTACTTTTAACTTTTGTTTACCTTGTGTTTCATTCTTCTTGGTTCCAAACTGTGGTTCGTCTCAAAACATTGATATCTTATATATTTCTTAATATTTTTATTACTTGTGGAGTTAAATCAAAGTGACATCCATGTATATATGGTTGAGTCCTAATCAACCACATATGTTCGTAAAATGGCCTGCTGCCTCGTATTTCTTCTTGGTTTAAAATTTGAAATTGATGTTTGGAGGTGCAAAGTTTTTGTTTGATGTTATGCCTTTTCTTGGTCCACCATATTGCCTCTTCTTTCAACCCCATAACAAGCTATGATATTTTGGTTTGTTTTTGCAGTTCTGCATTGGCACCATAAAAGATGACTTTCTGGGTGTGATCAGTGATCCCGGTGCAACCTCATGACGCGTCGGTTCGGCCGGGTGAATTCTACTCAACTGGTGTTTGTCCTCCCAGATTCATACTATCTGCATTTTATCTTTTAGGTGAACTATTGGAGTATATACATCTCAAAATTTGCCTTAGTAGTTTGCCTTCATGTGTATGGAACATGGTATGAAGTTAGTGAGAAAGAAATCACGCGTACATTTGTTTCAGATGTAAAATTTAATGCTTTTGTATTCATTTTCCCTTATATTTTTTAGGCTTTCCTTACTGCAAGTAGTACAATTTTTCAACAAATTTTTTTTTTGCCTTTTCATGGTGAAAATATATATTTATAAAGGACGAAATAGTCATTTCGAGTACTATGCCGGGGCTCAATTAAATACCTAAATATCCATTTGACCAAATTGGTTTCATTGAAGTTAAAACTATTTCCGTGCATCTCCCCGAGTGAAAGATGGTAGATTATTAAATTATCGAATATAATCCGAAAATCTATTGAGCACAATTATAGAGGGTGAGGGTCGGGTTGAGCAGGCATGTGTTATCACTCGAAACAAGAGTGAGAAAGCTAAAAAACCTACTCCATTCGTTATCTAGTAAATGAGAAATGGTGGAACTTTGATGTGAAATGGTGGAATACAAATATTCACATTTTTTTCATATAGTTGTTAATTTCCTCGGACATAATGAATAATTCTCCTAGGCAGCCCATTTTTCTTTTCTTTCATTCCAATTGTGGATAATGTTAACATAGGGGATAAATGTGATAGTATTTTCCTATTTTTCTCATGCCTCATTTAAGTAACGCTAAATGTTCAATTTTGATTTTTTTTTGAGTTGGCATTTTGAATTTAATCTGGTCTTCGAATAAGTGTTAAATTTAAGAATTTTAAAATAAAATTGTGTCAAACTTCTCAATTTATCCCTTTAATCAAGGCAAATTTTTTATTTTATAGGGTTTTTATAGTGATCTATCCATTTCTTGGTCATCGACTTTTTTTGGTAATCGAGATTTGAAGGCTGAGAGCCTGAGAGGATGGAAGAAGTATAATGATGGTGATAAGGCCTAAAACTTATGATTTACAGTAAGTTTTATTATGTTTCTTTTGCTATTTACATATTTTTTTTATATTAGGACTTTAGTTTTGGCGTGATATTTAGGGACTTTTATGTAGATCCTTTAAAGATATATGGGATTTGTGGTTATTGTGAGAAGGTGATGTTTTTTATAATGAAATAAATTAGACAATTTCTTGGTGTTCTTCCGGTATTCTACAGAGAACCAACAAATTTAAACTCTTACTCTCTTAATCTAAGTATTCGAGCATAATTTATTATCAACGGAGTTCTTATTTTTAATTGTTCTTGTAAGATTATAACGCTGCGCTAATCATATAATTCACCCTGATCCAAAAATGAAATTTTTTTCCGGAGCATCCGAGGGCCAAGGCATAAATGCTCGGGCCAAATCGACCCGGCCCAAACTGACGAGCCAATTCCCAAAATTGTGTCGGGTCGGGCCTAAAACCTACCAAGTCATTATCAATAGTAAAAGTTTTTTTTTTTTTTGAAGGAGCAATAGTAAAAGTCTTCAACTTATTTTTTTTTGATTTTTCAATTTGAAAACCGCCATAGCGGACTTGGAAGTTGGAAATTGGAATATTGTAGTTGTACTACTCTGTTTCTTGACTTGTCCCCCAATTTTCGGTTTGCATTCCATACATGCTGCTAATAACTCATCCAAATCCCTAAACCCTTGTATGGCGATAGCCCGTTTCGCCCCAATCCGATTTCCGATCAATTCGCTCCGTTTCCACCACCGATGGCCGCCGACGCCTCCGCCGAAATCCATAAACCGAAGATAATTCCGAAGCCGGAATATCAGGAAGATGTTTCCGCGATGGCGGCGCACGACGGACTGAAATTCTGGCAGTTCATGATCGCCGGTTCCATCGCCGGCATGGCTGAGCACATGGCGATGTTCCCCGTCGACACGATCAAAACGCAGATGCAAGCCCTAAGTTCCTGTCCGATCAAATCCGTCACGGTCAATCAAGCGGTTCGGTCGATCCTGAAATCCGACGGTGCTCGCGGCTTATACCGCGGCATCGCCGCCATGGGGATCGGCGCCGGCCCCGCGCACGCTGTGTATTTCTCCGTCTACGAGGCGTGCAAGAGGAGTTTCTCCGGCGGGAATCCGAACAACTCGGCCGCGCACGCCGCGGCGGGGGTTTGCGCCACCGTGGCCAGCGACGCGGTGCTGACGCCGATGGATGTGGTGAAGCAGAGGCTCCAGTTGCGGGGCACTCCGTACGGTGGGGTGTGGGATTGCGTGAGGACGATGATGAGGGAGGAGGGAATTAGGGTGTTTTTCGCCTCTTACAGAACTACTGTGGTGATGAATGCGCCCTTCACCGCGGTGCATTTTGCAACGTATGAGGCGGCGAAGAGAGGGTTGACGGAGTTGTCGCCGGAGAGCGCGGCTGATGAGAGGTTTGTGGTTCATGCTACGGCGGGAGCGGCGGCGGGGGCTTTGGCTGCTGCCGTGACGACGCCTCTAGATGTTGTGAAGACTCAATTGCAGTGTCAGGTACTTGAAGATTCAGTTAGCTATTTACAGTTTTCATAATTTTCACTGCATTTGTGTATAATTAGTGTCAATTATTATTTTCATAGCAACTGCCTTTTTGGATGGAAATGATTTGGGATTAAAATATCAGTGATGAAGCTTATTCATAAACGCATTATTTAGTCGAAAGAATAAGAGGGAAAGAATAATTTTTTGATGTGATGCCAATACATGTAAAAAGACAGGGTTCTTTGATTTTTGTATGCCAAAGTGGTCTAAATTTGTGGTATTTTATTGAATTTCTCTCTAGTTAGAGTGGTTTTATGATTCAATTATGAGATCGAATTCTGCCAATGTGTTTTAGGTTTGAAAGACAACCATGCCACTGTGTTTTAGGTTTTAGGTGTGCATGTGTTAGCCTAGTGGTAGAGTGGTTAATGCCCGGGCCAAAGGTCACGGGTTCAAATCCACCGTCACGCGGCCTTTAAAATTTCTTGTAATGTTTGTTAAAAAAAAAAAAGGTTCAATGAAAGAAATATAAATCTATACTAAAATTTGGATTTCTAATCTCGATGATTCAGCATTTGCAGTGGAAAATATGAATATTAGGGAAAGTTTTTCCAGATTAAATTGTGAAGATGTTTCATTGATAATTTGAGATCTTAGTAGTCAACTCCATGTCAATTTCCACCTAGCAAAATCCTAACGCTCTATCAAAAAACACAAATATATCAAAACTGAATCCCTGTTTTGCTGTTTCGAGAGCAAGACTACTTGAAGAAGTCTATGTAATGAGCATGTGGAGTGTTAATACACTTCCAAGATGTTCTTCTTGAGTCCAAGGCCAAGATTTCCTGGCTCAGTTGTAAGTAGTTTGCAGTTAAGTTTGCTGTTATTTCTTTTCATCGAGAAGTCCTCATTCTTACGAGGAAATGGAGAAAGAGCTGTGGCAATTGAAACTGGCCTAGAATAATAGCTAATCTTGTTGATGGAACCGGCCATCATACTTTTTTTTATTCTCTAGTTGTCTTTGCATCTTCGAAGAATTGAAGGTGTACATTGTATCTGTGTATAGTATGTAGGCTCTTTCTCAATGAGAAGATGATTTACATCTAAATGAAGTTTCTAACCACACACATTTAGTCAGATGTAAAGTAGAAGCATGTAGTAAAAATTTAATCTTTTCTGGCAGGGTGTGTGTGGATGTGATAGATTCGTAAGTGGTTCGATCCAAGATGTTTTTCGAACAGTAGTAAAGAAAGATGGATACAGAGGGCTAATGAGGGGGTGGATGCCAAGGATGCTCTTCCATGCTCCAGCTGCTGCGATCTGCTGGTCTACTTATGAAGTTGCCAAAGCCTTCTTCCAACAACTAAACGACGACACTTGATAGATTGTTATATGAATACAGAACATTTCTCCACTTGTGGATACTACTGATTTTCTGTGATTAATGTACACCAGCAGATGCTTATTTATAGACAAGAACAGAAGTTTATAGGATTTAATGATTGTGAAATGCAGAAGCAGTTTTTGTTTTTTGTTTTTTTTTGTTTTGTTTCTCTCTTAGAAGTTGGAAGTAAATTTAGGCAATACTTTTTAGGTTGTTTTCATGTCTCTTTTAGCTATGCATTGTTTTTAATTATTAATAGTAAGTTTTGATCATGTAACATCAAGCACCAGTGGTCTAGTGGTAGAATAGTACCCTGCCACGGTACAGACCCGGGTTCGATTCCCGGCTGGTGCAATTCTTTTTTCGATCCAATTATTTTGTTTAAAAATTAGTCTTTTTGTTGTCACTTAAAATATGATTTTTTAATCAATGTAAGAAGTAATCTATTTCTATTATATATTAAAGAGAGAGTTTGCAATCAGAAATTAATTGCAAATCAATTTTAATGGCAATTATGTATTTACAATCAAATTCAAGGTCATAATTTTATTAAGGGAGAAGGTGCAAATACCCCCTCATGTTGGCAGCGGGAAAAGGTGCAAATACCCCCTTCATGTTGGCAGCGCCGGGCAAATACCTCCCTAAACTTTGTTTAGGTGCAAATTTATCCTTCCTTAAAGTTTTCGGGTGCAATTACCCCCTCGCCGTGACGAAAACTACACTTTCGTTGGTAAAAAAAAAAATTTATTTATATTTATTCTTGTGGACCCTTACAATTTTCAAGAATTAATTGGTGCTAAAAACTCAAATTATGATAAAATTTGTTTCGAACCCTAGCTCACAACTATTAAAACTCAGACGAAGCTCTCTAATAATTTGCAATCCAAGCCAACTATTTGTTGTTGACATTGATGATCTCATATTCTTCAAGTGGTCCGTCATCCTTTTTCGTGCAAATTATTGGAGAACCTCACCTGAATTTTGATAGTTGTGAGCTAGGGTTCGAAATAATTTTTTTTCCTAATTTGAGCTTTTAGCACCAATTATGTAGTATATAACCGTTGGAAATTGTAAGGGTCCACAAGAATAAAAATTAACCAAAAATATTTTTTTGTCAACGAAAGTGTAGTTTCCGTCACGACGAGGGGGTAATTGCACCCAAAAACTTTAGGGAAGGGTGAATTTGCACCTCAACAAAGTTCAGGGGGTATTTACCCGGCGCTGCCAACATGAGGGGAGTATTTGCACCTTTTCCCTTTTATTAATTATCTGTTATTTCGAAATATAATATTTTGACTAAACAACAGGTACTCGTTAAAGATATGCAGTTAACCATCATCACTAATGCCCAATAAGTCGCACATTTGTGACCTTTAACCGCTCAAATTATCTCGCTATATTATCTAAATCTCTGCAACTTTTTATTGTAAACTCTCTTCAATGGAATTGGCGGAAGATATCATCTAAATTTCATTCATGGTTAAACAAGCAAATATTCATTGTTCACCAACTGCTCTCAACTTTATTTTGCAAATATTTCCGCTCGATTCATTCTCACAAACAAAATTTTCTGTATCTCAAATTATGAACTACCAACACGAAAATCTGAGCGAATTTCGAAATTGGAATTCGAAAATGGCGAGCGGAAGAGTAGATCTCAAATTAATTTTTTAGTAGAGCTTTGCGTTCTTTTTGGACGGATTATTTCATTTTCTTAGTTTGTTATGCATGTGTTTGTTGTTTCTTTTTCCTGCTATTAATTGTTGAGTTATGTTTAGTGGATTATATGAATTAGATGATGATTTGTGCTGCGACTTCTGTCAATGATATCATGTGCTATGTAGTTTGATATTTTTGAATTATATATGGAGCATAAATATTTGTTTTTTTGTGTCAAATCTGAAGTTTGTTTGTCATTCCCACTTTCAAGTTTTTGATATGTCTGTTCATAAGATTTAATCGCAACAGTTGATGAGATTTCATGGAACGGAGACTTGGTTTACAATTACAAGTTCAAACTTCATGAATTTGGGTTAGAAAAAAATTTGCCGTTTGAATTTGAGTTTGCAAAGGATTGATTTTTTTAAGAGAGTTTGCAAAGTATTGTTGCGGACTCTGGAAAACTATTTTCTGCAGAAGATTTGTGAAGTTTTGTCTTGGTATGAATTGATTCTCGAAAACTGGAAATTTCTGTTAAAAAAAAAAAAAAACTCTTGAACCTGCAATGACTGCTCAAATTCTTGACTGAAATTTGGAAATGTGGATGTGAATGTAAAAAAATTATAAGTGAATAATATCGCTGGAATCGCATCGCAGAGGTGACCAACGATGAGGGCGGCTGACAATGATGAAGTGCGCTATCATGATTGAGATCTTTGTTGTATCATCAAACAAATGGGGATTTTCGCATTTATAGGATTGAATAGTGATGAAGTTGTTGTCCTGACTTAGGCCATCTCCAGCAGTTAGCACAAAAATACAGCAGTTTAAACACAAAAATACAGCAAAAACAACAAATCATCTCCAGCAGTCTGCTCTATATTTCACACAAAAACAGAATATTCTAAGAATATTCTATTTTTGTTTAATCTTAAAAATATATAATAACCTAAATTCATTACATTAGTATATAAAATAAGATTATATTATAAATAAATAAAATTACAAATTCAAGAATCGAGGAAAAATGAGAAGGGACTAAAACTAAGCCTTGTTTTAAAACACCTCAAACGAGTAGGAAAATCATTGTATCGATTTTAATTTTCATGCTTCTTTTGTGTAATTATTTTTATTTTTATATTTTAAATTTTTTTTCCTATATATTATGTAATTAGATTTTTTTAATAATTTTAATGTTGATGTTACATATTTAGAAACATAACTAAAATAAAATATTTTGAGATAAAATAGCTAAAAATAAGAAAAGAATAAATATAACAAAGAAGAACAAATTAATAGAGCAATGAACAGTATTGCTCTAAACTTGGAGCAATACTGTTCAAACACACAAAAATAGAGCAATTAATAGAGCAGGGTTGGAGGAGGATTTTGCTCCACATTTAAAGATTTGCACCAAAATGAAGCAGGACTGGAGATGCCCTTAGGCCATCTCCAACCCATCTCTATATCTTCACATATCTCCAAATCTGGAGCAATTCCTTCTCCAGCCCAACACCAAAATCCTGCTCTATTATACATATTTGAATAGTGTTGCTCCAAACTTGGAGCAACACTATTCATTGCTCTATTCTTTTTGCAATTAATTTTATTGTTATAATTATTATTCCTTGTTATATTTATTATTTTTTGTGTTCTTTAATTATTTTGTTCCAAAATATTATATTATAGTTATATTTCTAAACATATTATACCAACATTAAAATTACATAAAATTATTTAAAAAATACATTTAAATAAAATACAAGATAAACAAAAAAAATTAAAAAAAAATACAATTACATAATAAAAGCATAAACACAAAGTCGATACATTTAATTTCTAATAAAGGCCATCTCCGGAACGTCCCACCCCATCTGAAAATAAATTTTGAAACATATCAGAAATACTAGTGTTGGCTTCTTTGGCTTGTTACCGCTTACGAATAATATCTTGTTGCTCTGATCGGAAGTAATCACATGTTTCAGGATCATCAACCGTGACTAAAAGTATGATGGTCCCTGAGCTGGGTACTTGGTGTAGAGGGGGTGGGTGAATACACCAAGTAGATTTTTTTGAAACTTTTATCAAGTTAAAACGGAGTTGAGTGAGAGCTCAGTTATTGATCCAGCTGGGGAGGGTCAGCTGGGTAAACAACTCAGCTGGCGGTGCGGAAAGTGGTGGTTTGAAAACTTAGCTCGGTTACTTAGAAAAACTCAGTTTGAAAATATTAACTTATCGTTTTCAGCTTAGTCAGGTTGTGCAACTTTTCGAGAGACACAGCTGTCTTTGGAGAGCAGCTGTGTGTGCAGTTTTGAACAAGTATGCAATGATATGAAGGCGTTAGTACACAGCTGAATATAAAGCAAAAGTAAAGAGAGAGAGATAGAAGCACGCGAGTTTTTACGTGGTTCGAAGTAACACCTCCTACGTCCACGACCAGGTTCACTGGTAATCCACTACCACTTGGTTTCCAAGTACCAAGCAACTTCACAACTCTAACCCGAGCTGTGTTCCAACAGTTTGCGGGCACTGTCAAGCCTACACCTTCAGTTTGCGGGTACTGAAGAACCTAACCACTCGAATTACACGCTTCGAGCAAGCGTACCTTTACCTAACCTTTCTGGGTTTGGATTTGGGTATGGGGTTCCAACTATGAACGAGTTCTTACAATTAAGAACTTCAGAGTATGATGAACTCGTTCGAAATCTAGGCTTAAGAAAAACAAAGAGTTTGGCCTAGGGAACAGACGAAAAACTAAGCAGTTTCTTAACTAGAAACACTTTAAGATAAAGTGTTCTTTGATCTATGCAGAACTGCTTGGGAGCTTTTGAAAGAATAATGATTTCAGATAATGAAAGCTTGTAGAGAGTTTTTCGTATCTGATCCTGAGGTTGAAGACGGGTTTATATAGGTAGAGATTCAAGACTAGCCGTTGGAGGAGCCGTTTGAATCTTACCTACTCTTCTTAAATACAAGATCTGCCGTTGGGCGTATCTGCACCTGTCTTCATTTGTGTCACATCCTAGGTTCTGAAGTCTAGGATGCTGATCTGGCAATCCCTCATTGGTCGAGGTAGGTTGACTTCCTCTGATTCCGGGATCTTCTGCCTTTAGAGCTGGCTTTTGAATTCAGAGCTGGACTGTCTCGACGTGGAGTCTTCAGAGATAGTTCCTTTGTTCTGCGTACGAATTTGGACCATGTGTTTTGAACTCGCCGAATTCTCTTCGCCTTGATCAGGCTCTCGCCGGATCACTCACTCGAACAGTGATTGGCCTTCTTGTCTTTTGCTAGCTGACTCCAGCTGGGTCGACTGCTGTCTTCCGCTAGCTGACTCCTGCTGTAGACACAGCTGGGTCGACTGCTGACTTCCGCTTCCTTAACCTGTAATCCTAGAACATTTTAAGGCTCAAACAGGCGAGCTGGAAAACACTATTTAGGTTGGCGCGATCATCTATTCGGTTGGAGAATCAGTTGGGTTTTGGTATCAAATCGAAACCTTATAATTTTCCCAACAAAGTAGAATATTCTGTTTTTGTGTAAAAATATAGAGCAGACTGCTGGAGATGACTTACTGATTTTGCTATATTTTTGTGCTGAAATTGCTGTATTTTGGTGTGATCTGCTGGAGATGGCCTTAAGAGTACCATATTTACATGACTTATGATGGAGTTTATTTAAACATTTTTTTCTATATTCGTATATATGGAACTCGAAAATTATTAGCTATGAATGTTGAAGGAAATTGGTTTAGATATAAGAATTATGGTAATAATTATATAATTTTTTTTAAATGAATAATTATATAAATTTAATTGTCAATAATTTGATTTCAGATCGAATTATGATGACTATTATATATACATGGGCGGTGAATGAGAAAAATCTGATTTTATGTCTTTTAGATGGTTAAAGGTATCTGTTATAATAATTGTGTTCTTTAATGAAGTGATTTTCTTTAGAAACAAAGTCTTCTAATTTTTTTTTTCTTTTTTGCTGAGTTTTTGTTTTTCATTTTTTTTGCTTGGATATAAAAGTAAAGTGGTCTGATTGCAATGTTTTTCCACAAGGAGTTAAAAAAACCTTAAGAATGGGAAAGATATGTGAACAAGAAGAAGATCAGTGAGCAAACCTCTCTCTTAGATGTAGATATACATGTGAAAATTCGACTTACTTAACGAATAAAAATATACAAGACTTTATTAGAATATGCTTAAAGAAACAGGAACAAATAAAAACATGAGAGTATTTTGTTACTGCATAGCCACCATTTGTCACTCAAATTATCAAGGCAAAAGCCACCATTTGAGGAATGTATCTCGCTATTTCGTATATATTTGAAGTTGCAACGTCACAAGTAAAGGTGTATCATTTATTGTCTTATAAATATCAAGGTTATTTTGTATATATTTAGTTCTTTTGTAGTAGGTGTAATTTAAATTTTATTTTTGGAGTATTCATTTCGTAATACCAAATCGAATTCAACAATCGAAATACTCGGATAATCAAATTCTCCCTCCATGATTATGCTTTCAACACTATATTCTCTCACAAAAAATAGAAACTGAAACAAGAATCATACCTACGCCAAAATCAAATCTAGCAGTGATTCCAATAATTTTAATGTCAAAATTTTTGAATTTTGGGGGTTATATTATGCAAATTGCAAATTTCGTGTGTTTTGCCGGGGCTATGCAATCCATTCATTTTTTTTTAATCTTCATTATTTGAAATCTATATATATATAAAAAGAGAGTTTTCAATTGAGAATCAATTTGAGTGGCAATTTTGTATATTCTATTAAATTGAAGGTTAAAATTTTAATCAATAATTTGTTTAATTCAAATACATGATACATGATTTACGTGGCTATTGCAGTTAATTACTCCTCCCACTCATAATTTAAATTAATTGTCCTCAACCTGTGAATTCCCCCTCTCTTTCGGTCCACTGCTGTGTAAGAGATTATGGTGGTAATTTGGCGATTCCTGATTTATTTATTTGATTTCATCATTTGTATTTTCGAAGGCGTTTTGTTTTATCTTCTCCTGTAAGTGTAACACATGATTTCTTCTTCATATAGATAATTCTTCTTTTCCTCTCTCCCGTATATTGTAGTGTATCCACAAACTGAACTCCTAAATTTATTGAATTATTAGTGATGACTGAATTTCCGACAAGAAAGGGGAAGTAGTTGAAGTTTCCAGTAAGGAAAAACTTATGAGCAACAGAGAATCAGATTATGGCGGCAGGTTTTTGGCAAAACATTCATAACATATACTACCTCCGTCCCATTATTGTTGTCTCATTTCTTTTGGGCACGAGTATTAAGGAGAAGGGTGTTTAAAGGGTAAAAAGATAGAAAGTGGTGGAGCCCATAACTTTTTGTGAGAGAATCATATTTCCTTTTATGGAAACAGGACAAGAATAACGGGACAGCCCAAAAAGGAATACAAGACAAGAATAATGGGACAGAGGGAGTATATATATATTGGTCAAATTCTCAGAATTAATGCTTTGGAAGTTACATTCCTTTTTGGTATATATTGTGCCCAATAATCTACTAAAGTAAAGCTAATAAGTATTAAGAAAAAACTATCATGGATGCTCTGATTCCTCTTCGTCCATAGCTTTTGGGAGCGATTATACATCTGAAGGTACGTAAGTGTGTGTTTTTATACACACTGTTTAATAAACTAATAGTAATAAACTATGGTATGTATATGTTTATTTCTTTATCTTTTATGCATATTCGAGAACTCTGTTTTGGAGATAATATAATATAGTATGTTGCTTCTTAATTTTTACTCCATTTTTTATCTTTCATTAGTTCAGATCGATGATCATTCATTTTATGAAATTTGTGCTTCTTAGAGCTAGCTTCTAAGATTTGTTGTCTATCTGGTCCTCTACAAGTTTCATTAATTTTAATTTTGTGTTTGTCATCATTTCAGGATATATATGGAGCATCTGTATATATATATTGAAAACCAATCACCATTTTAGAAGAAGAGCTAGCCTGTGGGTCAGAGTGTCATGAGTGAGTTGGAAGAGAATGAATTGAGTTATTACAGCCGATCCAAACAAAGCTCAATATCATCCCTAAGAGCATAAAGAAATTCACGAAACAAGTGAGGCTTCCAAGATTTCACGAAAATCAAACAAATTCCATCAAGAGAATATGTGAGGCTTTTCAACATACAAACTAATTTTGGCATAATTTAAATACATATCAATAATATTAATTTAATGATTTGGAACTTGCTGCGTCCTTAGAGTTCTTAATCAATACACAAATGTTAATTAGTTTAAATTTCTATCTCTTAGATGATTTTGTTCAAAGACATTTTCTATTAGGATGCGTTTACTTTGATGGTAAGGGAAAAGGAGGGAGAAAAAAATTTTCTCCCTTTAAATCTCTAATTTATTATCATTCCTTTTCTATAGACTAGCAGAGAGATTACGTGTGTTGCACGTATAAGCTATTAGCAAGTATTAGATGAAAAATATATGTTAGTAAATCAATTGTCGTGCATAATTTCAACTTTAATTTAGTTGAGGTTGTAATCATCGATATTAAATTTAATTACATCAAAAATCACTTCTGTTACACTAGATGGTAAATTCATTTTTATCGTCGTCTATGAGTAGCTTTAAAAGATATTAAATTAATTTATCAATCACTAATTTTTAGAATCCCTTCATAAACTATGGCTACACACCTAAAAATAATTCATAATCGATTTCAGTAAGGAAAAAGACTACATAATTGTTTTTCTTTTTAATTTTTAATATTATTTTAATACTTGAGAAATTATAATGGGGATTGTCAATTTTACAAATTATGCAAAATTCAAGCCCTTTTTAAAGCATAATGACGCCAATTATGCTCGATTCCATTCAATTTATCGTCTAATGTGATATTATGCTTTAAAGCTAAGAAATTAATTTATCAACCACTAATTTTTTACTCTCTTCACAATAATCATGACATACCTAAAAATACTTAATAATCAAATTAAATAATAATTCTAAATTAAAAAATAAATTATACAAAAATACAAATTTCTGGCGTAATAAAGTAATCTAGAACTATTCAAATTTATGTTGTCTTTTCTATTTCACCTTTGAATAATAGAACATGTACGACTATATTATTAATTAATTTATTAAGTTGTTATAGTAGTAGTAGAAGGATTATATTATTAATTTATTATCATAATAAATTAAATATAGATTTACATTATTGCCCATAAGATAAATATAATGATAGTGATATATTAGGCAAATTCAATTTTGTAAAAATATGCTCTTTTATAATACGTATAAATTAGAATTTTACTCTTTCTTATTCCTTCTTTTCACTCCAAATAGGGAAAGTAAACACACCCTTACTTGATAAAATGCATTTTCTACAATCTCAATTCAGCAAAACCAATTTCTCTTATATCATATTTGTCCATCAAAAATAGTTTTAGATTGGAACAAGTGTTTTTGTATGAAATTAATAATTTACTATAACTAATTAATATGTTATATAATGTATGTATTTATATGTTTCAAATCAATGTTATTACATATTATGTCAATGTAATTTTTATGTCAAATAATGGATAATATATTATGAAATGAGTATAAAATATATTAACTGCTTGCAATATATATATATATATATTCTTATTATTTTATTTAGATTGAAATTATTTACTTACCCATTTTTTTATATGGATCCCAAATCTATATCTATATATATAAAGAGCGAGTTTCTAATTGAGAATCTAATTGCAATGGCAATTTTGAAAATTAATGTTAATTGAAGGATTATGTTTCAATACGTAGTGTGAACACAAATTCACGTATTAACCGTTAAGGTTTTAAAATAAAAAATCAATAGATAGTGTCAAGTTGTCAACACAATTCCACATATTAAGGGTGCAGTTACATTAAAATTTAATAATTATATAATTAATATACTACCTCACTCACTATCCTAATTAAACAAGTACAAAAAAAAAGGCCCGTAAAAATTATAACAAAAAAATGTTATACTACAACCTAATTAATTAACCCAACCTCAAAAAGGCCACGTAAAAAGTATACAAGATTTATCCTATTTTTTTTTTAACTACAAACAAATTAACCCAACCTCCCATAGTCCCATATGGAAAATTATAACATTCTTAAAATAAATTAATTTTTAAAAGTATAACAACTCTTATCCCATTATCAATCTATATATACATATATAAGGCAGTTTTCAATTACACAATCCATTGCAATCAATTAAATGGCAATTTTATAAAACGCAGTATTTCAATGGTGAACGGGAGATCTAGAATTTTGATATTGCTTTACCATTAGCAAAAGGAGTCATCTTCACGTCACCTTATGAGAGTTATATGTAATATATCCAATGTCTAGAGTCTAGACTGTATGAAGCTGATCAAGAATCATTTTACACTGAACCGTTGGTTCAAAAAAAATGTTATGGCTGATGCTTTAAATTGATTTATAATCATTTTAGGTTCGTTGTCCTGCAAGATATGGAGTTGATTTACATTAACAAGCGTATAGCCCGTCAAAATTGACGGGGAATTATTAAATAATTTTAAAGATTGTTTAAAAAATTGAACCGTCATTTTCAAATTATCCCGTCTATCCTTATGGTTTCAGGTCGGAATCGTCCCATAGGCAATGTAGAGTCGTTTTCCTTATTGTTGAGCCGTATTTTGTGATCATGTCTACCCTTAGGCAATGTAGAGTCATTTATCCTTATTGGTATATATATGAGGTTTGTTTGTTGGTAGAAACATTGTTCTCCTTAATTTTGTGATTATTCGTGTGGAGCAAAATGTAGTCCACGACAAAATATCCCTATAACTTTATATGATGTGTAGCTTAACAATTGTGTCTACATGAGATTTGGATTATATTGCCAAAGAATATGAAGTCTTCACAGTGGCTCTTGCTTGAGAAGAATTGACAGATGCAACAAAGCTGCATTCACAATTTTCGGAAGAGCATAAGAATTACTTGGCGAAACAGATAAGGCTGCAGATTTGATCAACCTTTTCCCTTTAACAATTGAATCAACTCTATTCCAACAACAAAATAAAACAGAGAAAGAATTTCTATTCCTTCAAGCTAATGGATAAGCTAAAAGAAAAGCCAACTGAACAAGTGATCTTGATTAAACAATTGGTATTTTTGTGCTTTATAATAATTTACCAAAAATAGGCAAAAAAGTAAAAATAAAATAGACTTATTAGTTAACTATGTATATAAAATCGGAATGAGAAATCATTCTTATAAAAATGGACTTCAAAATTAATAGGGAGTGTTAGTTTTTATGTTATTGCATGTGATGATATAATCTGATTGATGTATATATTATGTGTTGTGATTTATTTATTTGTTAAACAGACAAATCAATTCAAGTTAAATCATATCCAAGCGTACAATATCAAGAAACCATTAAGGATAACTCGACTTCCAGGTAGTTCAGATTGATTGTCTCAAACTATGAATCGCAACATTTATTTCAGGTTACACATGTGAGGAATCCACAACCATATTTCTCTTCGCGGCCACCAAAACCTCATATTCACTAAGTTTGTAAATAGCAACTCATAAATTTCAGATCTAATAAACTAAAGTTTGGTATTATGAAATTTAGATTCTTATATTTTTCAAGTTCTTAGACTTAATATAGAGAGTATATATAATGAAATTCATTTAGAACTCCCCTAAATTTCGAAAAGTTCATGTATGAATGTCTGCCACGTGATGCGCGGGTGCAATACTAGTTTTAGGGTTAAAGGGATATAATTATACATTTATTATATTTTAATTATTTTTTAATTAAGGAGGCTATAGAGAGAGTAAAATGCTATGTTTAGAATTACCCAAAGATATAGTACATCAATTATTATTTTCTTAGATAATGGGCTGTAGTGTAAATGGAAGCTATGTATAAATACACCCGCAAGGTAATTGTCATCATCGTTTTTCCAGTATTGAACATACGTAATTAAACTTAAATGTTTGTAGCGGTTATCAAATAATTTGGCATAAATGAACACCGACTCATTAGAATTTGACTTTGGCTCCACAACACTTCAATACAATATATTTATCCGTACATCGTACGGGAGCGAATACTAGTTTCCTAATGATTCATTAGTCTGAATTTCTAGAATTATGCCTACTTACTACTTCAAAATTCTGCCTAAAAATATATTAGTTCCAGATGTCAATGATAAAAACTCGAATACAAGGTTCATTTTTAGATTAAATGGCTATAAAAAAATTGTTATAATTACTAATTGGAATGAGAGGAAATTATTTCCCCCATTTTTGTATTTATTCAAACAGTATATTACACACAACATATTATACATATAGCTCTCCGTTTATTTTCTGGGAATTATATATACTTTTGTATAAGGTGAATTGGGGGTTTTGGTAGTGGCGCTGCAACAATGAATGCATCATCAGCTACTTCTCAGGAGGATAACGGCATCTGCGGGAGCGATTCCGACTCCAATCCCGACGATTCAACCGACTACTACCAGCCGATTTCCACGGCCGACAACAGCTGCGGCGAAGACTCAGACGACGGCGGCGGCGGAGGAGATTTCTCCGATCGAGATCCAAACTCTATTTTCCATCAACTACCGAATGGCTGGATGGAGAGCGGAGGAGTATCATCGCTCAATATAAGCGATGACGACGCCGACGAAGATGGGGAGAAGGAGGTGGAGGAGGTGACCGAATCGGAGATGGCGATAGAGCGAGCTTTCAGAGAGGACGAGACGCGGCGGAACGCTCCTCTGACGGCGGAGAACGCCGGCAGGGTGATGGATGCGATGCGTCGGATCTCGTTCGGCGGCGGCGCTCCGGACTGGGCGGGTCAGATCCCCGAAGATCAGTGGATCGATCGGCTCCGGGGGTTGATGCCGCCGTCCTCCGCCGCTTCAACAGGTTCTGCTCCGATTGATCACTGATTTTGAAGGCATTGAACAACAATGTGAGTGTTGGTTACAGATTTTTGAGATATTGTATGTTATTAGGCGTCTGTTTGGTGTAAGTTGAAATGATTGATTAATTTTCAGTGGTTGTTGGTATCTGATAAAATGCCTTACTTGAATATTCTGTGTCAAATTGTTGATGGGTTGATTCGTATTTGCAAAGCAGTAATGGAAAGATGTATGATCGTAGGAGTTCTGATCTATCCAAAAAAAAAAAAATAGTGTTTGTTTCTTACTATTATTTTCTTTTTTGGAATATACACGAGTAATATTAGCAGGTAAATTACTAGAGGAAATTGAAACTTGATGCCATGTTGTAAGCAGTCGCTTCAAAAGATGCGTCTTTTTTGGAAGGTATATTGCTAATCACAGAGGCATTTGAAGTTGAAAAGTTATCAGTTGTAAACACAAATCAAAACTTGGCGCCATATTGCCAATAATATATTCTATTCCAAAATCATGATGTTCATAATTTTTTTGAACAAAATACTTTGTATTTTTGATGTAGTACTCACGTTATTGAAAATGTGGTACGATCCTAAACCATAAAATATAGTAGTATTTTCTAAGAATCTGGGAGCTAAATTTCAGTGTTTAAAATGAGAAATTTCAAATTCATTGACAAATACATACTTCTGCTAAAATTGTTTCTATAGTTTCAACTTCTTCTATCAAAATGTACGGCCTGTCCCGAACGAAGCCCACCGACCCATGGAAGAAATCGGGTCGGATTATTCGGCCGAGACCATTTTTTGAAGGTAAAGTAGGCTTTTTGGGCCGGCCCACGGGCTTATGCTATAAAATTTCGAGTCAGTCAGGCATGGAAGGCTGGAAGCAGAGAACGTTAGAATTGTCCGACCATGTTTGACAGCTCTATATTTTAGATAATAGTAATAAAAAAGGTTGAATTTGAGGTGGAATGTGTAGAAACAGGAGACTGAAAGATAAAACTCAAGTTCTTTAATCAAAGCAGCAAATCCTGCGGTTGAGCAATGGCTTAACTTGGAAGCAGCAACCGGAGTTACATTCAATTATCCACAAATTACACAAACGTTGATTCGTGTTCTTCAAACACTGTAAAGGCTAATATATATCAAGCTCCACAAAAATGTCGCATGAATTTAATAAAAACAATACCATTTATTGCTTCCTTCTATTGATGCTCAAAATCTGAGTGATACCTTACTGACTCTAAACAGTCCCGTTCGCCGATGCAGAGAGATTCTGGTAAAACCATCGTCCGAAAGGCTTGAAGAAGCAATGCTTATGCACCAATGTTCTCAAGGTCAGCACCTTTATCCATCCTTTTGACAATGCCAGCTATGACCTGTAACGTTGAACAGGATTGGCTCAGATTCGGAGAAAACTAAGTTAGTGATATGTTTCATCAGGACCTAGAAATTCTACAGTTCGTTGAATCCTAAACCCTAAATCGAAGAAAATGAATGTCTGTTAAGACCTAGAAATTCTACAGTGTGTGAATTATACCTTCCCAGGTCCTAATTCGTAGCTCTTTTTCAATCCTCTGCTCAACAAGGTCTTCACAGTTGTCTCCCATTGGACTGGAGAAGTCACCTAAAATTGTCGACAAACGTGAATGATTGGATGTGATCTGGTTTCTGAAGAGGAACAATGGAAGCCAACGCTTACCTGGCGAGCAAGTATTTTCTTGATTGTTTCTGGGTCTGCATGTGGTTCTGCATCAACGTTGGATATAACTGGTAATCTGGGTTTTCTGATTACTGTTGATGCTAAAGCAGCTTCTAATCTTGACACGGCAGGCTCCATAAAACCTGTGTGGAAAGCTCCAGCTACTGCTAACCGGACCTGAGTTCATGTTTGAGGTCAAAAAGCTGGAGCACAAATTGACAAAGAGCAATGCCAAGAGAAGGAGAGGAGTACTGTCATTCGAGCTTTAAATGATTTTGCCTTTGCTTCAACTGCTTCAATTCCTTTAAGGCCTCCAGAGACAGCATAGTTTCCCTATGAGAACATGTAATTTGTATGATCAAGGTAAGTACAGAGACTATACATTGAGTAGGGATGGCTATTTCCCCAAAATCCCATGAAGAATCCGATAGGCAACCCAAATGGAGGGCATGTAGGAACTTTTTGGGCCCATTTAGATAAATGGGTGACACGTAATGGGGATACCAATTGGAATATATGTATTATTCAGAAAACTATATTTAAAAACTATAATCAAATAATTATTTTTATTTATTGGGACAAGGGTGTTAGGATAAAACTAATTGTGCAGTTTTGTTAAGCATTATATGTTTGTTTGATAATTTTTAATTTTGAAATTTTTGCATGTTATTCCCTTAAGAACTTGGTAAATATTTCAACCTAGCAGGCTAGTTGGAAGAACATAAGGTTGTACATGGTAATGGGGCATTTGGGTAGGTAAGAATACCTGACTGTGTCTGGAAGGGGATGGGGATGTGGAGTGTGAAATACTACCCGAATCCAACCCATTGCCATCCCTAATTTGTAGATGTTGATGAGTATCCATATTCAATTATTCAAATAAACAAACTTACAGTGCACAAGAAATTTGCAATTTGAACTTTATTTGCTTCATCTACATCTTCATTCGCAGCATCACAGAGCTCCTGAACTTTAGCAGAGTCTATTCCAATAATACTAACCATGGCACCTTGAGCAGCATCAGCGGCATCCTGTGCAGCAAGAAAGTTTTATATTAAGGAGACATGACGATAATTTATATAAGTATGAGTTAGCTGATTGTGGATGTACCTGCATTGCCTCACCCCTTAACTTGACTAGCTTAAGCCCATCCTCAAAGCTGCACAGACAGAACGAAGTTCATCAGAGATGAGATTTACTTGAAGCAGCATTGTCATATGTATGTACAAAATTATGCCCGCCGTAACTGATTTCAATAATGCTATTCGAATATAACAACTGCCTCAGTTGGCAAAAACCTGAATGCTCCAGCAAATGCAAGGGCTGTATATTCTCCTAAGCTTAGACCGCATGTAACATCCACAGAATCGATTATTTGCTGACCTCCATCACGAGCTCGAAGCACTTCAACTGCAGCCAAACTTGTAACATAGAGAGCCGGCTGGGAAATGGATTCAGGAAATATACAAGTTCATAAATTCCTTTTTCAACCAGAATACATGCCCTTCAAACTAGAAATGTACTTTGAGAATGTACATGTGAAATATATTTGTGTCTGTGTGTGTCTACTGATGGAACACTAGTGTCTTGGATCATATCAATAAAAAGTCTTTACCATATGAGCTATTTCAAGTCATATATCATAAATGCTAGTATTAAATAACTTTCGATCAGGATGTATTTTCAAAGTTATGTGTCCTATGAAACAACACATATCTTTGTTTTTGTAACAAAATTATGACTATGCATTATGTAATGAGAAATAAGTCACAACTCATGAAATGACAGTATACCTGGCTTAGGACAGTGGAATCAATCTTCTCTTTTGGCCCATTAATGCAAATATCCAAAATGTCGAACCTTGATTCAATTAGAAAAGTTGGTGTAAGATACTGGACCTCTAATATGAGAGAGGAAAACCAACCCAAAAATATCCATAAAACCAGTTTGAATGGTAAAATTAGAAGAAAAAACACTATTCGACCCATCATTTGAACATGCTGCAGTATAAGCTGGACAATCCCAAGCGACTTACTCATGTCAAGATACTACCATTATGATTTCTATTTGTACATATGTGACCTAAAGCCAACCACCTAACTGTCTCATATTTTCATATTTCAATTTGTAAAGAAGAGCTGTTGGTAAAGTACATTTGGAGCCTCAAATAAATAAGGTAGCAAAAGTTTTAACATAACTTAAAGGAGCACCATGTGGGAACATTTTAAAGTTTCAACTTCTTCCATTGTTCAACAATATCATATTTTACTACGACTAATTTGTGTATTTATGCAAATAAAAATGTCAAAATTCGAAAAAATTTAGAGGATGGGTATAAGATTTGGAAAAGCAAAGAATTACCGCATAGTGTTGAACCTACCCTAAAATATCATTAGCTCTCTTGTACAATTCAGCTGCAGCAGGCACCTTCTGAGCCTCTACCCCCATTCCAACAGTTTGCGCACCCTTCAACGAAGTACAGATACGATAAATAACACAGATACACTCCAACAGCCAGCATATCTTTTCAATGAAGCGTCAACAGATACATATCCTAAACCCAATTTTATACAGCAATGAGAGTTGCAAGCTCTAGACATCTATAAGTAAAGCCGAGCATAATTTTGATGCCTTTTGGTTTTCTTCTTTCATAGTCAATCAGAAGATCAATAAACATATCACTTAATTTTAATATACCAGTTAAAAGAAGTTCATTGCATATGATTCCAGAGATGGAACCAATTTAACAACCAGTCTTTTTTTCCTATTTCCTAAATTACCAGAAAGAAAAAAAAAATCAATGGAACTTGATCATCAACATTAAGCTGTATCAACTGCAAAAATAAACGTCAACGGAGCTTAAAAACACTCTTCTGCAGTTCATCGTAGAACATTGAACTATTTAGCGTAAACCAAACAACAATGGTGCTAAAATTGAAGTACAAATCCTCAATTCAATCGGCGAATCAGAGCTGCAAAACATCAACCACAATCCATTCAGCTACAATGAAGCACAACTGAAACCAAACTGAACACTGACCTGACCGGGAAAGAGGAAAGCAGTAGAAGGCTTGTAGTCCTTGAACAGCGCATCATCGACGACCGACGTCTCCGATCCGACGGCGACGCTCATGAAAACCCTAGATTTCTCCAAATTGAACCGTGAAACCCTCCTAATCTCATTTCTAAACCCGAAGGAGACGGAGCTTCTGAAGGAACCGGATTTGGAGAGAGAGATGGAGGGGAGAGAGATAGCGGAAGTCATTGCGGCGGAGAGAGAGGAAAACGCGGAGGAGGAAGGGGTGGACCGAAGGAGATGAAGGGGGAAGCGGTGGTTGTGGTGGAGGAGAAGCGCATGCATCAAAAAATCAAAATAAAGGAGAGTTTGGCGGAGCAAACGAAGAAGCAGCTTCAGAAATGCCGTCAGGCGGAATTAGGCCAACGGCTATCCTAAACTGCACAACAAGGTAGTTTATTTTTTTTACCGTGCGGTTAATTTTTTCTTTTCTTTTTAAGTTTCTTTGTAAATTATGGTACATGAAAATAATTCTTTGAAGGACATTTGACAATAACTAACGTTTCTAATAGGGTAAGCTACAAAATGATGGACCACATTTCATATTAAATTTGTGATTTCGATTGTTGGGAAAATTATAAAGTTTTGATTTAATACCAAAATCCAACTGTTCTCCAACCGAGTAGATGACCGCATCAACCTAAATTGTGTTTTCCAGCTCGCCTGTTTGAGCTCTAGATTTTCTAAGTTTACAGGTCCAGGAAGCGGAAGACAGCAGAAGACCCAGCTGTGTCTACAGCTGGAGTCAGCTAAGGAAGCAGAAGACAGCAGACGATCCAGCTATGTCTTCAGCAGGAGTCAACTATCAGCTGAGTCTTCCAGCTGAGCTAAGTTCAAGATGGAGCAGGATCAAACTAAGCGGAGTTCAAGACATAGCTGATCCAGCTGTAAAGAACAAAGGGAACTAACTCTGAAGACATCACTTCAAGTCAGTTTACCCAATCCAGCTCTGAATTCAAAAGCCAGCTCCAAAGGCAGAGATCCCGGCGTCAGAGGAAGTCATCTAGCCTCGACCAATGAGGGATTGCCGAATCAGCATCCTAGACTTCAGAATCTAGGATGTGACACAAATGAAGACAAGTGCAGAATTGCCCAACGGCAGATATCGAATTTAAGAAGAGTAGGTAAGATTCAAACGACTCCTCCAACGGCTAGTATTGAATCTCTACCTATATAATCTCGCATTCAACCTCAGGATCAAAAATGAAAAACTCTCTACAAGCTTTCATTCTCTGAAAATCCCAAGCCTTCAAAAGCTCTCAAGCAGTTCTACATAGTTCAAAGAACACTTTACCTTAAAGTGTTTCTAGTCCAGAAACTGCTTAGTTTTTCGTCTGATCCCTAGGTAGAATTTATTGTATATCTTACGCCTAGATCTTGAACGAGTTCATCTAACTCTAAAGTTCTTAATTGTAAGAACTCGTTCATAGTTGGAACCCCAAACCAAATCCCTCTTTACCCAGAAAGGTTAGGTCAAGGTTACGCTTGCTTGAAGCGCGAAATTCAAGTGTTTGTAAGGTTTTTTCAGTACCCGTAAACTGAAAGGTTAGGCTTGACAGTGCCCGCAAACTGTTGGAACACAGCTCGGGTTAGAGTTGTGAAGTTGCTTGGTACTTGGAAACCAAGTGGTAGTGAATTACCAGTAAACCTGGTCGTGGACATAGGAGGTGTTACTCCGAACCACGTAAAAATATCGTGTTCTTTACTGTCTCTTTATCTTCTGTTTTAATACTAACTTTATCATCTCATTGAATATTTTATTAAAACTGCATACACAGCTGCTCTCATAAGACAGCTGTGTCTTTCTGAAAGTTGCACAACTTGACTAAGCCAAAAACGTAAAGATAATCTTTTCAAGCTGAGTTTTTCTAACCAACCGAGCTAAGTTTTCAAACCACCACATTCCGCACAGCCAGCTGAGTTATTTGCACAGCTGACTCTCCTCAGCTAGATTCATAACTGAGCTCACCAACTCTGTTTTAAACTTGAAAAAGTTTTCAGAAATTTATCTTTGGTCTATTCACCCCCCCCTCTACACCAAAGACCCAGCTCAGGGACCATCAATTGGTATCAGAGCAGTGGTTCAAAAGACCGCTGGTTCTGAATCAAGCGATTTGTCTTGATAATCTGTCAGTGGTCAACTGAACAGATCATCTTTGTTGAAAAACTCATTATATTACAGACCGTGCATATCTCCATGGATTCTTATCTTAACAGGAATCTTCTCACCTTCTCGGTCGACGATTATGCAATCTGAAAGTTCAGATTGAAGAGTTTTCTCTGTGCACATCATGACATGATGTAGGACGTCATCTCAGACGGACCCATCATCATCTACAAACAAGGGAACGAACTTGTTCCAGCTCAAGATGGTGGACAGCCAACATATCAACTCATTCCCAAGCTAAAAAGTGAGCATACATCAGAAAAAAGAAGCAAGCTGGATTAGACAGTTTTGCGAGGAACACCATTTCATCAACAGTCTCCAACGCCTACCTCAGCAAAATCATCAACTGTGAAACCGCAAAGGAGATGTGGGAAACCCTAGCCAAGCTATGCGAAAGGTCTGAGGAGATTAAAGAAAATAAATTCACGATCGCCTGCCAGAAGTTTGATAACTTCAAGCAGCTTGTAAACGAGTCCATCGAAGGGATGGAACTTAGATTCTCCAATATAGTGGTAGAAATAGAAACCATCAGAACTGGGAAATACACTCAGCGAGAAAAGAATCTAAAAGTTCTTTCAGCGCTCACAGCTGAATGGAACACATATAAGGTGGTACATCAAAGTCGAAGTGACTTGGGTGATCTTTCAAATGAAAGATTATTCTCCCTGCTCAAAGCCAACGAATACAACTTGAAGATTACCATGAAAGAATCTTCAAGCAATCAGAATGATGGAGAGCTGACACCTGAGCCAAAGGAGATTGCATTCAGAGCCAACTCTGAAAAATCCTCATACATGCAGTCAGCCGAGTCTTCAAAGAAGGACAAGAAGGACATGAGCAAGGAAGAGCTACTTGAAGAAATAGCCATGTTGGTCAAAAACTACAACAGACTCAACACCAGCAAGGGCAAGTACAAGAAGTTCGCAAGAACTTACAGAGACAAGTACGCAGCAGCTGATGAGAAGTCAGCTGACAAACGAACAGAAGAAGGCTGTTTCAACTGCAAGGAACCAGGACACTACCGGCTAGACTGTCCGAAGCTATCCAAGAAAGATAAAGACCAACTGAAAGCTAAGAGTCACAAAATGGATGATAACATGCCATTTTCAGACTCAGAAGAAGAAGCATTGATGGCTCACGATGAACCTGATTGGGATACATACTTCATGGGACAAACAGACGGCATCGATGAAGATGAGGTAATGTCTAGAACTCAAAATCTATCTAACCTCTCACCATCACACGAACACTCTACACAGGTTTCAGAATCAGGGCTACCTGATTGGAGTCTAGTAGAGAAAGTTATGAGCGATTCCAAGGAGCTTCAAGAAATCCTTGAAGTCATAATGTGTGAGAACACTACTAGAAAAACGGACATACATGACGGCTAAAAACCGTCATCTATGTGCTTCTAGAACCGTCACAAAATGTGGTGTCATCTATAGTAGGTATTATACGTGACGGATAATAACCGTCATCTATACTTATTATACACGACGGTAAATATCTGTCATCATTTACCAACCTAAACCGTCATGTTTAGTCTCTATTCATGACAGTTTTGTTTTCGGACCGTCATTTGTATTAGACCATAGTTGACGCTTTTTCTAGAACCGTCATCTAATTTATGGCCAGATTTTGTGTTTTTTCTCTTTTTTTTCTTTATAACCCGTTCCTAATTTGTTTAATATTTGAAACACCATATAAAAGAAATGAATACTTCACACTTGCTAATTAAAAACTCATTTTCTTTAAATCATCCAAACATCCAAATAATACATAATATATTCTTCGATACAGTGAAATCCAATGATCAAATCCACAAAAACTACTTAATCATCCATACAAATCCATAAAAAGTACTTAATCATCCATACAACACCTCCTCATAGAAATCCCTCTTTCCACCTCCACGTCCTTTAAATGCCACGAGCAATCAAGTACGTACCTAATTCAATCAAGTAAGAAATAATATCAAAATTTAAAATAACTAACCAGGTAGCACCAAAAATAACTAATAAAATATATACCTATGCAAGTAATCTCATATATGCTCAATTACACAAGTAGCCCAATCCTCACGAACCTCATCGATCTCACATTGAGAGTACTTTCTTTTTTCGAACTATCAACAAAACAAGTGCGCAAACAACATTTAGCTTCAAGTACTAATGTTACATAAATAATTTAGTAGATATTTTATTACCAGTGAGCTAATAGAAACGGAGTCATCATTTTGAAACCCTTGTATAATCTCTTTCATGAACCGCATCACATAAAAACCACATTGTTGGTAGTCGGGTTGCATAGGACCCTATATCGGAAAAACAAAATGATAAGTGTGTAAAATAAACATTACATGGAAACTAGCACACACACCTTTATACTTTCCCAAGCTCGTGCTTTTTTGAAGTTCTTTTTCATTTTTGCATTGAAACTCTTCATCGCCCTTCAAAGCAAAGTCATTGAACATTACCAATACATACAAGGCAGTAGATAATTTAAAATAAAATTATACTTACGTGTCGACCACAGATTTCCAAGTGGCATCACGATTCCGATGGCTTAGAGGGTCTAGCAAGTAGACGCGTTCTTTGTGAGGTAGAATAACTGTTAGAATCCAATGTTCACTACACATGATTATCAACATCAGCCAAACATAAAATATGACATACCACCAAAATAAAGCATAAACTTAATAGTATAGCTTGCCCTTCAAAGCAAAGTCATTGATCATTAACAATACATTAAAATAGCAATCATTAAGCTCACATAAAGAGATGTAAAATAGCAATCATTAAGCTCACATAAGCAGAGGGGCAGAGAGAGAGAGAGGCCAATAAATAGTCTGACAGGACAAACAAAATTGGAGCCACATTGGTACCAGCTGTTCATTCCAACACCTTCAAAATCAATCGGAGAGAATTAAAAGAAGAATTTGAACAATGTTAACATACCACCATCAGGCAATAATTCCTTCCAAGATTGAAGACCTTTACTGCGCATAAAGCTGAAGTCAAGCAGAGTACTGTTTGGCCAATAGATGTATAACACTGTATTTCGAAGGATAAGTTAAGGTATTCTAGAGTAGATTAACAAACTTTCAAAAACGTAATAAATTGTGAAATATTACAAGAAAAGCAATCATTTCACATAAACCACCATTACAAGTACAAAATGCAAAATCCTTTTTGTTTCTTTTTCATTGGACCAACCCACCAACTCAGATTCCTATATCTAAAGTAATTTGTACGTTGCAGAGTTTTCGGTGTAGCATGCTAGAATGGCAGCTGTAAATTTTTTATTTCAACATCCATAAATGTGGAATGGAACATTTCTTTAAGTATGATCCAAAGATCAAGATATGATTAGCATATGATTACAGGTCTACAATCAGCCCACATCTGGAAGCAACTGATTCAATTCAACATCCAACGAAGCCAATTAGACTGAATTCTTTAATACAAAACTTGTAAACAAGCTGAGAATTTGTGCTGTTTTATATACTGCTCTTATCACTCAAACAGATTACTTACCAACCAACAAGAATCCTAATGAACCTAAAAAACCGATAAGGGCCCAGAGTTTTCCAAAAATGAAGATAAAAGTTCATACCCCTAATCAGGTAAAAAACAAAGTAATCAGGTAAAGCGAAAAAGGAAAAAAAAAGAAACAAAGAAACGTAACTTTAAATCTATATCATGTAATACCAATAAATCTGCCATCTTTAGTCACATACCAAGAAATAGTTAAACAAATTATTGCAGATAAAACATCATACCATCGCGTTCAACAAAAATAAAGAAAGCAATAATCGAAATAATCTATAGAGTTCAAAATTCCGAGAAGAGAGAGAGAGAGAGAGAGAGAGAGACGGCTCACCACAAGTGCAGGGCGACAGTGGCGGCGGCGCCCTTCAGCGAACTGGAGAGACGATGGCGGCGGTGGGAGCTGTGGAGACAGGGCTGAGATTGGGGATTTTGGATTTGGGGATTTTTCATTGGCAAGAAATTGGAGAGAAAGAGATAGCTAGACAGAGAGAGAGAGAGAGACGGCGTTCGAGGTCCAGCCGGCGAAGAAGGAGAAGAGGAGAAGAGGTCGCGCGTGGTGAAGATAGAGTTTTTTTTTTGGAGAGTTGTGTTTGGGTTGTTTTAATTAAGTGTTATTTTTATTTTTTTAATAATTTTAAAAAAAGTTAAAACAAAGATTACATGACGGTTCATATAAAGTGTCATATACGATGAATATATACATGACAGTTTACTACAAACTGTCATCCATATATTTTCAGGCACGCACATACATGACGGTTTCATTGTAGAACCGTCATCTGAAGAAAAATACGCACATATATGACAGTTCATAATAAAAACCGTCATCTATACAGTGTCATGTATTGCTATTTTTCTAGTAGTGGAATGCCGAGCTGAAAGTGGAACTTGAAAAGAAAAAGGTATCAGAAGCAGCTGATACAACACAGCTCCAAAAGGAAGTCGTTTCACTAAAAGACAAAATAGTGAAACAAGATCAGCTGATGAAGGACTTCTACTATGAAAAGAAACAGCTAATGGAAGAATTGGAAAAGGCCACAGCTGAATCAGAAAAGAAGTCAGCTGAGATTATAGAGCTGAAAAGTTCTGAAGAGATATTGTCTAAGTAGCTCTCATCAAAGCCACATCAACAATGGACGAAATCATAAGTGCACAACGTCCAGCAGCACTCAAAGCAGGACTAGGATACAATGAATCAAAGGATGCCACAAACATTGCCTCCACGAGTGGAACAAAGGTAATGTTTGTACGAGCAAAAGAACATCCAATTCCAGCAACTCAGCAACAACCGTTGAAAACACAGCAGACATCAAGAGGACCAGCTGTGAGATATCCTCAAGCTACATCGAGGACACAACAGGCATCAAAAAGGTCAGCTGTGAGACAACCTCAAGCTTAAATCAGATAGCAACGTGCTCAACCTCAACAAAAACAACAGGCTGGACATTACAGATACCGGCAACAGCAACAGCACGTCGAAAGATATCAACCGAGATATCAGAGGAGATACCCAGCTGGATATCACTCATATGATCATCAGCTGGAGAACCAATTCCAGCCGAGGTATCACAAGAGACAGCAGAGACAAAGGAACGTCTCAACTGGGTACTCAGCTGGATACCAGAAAAGACCAAGACATCAAGCCGGGAAGATACTGAGATCAAGACCCCACCAGCAACAACCGAAGAACACAATGAATGTGTATATCGACTCAGCTGGAAGGATTATCAGATCAAATGACCCAATTCGAGTCATCAAGCAGATCTGGGTCGTTAAAGGATCTCTGCCTAACCCACAAGGACCCAATTAAAACTGGATACCTAAATTTTGATCTTTTGTATAGGTTGCAAGGGATCAACGCATCATTGAGGAGTCGATGAGAACGCTGTGGTACTTGGACAGTGGATGCTCCAAGCACATGACGTACTTAAAACATCTACTCCAGGAGTTTATCGAGCGTCCATGCCCCCAAGTAACATTTGGTGACAATTCCAAAGGCCTAACCAAAGGTTATGGTACTTTTAAAACTAAAAATGTTATAATCTCAAATGTCTCTTACGTACAAGAACTGCAACATAACTTGCTCTCCATTAGCCAATTCTGCGACAACGGTTTTTCTGTCAAGTTTGATGCACAGGGAAACCAAGCAGATACTACTAAGAGGGAAAAGAGAAGGAAACATGTATTTCGCTGACTGGAACAGCAGCCCTCCGGAGGCTTGTCTTGTATCGAAAAGCAGCAATGAAGTCAGTTGGTTGTGGCACAGACGGCTGAATCATCTCAACTTCAAGACAATCAACAAACTGGCTAGGAACCAGCTCGCTAATGGAATTCCAGATCAAGTATATGACAAAAGTCATATGTGCAGCGCATGTCAACAAGGAAAACAAACAAGAATTTCATTCTCTCTCAAGCCAGTTCAGTCAACCGATCGAGTACTTCAACTCCTTCACATGGATCTTTTTGGTCCAGTTACTCCAGCAAGCTTCAATGGTAGAAAATATACTCTGGTCGTAGTAGACGACTTCTCAAGATTCACATGGGCGTCATTCTTGTACCAGAAGAGCGAAACAAGAACTAAGCTGCCAATCATGCTGGAAAGATTGTCAACTCAGAAGGAGTGCAAGATAATATCAATCAGATCAGATCAAGGAACGGAGTTTCTGAATGAAACTATTTATGAATATTGCGAGAAGAACGGAGTTCAACATCAAACCTCAGTAGCACGCACACCTCAGCAGAATGGTGTAGCAGAGAGAAGAAACCGAACACTAAAAGAAGCAGCTACCACAATGCTAGCCAGCTCTGCCATTCTAAAGAAGTTTTGGGCCGAAGCAATCAACACAGCTTGCTTCACTCAGAATCGCTCCTTACTCACATCAAGGCAAGGAAAGACGCCGTATGAGCTATGGAACAACAGAACACCATATATTGGATATTTCAAGGTCTTCGGATCCAAATATCATATCCTAAACAATAGAAAAACACAGCTCAAGACGTTCGATGCAAAGACTGACAGATGAGTATTCCTTAGTTACTCAGCCGTGAGTAAAGCATACAGAGTCTTCAACAGAAGAACTCAAACAGTTGAAGTAACTCCACATGTTACTTTTGACGAATCATCATTCGAATATAGAGAATCTATCAAACGAAGAAATGAAGGAGAATCTTCAAGGCAGATTCAGACAAGAGCTCAAGAAAATCGTATCAGGAATCTGGCCGAACCATTAATTTGGGATGATGAGCCAGAGGAGGAACTTCAAATCAATCAGGAAACTCCACCAGCTGGAAACCAAGAGGAACCTCCAACGCCAAATCAAGGGGGAATATCATCAGCTGGAAATCCATACACAGCTGAATCCCCAGCTTCATCTGCAGCAGAGCCTCTACAGAAGTCACCTCAACACTCAATCCAAAGAGAGAGTCTGTCTCAAGACTTAACTACAGAGCAACTCCAAGCCAGACGAAATCTTGCTACTTCTAGCATTAATCAGCTAGAAGAAGAAATTCGTAAAAGAAGAAGATGGATTGAAGATCATCCATCATCAGCAATTATTGGAGAACCATCTGACTAAGTCAAAACCAGAAGCTCAGCTGCTCAAGCTTCATCGGATCTTCAAGAAGCAGCTGACTCGGCTCAACTCTCAGTAGAGCTAGAACTCACGGTCTATGATGAAGATAGGCGTGTTATGTAGCTGATCTCATGGTTTTCAAAGAAACAAACGTGCGTCGCAACTTCCACGACAGAAGCAGAATACATGGCAGCTGGAAGCTGCTGCTCATAAATTCTCTGGCTGAAACATCAGCTGGATGACTACGAAGTAGAAACTGGACAAGTTCCAATTTTCTGTGATAGCTCAAGTGCGATTGCTATATCAGAGAATCCAGTACACCACACAAGATGCAAACATATGGATGTACGCCATCACTTCATCAGAGATCACGTGGAAAAGAAGGACGTAATTGTTGAGAAAATTCACACAGACATACAGCGGGCTGATATGCTCACAAAGCCGCTAATAGAAGCAAGATTCAAAATGTTGTGCGGATTACTTGGATTACTCAACCCAGACGATGCTTCACCCAGCTGAATGGAAGCAGACCCAGCTGAATGGAAGCAGACCCAGCTGAATGAAAGCAGTCAGTGGGAATTCAGAACCGACATCATTGGTATCAGCTGAGAAAGAATCAAGCTCAGCCAGACGCCTAAGTTGAAGGAATATTCAGCTGACAACTACTCATTCTGTTATCAGTCAAATCATATCTTGTCATATCTAATCAAGAATTAATTAAAAGTCTGCAAAGAACTGAAACATGGAAGTTTCAAGGCAAAAGTCAAAACGCCTCAACCGTCCTCTCACGAGCATTAACTCGCATTTTCTAATCAAGAAACTGACATGACGCGAGAAAGACTCCCAGTCGTAGATCTTCTTATCAACCTACAAATCTTGACCGTCCATTCATCAAGAAAAGTGATATAAATATGATAGAAGAGATACGCAAAATTTTGCCTAAAACCCTAAAAAGTCTTTCGGCTCTCTTTCTTCTTCCATCTATTGGTATTATTTGTTCCACTAACAAAAGTTGCAGAAGAAGAACATGGAATCTAGAAAGAAATCTCCATAAACCGATCAAACATAAAGAATCTGTCAACGCTTCAAGACGAGAGTTACTTAACTCTCAGGAACCACAAGAAGACCGAGTTCCAGAAGAAGATGAATCTCATCAACAGATCCGGTCTAACGCAATGGGTGATTGCAAAGCTCAAGAACATTCAACAGGAAGCTGCAGAAATCTTCCTGGGAATGTCAAAGGAAAAAGACCTCCTCCGCCCCACTGTTTCTCTTAAACTAAAAGAGAGAACGGGACATACAACTCCATGGGATGCGAAAATCAACGTCAATAGAACTGGACGAGATGTTGATAAAGCCGGAGTCTTTAAGAGCAGACATGTCAAAGCTCTTGCTCCACCACAGGAGGCACGGAAAAAGATGCAGGAGACAAAGCAGCATGCATCTACTCCCTTCCCAGCTGGGAATCAGAAACAACTTGAGGAGACAAAACAAGCTGATGCACCGTCTTCAACGAGAAGACTCAAGTTAAAGGTGCTCAGTCAGTCAGCCGAGAAGTCAGCTGACATTGAGAGAGAATTCGTAACTACTCTCCGAGGAGCAGAAGGCCCACAAGCGGTGGTTTATTACGGTGGAGAAGAAGTTCATGTGCCAGCGTGAACATCGTCATCATCAACGCCACAACGATGTATTCCAGCTGATCAACTAAGCTTAAACCCCACAGCAGATGGAATACTTCAACCGCCTTCTCCTCAATTTCCTTCAGCTCAATAGGAACACCAGCTTCGAGATCTACTTATGGAAGTTGGAGCTCAAGCCCCTGCACCAAGCTCAAGTGGAAAACATCATCCAACCGATGATCACTTGTAGCTGGACGATGCTAACATGAGCTGAACCCCACAGCCACAACTCCAGAAGTGGAAGGGGAATACTCAAGTCCCTCAAGTGCTGAATCAGACCTTCTCATTCAATCTAATGAAGTCTGAAGAAGCAAAATTGCAAGGAATGAAGTTGTGCCCTATTCAGAAGATGTTATCTCCAGTGCCAACTCATACCTCCAAGCCCTCAGCTGGACCGCCCCAGCGGAAACAGGCCAAGGAAGCTGTGTCTGCAATCACAGCAGAGGCTAATGCTATTGAAGAAGAGCTAGCTAATGCAACAGCTGAGCCACCAAGACTCCAGACCTCGCTGCTCAAAGCTGACAACCGCAGCACAGCCAAACGAAACATCGCAACAGCTGATAGTACAGCGAAGATCGCTGACGTAATTCAGGAAATTGCACAGCTCAATAAGACGATGATGTATCTCTCTCACCTTGATTGATCATGCCAAAAAGAGGGAAGAGAATGAGACAAAGAAGAGGCAAACTGCTGAGCAAAATGATCCAGCTGAATCAGCTGGAAGAGAGACGAGTCAAAAGAAAGAAGCAGCGGATGCAGAAGAGAAGACCCAGCCGACTGGGATTGAAGACTGAAGAATTGAAGATTTTTTGTCTTTCTTTCTTTTTCCTGTTTTTTTTTGTAATTTATTACATTAATAAAACACAACTTTCTCTGTTGTCTCAGTTAGGTTTTGGCATCATCAAAAAGGGAGAAATTGTTTGGAAAATTATAAAGTTATAATTTAATACCAAAATCCAACTGTTCTCCAACCGAGTAGATGACCGCATCAACCTAAATTGTGTTTTTCAGCTCGCCTGTTTGAGCTCTAGATTTTCTAAGTTTACAGGTCCAGGAAGAGGAAGACAGCAGAAGACCCAACTGTGTCTACAGCTGGAGTCAGCTAAGAAAGCGGAAGACAGCAGACGATCCACCTGTGTCTTCAGTATGAGTCAACTATCAACTGAGTCTTCTAGCTGAGCTAAGTTCAAGACAGAGCAGGATCAAACTAAGCGGAGTTCAAGACACAGTTGATCCAGCTGTAAAGAACAAAGGGAACTAACTCTGAAGACATCACTTCAAGTCAGTTTACCCAATCCAGCTCTGAATTCAAAAGCCAGCTCCAAAGGCAGAGATCCCGGCGTCAGAGGAAGTCATCTAGCCTCGACCAATGAGGGATTGCCGAATCAGCATCCTAGACTTCAGAACCTAGGATGTGACACAAATGAAGACAAGTGCAGAATTGCCCAACGGCAGATATCGAATTTAAGAAGAGTAGGTAAGATTCAAACGGCTCCTCCAACGGCTAGTATTGAATCTCTACCTATATAATCTCGCCTTCAACCTCAGGATCAAAAATGAAAAACTCTCTACAAGCTTTCATTCTCTGAAAATCCCAAGCCTTCAAAAGCTCTCAAGCAGTTCTACATAGTTCAAAGAACACTTTACCTTAAAGTGTTTCTAGTCCAGAAACTGCTTAGTTTTTCGTCTGATCCCTAGGTAGAATTTATTGTATATCTTATGCCTAGATCTTGAACGAGTTCATCTAACTCTAAAGTTCTTAATTGTAAGAACTCGTTCATAGTTGGAACCCCAAACCAAACCCCTCTTTACCCAGAAAGGTTAGGTCAAGGTTACGCTTGCTTGAAGCGCGAAATTCAAGTGTTTGTAAGGTTTTTTCAGTACCCGTAAACTGAAAGGTTAGGCTTGACAGTGCCCGCAAACTGTTGGAATACAGCTCGGGTTAGAGTTGTGAAGTTGCTTGATACTTGGAAACCAAGTGGTAGTGAATTACCAGTAAACCTGGTCGTGGACGTATGAGGTGTTACTCCGAACAACATAAAAATATCGTGTTCTTTACTGTCTCTTTATCTTCTGTTTTAATACTAACTTTATCATCTCATTGCATATTTTATTAAAACTGCATACACAGCTGCTCTCATAAGACAACTGTGTCTTTCTGAAAGTTGCACAACTTGACTAAGCCGAAAACGTAAAGATAATCTTTTCAAGCTGAGTTTTTCTAACCAACCGAGCTAAGTTTTCAAACCACCACATTCCGCACCGCCAGCTGAGTTATTTGCCCAGCTGACTCTCCTCAGCTGGATTCATAACTGAGCTCACCAACTCTGTTTTAAACTTGAAAAAGTTTTCAGAAATTTATCTTTGGTGTATTCACCCCCCCTCTACACCAAAGACCCAGCTCAAGGACCATCAACATGACTTTAATCACTGTAATTAACATTCTATTTTTATATTGCTTCAGCGACACTTAACAGAGAGGTTTAGTATTCAATCTCTTCGCTCCCCTTTTCTCTATTCAAAAAAAAAAAAAAAGAAGCTCTCACTTTTACATTTATTGCAAATTGATTACACCCAATTTTTTCACTGCAAACTATAAAGAAGAGTTTTAATTGCAAGTTGCAACGATTCAAAAGTCATGTCGAAATTACAAATAAGGAGAAATGTGGTGTATTATTTTAAATTAACCATTTCTTAAATTAAGGTGCTGTATTTTTTTTTTGAAACCATTAGATTAAATTAAGATATTTATTTACTTCAATCAAGAAATAAGATATCTTGTGTACAATTATAGATAGTTGTTGTGTAAATCGGAACCAAAATTGAAGAATCAAATCAAATTGATCAATTTAGGTTGGGTCAATCTTTTTAGTTCGTAATCTATTGATTTGATAATAAAAGTTCAAAATTGAATTTACCAATTAAGGTAGTTTTTCTACCGTGCGGTTTATTCTTCTTCTTTTTTTTTCTTTGTTTATGTGGTTTGCAAATTATGGTATATATATATGGAAATAATTATTTGGAGGATATATATATATATATATATATATATATTTTTTTTTTATTTTGGTTAATGATAAATCAAAATACATTTAGTCTAATTATAATAGTCACGATTGTGTAAATTTACATTTTGTGTGAATGGATGTGCAAAAACACCCTCACCAATCTGTAAGAAAATTGTTTTCTCGAAATCCGAATTTAATAGATGCGCGTAGTCGATCATCATCAAGAATTTTCTTTTGTGTTCGCCACTAGTTGGTAATAAATGAGTAACAATATTGATCTTGTAAGACAATTTCACATAAGACTTTCCAAAAAATATATATATATATACACTTAGCGTGGTATCTCCTTAAAATTAAGGATATTTAATCAGAGTGCTTAATTTAAGCAGATAATAAAGACCTTTGTTGTTCAAAGAGTCTTAAGCTTCGTTTAGCGGATTTAAGAGTAGGATAAAAATATATCTTTTTGAAACCTCTGAAATTTCAGAGTCTTCAATACATTCAATTAAATAAGAAATAAAATTTCTTGTAGAAGATATTTTATCTCTAACAGTTAATTTATAATTTTTATAATGACCATAATCATAATCATGCGGTGCATTCCAAAATTCATATGAATTGCAAGGAAGATTCATAAAACAAGAACTTACATTAATTCTTGGGAGCTTTACACTGGAATTATTTCAATGCGAAGAGAGGAAAGTAGTGAAGAAAAGAAAATATTACAAGAGAGAGGAAAGCAGAGAAAGCATTAAAAGCTTGTCCTCAAATCATCTGAGGACGGGCTATTATATAGCCAAAAGAAAAAGAAACGACAAACCAAAAAGTAAACATACTATTCATTAAATAGTAACAAACTATTCATGAATAGTAAAACCTACAAGCTATAAAGAAAAACCTATTAAACCTACTAATGATGATATCATTGCGTGCGTATTTCGCAGTAATTATTTTTGTAGTTCTCCTTCAAGAAGAAAACTCATGCAGTCTAGATCTTCGTAGGGATCTTGGGCTTCTTCAAAATTTTCAATTTCTTTCATTTCAGTATCTGAGATATTTTTCTCTACTGAAGATGAAGAGGAACTTGCTTTAGTAATTTCTGGATTGTCTTTTCCAAAAACTTCTTTCCACATATTATTAATGGAGTCTTTATCCATTTTCTGGAAAAGTTCTTTAAGTAAGGAGTCTGAGGAAGGAGTCTGTGCATTGAGACTTCTGTAAATCTGTTGAGATGGTTTGATAGCCAAAACTCCTCGTCTATCATAAGTTTTTCCTTCACCAAAGAAATCTTCTTTGGGCCACCATTTGATAAGAATTCTCCTAACTAAAATTGTTGGAGTGAATTGAATTTCATTCTTTTCTCTTTTTTTCTCTTGCAAACCATAGTTCCATCTTAAAATCCATGGAACAGAGTAATAGTTTGTAAATTGCAAAACTGCATTAAGACTTTCAAGGTTGTCATTAACCTGTTGAAATTTTTTCCAAATCATTTTTATTTTCTTAGGAAATATACAAGGTGATACCCCCCATGAAAAGAAAAATGTTGAAAACCAAATGGGGATGTATTGTGTAACATCATCAAGATCAAATTTAATCCACCACGAATGCTTTTTAGCATTATTTTCATAAATAAACAGATTATCCCAAGCTTTAATATAATAAAAAAAACTATAAAAATTTGGGAGTGCTTTATAATTTTCAAGTTGCCTGCTTTGATAAAGAGGCAATCCCCAATCTGAGAAAGAAAGAATTTTCTTAATAATACATTTAGAATAAGCGTATTCTTTATCGCGATCCATATATTGAATTTCAACAGATCCAGTTTCAGTAAGAATTGCTTCAAAATATTCTCGACTTTTCTTTCCAAAGATTGGTAGCATATCTTTATTAAGATAGTTTTGTGCCAATTGATTTGGAGAAAGACCTTTTAGATCTTTTTCAATTGAAAAACAATTAATATATCCCAAAATAATATATGGGTATCTAATTTCTTCTTTTGAACCCTTTTGAAGGAAAATGGCGTTTTGATAGTATTGAATTTCATATGCCATTTCATCTTCTTCAAATTCTTTGTTAGGATTAAATTTCGGAAAATCTTTTAGATCAAGAAAATCATCATCTGATTTTTGTTGATCATTTGATTTCTGTTTAGAAGGCTTTTTAGCCATATTTGATGAAGTTGACTTTTTAGTCAAATTAACCATTGGTCTTTTGCCCATGGACCGTTGTTTTACCATGGTGTTCCAAGCTTCTGCCCTGCAAGAATTCTCTGGTTAGAAAATCTGGTAATGAATTAGATTTTCCAGCAATATGCTCAATATCAAAATCAAAACATGCAAGAATGGATTGCAATCTAGCAAAAATTTGTTTTGATGCAATATTTTTAACATCTTTTAAAAGAATATCTTTAACTGATTTACAATCAACTCTAATTAAAAATTTTTTATTTAAAATATCACTTTCAAATTTAGTGACACTTTTGACAATGGCAAGTAATTCTTTTTTAATAGTAGAATAATTCTTTTGAGAGTCATTCCAATTTCCAGAAGTAAATCTGACTAGTTCTTCTTTAGAACTATTGGAATTCTTTTGTTTAAGGATTTCACCATATCCGATTTCAGATGCATCAGTTTCAATTATTTTAAATGCTTCAGGATTAGCAATAGACAAACATGGGAGTTCTTTAACTCTTTCTTTAATTCTTAAAACAGCTTCTGTATGCTTATTAGTCCAAAGTAAAGGATTTTTCTTTAACCTTTGGAATAATAACTTACAATCTTGTGTAAGATCTTGGTAAAAATCACCTATATAATTTAGGCAACCAAGGAAGCGTTGTAATTGATTAAGATCAATTATTTTATCAGGAAATTTATCCGCAAATAAAATTACCCGTTCAATTGGAATAATAATTTTATTCTCAATATAATGACCAAGGAATTTAATTTTAGTCTGAAAAAGTTTAACATTTTTTATATTTATAGCAAAACCAGCTCTTTTAGTAGTTTGTATAAATATACTAAGATGCTTAAAATGTTGTTCTATATTTTCTGAAAATATTAGAACGTCATCAATATAAACTAAAATAAAATCCATATGAGGATTATAAATTTGATTCATAATATTTTGAAATTCCATTGGAGCATTTTTTTAAACCAAATGGCATAACGTTCCATTCAAAATGCCCAAAAGGAACTGTAAAAGCAGTTTTATATTTATCTTCTTCTTTTAGAAGAATTTGATAAAACCTAGATTTAAGATCGAATGAAGAAAATATATTTCCTTTAAACATTCGATTAATTAAATCTCTTTTATTTGGTAATGGATGTTTTATCCATTTGAGAGCTTTATTAAGCGGTTTATAATTAATAACTAGTCTTGGAGCTCCTCTTTCAATTTCAGCAGCGTATTCAACATAAAATGCTGGACAACTCCATAGGCTTTTACTAGGTCTTATTAAACCCTTTTTAAGAAGACTATCAATTTCTTCTTTACAATATTTTAATAATCTTTCATTCATAGCAATAGGTCTAGCTTTAGTGGAAATATTATTTTCATCAAAGTCATCTATATAGGGAAGACTAACTTCATGTCTTTTTTTATTCCAAAAAGCATTTGGAACTTCTGCAAAAATTTCATCATTAATTTGTTGAAAAATATTTTTTATTTTATTCTGAATTTTTTCAGAATTAATTTTTTCTTTAATATTTCTAAAATTTATCTCTTCCTTAAGAGAATAAATAAATTTATTTTTATTATTAATAACTTTTTGAATTAAATTAATAGATTTAGTAATAGGAACCGATGAAAAAGGAAAATGTAAATTTTTTCTTCTAACCTTTGCAAAAAGTCCTTTCTCATTAATTTTATTAATGGGGAAAAGCATTTGGAAAAAAGGTGTTCCTAAAATAACTGGAGTAGAAATATTTTTTATTAAAATAAAAGATGTGTTAAGACAAACTCCTGAGTTACAAATAGCAACATCTGATAGTTTGTAATTTACGATGAGTGGTTGCTTATTAGCCGCAGTAATAAATTGAGTAGTTTTTTAATAATATTTTGAAGGGATAATTCCTTCACTAATACAATTAACATCTGCTCCTGTATCAAGGAGTGCATTAATAGTAATAGTAAATTCTTTGTTAATAATCAAAGTAACTTCAGAATACCATTTCTGAGATCGGATTTGATCAATTTTATTGACCCAAATTAAATCCTTAAAAATAATTTGATTAATTTTAGAATCTGTAATACCCCGATTTTTCTAAGCTCGCGTTTAATTAATTTTATATAATAAATTACGATTTTTTTTCAGCCCTAAGTTGTTTTAATCGAATATTCTTAAAATTCAGAGTCGAGTATCAAAATGAATTACGTTTCCATTTTCGTATTTTGATAAAGCCTTATCATATTGTTACCGTCTTTAAGTAATAAGGGAAATTAAGAAATTAATTTCGAATGTTTGAACCATTTATATTTATAATTAATTAGCGGCGATCGAGTCTTTCGTAATTAAAGACTAAGTAATCGTACATATGTTTATAGTGAGCCAAGTTATATCCATATGATTTGGGCCCAAACATTTTTCCCTTAATTATGACCCAACAGACTCAATTAATTTCAAAGCCCAACCCAAGAATTCAATCTTTAATTAAATGAGTCCAATTTCTTTCATTTACTTCAGCCCATTAAGAATTTAAATTTTAAAAGGCCCAAGAATAATCCTCAGCAAACGTAATAATCAGCAGTAAATCAAAATTTAAAATCTAGCTAAATCTCTAAATATCAATTTGTGTCAGTAAGTGATCATCATATTCATTTCATCCATCTAATAAACTTTGCTAGTAAATATAACCTCCCTGAGTTAATTACTCTCTCATTCACCCCCATCTGCCGTCCCATTTCCCCATAGCAGCAAACACCATAAGCTTTCATTTCTTCATTTCTTCAAGCTTCAAGTTTCGATCACTCTTTCGTCTACCGTCCGATTTTCGATCCGAGTTCGATTTTGACAAGGTAGGAGCTTCTTCTTCATTCCTAACCAAACAAAATTTCATTCTTTCCATCTTTAAATTTTCGAAATTTTTGAAGGATGGTTGGATTGTTGTTCTAGCTTTTGATTTTAGCTTTGATTCTTGATAAATTGTTTATAGATTATGCTTCTATGTGATGATATAAGCATGTGATAATTGTTTGGGATTTTTTCTAAAAAAATATTTTATTTATTGAATGAAATTTGGATTTTTAATTCTTAATTTATCAAAAGGACCGAAATATATATGTACAATAAAGCCATGTATTTGATTTTTAATGAAGAAGATAATGATAGAATTGGAATCTACGTTAAAAATTAAGTGACGTAGAATTTTTCAGAATTTTAATACCAAGTTTTGAAATTGAGAGTTTAATTCCTGGATTAAGTCACTGATCAACTTGATTAACTCAAATTGGATCCAAATAAATTGATTAACTCAAATGAACTCACTGAATCACCCAATTGACCCACAATTGGATTAACTCACTGGACCTGGCCACTTGAATTACCCACTGACCTAATGGATTAACTCACTGGCCAATGAATTACTCAATTGACCAATTGGATTAACTCATTGGTCTTTCTGTTTTTCCAGCTCTGTTTTTCCAAATTAAATTGTTTTTCCATTGCTTTCTAGCTCAGCTTTCTAGCCGGCTTTTCTAGCTAGCTCGCTTTTCCAAATAACTCGCTTTTTCCAAATTAGCTTGATTTTCGGCAGTTCTGCCACCTTTTACTCCGGAGGCCATAACTCCCTGCTCGTTTAACAAAATTCAGATCCGTAAATTGGGTTAGAAACTAGACATCCGAGGCTTTCTAATGGTACCCTGCCCATCCCCTGTTTCAAAATATCCTGTTCTGAATTACAGTTTCAATCTGCAGCTGTGCAGATTTGTTTCTAAAAAGCTTGTTTCTTTCAAGTTTAATTAATTTATTTTGATTTCTTGGAACCTTCTAAGTCATTTCTTATCGTTGATTTCCGTTGTAATCTATCCAAGCCTCGAGTAAGAGTCAAGTTGGAAACCAACTTGAAAATCTCTTAAGATCCGTTTTATTAATAATCTATTAATTTAATGCCAAAGCCTTAAAAGATTAATCAAGTTATCAAGTCTGTTATCGTATGGTTTCCCTCTCGATCTTTTTCTAAGATTTGATTATTTACGATTAAAGGAGGACATCATACATAGAAGAAAGGACGGAAGTTTGAAGCTGGGTTTCCGTTCTGTAAACCGTTAAGGTGGGCTTTTCTATTATACAAATAAAATGTGGCTATTCTATTTACTGAATAACTCGAGCTTTGCTCTGTTTTTCTTATCGCTTTAAAAAGCATGTTTTAAAGTGATTATCTTGGCATAAAAGAATTTGTTTTGTGAGTTCTATTATGCCTATCTGAGTTGGTTCGCCAACTAGTAATCGATCGGATTCTGAGTTAGCCAAGAGGGTGCTTTCCAGAATTAGTGTACACGGTAGCCGGAGTGTGTGGTACTGCTGAGGGGTAGCCAGCCACGGTGAGAAGCGACCGCGGAAGAAGGCCTTCTTCCCCGGCGTTATTCAGATTTGGTCATATTGAATTAAAAGTAAGAAAATGCTTGCAAGCAATTATGAAAAGAAATTTTAGTAAGCACGGGCCTTTAATGAAAAACCCCGTTGTGTTACTGTTGAAATGCCTGATAAATCCATTAAATCTATTATATGTTTTTGGCATGTGTTCACTAAGTACTTTGTACTTAGCCCTGTATATGTTTTTAAATATGCAGTTGAGTGACGGGTGACGGCGGGAAGTTGAGTACGTGGTTGTAAATCCTTAATAAAGCTAGTCGAGCCTCGATTTCACATCTTCATATGTGGAGTCAATCTACGTTCTTTTTCCGCTGCAAACACTCTAATATGTTATAACACTTTTTGTTTAAGTATTTTGTACTTGAAACTTGAAACTTGAAACGACTTGTTAGTTATATTTGAGAAATCCTTCGAGATTGTCTCGCGTGATATAATCAAAGTTCACTTCTATGTATTTCCTTGATGATTAGAGATTTATCCCTCATTTATTCATTAATCCCCTTTCTTCCCCGCTTCTTAATTCCAACCCCTAGTCACACCCCGGCTTAGCCGTCCTTCGGGATTTGGGGCTGTGACAGAGTGGTATCAGAGCGTTTCGTTTGCTCTGAGCCTGAGTCTTCTTTTGAGTAAAAGTTTAGTTCGAACCACTAAACTTGAGAAACTAGTCACGAACTCAACACCCCGTTACGCCGGCTCAACCAATAATAAGGTAAGAAATTTTAAAAGTTCTCGTTCTTTGCAAAAGTTTAAAAACATCTTGAAAATATGTTTTAAATATTATTCTAAGCTTGAATTTAATGCTAGAATTTATCTCCTTGGAATTATATGATTTATAATTTCCGTTTTCAAGAGCATGTCGGATTGAGAACTTAGAAGAATTTTTCTAAGGCATTTTCCCGATTTTTGAGAACTTAGACTTTTAAGAAGCGTTGGTTTCAAAGCAATAAAGAAGAACTCAATCAACGAAGAAATGAAGAAGTAAAGAGAAACGAAAGCAAAAGAGAACGAATGTCACTCGCGTATAAGTGATATGAGCACAGTCATCTTCATTGAAGTTCATTATTCGACGGAACTTCAAGTTGACTTTGTTTTCCATTATAGAGAACCGTTTAGATTTTGCTGGTCGAATCTAGCTAAGTAAAGTTTAGTTGAGTTCTTCCTTTATTAGAGTTAAGAAACCTCTAAGTATAGAGTTATAAAATTTGAGAATTTTTTTTTTATTTATTTTTGGATTTATATGCAATTTTGAGATAATTGCTAAGTGCTTAAGTTAAGTGGTGCTATTTATTGCTTAAGTTGTTTTTGTTTAATACACAGTTTATTCTTTAAGTGCTTTAAGAATCCCTTAAGTTGTGTTAGTTTTTATCCTACTGCCATCGATTTGTGTTTTGCAAATTCTTCTCTTAGGATGAGTACGGAGTGCTTCTCGAGCTTCTTCAGCAACCGGTTCAAGCCTCCCGTTAGGCCTGAGGTACTTTTGAGGCTGTACCATGACTTCATCCCACGCTCGGGTTGTGACTTTGGACAAGCATGTTATAGACTTTCTACACTACCGGAAACCTCGTTAAGCAACTTGGAGTGGACGATAGACAAGCTATGGTGGACCGTATCGCCATGATGCCCCGTAAATGGAAGGGATGGGCGCAAAACAAGCCATGGTTTTTCCTTGTCTTGGTGGGGGCTAACACGGAACCTACAGTGACTTTTGTCCGTTTGCATCCGCTTTGCCGAGACGCTTGTCACGTGGGTAGTTGTCCAAGAGTTGAATTTGAGGAGCACGCTTCGTACCGTCGACCGAATGACCTAGTACCGGTGATCGACTTTCTTCCCCGGAGTTCTACTCGTAGGAGGCAGTGGTCGACTACCGACCTACCCTTTCTTGGGGTTAGACAGGCCGACGAGTTTGCAGCTGGACCTTCTGCGGTCCCACTTGACTATGGATTTCTTGAAGATATCACCTCCTCGTACCCTGCACACCTAACCCAGCCCTTAACTGCAGTGGACCTTACTGAGCTCCCATACCCTGTCTTTTTAGACGAGCCGATGGTTACTGTCGACTGGGCTAGCCTTGCTGAGGAGATGGCAGCACCAGAGTTGTACTTGGGGCCCGAGCAGCTAGCACCGGCCGAGCCACACCCGGGAGTAGCAGAGCCGACAAGCACCGGATCAGCACCTACCCGACGCCGAGGTCGAAGGGACCTTGGGAGCAGTTTTCGGCGTAGAGCTAGAGGAGGAAGAGGACCCTGAGGAGTTTCCTTGGTGGTCGGAGCCCGCTGAGGGCAGTGAGGAGAGTACAGCAGCGTCTCCGAGAGTCAGACATGGACCCGTCTAGGCCGCTTAGCCGTGGGAATTAGTTTTTGCTTTTGTAAATAGATCTGGAATGTGTTAGACTTCTTTTGGTGTAAATAGTCGGGAGTTAATGTAAATATAATCCCGAGTCTAGCATCTTTCCCTGTTGTTGACGGCAATGCATCTTGTTAAAGCATCCCGTCTTTTAAATTTCTAGAAGCATATTATAGATAGGCAGATAGCCTAGTCTGGACGAGATAAAGTCTAGATCTTTTGGATGTAAGACCTCGTGGAGGCAAATTTTGGTTATTTCAATATATATATGACCCCATGTGAGGGCTTTTACTCTTATGTTGCAATCTTCTTATATTCTGTTTTTATGTTTGTCAACTTGAGAAGTTGTACAATCGAAATCCATTTATCTTTGTTCAAGTAATGATTGCCAATCCGTTTAAAGTTGTCATCGAGTATGCCGCCTTGATAAGTTATGTTTTAATAAGTTTCTTTCTAAATCTCAGAATATCTTCAAAATGGAAGCTGAAAATGAAGGAGGAAGAAGAGGACGTGGGAGAGGTAGAGGAAGAGGTAGGGGTAGGGGTAGACCTCGAAGAGAAGATCGCAGCGTCAGAAGCCCCACCACCACCTCCACCTCCACCACCACATCGCCGTGATATCGAGGATCTATTCCTCAAAAGAAATCCACCTACTTTCAATGGATCTGGAAACCCGAGCGATGCGGAGCTTTGGGTAAGAGCTATTGAAAGAATTTTCCAGCTTCTCAGATGTACTGATGAGGAGCGTCTTTCTTGCATAGCCTTTCAACTCATTGGACCTGCTGACTTCTGGTGGGAGGCTCGCAAGAAAATCATTCCAGAGGAGCATCTGGCTCAGTATACCTGGAATGAATTCAAAGAGGCACTGTTTGACAAATACGTGCCAAAGACTTATAGAGCAAAGAAGGAATCCGAGTTCTATAATTTGAAACAAGGAAAGATGTCTGTGACGGAATATGATGGAATATTCTGTGAATTGGCAAGATATGCACCGGATCAAGTTGATACGGATGAGAAAATGGCAAAGAAGTTCCGTTCTGGACTAAGACACGAGATTGGAGTGTCGTTAGCTAGTCATGGAGGGCCGAGCTACACCGAGTCACTGCAGAGAGAGCTCTAGAGATGGAGGCAGTAATGCCGGAAGAAAGACGAGCTCCAGTATCCGTGCCGGTACAAGCTCAAGCTCAGACTCAGAACCATTTCAACAATAACTACAAGGGCAAGAGAAAATGGGAAGGCGGAAATAACAGTGGTTACTATCAACACAACAACCGTCGTGGTAATCGTGGTGGTAATCAACGTGGCTTTCAACAAACTTAATCGAATAGCAATCGTAACAATAACAACCTTGGCAAGAGGCCATGGCAAGGAAACAACCAAATGTGGCAATGGCAAGGGCGGCGAATGCTCCGAATCAAGGAGGCAACGGTCGTGAAAGGTTGTAATCCCTACTTGCCGTAAGTGTAATAGGTACATTTCGGCGTCCGTCGTGGGCACCGAAAACCGTTTTAACCGCGGCCAAAAGGGTCACATGAAGAGAGAGTGCCCGAGACCACCCCAAGCACTTAGGCCGAACCAATATGGTCAACCCCAACCTCTCGAGGGCTATACAGCGCAACCGCAACCTCAACAACAGCCACAACAAATGAATGCTAGGGCCTTTGCCATCGAACAAAAGCCGCCAATTAAGAACAAAGGAAATTTGGCAGGTATGGGCAAACTTCTTAACTTTCCTGTAATTATTTTGTTCGATACCGGAGCATCACACTCTTTTATTTCTAGTTCTTGTGTCGATAATTTAGATATCATACCAGAACGAGCTAGTCATAAAATGAGAGTAACTACACCATCCGGAGAGATCACAACCACTTCACTTGTTTGCTCTAACCTAGAATTGGAACTAGGAACTTTTAAGGTTATAGCTAACAATTTGAATGTCATGGTAATGCGGGACGTAGATATAATCCTAGGAATGGATTGGTTAGCTGAGAACTATGCTACGATTCTCTCGTAATGAGAGAAAAATTTCTTTTCAATTACCCGAGAAGAGCCTACGTAATTTCACGGAATTACAATGGGTAGGAGAGTGCCAGTTATCTCTGCCCTTCAAGCTAAGAAGATGATGAAAAAGAAAGACTGTCAGACTTTCCTTGTTTACCTGAACGGGGAAGCCGGAGTCGAAAAGACCATAGGAGATGTGGCGATCGTTAGAGAATTTGAGGACGTATTTCCAGAAATACTACTGTGATTGCCACAAAATCGACAAGTGGACTTCAACATTGACTCCGGAGCCCGGGTCAGCCTCTGTCGAAAGCACCATACGTAATGGCACCGAAGGAATTACAAGAACTCAAGATACAACTACAAGAGTTGTTGGATCTTGGTTTTATTAGACCAAGTGTTTCACCATGGGGAGCACCTGTTCTATTTGTAAAGAAAAAGGACGGCACAATGAGGATACATAGATTATCGAGAGTTGAACAAGATAACCCTCAAGAATAAATATCCTTTGCCAAGGATAGATGACCTGTTTGATCAACTCAAGGGAGCATGTGTGTTTTCAAAAATAGACCTTAGGTCCGGGTATCATCAATTGAAAATCAAACCAGAAGATATACCCAAGACGGCTTTCCGAACACGATATGGCCACTACGAGTTCTTAGTTATGCCATTCGGATTGACTAATGCTCCCGCAAAGATTCATGGATCTCATGAATAGAGTTTTTCACCCATACTTAGACAAGTTCGTCTTAGTATTTATTGACGACATTCTCATTTATTCCAAAAATGAGAAAGAGCACGAAGAACACTTGAGAATAGTGTTGGAAACTTTGAGAACTGAGAAACTATATGCCAAGTTCAGTAAGTGCGAGTTTTGGCTAAGTGAAGTGATGTTTCTTGGGCACATTGTGTCAGCAAGAGGTATCAAGGTGGACCCTGCTAAAGTGGAAGCGGTACGTGACTGGAAGTCACCAACCAACCCTAATGAGATTAGGAGCTTTTTAGGTCTAGCCGGATACTATAGAAGATTCATTGAAGGATTTTCTAAGATAGCTAGACCTATGACACAATTACTCAAGAAAGGAATCAAATATAAGTGGACGGATGAGTGTGAGGCAAATTTCCAAGAACTAAAAGACAAGTTGACTACGGCACCAGTTTTGGCTCTCCCATAAGCAAATAAAGAATATGTGGTGTATACAGATGCTTCTAAAAATGGATTAGGTTGTGTGCTGATGCAAGATGGAAAAGTGATAGCCTATGCATCACGACAACTTAGGCCACATGAAGTCAATTACCCCACACATGATCTGGAATTAGCAGCAGTTGTGCATTCGTTAAAAATCTGGAGACATCACCTATATGGAGTTAGGGTTGAGATTTTTACGGATCATAAGAGTCTAAAATACTTTTTCGAGCAAAAAGAATTGAATATGAGACAAAGAAGATGGCTCGAATTAGTAAAGGATTATGACTGTGGTATCAATTACCTTCTAGGCAAAGCTAATGTTGTAGCAGATGCTTGAGTCGCAAGACTCCAACACACTTAGCTTGTTTCCTTACCGAAGAAGGAGAACTCATTCAAGACTTTGAGAGAATGAGTTTGGAGGTGATCAATTCACCGTAAACAATAACTAGTCGTGTTGCAACCCTAGTGGCTATACCGTACTTGCGAGAAAGAATAATAAGTGCTCGAGGAAAGATGAGGTGTTTGAGAAACTACGTCCGAAGGCGAGATCAGTAACCCTAGCAGCTTACTCGAAGCAACAGATAATGCAATCGAGTTCGATGGAAGACTTTGTATTCCTCATGATGACGAACCGAAAAATGACATCATGAGTGAATCTCATGATACACCTTACACTCGCTCATCCGGGAAGTACGAAGATGTATCGTGACTTAAAGAGAAAGTTCTCGTGGACGGCTTAAAGCGAGATGTAGCCTCCTTCGTTGAACGATGTCCGGCTTGTCGCCAAGTAAAAGCCTTACACCAACGACCTTATGGAAAGTTACAACCGTTGGATATTCCAACATGGAAGTGGGAGGGTATAACAATGGATTTTGTGACCGGTCCGCCGAAGTCAAAAAGAGGAAACACCGCAATATGGGTTGTAGTAGACCGTCTCACAAAGTCCGCCTCATTTTATACCAATTCCGATTACCTATGGATCGGAGAAATTAGCCCAATTATATGTCCGTGAGATCGTACGTCCGCACGGAGTACCAACGTCGATAACATCGTATAGAGATTCAAAATTCACCTCAAGATTTTGGATCGCCTTGCAAAAAGAATTGGGTACCAAACTCAATTTCAAAGACAAACCTTTTCACCCTCAAACAGACGGTCGGGCCTGAAAGAACAATCCAAACACTAGAAGACATGTTGAGAATCGTGGTGTTGGATCAAGGTGGGAGCCGGGAAAATGTTTTGCCACTAATCGAATTTGCTTATAATAACAAGCTTATCAAGCAACAATAGGCATGGCTCCATATGAAGCATTGTATGGAAAGAAATGTAGATCACCGCTTTATTGGGATGAAGTAGGTGAAAGGAAAAATCTAGGCCGCATTCGCCGGTGAAATGATAGAGATCATTCGACGTATCCGACCGAGAATAAAGCGAAGCCCAAAGTCGACGTAGAATCTTATGCCGACGTACGTCGATCTGAGTTATCATTCGAAATTGGGGATAAGGTTTTCCTCAAGGTTTCTCCGTCTAAGGGAATTATTAGGTTTGGCGTGAAGGGTAAGCTTAGACCCAGATTTATTGGACCTTTTGAGATTTTGGAAAAGATAGGACTCGTTGCTTATAGATTGGCTTTACCGCCAAGTCTAGGGAGTGTTCATAATGTTTTCCATGTCTCTCAATTAAGAAAATATGTGTTCGATCCTAAACACGTGGTTCACCAGCAAGACATTGTTCTTAGTCCGGATTTGAGCTATGAAGAAAGACCGCAAGCTATCTTGGACCGAAAGGTACAAGAACTCCGAACCAAGACGATACCGCTTGTAAAAGTTTTATGGAATCACCACGGGCAAGAAGAAGCTACGTGGGAACTCGAAGAAAAGATGCTGGAAAAATACCCTGAGCTTTTTGAAGAAGGTATGCAAATTTCGGGACGAAATTTCTTGTTAGAGGGGTAGAATGTAATACCCCGATTTTTCTAAGCTCGCGTTTAATTAATTTTATATAATAAATTACGATTTTTTCAGCCCTAAGTTGTTTTAATCGAATATTCTTAAAATTCAGAGTCGAGTATCAAAATGAATTACGTTTCCATTTTCGTATTTTGATAAAGCCTTATCATATTGTTACCGTCTTTAAGTAATAAGGGAAATTAAGAAATTAATTTCGAATGTTTGAACCATTTATATTTATAATTAATTAGCGGCGATCGAGTCTTTCGTAATTAAAGACTAAGTAATCGTACATATGTTTATAGTGAGCCAAGTTATATCCATATGATTTGGGCCCAAACATTTTTCCCTTAATTATGACCCAACAGACTCAATTAATTTCAAAGCCCAACCCAAGAATTCAATCTTTAATTAAATGAGTCCAATTTCTTTCATTTACTTCAGCCCATTAAGAATTTAAATTTTAAAAGGCCCAAGAATAATCCTCAAGAAACGTAATAATCAAGAAGAATCAAAATTTAAAATCTAGCTAAATCTCTAAATATCAATTTGTGTCAGTAAGTGATCATCATATTCAATTCATCCAGCTAATAAACTTTGCTAGTAAATATAACCTCCCTGAGTTAATTACTCTCTCATTCACCCCCATCTGCCGTCCCATTTCCCCATAGCAAAGAAACACCATAAGCTTTCATTTCTTCATTTCTTCAAGCTTCAAGTTTCGATCACTCTTTCGTCTACCGTCCGATTTTCGATCCGAGTTCGATTTTGACAAGGTAGGAGCTTCTTCTTCATTCCTAACCAAACAAAATTTCATTCTTTCCATCTTTAAATTTTCGAAATTTTTGAAGGATGGTTGGATTGTTGTTCTAGCTTTTGATTTTAGCTTTGATTCTTGATAAATTGTTTATAGATTATGCTTCTATGTGATGATATAAGCATGTGATAATTGTTTGGGATTTTTTCTAAAAATATTTTATTTATTGAATGAAATTTGGATTTTTAATTCTTAATTTATCAAAAGGACCGAAATATATATATGTACAATAAAGCCATGTATTTGATTTTTAATGAAGAAGATAATGATAGAATTGGAATCTACGTTAAAAATTAAGTGACGTAGAATTTTTCAGAATTTTAATACCAAGTTTTGAAATTGAGAGTTTAATTCCTGGATTAAGTCACCGGATCCAACATTTGATTAACTCACTGATCCAACATTTTGATTAACTCAACAACTCCAATTGGAATCACCAATTGACCTACCAATGGATTAACTCACTGGACCATTGAATTACCTACTGACCCCACTTGGATTAACTCAATTGACCCACTGAATTACTCAATGGACCACAATTGGATTAACTCACTGGTCCACTACTGTTTTACATTAATTGCTTTTTTCCAGCCAGCTCAGTTTTTCCAGCTGTTTTTCCAGCTAGTTTTCTAGCTCTTTTCTAGCCACTCGCTTTTCCAAATAACTCAGTTTTTCCAGCTAGCTTGGATTTTCGGCAGTTCTGCCACCTTTTACTCCGGAGGCCATAACTCCCTGCTCGTTTAACAAAATTCAGATCCGTAAATTGGGTTAGAAACTAGACATCCGAGGCTTTCTAATGGTACCCTGCCCATCCCCTGTTTCAAAATATCCTGTTCTGAATTACAGTTTCAATCTGCAGCTGTGCAGATTTGTTTCTAAAAAGCTTGTTTCTTTCAAGTTTAATTAATTTATTTTGATTTCTTGGAACCTTCTAAGTCATTTCTTATCGTTGATTTCCGTTGTAATCTATCCAAGCCTCGAGTAAGAGTCAAGTTGGAAACCAACTTGAAATCTCTTAAGATCCGTTTTATTAATAATCTATTAATTTAATGCCAAAGCCTTAAAAGATTAATCAAGTTATCAAGTCTGTTATCGTATGGTTTCCCTCTCGATCTTTTTCTAAGATTTGATTATTTACGATTAAAGGAGGACATCATACATAGAAGAAAGGACGGAAGATTGAAGCTGGGTTTCCGTTCTGTAAACCGTTAAGGTGGGCTTTTCTATTATACAAATAAAATGTGGCTATTCTATTTACTGAATAACTCGAGCTTTGCTCTGTTTTTCTTATCGCTTTAAAAAGCATGTTTTAAAGTGATTGTCTTGGCATAAAAGAATTTGTTTTGTGAGTTCTATTATGCCTATCTGAGTTGGTTCGCCAACTAGTAATCGATCGGATTCTGAGTTAGCCAAGAGGGTGCTTTCCAGAATTAGTGTACACGGTAGCCGAAGTGTGTGGTACTCGTTGAGGGTAGCCAGCCACGGTGAGGAGCGACCGCGGAAGAAGGCCTTCTTCCCGGCGTTATTCAGATTTGGTCATATTGAATTAAAAGTAAGAAAATGCTTGCAAGCAATTATGAAAAGAAATTTTAGTAAGCACGGGCCTTTAATGAAAAACCCCGTTGTGTTACTGTTGAAATGCCTGATAAATCCATTAAATCTATTATATGTTTTTGGCATGTGTTCACTAAGTACTTTGTACTTAGCCCTGTATATGTTTTTAAATATGCAGGTTGAGTGACGGGTGACGGCGGAAGTTGAGTACGTGGTTGTAAATCCTTAATAAAGCTAGTCGAGCCTCGATTTCACATCTTCATATGTGGAGTCAATCTACGTTCTTTTTCCGCTGCAAACACTCTAATATGTTATAACACTTTTTGTTTAAGTATTTTGTACTTGAAACTTGAAACTTGAAACGACTTGTTAGTTATATTTGAGAAATCCTTCGAGATTGTCTCGCGTGATATAATCAAAGTTCACTTCTATGTATTTCCTTGATGATTAGAGATTTATCCCTCATTTATTCATTAATCCCCTTTCTTCCCCGCTTCTTAATTCCAACCCCTAGTCACACCCCGGCTTAGCCGTCCTTCGGGATTTGGGGCTGTGACAGAATCTTATTCTCTATTGGAGATGACATCATCTTCTTCATCTGATGATGATGAATCATTCTTCCAATTGTTGATTTTGAGAAGATCAAACCTTTCATTAAAGTTTTTGACTTCAGATTTTATCTGATTAATTTCTGCTTTTAATTCAGAAATTGTGGGTTCTCCTTCACTAAAATTAGCCTTATCTAATATTTTTTGATAAGAGTATAATTCTCTTTCTTGACTAACTTGTTTAGTTAGTTTAGTTTGTCTTTGTTCTTAATTAGAACTAGATGATAAAGTAAGATAATGTTCTATAGCTTTTCTGAAAATATTATGAATCAAATTTATAATCCTCATATGGATTATATATATATATATATCCTAAATGTGTTGAATTGAGGAAAAACCTCACGCCTCGATCATGCAAAATGAAATCATGGCTCGACCAATTGTAGCTCAAGCTTCAGAACACACACCCTATAAAGTTCAATTATCAGTTTTAAATAATCACGTTTTACAGCTCTTATATTTATTTATATTGCAAGAATTAGAGGATGGGAACACAATGATCGATGTTGACAGCTAATACAATCTGACCAATACAAATGATCGATGTCGAGCGGTTTTTAATATATTTATTCCCCTAATTTTTATTTTAAAAAATTCCAAAGATCAATGATCATATTTGAAATATACTCTATGTTACTATATAAATACACAAAATATGTTCAAAATTACCAATTAATACTATGCGTATAGTTACGAACTTACAGTTTAATGGCGTTACCTGCTTAACAAATGTGCGATCAAGACTCAAGAAATTATAAGGAAATCAAAATTGATTTTGTCCTTCAACTTAATAATATTGTCACATTAAAAATAATTATGTTGATAATTAAATATGAACTCATGTAATTCATTAACATATACAATTAAATCATGTCGTCCTAAACAATCAAAATAAAACAAATATAATATGTGTGTGTACTTATTAATCGTACGTAGTCAAGATTAATCAAGTATGGTGCAAAATAATTAATATTTAATTCCTCAAAAAAAATATTTAATTAATAATGTATTAAGAGGAGGAAACTGTATAATTTTGGTTCGGTTGTCGACTTCGAGTACGTAATAAGGTTAATTAGCATGATTATGATTACTCTGAGGAATATTAGGGTTCCCAGTTAAAGTGATGTTGGGATAGTGAAAGACAAATATAGATATGATTGGTTATATTTAGCCCTAATTTAATTATAATTAATTAAACTTTATAAAGTTTGCTCTTAACTCCTTTTTTTTCTTTTTTCTTTTTCTTTTACTTTTGACAAATATGGAAAAATAAATAATTTGAGTCTTTGACAGATAGTGATTAATACTAGTCGATTAATAATGGGTTTCTTTTGAGTAAAATTATTAATACTCTATTCCACAATCTATATATTATTTTAAATCGTCCAGCCGGTGTTTAATTAAATATTTATTTAATACATGTAATTTTTACGTAACTATGTGTTCAATATATTTAATATGAATAATTTGACTCGAGATTCTAATTGTCAACTTATGTATACATTTATATTATACATTTTTAATATTTGTGTAAACATGAATTAAGTGGAAAATAAATTACACAATTTAGAAATTCGATCAGAATTATTTAGCAAGGATATTATCGCTCCACAAACTCGTTCATATTGCATTTAAATGCAATGGAAACATAACTAATTCTTAAATTGTGTTTTCTAATTAACAACCATTCTCCCGTCAGATTAATTTAAGTAGACATGTCTATAAAGAAGTGATATAAACTATTGTCATTAACATATAATTAATTAATTTTAATTAAGACGTACAAGACAACATTAATTAACACAATAATAATGAACGTAACAAACATGTTAACAAGATAGACGGGACTTCAATAAGAAGCTACTCATTTCCCAACAGCCAATTGGTTCTGCCAAAAAGAATGCCTTGCCATCATCATGAAAGTAGAATAATTCTTACAACTCCAATAATAAAGAAAATATAATCCACTTGCAATACGTTATTTCATAGTCGTACCATGTAAAAAAATAAAATAAAGAATATATAAATATATTTGTTAATTATGTAGAAGTCATCTAAGTAAGTTGTGTCCCGACTCACTTAGCTTAGATTTGTACATGTATGTTACTTTTAACATGCAATGACATTCAAGTACTCCCTCTCTGCCCTCAAAAGTATGGTTAATTTCTTATTTTGGGACGTCGCCATAAGTATGATTTGTCATTTTAGAACATCACCTTATTAACTTTCTAATATTTTTAAACATCACAACAAATCAAATAGGTGAGTCCCTTACTCCATTCAAATTACATATACCCAATACTTTCTTAAAACCTGTGCCGCCCTCCCCACAACATACTTTTGGGGGATAGGGGGAGTAATTTTTTTTTTTTTTTTGAAAGTAGATATGAACTTAATTTTTAAGAGCAAGAACAAGAGTAAGCAGGACCACCCACAAAGTCAGGAGGTTCATCCCAAATGTGAGGAAAAAAAAATTCTAGAAGCTCTAGCAACTGCGTGAGCCACAATCAAAATTTGGCATCTCTGTGAAATTCAAGTAAATTTAAAAAAACAAAATTGGGATAATATCTACAAACCCATTATTTTTTTTACGATGGTTTAATAATATAGGGTAACTTATGTTTTGATATTATATCTACTTAATCTTTAAAATACAAAAAAAAAAAATTCTAATCTTTCAAAAAAGTTACAAATATATAGCATGAGCCTACATTTTAGCACTTAGGATCCTCTGTCTCCAACTTTGGTGTTCCACTTTGTCCCACAATCCATATTTAATTATGTTTTTGTCATTTTATTTTCTTCAATTTCAATCTATAATGTTTTAGTATAATTTTACAATTATTAATTAGGGGTTCATCCATCATAATAAGGTTTATATATATTTTTTATATTTAATTTGTATTTTTTTTAATTTTTAATTGATTATTAGGGTTCATTATTCCAAAATTAGGATATATAATTTTTTTAAATTCTAATTTTTCATAATAAATGTTAATTAAGGTTCATTATATATTACAAAATTTTTATTTTTAAATAAATCTTTTTAAAATAGTGAAATTAATAGCGGGACACGAAGAGTGGGACACAAATTGGGGACAGAGGATCTCATCCGACATTTTAGAGCTCGAAATTGTGTCGTGGAAGGCTTGAATTAGGCGCGGATATTCGGTGTCTTATAGTGTTGATTTTAGAATTTTTCATGTTTTTATTTTTATTTTTTCCCGCATGGGCATCAAAACAATATTGTTTTGATACTTATGTGGAAAATTATTTTTTTTACATAATTTCACAAAACAAAACCAAATGAATGTACATTTCAGATTCGAGACTTCCACATCAAAATTGCAAACCCGAAAAGATAAGATGTGTAATACAGTAGTGGTGGCCGCGGTTCGGTTCGATTCCGGAATCGGAAACGAACCGGCGGTTCTCGGTTCCGCCTCAAGGGAATCGGAACCGAACCACCGAACACTTCGGTTTCGGTTCCAAACCGGAACCACAAGTTTCGGTTCAGTTCGGTTCTGCGGTTCCGGTGGTTCCAAATCGGAACCACATGTTTTGGAGTTCAAAAATTATGTTTTTTTTTTTTTCATTTTTTTGCTATGTTTTCTTGTTTAATTATAATTTTATGCATTATAATGTAACATTTAGGTGAAATAAATATGAATTGTAACATAAATATTGATAAAAACATAAAAATTAAAAAAAAAAGGAGGAACCGGCGGTTCGGAATCAAAACCGAACCGAAACCGGCGGTTCTCGGTTCCGCAACTTTGAAACTGGAACCAAACCGCCGTTGATGCAGTTCTCGGTTTCGAACCGGAACCGCCGGTTTCGGTTCGGTTCCAGCAGTTTCGGTTCTTATGGCCACCTAAATACAATACCACTTAATATATTAGAGTACCATAATAGGTATTCAATACATCATCATCATCATCACCCACTAATGTATAACTAGCTGAACAGAGAAAAATATGCTGCTTTTAGGACGTAATTAAATGAAATTAATTTTCTTAACTACAGAATTGGCATTTGAGTAATGACATGTAAATATGACGTTTAAAAATAAATTAATTCCAAATACAACTTAGAAGAAATGTTGGTTCTTGTCTTCTTGAATTCAATACAAGTATTTAGGAAGAAAGTTGTGCCAAGTCGGCAACCACGTATTATTTTTTTATGCTATTCTTTCTTAAAATAAAAATAAAATTAATAATAGCAAATGATGATAAATATTATATCCAATTAAATTTTGAAGGGAAAAAAAAAGTAAAAACATATACTTGTAGTTGTTGCTACAAATGTCCTAGCTTTGGTTCATCTTTCTCTTGTTCTTGTCCATCTTAATTTCCTCCTATAAATACACTCCCTAACAACCTCACTTCTACACCATCCATTAAATCCTTGAAAAAACAAAAAACTTATGAGAGAGAGAGAGAGAAACCCTTAATTTGTCTCACAAAGACAGTTGAGGAGGAACTGTAAAGCTCAGGAGGGATAGCGCCATGGATAACGAGTATATCTCAAGACATTCGGCGCTATCCATCCTGAGTTCCATGGCTCCTTCTAGCTACAAACTTCGTCATCGATCAGATTTTATAAAACAATCAAACTTCTATTACAAGGGTATTTTTTTTCTTTATCGATCAAATTCAAGAAAACAGATTTTATTCTCGATTTCTATTTCGTTCTAATTCTGTTTTGTTTTGTTTTTTTTTTTTTCTCTACTTTAATTTCTTTGTAGGCTTTTTGTGATCATTGTTGACAACTTCAGTCCAGACAAGAGAGCAGGGCCTTTTGCACGTTTTCTATGCACTTTCTTTTTTTCTTTTTTGCCGAAAATCAGAGAAAAATTAGATAGATTTCCTTTTCATGTCTATATCATGCTCTGTGTGTGTGTGTGTGTAATGCGTGTGTGTTTTGTTGGGGTTGATTGTTTTGGGGCTTAGTTGCAAGATTGAGATCATTTACAGCTTACATATATAGATGAGCTAATTAAATAGTTTATTTTACAGCTTAATTGCATATGATTGTGGAGATTGCTTACGAAAATTATATATTTTTTTTATCTGGTTTTTTCCAATCCATCTCCATTTATGTTTTTCTTCTTAGGTTTGATGAAAATTTACTAGTATATCCATACAATTGGTTTCTACTGATATCACCAACTATAATCAAATTAAGATATAATTTTAACGAAAATTTCCAATTATATATATATATATAACTATTTATGTTAAAATCAAAAGACTCATGATTACCTTCCTCTCTCTTCCTGTTTTAAATTACTTTGCATGTTCGTGATCATAATGGACTGGGATTTTTGTACATTAATTATTCATAAATTTCTCACAGAGAAATTAAATTCTTCTTTCCTTTTTATGTATAAAGAAAATTGCATTAATTTCTATGCAGAAATCTGAGGAATATATGAGTGAGGAAAATGATATTGCAGCTGGTGAGGCATTTGATGTGCATGAGAGAGAGAGAGAGAGAAAATTAATTGATGCAGTCTGAGACTGCTGAGCCATTTCTTTCTGTACAGAAAAGAATTTAAAGAGTTATGGGTTAGGGTTTATATTGTTATGCTTTAGACTTAAATATTTTTGCAGGCTTTTTAATAATGGCCCCCCCCATGAAGTTTTCTATAGCTGTGGATGTTGACTCCTTTTCCAATTTATTTCATTTAGGTCACATCTTTCTACTTTTCACAAGCAACACCTAGCTATAACTATATATATATTTATTTGTTTTTTTATTACTACAGAATTAATGTTTAGCCATATCAAAATATCAAATTATTCAAAATCATATATATGGATATTTATACGTTAGCCCGCCATGTGTATCAACTATGTTATGAAATATGTTAATTTTATACTAATATATGTTGCACAAAAATTTGTGTCAAACGTCTTATATATGGGTCAAAAATACATTAGCATGTAGACAGTATCTATATTTGGATCTAAACTCCATATATATCATTTTTTTTTTATATTTCGATAGTGATTAAATCCAATTTTAGCTGGTTTTTTATATTGACCCATTGATTACATCAGTATAATTAACAAAAGACTACTATATACTAATAATATAAAATATCTAGTCTCTTTCGGAAAAACGTAATGGTAGAGTGTTATTCTTGTAATCAAATGTCTCAAATTCAAATTGTACAATACCTTATATGAAGGGTCTGTCTTAATAAAGAAAGGGCCCATAGTAGAACAATAAAAATGGTGTACTCGTTCTTTTACTCCATTCAAAAAGTATTTTCCGCCGGAATTATTTATAATATAATTTGTTTTAATATGTTTTAAATTAAAACATCGTTTTCAATACACAAAATTGCAAACCAATTAGAAATTTTCCCCCTCTTTTCACTTCTTTTTTGTGGGGGTCTATGCAAACTTGCATTTTCAACTCATTGTTTCGTTGCATATATATTTTTTATTTTTCCATACCAGATTTGCAAAAATAAAAATCTGGACGAATTGTTTATATAGTATATCTAAATCAAAGTAATATTTTGTAAATTGTAACTTCACAATGAAATATAAATTAACAAAAATGTAAATATGAAACGAAAAAAGAAAAAGAATATGTGGACCTAGTGAATTGTTTGAATTTCTTAATTAAAGAACAATACAATAACAAACTATATTATAATTTTAAATTGGCCTCTAACCTCAAATGAAAATCTTAAAGAGCAGAGATAAAATAAAAAAATGTCTAGTGAAATTTTTGAAGTTCTTAAAGAACAATACAATAGTAAACTAAAAAAAATTGAAAAAAAAAAGTTCTCAAACCTTGTACCTTATATAAAATGAGGCCAAGATCAACTCATCCAACTACCATAATAATTTGACTCAACTAATAATATATGTATATATAGAGCACATATTTTTTGGGTCCCATAATATTTTTTTTTTGAATATCATTACAAATATTAATACTCACACACCCCACCTAGGGTTTTTTTGTGGCCGAGAGTACTCGAACCTGTGACCTATTGGTCAACAGGCAACCACTCCACCACTAGACCATCCCCATTTGGACAAAAAAATAACGAAAATCCCATAATATTTTGACCCTAGGATGTAGTCCTTGCTCGCCCGCCCTCAAGATCGGACGTGCTTACATGTTGAGTCTATTGCACTATGCATGTTTGCACAGAGTAGGGATTTTACTCAATGTACATTTCAGATGTTAGTTGTGAATTACTCTCGTCATTAAAAATAAAAGACATGATAGATCGGGATTGAATGGGTTTTGGGCAAAGTGCCACGTGTAACATCGTGATTAGTGAGGACTATAGTATTTAGAGAAGAAATATATCAACTTAGGGCACATTATCTGCATTGCGGCGAGGGAACAAGGAAACCAATGTTTACTGTTTTGCAGGCGACAACACAATTTCGTGTTAGTATAATGTGGATTGATTTTGCAAATCTAATTTGTTGGTGCACAATGTGCTTCCACATAGACCCCACCACTAAACTACTTTTATCCTCATTGATTAATCTTATTTTCGAGTTCCACATTCATAATTAGTTCTTTTTATTCTTATTTTTCTAAGCTAAGATCATCTACAACAACAGTATGAGATGTCCTCCAACCATACCTCTTTTGTGGTTAGAGTACGTTTAGAGTTTTATCTGATTAGAGATGAGCATATCGAACCATACCGAAGAACTGAATGTTTGAATCAACTAAATTAATGGATATATTTAAAAAAAATTGATTGAAGCGATAGACTCATCTTTTAATTGAGGACAAAATCGCAGTTATGCTATAAAATTATGATATATTATTTTTTTTTTGTCTTTTCGACTTTACTTTTTATTTTTTCTTTGCCCTCTTTATTTAATATTATATATTTACCTTTTATATTTCACATAACTAATCATTACTTAATTTTAGTTTGATAGTATCATTATTAATTTTTGCCCGATTTCAAGAGCTTCTAGCATGTCATAGACAAATAAATACTAGTAATTGATGGGAAATTGTTTGCAATTATTATTTTTTAAATTTCAAATAAATTTTTATTTTGTACAATATATAGTTCCCCAAACCAAATTCGATTTACCTCTCCTATATGGACTTTAGATAGCGATTGCTACGAATTATCATGGTTATAATAACTAAATGAATAAATAAATCAAGTTTAAGCACATATTTTATTTACACTCGAGCACAAATGAAAGGCGATATTTGCATCTTTTCTAAGCAAAAATATACACAAAAAACGTTAACTGAACTTACGGTGGACCGCTATCCTTTGCTTCTCGCCGTTAATTAGTTTCTTGCAACATCCATGCATGCAGTAAAATTAAGAAATTCCTCTACTGTAAAATCAATGCAAGAATTGTAAAGCAAGAAACCTTCAAAATGTCGACGGATAATCCACTTTATATATGTCGGAAGAGATTCAGCGAGAATCTCTTCGGCGTTTTCTTTGGCCAAAATCCGTTAAAATCATCATTTCCCCTTATTCTGTTGGAATTATCGTTTCTCATCATTCTTTCTCGCGTCATCCGGCTTCTCCTCAAGCCCCTCGGACAGCCTAAAGTTGTCTCAGAGATCATTGTGAGTGAATTATGGCATCTGGGATCGTTTGATTTTGTGTTTTATTGCTCGCCCACGTGTTTGTGGAAATGTTTGTTTGAGAAAAGAATCGTTTTTTATATATGTTTCTCTTGTGATTGGTGTGTAGGGCGGCATTATACTGGGGCCATCTGTATTAAGCCGTAACAAGAAGTTTCGTGCGTATATGTTCCCCGATAACGCGGAATATGTGATCCAGAATATGGGAATAATAGGATTCATGTATTATCTCTTCATATCTGGTGTGAAAATGGACATATTTGCAGTAAGGAAAGCAGACAAAAAGCATTGGTACATTGCTCTAGCTGGTATTATGATGCCACTCTGTTGTGGTATAGCTGTTGCATTTGCTTGGAGGAAGTCTTTGGATACGGAGCTGGTGAAAGCTTCTTCGATTTGGGGAATAACCTCGTCTTTGGCAATGACAGCGTTTCCTGTTCTTTATCCGATCATGAAGGAGCTCAACTTACTTAGCTCGGAAATTGGAAGGGTGGCCCTATCCATTGCAGTAATCGGCGATGTAATTGGACAGAATGGTGTAGTAATATTCGAGGCCTCCAAACAAGGCGAAGGACGGCCTCTAGCTGCTTTGTGGTACATGGTCTCGTTGACTGTGGTTCTAGCATCTATATTTGGTGGTGTAAGACAACTCATGATGTGGATTATCCGGACAACCCCTGTAGGGCAGCCGGTGGATCAAGTTTATGTGGTTGCCATATTGTTGGGTGTTTTTGTTGTTGCTTTTGTTGCTGATACATTGGGCCTTGCTGTTGCCAACGGGCCATTGTGGCTTGGTTTGGCCGTGCCAGACGGCCCTCCATTAGGAGCCATTCTTGTGGAGAAAAGTGAGACCATATTGACCAACATTTTTATGCCATTTTCGTTTATGTATGTAGGCATGATTACGGATCTATCATCCATGAGCGGCCATTGGTATCATTTACAGCCACTTCTTTACATGGTTTTAAGTGGATACATCATGAAAATGGTTTCCACTCTCATTGCTGCCCGTTTCTTAGACATGACCATTAGAGATAGCCTCACTCTCAGCCTGATAATGAGCTTAAGGGGTGAAGTGGAGTTTTTGTTGTTTATTCATTGGATAGATTTTAAGGTACCTTCTAGACTTCAAAATTGGTGTTATCAATTTTTTGGTGCAAACTTGTTGTCTCTCTCTCTCATGATGCATGTGATCTCTTTTGCAACATCTGCAGATGGTGGCAATACCAGAATTCACAATGCTGGTCCTGTTGACAATATCTATGACTGCTTTAGCTACGCCCTTGATCAGGATACTCCATGATCCTACTAGGCCTTATATGCTGAACATTAGACGGACAATTCAACATACTGCGCATAACAATGAGCTCCATATTGTAGCATGTATTGACGAGGAAGAGAACCTGTGTGGACTAATGAAATTACTCGAGCTCTTTAATCCTACTGTTAGCACTCCCATCTCTGTTCATGCTTTACGCCTAATTGAGCTTGTTGGTCGTGCCAACCCAGTGTTCATTGACCACGAAAGTGAAGATTCGGGAGCTGAAGGGTGCAGATTTAGTTCAGTACATAATGCTTTAAAGATTTTTGGTGAGGCTAGAGGTGAGCACGTAAGGATACATTCTTATACAGCAATCACCACTAAGAGAAGCATGTATCAAGAAATCTGTGAGCTAGCTCTTTCCAAGCAAGCTTGTTTGATCATTGTACCGATCCCCCAGATAACAGCGGATAACCTGAAAGGATCGCCAGCTAGGAAGCAAGGCTCTCAATCCCTAAGTTCTAACGTGTTGAAACATGCGCCTTGCTCAGTAGGAGTTCTAGTAAGCAAGATGTCATACCCAAATATTGCTTCTGGTTTGAGAAGCTCAATGCATCACTTTATCCTTCTATTCTTGGGTGGAGAAGATTCAAGAGAGGCGCTTTCCTATGCAGATCGTGCTGCTGGATGTCCAGATACATCACTCACTGTCGTCAGATTTTTGTCACATGAAAATGAGGGAGATATTGAGATGGAGAAGAAGCTTGATGATCAATTGGTGACATCATTTTGGGTGAAAAATGAAGCTAACGAGCGTGTAGTTTATCGGGAGGCAGTGGTGAAGAATGGGGAGGAAACTATGGCTGTTATTCATGCAATGAATGATGAGTGCTATGATCTTTGGATTGTGGGAAGAAATTATGTAAATCCTGTTCTCCTACAAGGACTATCAAGTTGGAGTGAAAACAGTGAGCTCGGAGTTGTAGGAGAGTACATTGCCTCTGCGGATTTTGGCAGCGGGGCTGCAGTTTTAGTGGTGCAACAGCAAATTTTAAGAGGCCAGAGAAAGAATTCAGGTAGTCTAGTTGGAAGATTCTTGTTTCATGAACAATGGAATAAGCTAGTGCATATTTTAACTGTTGATTGAAATGTTAGGCCTTAGGAAATCGCTACTTAGACGCAATTTGAGTAGTAAATATGTCAAGTTTTGCTCTACTTAGTTCAGGCAAACTGTAAATAGATGTAATTTCTTCCTGTAAGACCGATTCCAGTCCTTCAGACTGGATTTGTGGCTATATAAATGAGAAACAATGTCTAGCAAGAAAAGTTTACTAAATTTGCTTGTATTAATTTACATGTTACTGTATGTTGTTTGGCATATTTTGGTAGTGTTTTTTTTGCAGTCACTCAACTTAGTAGAAACTTCAAGATGATTCGGCTGCATCTGAACAAGTTTGGGATTTGAAACAATGAAAGTAAGCATGTCATTTCTCTCTGTTTTTACAAACTATCTTAACCAATTCTTGACTTGCTTCTGTCAACAAAATAAATGTAGACAATGAATGAGAGTGCAGGAAACTTGAAGATCCATGCAAATTCTACATCAACACATTACAGGAATCGCGTATTTTCCCTAACAAGGAGGGAGATCAGGTGGAGGAGCCTCAACAGACTGCATCTTCCCCAGTCCATTTTCGACCAAGAATGACATGGCGAGGCCCCATCTAAGATGAGAGTCTATGTGACAGTGCATCAGCCAAACCCCTGCAGGAAACCAGCAAAATGAGATTCAACAGCAACTACAGAGATGTGGTAAGTTGCAACACATATATATACTTGCATTTACCTGGATTATCTGCAACAAAACGAATCACGGTCCAGCCTCCAACGGGCACATTGATGGTGTTCCGAAGAGGTGGATCAATAAGGTTGAATCTTGCAGTGTCTCTGATGGGGTTGAAGTTGCCAAAACCCTGCCCCACAACATAGAAATGGTAGCCATGAAGATGCATGGGATGGTCCTCAGTCGAGACAATGGCAGTGTCTTGCAGCACTATTTGCACATTTGAGCCATACTTCAACTTGTACATCTTAGTCCCAGAACGCGGCTGCCACAGCCCACGGCTCACGTTGCCTGTGTAGTCGAATGCAACAGGAGGAACTGCCGGAAAATCTGTGGTGAAAATACCAGGTATGTTCTGGTAGTAGGCTTGTAATAGGGAGGTTTTTCTAGGTAGCACGAAGGATACATTGTTCAAGCTGGCTGCAAATCGCGTGTTGTTAGGCCCCTGGCATCGAGGGCCAGGGGTGCAGTTGATAAGGCCTAATCCAACGGTGAAGAATAGATTATCATGAATTTGAGTCGGGACTTTTTTATTCTTGAATGGGAGGCTCCTGAGCTGGCTAGTATATGCAGTTACTGTATTCGTGTCGTTGAATCTTGGAAATATAGGCAACAAAGGCCTTGGAGGTTGTTTCCCAGTCGTGGAAGGGTTAGGAGCAGAGTCATACTCCAAAACTGCAGTGGCAGTTGTGTTGTCAAATGCTGCGTTTTGAGCAGATGCGTATGCACGCGTTGCCATGTAATAACGGCCTGCAGGCTGATCAGCAGTGAGCAGAACGTTGGTGGTCTGCCCGGGGCCAATCATGATGACTCTAGTTGAGAAGGGTTTGTTGTAGGCAGCATCGTTTCCGACCACGGTTAGCATGTGGTTGGCGATGGTGAAGAAGAGCTCTTGATTGAGTGCAGCATTGATGATTCTCAAAAGAACTGTTTCCCCAGATTTGACAGAGAATTTTGCAGTTTCTGTGTTGAGAAAAGCAAACATTTGATCAAGTTTTGGTCAAGTATGATCAAATGGAGATATATATATATATATATAAGATTGATCAATGCAAGAAAAGCTGATATGTTTTAGGTAACCTTTTCTTGAGCATCTGTAGAGGTCTCCAGGCTGGCCATTGATGGTGTATGCGTCGGAGACGTTCGGAGCAGCGCCGGTGAAAATTGCCTGCCGTTGCACACTAATGATGTCTCTATCCCACCATTCTCCTGTTAAGGTAACATCATGTTAATTAGTAGTGACAAAGTTGGAGAAAATATTGCTGTTTGTCCCTCTGTTTTCTCAGGGGTTATATTTACTCAAAATCAAATTAAATACTATGGAGTATGTATTAGTTTCAGTCTGTTCGGTTTAAAAAAATCGATTTTTTATTTCCTTTACTGAACCGTCCGAAACCTATTGGTCCGATCCGGTTTTTGGGTGTCGGTTCAATCATGCTCACCCCTAGTTTTCTTACCAAGAAGTATAGGAATCTGTGTGTTTGGCTTTGGGAAAGGGTACGGAACACCGATTTTCGGGTGGATTATGAGAGCTCCATAGACTGTAGCTCTAAGCCATCTGCTATGAGCATGCCACCACAAAGTTCCTTCTTGATTCTCAATGGTGAATCTGTAGGTATAGCTCGCCCCGGGCTGAATCGGGCACTGAGTCACGTACTCAGGCCCGTCAGCCCAAGGTGTTCTCATCTGGTGGATGCCGTGCCTAGTAGATAGGGGAAAGGGTGAGAGACGAGGATACATTATAACATGACATGTACTGGTGAAGTGAAAATTGTTACCAGTGGATGGTAACGTTGTAACGAGCACTGTTGACGACTTTGATGACAAGGGCATCGCCGTTTCTGACCTCCAAGCCGGGCCCCGGAAACTGTCCGTTGACAGTGATTATGTTGTGAGTTCTGCACAGCCTCTTCACTGGAGTTGCCTCAACCTGAAAACGATATATATAGAAGCATGCATATTATTAGTTGTTTTGAAAATAATTGATATGTAAAAATATGTAATGAGAATTCTTTTTTTTTTTTTGGAGACGTACAACAAATTGATGGTAATGAGTCTCTGCATTTGCTAGAGAGAGAGAGAGAATTATAGCAAGGAAATTGGCAAGAAAATGAATTTTGGGTAGTTGCATGGTTGGTGGTATTATGATTGGAATTAAGAAGATATTTATTTGTGTAATGGTCTTTGTTCAAGTTGTTTGATGAAATTAAGAATGAAATAGTGCTTGTCTTTTATAGTGCAGATTAAAGTTGAGAAAATTATAAAAATAAAGTTTTGAGCAGTTTATGTCAACCAAGGCAATAAACCTTGTACAACTATATTGAGGATTTGGTGCAACTTCTTTTAGGAACAACTTTATGATGGAATTCACGAACTTTTTGAATTGATTATTATGTTTGGTCTTGTATTTCATTTTATTAATTTACTTAATTGATAAATGTAATGATTATATTGTTTTTTTAGGAAATAATGATAATATTAATGTTAATGCATCATATATAACGTATTGACATACAGATAAAATTACCTTGCATATGATTACTCGTTCACTTATTTAGATATACTTTCGATTCGAATATGTTTTTCACATTGGTCCCATAAATAAGTACAAAAGGATCGAATTACTTCAATTTGACTCTCAAACACTTATTTAGACATACTTTCTATTCGAATATATTTTCATGTTGGTCCCATAAATAAGTGCAAAAGGATCGAATTACTTCAATTTGATTCTCATTCCATAAAATTACAAATTTAGACGCTACACAATCAAATTTAATTCTTCTATACAACTATTTATACCAGAATATATATAAAATTTGGTCAACTCTAGTTAAGAGTCAAAGCTCGCAGCCTAGCTAATTAATTACCCTTAAAAAATATATAGACAAATCAGTGAATGTGTCGTTCTTATATCTAACCGTTATACAAGTAAGAATCAAACAAGATTTTTGTTTTTGAAGGAAACAAGATATTTTATTAAATAAATATTCTATAGCATTTTATTAATTCGATAAATTACCCTTTTAAACAACTACACAATTTTGTGCAACTAATAGTATAAAACCTCAATTTTTTTTTATAAAATGAGTTGTGCGTGTGTGTGTGTGTGTGTGTTTCGATAGGGCCTATGAAATCGCAGTTATGAGGTTTAGGACAAATCGAATATATACCAAAACGTTTAAATTTTTGCTGGAGTTGTTTCACCACTTGCATGAATAGCGAATAAATTGTAAAGTTAGTTTAAGTTAATCGATAAGGGAATTGAAATTATTTACAAAAATTCCACCCTATATATTTAAGGAATTTCAGATTATTACAATATTTTTTAAATATATATATATATATATATATATATATATATATATAGGGAAGAGATCAAATAGAAATAAATTCATGTGTGTTAACTAGAAATAAATCTCAGACGTTGGTTTTGTTAATTAAGTGGACTAGATTAATGGGATGATTTTTAGTATTATTTTTACTTAAATTAATATATCAAGGTTAAATATGTATTTTAACCATAATCTGTAAATAATTAGTTCCTTAATTTGTGGGATATGAATGTGACGGTTTTACTCATATATGTTTACACGATTTTTTATAATCCACCCTCAAGGCATATTCCTTTCAGTTTTTCTTATATCAATTTTGTATGGTTTTTTTTTTTTCTTTGCATTTTTAGAGCAGGAAAAGAAGTTAATACCAATCACTATAAATAAATAATTATTGAAATAATAATATGCATCAATATATCAATTAAAATACAATAGTTAATACCAAAAAAAATAATAAGATCAAGTAAAGAAAACAATAAGATAGCAATAAATAATATGCATTAAAACATTAACTAGAAAGCAATGATATAAATAAATAATTATTGAAATAATACACGTAATATGCATCAATATATCAATTAAAATGCAATAGTTAATACCAAAAAATACAATAAGATTAAGTAAAGAAAACAATAAGATAATAAGCATTAAAAACAATAAATCATATGCATTATTACATTACCTAGAAAGCAATAATATAAATTAATAATTATTGAAAAAATCCCACGGTGAAATTAATTAAATGTGTGCCAAACCAGTAGTTTAATATGTATCCGTGTTCAAATATTTATTTAAACAATTTAATTATTGATATAATATTCCTCCTCAAATCTTGTAAGGATAATTATTGATATTTCTCGGAAATCTTGTAAATATATATATGGGTCTTGTTACCATTAAACCCTTTTAATATTATATACGGTAATTAAATATTAATTTTGAATTTATCACCACCCTCCAAATCTTTCAAATCTATGGTCTATATTCAATTCTAGTTAACACATGAGAATATTTTTCTATTATAACCATCCCCTATACATATATATATATATATTGCATTTGAAGATAATTCGAGTGGATATGCATTAATTTCTTGATATGTCAGACAAGAATATTAAATCTAATTATCAGATAATTAGTTCGACTTAAAAAACATTAGTGTATAATTCACGTACGGTTGTGACTTTTGGCTATAAACTTAGTACCCATCGAGTATCAAAATTTATTTATTCAAATCAATTATTTTAGTTTACTATATGCATATATAGAATTTAAAAGAAATAAATAACATTATCTATACGACATATACAAGGGTACGCGTTCAGCTTTAAAACCCATGCATGGATGGGACCATCGGGTAAGCAAAAATATGAATTTAAATTTCATCGATAAATTATTAACTTAGTTCTGATCAATATTATTATTGTACTTGAATATTCAAAATTTTAGTGAATTTGAATTTGTTGAGATTAATTAGCATCTATAAAATTTCAAACGACTAATTGTATCGGTAATTTTATTTTTAAAGAGCACTCACAGCAGCTCACTTATAATCACTTCTAACTCTAAATTTATGCTAAAATAATAGAAAGTGAGATAAATTGAGTGGGCTCCACAAAAATATTTACACCTCCTTAAATTTTTCTCACATTTACACCTCCCCAGATCTACTTTTATCTTACAAATTGAGTTGGGCCCACCATTTTTATAAAATAATTAATGGAAATAGAAGAGCTGTTGTATGCATTTGTAAAATAGGGGAAAAATATAGTATAATGGAAGCTTTAGGAGTAAATTTAGGAGCAGAATTTTGAATATTCTGCTGGGAATGCTCTAACAACTCTAATTTTGTTTTAGAATAATTCTATCGCTTAAATATCAAATACTCCCTCCGTCCCCAAAAATTTGCCATAACTTCATTTTTCGGATGTCCCAAAAAAATTTGTCACTTCCATTTTAGGTAATAGGACCCACACATTTCACTAACTTTTCAATATTATGTTCTACCAACTAAGTCAACAACTTTTATTAAATCTTGTGTTAGTCAAAAGGTGTCAAATATTTTTTTTGGGGGGGGTATATATTAGCAAGTGTACATACCAAATTAAAGCTACAAGTATATATCCCTGTTGGGAAAATTCTAAAGTTTTGATTGAATACTAAAACCCAACTGTTCTCCAACCTAGTAGATGAATGTGCAAACCTAAGTTTTGTTTACCAGCTCACCTGTTTGAGCTTTAGATTTTCTAGCCTTTACAGGTAAGGAAGCTGAAGACAGCAGAAGACCCAGCTGAGTAGTCAGCTGGACCCAAAGTCAGCTGAAAATGATGGTCCATGAGCTACGTATTTGGTGTAGAGGGGGGGTGAATACACCAAATAGATTTCTGAAAACTTTTTCAAGTTAAATAACAGAGTTGGTGAGCTCAGTTATTGATCCAGCTGAGGAGAGTCAACTGGGTAAATAACTCAGTTGGCGGTGCGGAATGTGGTGGTTTGAAAACTTAGCTCGATTACTTAGAAAAACTCAGCTTGAAAAGATTAACTTTATGTTTTCAGCTTAGTCAAGTTGTGCAACTTTCAGAAAGACACAGCTGTCTTTGGAGAGCAGCTGCGTATGCAGTTTTGATCAAATATGTAATGTTATGAAAGAGTTAGTACAAAACTGAATTTAAAGAGACAGTAAAGAGCACACGATTTTTACGTGGTTCAGAGTAACACCTCCTACGTCCACGACCAGGTTTACTGGTAATCCACTACCACTTGGTTTCCAAGTACCAAGCAACTTCACAACTCTAACCCGAGCTGTGTTCCAACAGTTTGCGGGCACTGTCAAGCCTAACCTTTCGCCTTACGGCACCGAAAACCTTACACACTTGAATTTCCCGCTTCAAGCAAGCGTTACCTTGACCTAACCTTTCTGGGTAAAGAGGGGTTTGGTTTGGGGTTCCAACTGTGAACGAGTTCTTACAATTAAGAACTTTAGAGTATGATGAACTCGTTCGAAATCTAGGCTTTAAGATATACAAAGATTTTGGCCTAGGGATCAGACGAAAAACTAAGCAATTTCTGAACTAGAAACACTTTAAGATAAAGTGTTCTTTGATCTATGTAGAACTGCTTGAGAGCTTTTGAAAGATTGATGATTTCAGAGAGTGAAAGCTTGTAGAGAGTTTTTCGTTTTTCGTTGTGTTTGATCCTGAGATTGAAGACGGGTTTATATAGGTAGAGATTCAAGACTAGCCGTTGGAGAAGCCATTTGAATCTTACCTACTCTTCTTAAATTCGAGATCTGCCGTTGGGCAATTCTGCACCTGTCTTCATTGTGTCACATCCTAGGTCCTGAAGTCTAGGATGCTGATTCGGCAATCCCTCATTGGTCGAGGCATGTTGACTTCCTCTGATGCCGGGATCTTCTGCCTTTGGAGCTGGCTTTTGAATTCAGAGCTGGATTTGGCAAACTGACTTGAAGTGATGTCTTCAGAGTTAGTCCCCTTTGTTCTGTACAGCTGGACCGGCTGTGTTTTGAACTCAGCTCGAATTCTCTTCAGCTTGATCATGCTCATTTGGAGGACTCACTCGAAGGTTAACTCCCCGCCGTCTTCCGCTAGCCGACTTCGCCGTAGACACAGCTGGGTCGACTGCTGTCTTCCGCTTCCTTAACCTGTAAACCTAGAAAATCTAAAGCTCAAACAGGCGAGCTGGAAAACACTATTTAGGTTGACGCGATCATCTATTTGGTTGGAGAATCAGTTGGGTTTTGGTATCAAATCAAAACCTTATAATTTTGCCCCTTTTTGATGATGCGAAAACCTAACTGAGACAACTTATGACGCAGAAAAACTTGTGTTTTATTAATGTAAGCAAATACATTATAACACAGGAAAAAGAAAGAAAGAAAAAAATCTTCAATTCTTCAGTTCTTCAATCCCAGTTGGCTGGGTCTTCTCTTCTGCATCCAGTCTTCTTTCTTTTGACTCGTCTCTTCTCCAGCTGATTCTGATTCAGCTGGTTCCCCTAGCTCAACAGTTTGCCTCTTCTTTGTCTCATTCTTTCCCCCCTTACTTCCCCATTTTTGGCATGATCAAACAAGGTGGGAGAGATACACCATCGGCTGTTGTGATGTTTTAGTTTGGCGAAACTGTAGTTTTCAGCTCTGAGCAGCTAGATCTGGAGTCTAGGTGGCTCAGCTGTTGTATTAGCTGGCTCTTCTTCAGTAGCATTAGCCTCAGCTGTGATTGCAGACACAGCGTCCTTGGCCTGATTCAGCTGGGGCTGTCCAGCTGAGTGCTTGAAGGGATTAGTTGACACTGGAGATAACATCTTCTGAGTCGGACACAACTTCATTTCTTGCAATTTTGCTTCTTCAGACTTCATTAGATTGAATTAAAAAGTCTGATTCAGCACTTGAGGGACTTGAGTATTCCCCTTCCACTTCGAAGTGGTGGGTAATGGGTTCAGCTCATATCATCATCATCCAGCTGCAAGTGATCATCGGCTGGGTGATGTTTTCCACTTGAGCATGGTGCAGGGGCTTGAGCAACTTTCATCGGAAGATCTCGAAGCTGGTGTCCCTGTTGAGCTGAATGAAATTGAGGAGAGGCCGGTTGAAGTATTCCATCTGTCTTGGGGTTTAAGCTTAGTTGACCAGCTGAAATACTTCATTGTGGCGTTGATGATGACGATGTTCACTCAGGCGCATGAACTTCTTCTCCATCGTGAGAAACCACCACTTGTGGGCCTTCTGCTCCTCGGAGAGTAATTACGAATTCTCTCATAATGTCAGCTGACTTCTCGGCTGACTGACTGAGCACCTTTGACTTGAGTCTTCTATTTGAAGACGGTGCTTCAGCATGTTTTGTCTCCTCAAGTTGTTTCCGATTCCCAGCTGGGACGGAAATAGATGCATGTTGCTTTGTCTCCTGCATCTTTTTTTGTACCTCCTGTGACGGAGCAAGAGCTTTGACATGACTGCTCTTGAAGACTCCGGCTTTATCAACATCTGGTCCAGTTCTGTTGACGTTGATTTTTGCATCCCAGGGAGTTGTATGTCCCGTGCTCTCTTTTATTTTGAGAGAAACAGTGGGACGGAGGAGGTCTTTTTCCTTTGACATTCCCAGGAAGATTTCTGCACCTTCCTGGTGAATGACGTTCTTGAGCTTTGTAGTCTTCCACTGTGTTGGACCGGATCTGTCGATGGGCTTCACCTTCTCCTGGAACTCTGTCTTCTTGAGGTTCCTGAGAGTTAAGCAACTCTTATCTTGAAGCTTTGACAGATTCTTCAAATTTGATCGGCTTTGGGAGATATCTTTCTAGATTCCATGTTCTACTTCTGCAACTTTGGTTAGTAGAAATAAATAATACCAATTGATGGAAATAAGAAAGAATGCCGAAAAACTTTTTAGGGTTGATGCAATGTTTTACGTATCTCTTCTATCATATTTATATAGTTGATTTGATGAATGGTCGATCAAGATTTATCGATTGATAAGAAGATCTACGACTGGGAGTGATTCTCGCGTCATGTCAATTTCTTGTTCAGACATTGCGAGTTAATGCGTGAGAGAGGATGGTTGGGGCACTTTGACTTTTGCCTCGAAACTTCCCATGATTCAGTTCTTTGCAGACTTTTAATTTAATTTGATTAGATATGATTTGACTGAAAACAGATTGAGTAGGTGTATTTAATGTTGTTGCAAACCTCTCAGCTGATCATTGTAGTCATCTGATACCTCGGTTGAGTGGGTGTGCTGGGTGATCGTTGTTCCAGCTGGTTCCCCCTCAGCTGAATAATCCTTCAATTTCAGCATCTGGTTTAGCTGGATTCTTTCTCAGCTGATACCAGTGACGTCGATTCCCGAATTCCACTGCTTCCATTCGGGTCCGTTTCATTCACTGGTCTGCTTCCATTCAGATGGGTGAAGCATCGTCTGGGTTGAGTAATCTAAGTAATCCGCACAGCATTTTGAATCTTGCTTCTATCAGCGGCTTTGTGAGTATATCAGCCCGCTGTATGTTTGTGTGAATTTTCTCAACAATCACATCCTTCTTTTCCACGTGATCTCTGATGAAATGATGGCGTACGTCCACATGCTTGCATCTTGTGTGAAGTACTGGATTCTCTGAAATAGCAATCGCACTTGAGCTATCACAGAAAATTGGAACTTGTCCAGTTTTCACTTCATAGTCATCCGGTGATGTTTCAACAAGAATTTGTGAAGAAATTTTCCAAATGGCCATATATTCTGCTTCTATTGTGGAAGTTGCGACGCATGTTTGCTTCTTTGAAAATCATGAAATCAACTTACTTCCTAAGAACTGACAAGTTCCTGAAGTTGATTTTCTGTCCAACCGATCTCCAGCGAAATCTGAGTCTGAATATCCAGTCAGGTGTAGATTGTCTTCAGCTGGGTACCACAGCCCAACATTCTGAGTTCCTTTGAGATATTTGAGAATGTTCTTGGCTGCTTGCATGTGTGCTTCCTTTGGATCAACTTGAAATCTGGCACACACTCCGACTGCGAATGAGATGTCTGGACGACTTGCTGTTAGATACAGCAGGGAACCTATTATCCCTCTGTATTTGCTGGAATCAACTGTCTTCTCTTCAGTTCCTGGTTCAATCTTCCAGTTGGTGTTCATCGGAATCTTTACAGTTCTGCTGGATTGAACTCCATACTTGGCGATCAAGTCTTTCACGTATTTGGATTGATTTATGAAAATCCCTTCTGCTGATTGCTTGACTTGAAGTCCTATGAAGAAACTCATTTCTCCCATCATGGACATTTGGAACTGTTCTGACATCATTTCTCCAAATCTTTGGCATAAGAAGTTTGATCTTGATCCAAAGATGATGTCGTCTACATAAATTTGAACAACCATGATGTCTTCTCCTGACTTGATGGTGAAGAGAGTTCTGTCTACTGAGCCCTTCTTGAATCATTTGGATACAAGGAAATCTGACAAAGTGTCATACCAAGCTCGAGGTGCTTGCTTCAATCCATAAAGCGCCTTCTTTAGCTTGTAGACTTTGTTTCCTTCTACTTCAAATCCTGGAGGTTGTTCGACGTAGACATCTTCTTTGATTTCTTCATTTAAGAATGCACACTTCACATCCATTTGATAGACCTTGAATTTGTGATGTGCTGCATAAGCGAGAAAGAGTCTGATTGCTTCCAATCGCGCTACTGGAGCAAATGATTCTTCGAAGTCAATTCCTTCCTGCTGAGTGTAGCCCTTGGCAACCAGTCGAGCTTTGTTTCTGATGATGACTCCCAGAGTATCCAATTTGTTCTTGAATATCCATTTGAGTCCTATGACTTTGACTCCTTTAGGTCTGTAGACCAATTCCCAGACACAATTTCTGAGGAATTCGTTCAGCTCTTTTTGCATGGCATTAGTCCAAGGCATACTCTTCAAAGCTTCGAGAATTGATTGAGGCCTTGGCACTTGAGCTACGTAACACGCCATTAGAGCTGTATCTTCATCATATGCCGTCAGTTCTAGCTCTACTGAGAGTTGAGCTGTGTCAGCTGCTTCTTGATGATCCGATGAAGCTTCGAGTACCGAGCTCGGTTTTGACTTGGTCGGATGGTTCTCCAATGATTGCTGATGATGGATGATCTTCAATCCATCTTCTCCTTTTACGAATTTCTTCTTCCAGTTGATTGATGCTTGAAGTGGCTAAATTGCGTCTGTTTTGGAGTTGCTCTGGAGTTAAGTCTTGAGAGATTGATTCTCCTTGATTTGGATTTTGAGGTGACTTCTGTAGAGTCTCTGCTGGAGATGGAGCTGGGGATTCAGCTGTGTCTGGATTTCCAGCTGATGGCGTTCCCCCTTGATTTGGCATTGAAGGTTCTTCTTGATTTCCAGCTGGTGGAGCTTTCCGATTGATTTGAAGTTCCTCATCTGGCTCATCATCCCAAATTAATGGTTCGGCCAGATTCCTGATTCGATTTTCTTGAGCTCTTGTCTGAATCTGTCTTGAAGATTCTCCTTCGTTTCTTTGTTTGATAGAATCTCTATATTCGAAAGATGATTCGTCAAAGGTAACATGTGGAGTTACTTCGACTGTTTGAGTTCTTCTGTTGAAGACTCTGTATGCTTTACTCACAGCAGAATAACCAAGGAATACTCATCGGTCTGTCTTCTCGTCGAACGTCTTGAGCTGTGTCTTTTCATTGTTTAGGATATGACATTTGGATCCGAATACCTTGAAATATCCAATATATGGTATTCTGTTGTTCCATAGCTCATACGATGTCTTTCCTTACCTTGATGTGAGTAGGGAACGATTCTAAGTGAAGCAAGCTGTGTTGATTGCTTCGGCCCAGAAATTCTTTGGAATGGCAGAGCTGGCTATTGAGGTAGATGCTTCTTTGAGTGTTCTGTTCCTTCTCTCTGCTACACCATTCTGCTGAGGTGTGCGTGCTACAAATGTTTGATGTTGAACTCCGTTCTTCTCGCAGTAATCATAAATAGTTTCATTCAGAAACTCCGTTCCTCGATCTGATCTCATTGACATTATCTTGCACTCCTTCTGTGTTGACAATCTTTCCAGCAGGATAGGCAGCTTAGTCCTGGTTTCGCTCTTCTGGTACATGAATGATACCCATGTAAATCTTGAGAAATCATCTACTACGACCAAAGTATATTTTCTGCCATTGAAGCTTGCTGGAGTAACTGGACCAAAAAGATCCATGTGAATGAGTTGAAGTACTCGATCAGTTGACTGAACTGGCTTGAGAGAGAATGAAATTCTTGTCTGCTTTCCTTGTTGACACGCGCTGCACATATGACTTTTGTCATATACTTGATATGGAATTCCATTAGCGAGCTGGTTCCTAGCCAGTTTGTTGATTGTCTTGAAGTTGAGATGATTCAGCCGTCTATGCCACAGCCAGCTGACTTCATTGCTGCTTTTCGATACAAGACAAGTCTCCGGAGGGCTGCTGTTCCAGTCAGCAAAATACATATTTCCTTCTATTTTCCCTCTTAGGAGTATCTGCTTGGTTTCCATGTTCTTCACTGTGCATCCCTGTGCATCAAACTTGACAGAAAAACCGTTGTCGTAGAATTGGCTAATGGAAAGCAAGTTGTGTTGCAATCCTTGTACATAAGAAACATTTGAGATTATAACATTTTTAGTTTTAAATGTACCATAACCTTTGGTTAGGCCTTTGGAGTTGTCACCAAATGTTACTTGTGGGCATGGACGCTCGATATACTTCTGAAGTAGATGTTTTAAGTGCGTCATGTGCTTGGAACATCCACTGTCCAAGTACCATAGCGTTCTCATCGACTCCTCAGTGATGCGTCGATTCCTTGCAACCTATACAAAAGATCAAGATTTAGGTACCCAGTTTTAATTGGGTCCTTGTGGGTTAGACAGAGATCCTTTGACGACCCAGATCTGCTTGATGACTCGAATTGGGTCATTTGATCTGATAATTCTCCCAGCTGAGTCGATATACACATTCTTTGTGTTCTTCGGTTGTTGCTGGCGGGATCTTGATCTCAGTGTCTTCCTTGATGTCTTGATTTCTTTCGGTTTCCAGCTGTATACCTAGCTGAGACGTTCCTTTGTCTCTGCTGTCTCATGTGATGCTGTGGCTGGAAATGATTATCCAGCTGGTACTCATGTGAGTGATATCCAGCTGGGTATCTCTGATATCTCGGTTGATATCATTCAACGTGTTGTTGCTGTTGCTGGTATCTGTAAAGTCCAGCCTGTTGTCTTTGTTGAGGTTGAGTACGTTGCTGTCTGAGTTGGGCTTGAGGTTGTCTCACAGCTGGCCTTTTTGATGCCTGCTGTGTCCTTGATGGAGCTTGAGGATGTTTCACAGCTGGTCTTCCTGACGCCTGATGTGTCATCAACTGTTGATGCGGAGTTGCTAGGATTGGACGTTCTTTTGCTCGTACAAACATTACCTTTGTTCCACTTGTGGAGGCAATGTTTGAGGCATCCTTTGATTCATTGTATCCCAGTCCTACTTTGAGTGCAGTTGGACGTTGTGCACTAATGATCTCGTCCATTGTTGATGTGGCTTTGATGAGAGCTACTATCTTCTTAGATAGTACATCTTCGGTGCTTTTCAGCTCAATGATCTCAGCTGACTTCTTTTCTGATTCAGCTGTGACCTTTTTCCAAATCTTCCATCAGTTGTTTCTTCTCATAGTAGAATTCCTTCATCAGCTGATCTTGTTTCACTATTTTGTCTTTTAGTGAAACAACTTCCTGTTGGAGCTGTGTTGTATCAGCTGCTTCTGATACCTTTGTCTTTTCCAGTTCCGCTTTCAGCTCGGTATTCTCACACATAATGACGTCAAGGATCTCTTGAAGCTCCTTGGAATCGTTCATTACTTTCTCTACTAGACTCCAATCAGGTAGCCCTGATTCTGAAACCTGTGTAGAGTGTTCGTGTGATGGTGAGAGGTTAGATAGATTTTGAGTTCGAGACATTACCTCATCTTCATCGATGCCGTCTGTTTGTCCCATGAAGCATGTATCCCAATCAGGTTCATCATGGGCCATCAGTGCTTCTTCTTCCGAGTCTGAAAATGGCATGTTGTCATCCATTTTGTTGTACTCTGATTCTTCATCGGCGATGTAAGCTCTCCTTCTATCAGCTGCCTTAGCTTTCAGTTGGTCTTTATCTTTCTTGGACAGCTTTGGACAATCTAGCCGGTAGTGTCCTGGTTCCTTGCAGTTGAAGCAACCTTCTTCTGTCGTTTGTCAGCTGACTTCTCATCAGCTGTTGCGTACTTATCTCTGTAAGTTCTTGCGAACTTCTTGTATTTGCCCTTGCTGGTGTTGAGTCTGTTGTAGTTTTTGACCAGCATAGCTATTTCTTCAAGTAGCTCTTCCTTGCTCATGTCCTTCTTATCCTTCTTCGATGACTCAGCTGACTGTATGTATGCGGATTTTTCAGAGTTGGCTCTGAACGCAATCTCCTTTGTTGCAGGTGTCAGCTCTCCATCATTCTGATTGTTTGAAGATTCTTTCATGGTAATCTTCAAGTTGTATTCGTTGGCTTTAAGCAGGGAGTATAATCTTTCAGTTGAAAGATCACCTAAGTCACTTCGACTTTGGTGTACCACCTTATAAGTGTTTCATTCAGCGGTGAGCGCTGAAAGAACTTTTAGATTCTTTTATCGCTGGGTATATTTCCCAGTTCTGATGGTTTCTATTTCCACCACTATATTGGAGAATCTGAGTTCCATCCCTTCGATGGACTCGTTGACCAGCTGCTTGAAGTTATCAAACTTCTGGCATGCAATCGTGAATTTATTTTCCTTTATCTCCTCCGACCCTTCGCATAGCTTTGCTAGGGTTTCCCACATCTCCTTTGCTGTTTCGCAGTTGATGATTTTGCTGAGGTAGGCGTTGGAGACCGTTGAGGATATGGTGTTCCTCGCGAAGCTGTCTAGTCCAGCCTGTTTCCTTTCTTCTGAGGTGTGCTCACCCTTTGGCTTGGGAATGAATTGATATATTGGTTGTCCACCATCTTGAGTTGGAACAAGCTCGTTCCCTTGTTTGTAGATGATGATGGGTCCGTCTGTGATGACGTCCCACATCATATCGTGATGCGCACAGAGAAAGCTCTTCAGTCTGAACTTCCATATTGCATAATCGTCTACCGAGAAGGTAGGAAGATTCCTGTTAAGATAAGAATCCATGGAAATATGCAGTATGTAATATTATGAGTTTTTCACAAAGAGGATTTGTTCAGATGACCACTGACAGATTGTCAAGAGAGATCTCTTGATACAGAAACGGTGGTCTGTTGAACCACTGCTCTGATACCAATTGATGGTCCCTGAGCTAGGTATTTGGTGTAGAGGGGGGATGAATACACCAAATAGATTTCTGAAAACTTTTTCAAGTTAAATAACAGAGTTGGTGAGCTCAGTTATTGATCCAGCTGAGGAGAGTCAGCTAGGTAAATAACTCAGCTGGTGGTGCGGAATGTGGTGGTTTGAAAACTTAGCTCGGTTACTTAGAAAAACTCAGCTTGAAAAGATTAACTTTATGTTTTAAGCTTAGTCAAGTTTTGCAACTTTCAGAAAGACACAGCTGTCTTTGGAGAGCAGCTGCGTATGCAGTTTTGATCAAATATGTAATGTTATGAAAGAGTTAGTATAAAATTGAATTTAAAGAGACAGTAAAGAGCACACAATTTTTACGTGGTTCGGAGTAACACCTCCTACGTCCACGATCAGGTTTACTGGTAATCCACTACCACTTGGTTTCCAAGTACCAAGCAACTTCACAACTCTAACCCGAGCTGTGTTTCAATAGTTTGCGGGCACTGTCAAGCCTAACCTTTCAGTTTACGGGTACTGAAAAAACCTTACACACTTGAATTTCCCGCTTCAAGCAAGCGTTACCTTGACCTAATCTTTCTGGGTAAAGAGGGGTTTGGTTTGGGGTTCCAACTGTGAACGAGTTCTTACAATTAAGAACTTTAGAGTATGATGAACTCGTTCGAAATCTAGGCTTTAAAATATACAAAGATTTTGGTCTAGGGATCAGACGAAAAACTAAGCAATTTCTGAACTAGAAACACTTTAAGATAAAGTGTTCTTTGATCTATGTAGAACTGCGTGAGAGCTTTTGAAAGATTGATGATTTCAGAGAATGAAAGCTTGTAGAGAGTTTTTCGTTTTTCGTTGTGTTTGATCCTGAGATTGAAGACGGGTTTATATAGGTAGAGATTCAAGACTAGCCGTTGGAGGAGCCGTTTGAATCTTACCTACTCTTCTTAAATTCGAGATCTACCGTTGGGCGATTCTGCACCTGTTTTCATTTGTGTCACATCCTAGGTCCTGAAGTCTATGATGCTGATTCGGCAATCCCTCATTGGTCGAGGCATGTTGACTTCCTCTGACGCCGGGATCTTCTGCCTTTGGAGCTGGCTTTTGAATTCAGAGCTGGATTTGGCAAACTGACTTGAAGTGATGTCTTCAGAGTTAGTCCCCTTTGTTCTGTACAGCTGGACCGGCTGTGTTTTGAACTCAGCTCGAATTCTCTTCAGCTTGATCATGCTCTGCTGGAGGACTCAGCTGAAGGTTAACTCCTGCTATCTTCCGCTAGCTGACTCCTGCTGTAGACACAGCTGGGTCGACTGTTGTCTTCCGCTTGCTGACTCCTGCTGTAGACACAGCTGGGTCGACTGCTGTCTTCCGCTTCCTTAACCTGTAAACCTAAAAAATCTAAAGCTCAAACAGGCGAGCTGGAAAACACTATTTAGGTTGACGCGATCATCTATTCGGTTGGAGAATCAGTTGGGTTTTGGTATCAAATCAAAACCTTATAATTTTCCCAACAGAAAAGTTTTTCAGTTGAACAGAGTTCAAAGACTGAGCTGAGTCAGACTGATTCTTAAGTAAAAAAGATTGGATCCAGCCAAGGAAATCCAACAGAGCAGAATAAATTGAGCTGAATCAAGTCTAACAGACTCAGCTGAGCAGACAAAAGGGAACTAACTCTGAAGAAGTCACTTCAAGTCAGTTTTACCAATCCAGCTCTAAATTCAAGAACCAGCTCCAAAGGCAAAGATCCCGGTGTAAGAGGAAGTCAATATACCTCGACCAATGAGGGATCGACATCTCAGCATCCTAGAAAGGCGAACCTAGGATCTGACACAATGATGAAGACAGGTGAAGATAAGCTCAACGGCAGATCGTCAGATCAGAAAGTAGGTGAGATTCAAACGGCTCTTCCAACGGCTAGTTTTGAATCTCCACCTATAAATACCAGTCTTCAACCTCAGAATAAAGTACGAAAAACTCTCTACAAGCTTTCAACTTCTCTGAATCTCTCAAGCATTAAAAAGCTCTCAAGCAGTTATCTAACTCTTTGAAGAACACTTAAAAGTGTTTACTTTCAGAAACTGCTTTAGTTTTTCGTCTTTCCAATAGGCAGAAATTATAGTAAATCCAAAGCCTAGATCTGAACGAGTTCATCTTCCAAAGTTCTTCATTGTAAGAACTCGTTCAAAGTTGGAAACCAAAACCCTCCTTTACCCAGAAAAGGTTAGGTCAAGGTTACGCCTTCTCGAAGCGCGAAATTCGAGTATAAGGTTTTTCAGTACCCGAAAACTGAAAAGATATATGCTTCTACAGTGCCCGTAAACTGTTAGAACACAGCTCGACTTAGAGCTGTGAAGTTGCTTGGTACTCGTAAACCAAGTGGAAATCCTTAGTGGATTTACCAGTTAAAACCTGGTCGTGGACGTAGGAGTTGTCTCTCCGAACCACGTTAAAATTTCGTGTTCTTTATCGCTTTATTTATTCTCTGCATTCTATCTATTTAAAGAACTAACCGCATTAGCATAGCACAAGTTTTCAAAGCTCAAAAGCTCTCTGGCTGTGTGACCCAGCCAGCTACATTATTTTTCCAAATCTGCTTAACTGAAAACTGAAACGAAGTTTTTCTGAGATTTTGTTAAGGGAACGAGCTAAGTTTTTCTTCCACCACATTCCGCACAGCCAGCTGAGTTATCAGTCCAGCTGACCACCTTCTTTAGAAGTCAGCTGAATTCATAACTGAGCTCTCACTCAACTCTGTTTTAATTTGACAAATGTTTTCAAAAATTCCTCTTCGGTGTATTCACCCCCCTCTACACCGAAGACCTCGTTCCGGGACCATCAATCCCTAACTTAATTTAATTGCAACCATAATCTTCAGTTACACAAAATAATGATATTATTAATATTTTATTCAAGTATCATTCCTAAATGCTGATCTCAATAATTTTTCAAAATATATTATTAGTAGAAACTAGATAGGAAGTCAGATCTCTAGTGAAAAAGTATTGCTAGCTAGTAATTTGTCAACATTAATCATTTAACTTTGTTTCTTATAGATCTCTCAAAAAACTTTGGTTTCTTATAGAAAATTATTTAATTGTCACCTTAATTGTCCTCAAAAATTAAAAGCTCAAATTGCACACTAAAACTTGAATATATATTGTAATTTCATGTCCCCAATGTGATTAATTATTTGTTGGTATACATATCTCATATATTATTTAATCTCCTACTTTCATATACCAAAATTAAATGATTTATGCATATCAAAAATTATAAAATTGTATCATAAAAATCATGGCCTAAATTTGGAATAGGATATGAAATGCCAATGGAAGTAAAAAAATTCCAGATTTTAAATTTCTAATAATTATTGGTTAATATCCTTGTCCAAAAACATGTGCCACGTGGAATTTTTTTATAATTCGGTGACGATGAGATCTAAAACACAAAATGCGACTTCGTTTATAAATACTACTAATAAATCGCTTTATAGATAATGGATCAAAGCATCTCAAATAAGTAAAAAAAATGGATTAAAGTATACATTGATGTATACATAAAAATACAAGTAATGTATTGATACATAAAAATTTGCTCCTCCAAATTTTCACTCTAAATACATTGATGTATCAATCAATGAAATAAATGTACACAACGGCAATTAAAAAGTTAAAAACAACAAACAAACAACTAAGTCGAAAATCCAATAAATTTCTACTGCAACATATATAGTTTTTAAAACTGATCCTAACACGGCGGTAGATTAGGCGGCGGCGCCTCGACCGACTGCAACTTCCCCTTCCCGTTCTCGACCAAGAAAGCCATGCCGAAGCCCCAAGCCAGATGGGAGTCGATGTGGCAATGCATCAGCCAAACTCCTACGAGAAGGGCGGATTAACATAATATGAAATAGAGAAAATAACTCAAAAGGGCTTTACTCACCAGGATTGTCCGCAACAAAGCGAATGACGGTCCAGCCGCCAACGGGCACGTTGATGGTGTTCCGTACCGGCGGGTCGACGAGGTTGAACCTCGCCGTGTCTGTGGTCGGGTTGAAGTTGCCGAACCCCTGCCCGACCACGTGGAAATGGTAGCCGTGGAGGTGGACGGGGTGGTCCTCCGTCGTCACGATGGCGGTGTCCTGCAGCACGATCTGCACGTTGGACCCGTACTTGAGCTTGTACAGCTTAGTCCCGGGCCGCGGCTGCCAGAGGCCGCGGCTCACGTTGCCGGTGTAGTCGAACGCCACCGGAGGGACGGGCGGGAAGTCCAACGTGTACACGCCCGGTATGTTCTGGTAGTATGCCTGTAAGAGCGAGGCTCTTCTCGGCAGCACGAACGACACGTTGTTCATGCTGGCGGCGAAGCGCGTGTTGTTCGGCCCCTGGCATCGAGGGCCAGGGGTGCAGTTGACGAGGCCTAATCCGACGGTGAAGAACAGATTCTCGTGAATTTGAGTTGGGACTTTGATGTTCTTGGATGGCAGGCTTCTGAGCTGGCTCGTGTAAGCGGTTACCGTGTTCGTGTCGTTGTATCGTGGAAGTGCAGGCAGCACTGGCCGTGCCGAAGAAGTCGCGTTTTTGGTAGGGCACGGAACGGCGTCGTATTCCAGGATCGCGGTGGTGGTTGTGTTGTCGAACGCCGCGTTTTGTGCGGTGTTGTACGCACGCGCCGCCATGTAGTAGCGGCCGGCGGGCTGGTTGGCGGTGAGAAGGACGTTGGTGGTCTGGCCGGGGCCGAGCATGACGACTCTAGTTGAGAAGGGCTTGTTGTAAACGGCGTCGTTTCCCACGACGGTTAGCATGTGGTTGGCGACGGTGAAGAATAGTTCTTGATTTAGAGCGGCATTCATGATTCTCAGAAGCACCGTCTCTCCGGATTTGACATGAAATTTAGCAGTTTCTGTGTCATGAGAAAATTAAAGACAAAATTTGATCAAACTTTTATCAAGTAGAGTATGATAAAATGGAGTTAAATACTAATATATGATTGGTCAATGAGCGCAAGAAATAGGGATATATTCGGTCTGCTTGTTATTGCACAAATTAGTTGGAGATTATCCTGGTCATAAAAAAAAGAGAAATTTAGGTAACCTTTGCTTGAGCATCTGTAGAGGTCTCCCGGGTGGCCGTTGATGGTGTATGCGTCGGAGACGTTGGGAGCGGCACCGGTGAAAATCGACTGTCGTAAGACACTGATGATGTCTCTATCCCACCATTCTCCTATATATTGAGGAAGATGGAAGTGTCAAATTATTGATTTTAATAATAGTAGTTTAATTAGTTCTCACCAAGTAGTATAGGTATCTGTTTGTTAGGGGTGGGAAAAGGGTAGGGTACACCGAGTTTGGGGTAAATAATGAGGGCTCCATAGACTGTAGCTCTGAGCCATTTGCTGTGAGCATGCCACCAAAGAGTTCCATCTTGGTTCTCAATGGTGAATCTGTAGGTGTAGCTCGCCCCGGGCTGAATCGGGCACTGAGTCACGTACTCAGGCCCGTCGGCCCAAGGGGTTCGCATCTGGCGAATGCCGTGCCTAATCAGGAAAAGGGTGAGAGACAATAAAATTAATGCATTGATGCATGTAATGGTGAAGTGAAAAGCCTTAATTACCAGTGGATGGTGACGTTGTAACGAGCACTGTTGATGACTTTGATGATGAGGGTGTCGCCGTCTCTGGCCTCCAATGTGGGGCCCGGGAACTGTCCGTTGACGGTGATTATGTTGTGAGTTTTGCACAGCCTCTTCACTGGTGTTGATTGAACCTAGAGAGAGAGAGAAAGATTAAAGGCAAATTAAAACTTTATTCTCAAACCAAAATTAATGAATTGATATATGGAAGAAACTATGTATGTAATGAGGGAAGGTTATTGGGAGCATACAACAAATTCATGGAAATGAGTCTCTGCATTTGCTAGAGAGAGAGAGAGAATTGTTGCAAGAAAGATTGCAATTTTGTATGTCTGCATGCTCGCAATAAGATTGAAACAACACATTTATTTTTTCTCCTGTTTCTTTTGTTTCTTGATTGGGTGATACTAAAATGGAGCAAGACTTGGCTTTTATATTGCAGATGAGAGTTGAAAAATAGAGCTAAAATCTAAGGAGTTGGGGGGTGGGGTGGGGTGGGGTGGGACTTGGTTTGGGTCAACAAAAGGAACCAAACCAGAGTGAGGATTTGGTGCAACCACTGGTCCTGTGTGTGTATTATTAGAATTGTTGAGGAATTTAATGAATATAATCAAATTAAATATTTAAGGCAGATTAACTCCTTGTCCTCCCATGTACCTTATATATGAATGATTTCCTTTGTTTTTTTAATCATGGAACTTACTAATTTTGCTTACAAAACATATAAACAATATTGTTACAAACATTAATTAATTGGATACATTATTAGATTTGAAATATACAGTACTTATTTTCATTACATATACAGTAGCACCTCTATAAATTAATAGAGTCGGATCAAGAAAAAATTATTAATTTATAGAGGTTATTAATTTATCGAGTTAAAATTTAAAGGACAGTAATAGAGTCGAAACTGTAGAAAATTATTATCTTATAGATGTTATTAATTTGTCGAGTATTAATTTATGGAGGTTATACTATATTAGGATATTTCATGGAAGTTCAAAACTAAAGACTCCTAAACAAATTACACAACTATATACACATTAGGATATTTCTTTGGGTCCATCCTCCTAAAACAACTACACAAATCTTGCAATTAATCACAACTAATGTATAAAAAATCTAATTCAAGTACTAATTAGAAGGCAAAATCAAGTAGTTTGTTGTAATAGGGGCTCATTATTTAGGCAGTTTAATTAATAGCCCAAGCACCAAACCGTTAACAATGATTAAACCAATAAATTTGGGTGAATGGAACAAAGCCGAAATGTTCATATCAGTTTTGAAGATATAAATGTATATATGTAAAAAATATTTTAAATAATAATAATGGTTAAAGTCTAATTTGAAATACTCCCTCCTTCCACAATAAATGTTCCCCGTGACGGTGGGCACGAAGATTAATAAAAGTTAAGTATGGTGGGTTGTGACTTGTGAGTGGAGAAATGGTCTCACATTTAGTATAGTGTAGTGTTGTGAAAGAAAGAAAAGAATATTTTGCCAAAATGAAAAAGGGAACATTTTTCGTGGCGGAGGGAGTATAATCTAAGAATTTCAAAACTTATAGTATTATACTCCCTCCCATTTTTAATATAAGTCTTTTTAGACTTTTATAAGTTTTGTAAAATATATGTCTTTTTCTAGCTTTTCTTTAACCTTCTAAATCCATAATTGCCCCTAATTAATTCACATTTTTCACTATTCACTAATTTCAATTAATCATTTATTAAGGATAAATTTGACAAAATAAAATTTTCTTAATTTATGTGCAAAAGTCTAAAAAGACTTATATTAAAAATGGGAGGGAGTATTTATTTTAATTTTTTTCTGTTATGCCCTCATGTTTTGTCATCAAATTAGACTTCAGTTTAAACGAGTATGTTTCTTGTAGAATTAATATTAATGCGTTGTATAATCGGGTTGGCTAATACCCTAAGGGGGTGTTTACTTTGAGTGATAGGATAGATAGATAAAAATAATATAGGTTAATCCACTGTTTACTTTGATGGATTGATTACTTTTGAACTTGTTTGATCATCTAATCCTTCATATAGTCAATCCTATGTTTTATCAATCTATCATATCCTTCAAAGTAAACGCCCCCTAAGTCCAAGCGGCCTTTTTCTCAAAGCAGGCCAGGCCTGGCCCAAAATCTAAGACTGTATTCACAATCACAGCCCTCATTTTTTTTCTAGACATTGTTTGACATAAATGTTATTTTATATCATATTTGTCTGTAAAACTTCCACTACTATAAAATTTTAGAAACCAAATAACGCCCCCCCCCCCCCCCAAACAAAAAAAAAGTATCCTTGCATACATATAAGTTGATCACTGAATTTATTCAAATGATTATAATTCTATCTGTAAAATTATAATTTTAGGATTAATTTTTTTTTAACCCATCTTTGGCACGTTTTTCAAAACTATCCCAATCAGGAGCGGGGCGGAGCCGGGGAAGGACATGGAAGAATAATTATCCTATACAATATAAAATACAATAAAGCTATTTGGTCACACTGTGACCGGCACACGCGTAAGAAAAGGAAAGTTAACTGTAAAAATGGAAATAATCAAATTTACCCTTAGGGTTTATGATTCCCCAATTAGGGTATATTTTCATTTTTAAAACCTATATTACCTTTTTTAGCTTATGTGGCTAGTCACAGTGTGTCCAAATAGCACTACCCTATAAATATACTCGTGGAAGTAAAATATATACCAAGATTCTTTCCTGCACTGCATTTAACTATTATAATTCCTCATAATGTCATGCAAAACAAAAATAGACAAATGGTGGAAAGAAAATAAGTAAAGATATTTTACTTATTTTGTAGCTAATTATAATAAGATTGCACATGTAAATTGGTTCAACTCATTTTCTTACATACTTGAAACAATAAAATCCATTACAGCAATGCCAGATTCTGTTTTTCCATTAATCGGAAACAACGGAAGTAAACTTTGTAAAAAATAAGTATCAAAGCACGTTACATGTATAGATGAGTAGTTGAGCCGGCCAATATGAAAATACAAGATGCATGCATGAAACACTATTTAGACTTTAAATGGAAACGAAAAAAGTCTCCCTCCTCCCTCAGCAATTAATCAGCATTGCGGCAGATCACGCGGCGGCGGCTCCACGGATTGCGACGGCCCTTTTCCATTTCCGACCACGAACGCCGTCGCTAAACCCCAAGTAAGATGCGAATCTATGTGGCAATGAACCAGCCAAACGCCTGCAGCATGCACAAATCAAATTAAAACAACAAAATATATATATTAATTAAACCAGAATATATATATATTAAACACGTGATTAATTAAATCTATGCACGTGTTAATTTGCATGCACTTCACCGCCTATATTACAGTGTAGACCATCAAGTCAAGCTTGCATATATAAATTATACTCCCCCTCCCCGTCCCGCTAATTATAGCTCATTATTTTGGGCACATGATTTAAAAATAGAAAAGTGATCGGTCCATATTTTTTAAAGGGTTAATTTTTGTTAACTGTACCATTATTAATAGAACAGAGGGAGTATATACCTGGGTTGTCCGCAACGAAGCGGATGACCGCCCACCCTCCCACCGGAACATTGATCGTATTCCGTACGGGCGGGTCAAGGAGATTGAACCTAGCCGTATCGGCGGCCGGATTGAAGTTCCCGAAGCCTTCTCCCACCACGAAGAAATGGTAACCGTGTACATGGATGGGGTGGTCCTCCGTCGTCACGATGGCCGTGTCTTGCAGCACTATCTGCACGTTCGACCCGAACTCCACCTTTATTAATTTCGTACCCGACCCGGGGGCCCACAGCGCCCGGCTCACGTTACCGGTGTAGTCGAATTTGCGCGGCGGCGAGCGCGGGAAATCGGTGGTGTAAATCCCCGGTATGTTTTGGTAGTAGGCTTGCATAAGAGAAACCGTTCTTGGAAGAACGAAGGATACATTATTAATACTAGCGGCAAAACGTGTGTTGTTAGGGCCTTGGCATCTAGGGCCAGGATTGCAATTAACCAGGCCTAATCCGACGGTGAAGAATAGATCATCATCAATTTGAGTCGGGACTTTGGCTAAGGATCGTATGCTTCTGAGTTGGCCGGAAAATGCGGTGACGGTGGCGGTGTCGTTGAAGGCCGGCAGTCGAGGCATGATAGGACGGGAAGAAGATCCGGTCGCGGTTTTGTACTCGAGGATGGCGGTTGTGGTGGTGTTGTCGAAGGCTGCATTCTGCGCGGACTCGTAGGCCCGCGCAGACATGTAGTAACGGGCCGGGGGCTGGTTGGCCGTGAGGAGGACGTTGGTGGTCTGCCCCGGCCCGACCATGATCACGGTGGTGGGGAAGGGCTTGTTGTAGGCGGCGTCGCTCCCCACCACCGTGAGTTTGTGGTTGGCTACGGTGAAGAAGAGCTCTTGGTTGAGTGCAGCATTGATGACTCTGAGTAGAACGGTGTCGCCGGAGTTGACTGGGATTTTGGTCGTGCCTACATCACATAATATTGGATTTTCATTAGGAGGCCAGTATTTCGAGTTTGTGATCTAGGTTGGTTAGTAAGGGGTTAAGGTTGATTGGTTTCTTAGTTTGATTATTTTAGTTTTTTTTCATTTCTTGATATGTTTTACCTTGGCTGGAGCATTTGTAGAGATCGCCGGGCTGACCGTTGATCGTGTAGGCATCCGAAACATTTGGGGCGGCTCCGGTGAAGAGGGCTTGGTTCATAACATCGACGATGTTTCTATCCCACCACTCTCCTGTTCGTCGTTCCACGTGTATAATATAACATCATTAATATAATGTTTAGTCCCAAAATAAGCTTATTACGGAATAAGTTGAATCATATCTATCTCTATATCTATATCATATCTATATAATTGCATCATTGTGCAACATCTCCTATAGCATCCATAGATGATCCTCACTTGTCAAAAAATTGGAAAGTCTAACCAAGAATGATTTTAGTGAATTTCTTAATTATTTTGAAAACTTGCAAAATTAATAATCTTTTTAGTGAATTTCTATAAGGAAAATTTGATATATTTTGGTTGTTTTTTAACATGGCGTGACGATCATATGTGGATCCAATAAAGAATCTGGCTTGATCACTAGCTTACCAATAATGATAGGGACATCAATTTTGGGTGCAGAGTAGGGATACGACGAGCCCGATTTTGGGAAAATAATGAGAGCGCCGTAGACGGTGGCTCGGAGCCACCGGCTGTGGGCATGCCACCACAATGTGCCCTCTTGGTTCTCTATGTTGAAACGGTATGTGTAGGTCCCGCCGGGCCTGATGGGGCATTGTGTTACGAATTCGGGCCCGTCGGCCCACGGAGTCCGCATTTGCCGTATTCCATGCCTAATGTCATGATCAAATGGTAAGGCTAGCGCGTGTAATCATCGAAAGTCTGATTTGATACTAGATAGATGAGCTAAATTTAAAATTGTAGCGCGTGTTGTGATTAGAGATATGGCGTGTCGGAACTAACCAGTGGATAGTGACGTTGTAACGAGCTCGATTGGTGACTTTGATGGCTAGTGAGTCTCCGTTTCTTGCGGCAATAGTTGGGCCCGGGAACTGTCCGTTCACCGTGATTATGTTGCGAGTTTTGCACAGCCTATTCACCGGCGATTCTTGAACCTGCATGCGGCGGTTGCTCGTCGTGTTAGAATTTGAATGAAAAAAATACAAGAAAATGTTACTCCCTCCGTCCCCCAAAAGTGTGGTCCAATTAATATTTTATACCTCACATATAATTAAATTTAGACCACATTTTTGGGGGACGGAGAGAGTATAAATTAGTAAGAGATTGATTTGTGAACGTACCACGAACTCGTGGTAGTGAGTTTCTGGGGAAGAAGTGGAGAGAGAGAATATGCCTAGAAGAAAGATGAACAATAGCCTCATGCAGGAAATTTTAGCCCTCATTTTTGTTTCTTTTAACTTTTGCGTGTGTAAGTGTGTGTGTTTTCCTTTGGATTTTATTGCCCTTTTGGTTTACTTGAAGTAGTGACGATGGTGGAGGTTTGAGATTCATGGGGTGTCTATTTATAGTAAAATGACAAAGGATTTAAATTTATTTAAGGAATGGTTTTTGAATCATTTTCATGACTTCTGTATTATTTTCATGTGTAAAGAATACACATGAGTTTCCACATGAAGTGAAATCGATAATTTTATTTACTTATAAACAAACTAATTAAATGAATGATTTTTTTTCTTTAATCTAGATTTTTTTGTGGAGATAATAAGCTTACAGTTTGCATGAGCTTTAAAAACCTAATTATAGAATGCACAAAGAAATTCTACCAACTATGTACGTGATTTAGCTTAAATAAAATAAAATAAAAGGGTAGGTGTCATCATTTGGACAACCTACATTAGGATAGGTCTGTAGAGGATAAACAAATAATGGGGGAAATTTAAATTGAAGCCCTTAAGTTTAGACAATTTTCTCAGTCAATACGGTAGTAGTAACAGTAGTAGTAGTACATTTAATAGACGTGACATAATTTGACGACAATTGTAACATGAAATTTAAGTAAATCTGTAACCAAAAAAAATCTCATAGCATCTTATGTATATGAGCTTATAATATTTTATTATTAATTTATATCTCAGCTATGTTGAATGGGTGCATGGGGGCAGGTACAGGGACGATACGATATGGGTACGTGGATACGAAATTTTAAAATTACAGGGGTGCGATTCGACAAGAATACGTCTAGTATTAATATTTTATTATATGTACGTAACACTTATAAAATAATTAGAAATATAATTTTTCATAAATCATATGTATGTAATTCATTTTCTTTAACCTAAAACTTAAGCATTTTCAATTATATATGTAATTTAATTAAGTAACAAAATATCAATTCAAATATTATTAGTCCAATAGAGAAGCCACAATTCAAATAAAAGGTATCAAAGTCAACCTCATACACTCACTTCACCTACGGGATTCGCGAATTTTATACACATGATTCGTGAATCCAATTATTTTTTATTCTTTATTTGGAAGGATATGCCACGTGGCGAATCAGGTGCGAATCCCACGGGAATCCGACGAGAATCGCACCCTAACGAGAATCCGATACGGCAATATATGGTATTTTTAGAAGATTTTGTGCATCATAGTATCTAAGTATAGTAATTAAAGAGACTTTATTCAAATATTAATTTAATTAAATAAAAAGGACACATCGAAAGTCAAAATATAAAAGAAGCATTAGTGTTTTTTTTTTTTTACTTGTAAAAGAAGCATTAGTTAGGCAAACAGTCGAATAAAATAAATAAACCAATATGGAGAAAGCAACTGCTACCTGAAACCTATGATCAGATTTAATTAGTAATAAAATTGACTTAACTTTTACTTTGTAACTTATGAAATTAAATTTTGTAGTGTGAAAGATAGGATTTGTTGGCGACTTAGTAAAATTAAGTTGAATTATGTGCTGGGATTAGGTGAAGTTTATATTGTGATCTCTCTTTCGCTTGACTTATTTATATAGATTAATTAAGGAAAAAAAACAAGAAAGCCAAAACTCAGCTGCTAATCTATAGCTTATGATTTAATTTTCATAAGGTTAACACTGTACACTTATTTACTAAAGTTATTATTTATATTTATCGGAATTTTTTATGATCTAATTCAATTTGTTATTATATTTTTTCATGTATTCACTAAACTAATATCAGAAATAAAATAATACATATTGGAAACTAATAAAACCATCAAATCAATTCTCTGAATAAATCACTTAATAGTTTATAATCCCTATTACGACCCGTTTATCATATTTTGTCCATGAGTTATTACACAAAAGCAAAATTTATCCATAAGTAGGTTTCATCTCGTTATAAAATAGGAAAATTGCACTTTAAATATCTAAACTATTGATTGCTTCACAATAACATCCCAATCTTAAAAGGAATATCAATTAAAGACTCAGAACTATCAAAATTTTCACATTTAGATCATGGAATTCGATTTTCGGCTAAGAAAATACGATATGGCATGTCGGAAGGTGGGTTGGACTTTAATAAAAGAAATTATAAGTGCATTATTTTCATGTTTGCTCATTTTTAATTTCTTCTATTAATATCCAAATCAACTTCTGGTGTGCCACATCAAATTTTTATCGCGGAAAATCAAACCTCAAGATTTTATTAAGAAAAGTTTGATAGTTTGAGCATTTTAATTAACCTCAAGATTTTATTAAGAAAAGTTTGATAGTTTGAACATTTTAATTAATTTTTTCTTTAGATCGGGACGTAATTATACATCAATAGTTAGTATCAAAATTATTTTTACAAGAAAATAAGAAATAAAAAGCTACTACATCACTACTTTAAAAATAAAAAACATTGTTTCCTCTTCTGAAGGGAAAAATTAGTGAATCTCGACTTCAAAAAGAGTTTTTAAAAAATTAATAAATTTTTGCCACCTTACCATGAAAGCAGTTAACCAGCTTCAATCAAGGCACCAATTTGCAATTAAAAAAATAAAAATTAGAAAATTGTGATTAGTTAGTTTACCAACTGCTCTTCATCAACGAACTCTTTGGAGCTGCAAACACACTTATTTTCAATGATATAGGCAACCAACCAACTAAAATAAGTACATTAACTTTTTGCTTCATAATCCTACCACCACATCAAGTCGGATCCTCTATTACAAAATAATGTTCGTATTTCACATCACATCACATCATTGCTCGTTATCTGTATTGATAGAATGAAATACGAAATATAGAACATAGATTACGATATAGAATCCTTACAACCATTAAGAATATAAAAATCTCACTCATTTCCATAACACCTAAAACAAAATTGTAAAGAAAATATATTTATTCTAATATACAACATATAACAAGAAACTCAATGGTACACTTGAAAATTCAATGTTACAAAACTAGTAAAATGTAAATGAATCTCAACACACAAGTTTTGTGTGATTTCCCCATTTCCATACATTTTATTTGAACAAAATGAATGGAAGTAAATCTAATAAAAAAAAAAACTAAGAAAATTGCAAACAAAAGTTTAAAAAAAAAAAAATGGTTTTTGCAGGCAACAATCCTCAAATCAAACAGAACTTTGAGTTGTTACCTGAGAGAGATTCTTCAACTCACTCCACAAAGAGCCTTTGAAGTTTTGAGCTACAACTGACGCTTCAGAGCCTGCAAAGATTTGATTTTCGATTCGCAGATTTTGAGGAACTCCGACAGCAAACGGTCCTGACCGTAGACGATCATCCTCACAACCTCGGCAGCATTCCAAGAATGCAGTGCCTCAAGGATCCTATCACCAACTTCAGCATTCTTCATCTCTGAGACAGAAGATTCCAGAATCTTGAAGACTTTCCCGGGTCCATTACGTGTGTCGTTTCTCTGGACCAAGGAAAACGTGGCTTCAAATTTTCCATCATGAGGCTTCTGAATCTGTTCTTTCAACCATTTCGTCACAACCTCCATCGTATCGCAGAGAGATTGGATTGAGTTTTGAATCTCATTCAACAGCTGAGAATTTGATTGCTCAACAGATCCGCCTTTCTTTTTCTTCTTTCCTGAAGGAACCAATGACCGAACACAGGACTGGATGATTAGAGCGTGCCAAGCTAGGGGTTCGGTTACCAGCTGTACCAGAAAAGGAAGATCATTTCCTGGAGAAGAAACTATGGGCCCTGCAGATTTGATCGTATCCACTACATATTTCCTCAGCAAGGTATTCGCTAGATTCCAAGTACTACGAACAGAGTCGCCAATCTCGTGAGAACTCAGATTCCAAGCATTCAAAAAGATGGCAAAGTTCATCCAGTCAATAATGTCCGTACTAGGTGCCTGCACAAGGGGGTATGAATCATTAAGGGGGCAAAAAGACCTATCCAACACAATTAGAACATTTAATCAAGTTCGAAAATATAAGCACCATAACAAATACAGGCTGATCGTTCATCCTTTCATCTTTTGAACTCAGGCCAGGCAGGATCACAGTCTAAGCCATGTCGGTATAGTTGATCCATATGCTATAAAATGCTTGGACAATGTAAACAGAAGAAAAAAAACAAGTCTTTTCTACATTATTACTCTTTCCTTTATACATCTGATGTAAACCCAATTCATGGTAAGTATACAACATGCATGATTAAGCAGCCTAGTAACTGAAAAACACCAAAATAACTACTGGTAAGTTATAGATGAGAAAGAACAGACCTCTAAGGGCTTCTGGCCACTTGATACCCCAAAGACGAGTCCTACAGCATCTTGGAAGGGAAATTCCAATATCTTTGCATAGCGTTCAAGTAAAATTTTCAGCTCCAATGAGAATTTTGGATCAACTGTCGAACCATTGGCTTCAATGTTTTCCTTCACTGACGCTGAAGCAGAATATATTGATAAATATATCATTCGTGGAAGAAGGGATCTCTTTTCTATTTTTTTTACGGCATCCACTTCTGTTTGCTTGATCAGATTTTGCTGCGACAAGAGCGACACGTGTGATAATCAACTAATATAGTTATGAAAACAACTCCATATTATACAATTGACAAAAGAAAAGACCCACTCAGGGTTTCAGCAAGTAAAGATTAGCAGCAAATGGTAAAGGCACGGAAGAGAAAGTCTTTTGCCCGATAAACGAAGAAAGATAAAGAAAAAAGCACAAATACTAAACAAAAGTTACTGAAAATATTTAGATGATGGGCCACATTCAAGATGAAACAGATCTTTTTTTATCATTTTTCATAGAAAAAACATTGAGCATTAGAAAATGTGAAATTAGAAAAACTGAAGTGTCCTTCATTTGCTGGATCAGTATCACAAGTATTAAGATAACATAAAATTTTACAAACTTCAAATCATGTCCATAACACTGTCCAATAAAAGGCTTCACCAGCTCTCAATTTTTGCAAAATATTTTAAAATACATCAAATTCCAATCCTTTTGAGGACTTTAGTTCTAGTAAAAAAAAATAACTTTTGACATGATTAAAGCATAACTTTTGAGGACTTTAGTTCTAGTAAAAAATCAAGTTACTTACAAATACAACTTCAGCAATTACAAAATCTACTTGATCTAGAAAAACTTAATTCAAAGTTCTGTGACTATTGCAGCATAGGCTCATTTAGAAGCTCGTTAAAAATTTCAAGATGATGTTATTTTCACAAAACCAATAATAAAAAATCAGTTTGTACTTTAAGCTTTTTGAGCCATTGAAAATGGATATCCATTCTCAAATTTCACAGCATGAATTTATTATTTATATACTCCAAGCATCAGACAATAAATACTAATTAACAGCATAATATCAATACCATGTTTTCTCTAGGACAATATGATGGTCCTTCAAAGGGTCCTGCAAACATAGAGAAGTCATCATCAGATGATAGTATATCGACAATGACAATCATCATGACAGCTTTTCAATAAGTTGGCAGAAGGATGACCAGTAAACACCATTGGAGAAGGAACTATATCAGTTAAGAATGTAATATGATCAGTATATTTGGATAAAGCAATTGAATAACTACTGTTATTAACAAATACTTTATTAAGAAGCAGCTGGAAGGGAACACACTAACCCAAGAGATAATTTTTATCATAAGTCGGCGTCCACCAAGGCCGTAAATTGAAATCTTCATTAAAGGTCAACGACTTGCTTCCGATCTCATTTGAGAGGTCAATGAAGTGAGTTCCACATCTCAAGCTTTCCAAGATGGACTGAAAAACAAATTTTTTATTTTGTTTAGGAAGTAGATCTATGATAAGTTGAATAATCTTGTGAATAAGAACTGAAAAAGCACAAAGCATAACATAGTTACCTCCTCTTCATCGATGTTAGTTGAGTTCTGTTTTAGCTGTAAAATGGGCAATTCAATCTTCGCCGTCAGATACTGACTGGACCGTTGCAATCTTTCCTTAAATTGGACGAATTCAATTACCTAAGACCATGGAGACAAGAGGAACATCATAAGCTTTGATACAGCACATCCTAATATTTAGCATGAATACTTTCAAAGAATAACCAACTTCAATCATGAAATTATCAAGTCACTTCAAGATAAGAAAACAACAATATGACTAAAAGCACATTATTTTAGTAGCCAAAGGCCCAAAGTGCTACTAGATTATTCAGGGGTTAGTTTGTCGTTTCAGGAGAAGGGGAACGGAAATGGGAATGATGGTAGCAGGAAAGGGGTAAGCCCATTCAGGATTACTAAAATGTATATATACATGTATATATGTATATATGTACATACATACATACATAAATACATACATGTATTTGTAGGTTCAATCCAGAAATTTCAGCTGTTCGCTAAGTTGAAAGGAGAGGGGGGAAAAAAGAAAAACACACCAACATTATCAGGCCAGATAGGAATTGGATTAAGAGTATCTTCCAGTGGATAAGGAATACGGGGTATCAGCCTTAAGCACTCCGTGCTCAAGAGAAATGTGACATGCCACTCAGATACTAATTAAAGTACAATGATGTACAATTAAGAACCTCCTACTTACTTTAGAGTAATTCCTGTGGCGATATGCGAGGAAGGTAAGATCTGCTGATTCTCGGAAGTGATCATCCATGAATCTTAAATAATCACTTAACAGATTATCCAGATCTGGCCAGAGTGGAGATGCTAACATCTGTGGTAATATGTGGTGAGATACTGTCTCCAACAAAATATTCTTCACATCCAAGGATTTATAGCTACATAGAAAGGGGGAAAAACTCAAGCCAGGGTCTGGCAAAATAGCAAATCAACAAAGATTTTGAAATGGACCCTGTCGAACAACAAACTCTATAGTAACATAAAATATTACTAATAAATTTGTGTATAGATGTGTGTGAATGTGTGTGTGTGAGAGAGAAGGAGAGATGAAACTTGTTGATGCAGAACCTTCCACATACCGTTCATAAGCTAACGGAAGGGAATTCCAATATGAATAAAGATGCACCAATAAAAGTTTGTACTGAAAGACATGTCTGCAAAAATAACCAGGGAAAATTAAAGTTAGACTTATATGTGGTTATAAAATGCATAAAGTGTACAGTCTCTTTAATTAATAAAACAAATATAAGTCTATTTTATTAAGGCACGCGGTGCCAATTGACAGTATGCAAGCAATCGACCATTCATCCATCATACGATTAGAAGAAAAGGAAATAAAACTTTCCTTTCTCCCATGGGAGAGGTTACATTAAAAACAGAAATCTCATTTATATAAAGCATGCCAGGATCTGAAGACTGTTGATAGGTACTCGAACTTTCTCTTTTACAGTAATGGACAATAAATTTCTTTTTAGTATAACTACTACCACCATGATTAAAACACATTTTCATGTTTGCTGCCAGACTAAGAAAAGGCACAATGTAAGGAGAACAAAAATCAGCAAAAAACTTTTCTTGATCAAAAAAAAAAATCAGCAAAAAACTTTCTAACCTTCGGATAGCTAAACCAAACTCCAGAATCGTAATAGACTCCACCAAATAGCCAAGATCCCTTGTGCGCCAGAAAAGCTTAGCCACAAGGTGAAAAATATTACAACCACATAAAATAAGTTTTGATCTTCTAGCAAGCTACAAATATCAAAAACTAGAAAAAAATATTGAGAGGAGCACATGAGCAAAAGGAGAAAAAAGAAACTAGAGATTAAAGTTCTTTATAAAGTTTAAATACAGAAAGATATCATTTCAGGCTAGTCTTCTCTGCCCACCGATGCGGCAGAAATCTCTGAACATTAAAATGGAGCACATAAATGAAAATAAATAAAATTCAATGAACATAAACTAGTACCTGAACCAAAACATTGCATGCCATTGACAAAAGCTCCTCACCATGCATGCTCTCTTGTGCATCCAAGTCTTTTGACAGTGGAAGATTCTTACAGAACATTTGTGTCATTTGTGCGGCCATATTCTCGAGCTCTGTCAGATAAAAACAAAATGAATTATAGTTACCCCAAAAGGCGTGATAACGGGTTAACATGTCTGGCTTGCAAAATATGGCATGAAAGTTCTGTCAGTAAAATCTTTTTGAAGCAAAATACGGCATGAAAGTTTTTCCACTTAATATTCTGTAATGAATAAGCTTCATCTGGGAAGGAAGGCAAAAAGTAAAAACGTAGAAGACAAGAAACTGCTGGCCAGATAAATTCATAAAAATGAGATTGCCTGAGGCATACCATCCACTGGTAGAGATAATAAATCGCCAATTAAGTTCTGGACTTTGAATACAGTTATGGACTGCCCAAGAAATTTAATTGGCACAATTGTGGTAGCTTCATGCTCCTTCACTAGCTTTTTCAAAAACTCACTCTTCTTGTTGTTATTAAGAACTTGAAGAAATACTTCAACGTCTGAAGTGAAACAAGCCAAGTGACCAAACCTGTCCCCAGAGAACAAAGCATTCAATAGTATGATCAAAGAAAAGACAATATCAATGAACCATCTCATATACACTTTAACTGGTAAATCATTGAAAAGAAACTAGAGCCCTTGGCAATTGCTCATGTTCGGCACTTTGAGTATTCTAGAACATGTGAGTTGAACTCAATTTAAGTGTACATTAGAGCCCCATATCATGGTTCATGAATAAACTAATTTTGCAGAAACCGGTCTCGGGAGCTTTATGAAAACTTATTGTTCAATCTTTACACAAAGATTCAAATGAAACATCAGAAAGAACTGAAGCATGAGAATCAGAAAAAATAATCCAAAGAAGAAAATTAGGGGTTGCAGATGAAAGAGATTACAATGTATTGGATAAGTAATTAGTGCATCATGTTGAAACATACCTGACAAAATATTGCATCAGATCCTCAATCAATTTGTCAGTATCACCTTCAGCAAACAAAAGCTTCCGTCTTTCAATTTCAAGAAGTGCCAAGTATGGACCTCTCTCTGAATTACTATTGGCCTCCATTAATTTCTTTACGAAGTTCACTGCTCTTGACATACGTGAATCAAACTGCATAGAGAAGTAAACAAGTTAATGCTATAGAAGCATAGTCTTTAAGTTCTTTAACTGAACTTTTCAGGAACTTACAAGTTCCATGGAGATAAGCAGATTCTTGCAGTCAATAGATTTTGTTGTGTGAATGGGATCATTATCTTTGACCAAGATACTATCATCCTCCAGCAGAGAGCCAATATATTGTAGAAAACATTCCCAGTCGTCAGGACTACAAATTCAAAAACAAAATTATGTGAATCAAGTGGGATATGTTTCAAGTGCGTCGATGAAAGTCACAAAAAAGTAAAACATAGCATGAAAATCTCCAGCTGTTAGCTAATGTTATATAACAGTCATTGAGTTTGACTATGCCCGATTAAACTACAACAGTCTTCTAAAAAAATGTTTCGCCTTCAAAATAAATAAAAAAAGGCAAGGCTTCAACAAGAATGTTAATAGGATTAACAGTGGTGATAGAAACATGGTTTCCATGAAATTCTAATAGAATAAGGAATTCCCGGAATATCAAGAAAGGCTCGTATACAACAACAGACAAAATGTAGAGCTTTCTTGGGTAATGGTTTATTATGATCACTTTCTAAGTTTGAAATTAGTAATATAAATGTAATATGGCTATTCTTTTCTATGAATAAAAGCTCAGAGCTAGGTTTACTTCATGTATTATTTGGAAGAGGGACACTCAAACATAAATAACAGGTAAAAATGACTGCGCACATAAACAATAAAAAGGACATTTAAGTAGAACTTATTCATCAAACCGATGTTTAGAAGCATACCATAGTTCTAAAACTTTCTGAAACACATCAGCTGCGGCAGCATAGTCTCCTGCCCTAGCAAGAAGTCTTCCCTGTCAACTTAAAAGTTACAGGAACAAGCTTAAATAAAGACAAATAGAGACTACCAGGACACCATGGAATCAACAATTCTTAGAATAATAGAAGATAGAAACACTCCTCCACTTTTGAGAAATAAATAAATAATCCTACCCCCCCCCCCACCAAAACATGTTTTGGAGTGATAAAACATACAGACAGCACAGTCAAGTGACACACCTCTTGTTCATAACTCTTCAGTGAGAATTTAACAATATGTGTGGAATATATTTAACAATATATGTGAGAATATATTAACAATAGTTTATATTAAATATTGCACAAAATTTACAAAGAATACCAAAGCCACGACATACAAATGAATATAGCAATCTTTTTAGACTAAACAAAATATTATGGTAACAAATGATGGTGTGATTGACATATCAACTGAAGGAGAATATTTTACAATGTACCTTTAGCCGCAACTTGTCTACTTCAATCAGCATAAGTGATCCCAAATTTCCAGAAAGAATATCCAATGCATCACTATACTTATGTTGTTCCTCCAACAGAGAAATATAAACACTAAGAGCTGCATAAGACAATAGTTCTTTCAGAGGCTAAAGAATTAACAATCTCACAAAATTATAAAACTAATTTCCTTCAGATCGCCAAAAAAAATAGTAATAAGAAAAAGAAGAGGGACCTTCAGGTTCGTGTAAACCATGAGAAGCTATGTGTTTCTTGAGTAAACCTTCAGCTAACTGAAAAAGCTTCTCTCCTCCATTGCCACAACAAACCTTTTTCACATTCAAACATCAACATGCAGTAATTATTGATAAATGTAGAAACTAGTCTGGCCAACGTTATATCATCTGCTCTGAGGAACTTATAATTGACTAAATTCACACAATCACCACATTATGTGATATGAATTAAATTATAATATTGAGCAGCTTAAGTATCAGTCTCTCCATCATTACAACTTACACAGTTCTGTGCACATAAACATATGTTTGGGATAAATTTTGTAACTACCAGTCATATTAGTCTGAAGACTCTGAACTATGTCAGTTACAATCTTTCAACAAAAGTAGATTCTTTCAAAAGTTAAATTTTTGGGTTGACCATGCCATTAACCAGTAAAAAAATATTTCGTAGATGAAATTCCAAATTCTACCTCATAGTACAACAACAACAAAAATGGACGAACTACATAGACAGAACAGCCGAACCTGCAACTGAATACTGCAAACTGCCCAGAGCAAGAACCTCTCTTCACCAGCAGTCTTGTACATTTTGATTGCTATCTACAATAAGGCACATATATTACACACAGCAAAATATGCAAAGTTCCAAATACAAAAAATAATAAAGAGAAACCACACAGAGATGCACTGCACCAACCTGTTGCTGTTTCACGAACGAATACTCTCGCACATAACAGTTGAACAGGCCCATCATTAATTCCAAATTGTTGGGATATTTCGTACAAGCATGCTCATAACAACTGGTCGCCATATCCACTGCCCATTTCAACCAAAATTTCAACAAAGTTCATCCATGAACAGAAGAACCCAAAGTAAATAACTAAAGAATTGAACAAGAAGACGAACACTAACAGTGATCGAGCCGCTGGAAAACAATCTGCAAAGTGCTCAGGGTGAGATCGTCCACAAACACATTGGAGTCATTGGTGCACAAAATCTCTTTGGCATTTAGACAAACACTTAGCGCCTCCTCGTTCTTGCCCATTCTCTCCAAAATCAGAGCTTTGAGCGCCTGCGCAATAGCCAACAACGATTCAAGCAATAGAAATCGAATCTTTTCCTTTACCCATGACCCAAAAAATAATAACAACAAAACCAAATTGCACTCACTAGCGCGTACGGAGAGTTGGGGTATTTGGAGAGAAGTGCTGTGGACAGTTTGAGTGCGTTCTTGAACTGGCGAGAGTCAACGGCGTCCCAAATGGGTCGGACCCGCCGCTCCGGGATGCCGCCCGCTAACCCGAATTTTGACGCCATTACTGAAAGTGAGTGACACAATGTAGAATTGGGTTTTCTTCTTTGTACAATTCTTGCAAAAAAAAAGGGGGGGAATGATCAATAATCTGTATGGATGGAACGGAGCGCAACGGCTGAAACGGAATTGTGAATGCAAAAAAGGGTTAAAACCTAGAGTAAGCGGAGTGTGGCGTCGCAGCAGTTTTCCATGATTGTGTGGTGCTTTAGTCTGTGGGGTTTTATGTTGGGGGTATTTTTGGCAATAATGATAAAAATAGCCATTTTCTCTATTTTAGTTCTCCAACTTCTTTAACATGATGAAAGTATTAATATATTGTAAATCAACAAAGTTACCCCTGAGTCGTCAAGTATTAATATCTCGACGTAGAAAAATTTGTCCGAAATTTGATCATTTAATAAACGAATCGAGTTTAAGCTTCAAAATTGAATATGATATTTAATTTAAACTGAGCTCGAACTTGATTGTGCTCATGAACTTAAGAGACTTACGAACATATTCGAGCTCAAGCATGTTCACAAAATATATTAGTACGCAAACTTTCTAAACGACCTTATCAATATTTCTATATTAGATCACTTATCATTTAATCGAAGCATTCGAGGAGTCGAGCTCAAGTGATATGTTATCAAATAATTGATAAACTTAACTCAAAACGAAGTCTAGCTTGAACGAGTCGAATTTGAGCTCGAATATTGTGTTTTAGAGTTATTTATAAGCCAAACTCGATAGTTACGTATCGAATGGAGCTCGGATCCGAAGAAAATTTTATCCGAGTTCGAGTCTGATTGGATTCGACTCAACTCGGCCTGTTTACAACCTTATTTTTAATTGGCTACGTGAAGTGTTGATGCAAACAATTATACTAAAATTTAATAATCCAATATAATGATTTCGACATAATTAGTTAGAATGTCAGTGTTTAACAATGTTGTAAAGGAGATAATTAATTTTTGATTGATTAATATACTTAACTTGATGATTTTTTTTATCGATTCATCTAAAAAATAAATTATCCCTGTAGGGGACTAAAACATTTAAGTTACCAGTATATGTATGAAATACTGAAAGTTGAAAATATTTTTATTTTACATCGTTGATGTATTGAATTGAAAAGTAATACTCCCTTTGTCCCGGCATAAGTGACCACATGTTTTGCTTTTGTGAGACAAAAAGCAAAACATGTGGCCACTTATTATGGGACGGAGGTAGTACTGTATATGTAGCTTATACAAAAACAACTTGAAATATGACTCTCTTAACTTTATCCTTAATTGCATAAACTATATATTTCAAGCTCTATCTCGTGTATGTATTAAGAAAATTATACTTTGTTACCTCAAAATTTTACAGAAATATCCATAACCTCGCTTTTTATTTCATGCAATTTGGAAATGGTTGTTGTTAACTTGTTATAAGCAGAGACGGAGCTAGGGGTGGCTAGTGGTGGCGGCCGCCCCTCAAATTTTCTAATTTACTTATATATATATATATATATATATATATATATATATATATATATATATTATAAGACTTTCTAAGTTCATTATTCAGGCTCAATCTCAAAATGATTTAAAATTTCTAATTTAAATAGATTGGGATTTACTTAATTAAATAACATATTATATATTTGGATAGATAGAATCAACAATGAGATTTAATTTGGAGGAGGAAAAACGATTTTATTTGGAACTTTTTATATGTGATTGAATATGTCGGAGGGCGGCAATGGTGTTGAATTGATTAAGTGAGAATTGCATGTTTATTATTTAAAATTATATTGTCAAATTTGAAATTAGTTACAGAAGTCTAAACTAGATATTACCTTATGTGTTTACTTCACAATTTCTGTATAATTGGTCAGATTTGGAATTAGTTATTTTTATTAATTATTACTCTCCCTCCGTCCCAAAGCACAGTTTCATTTCTTTTGGGCACAATTATTAAGAAACAAGAGTAAAAAGATAAAAAATGGTAGGTCTCAAGTCTTTTGAAGAGTTACTTATTTTCATTTTTTGAATGAGAACTTGCTGTTGAGACAGGCGAAAAAGGAAGGAAAAACCTTGCTATTGGGACGAATGAAGTATTAGGTAATTTATCTTTATAATGTTTTTGAATGTTTGTGTATAAAATATGTATAATATTGTACGGAAAATATTATTAATGCTTTGAGAAAGTTCGTCCCCTACATAAAATTCCTGGCTCTGTCCCTGGTTATAAGAGTGGTTTTGTAGCCTATTAAAGATATGTGAATTATCGTCATATCATTGACTAAAACTGGTATTGGTTTAATAATGTACAGTTAATGCGACAATGCTATAATTATGAGTGACAAATAAATAAATGAGCAGCTGCTAAATGAGCTCTGATGCTCGCGAAACATGATTGTGTACAAAAAAGACTAATAAGCGTAAAATAATATAGCAACTGCAAAATTTTCTAGGCAATAACATAAATTGCTGTGTGTAATTCGATCGTCGAACATTTAAATTATAGTTTAAATCTTAAATTATTGGATGTTTACGAGCAAGTTTGTTTGGTTTGGAGTGAAAGGCATTGGCAGTAGAGGTGGCCAAAAAAATTGAAACCGCCAGAACCGAATGGAAACCGGCGGTTCCGGAATAGGAACCGAACAGCCGGTTTCAGTTTGGAACCGAGAACCGCATCGACGGCGGTTCGGTTTCAGTTCCAAAGTTGCGGAACCGGTTTCGGTTCGGTTTCGGTTCCGAACCGTCAGTTCTTCCTATTTTTTTATGTTTTTATCTATATTTATGTTACAATTCATATTTATTTCACCTAAATGTTACGTTAGAATGCATAAAATTACAATTAAACGAGAAAAAGTAGCGAAAAAACGAAACCGCAGAATTCAACCGAACCGAACCGAATCTTGCGGTTCCGGTTTGAAACCGAAACCGAAGTGGTTGGCGGTTCGATTCCGGTTCCCTTGGGGTGGAACCGAGAACCGCCGGTTCGAATCCGGTTCCGGAACCGAACCGCGGCCACCTCTAATTGGCAGTAGAGAGAGAATGATATCACAAATATATTGGATTATATTTATGAGACGAGAGAATATTTTATTTGGTTTGGAATTATTTTGTCGTCCAAGTGTGGTGGTGGTATGGGAGGAGGGCTGCATAAACGGGTATCCATGAGTATCCAATCCATTTTTTCCGGATACCCGTTCCCGTTTAAACAGAAATATCATACTCGTATCATAACCGTTTTAGCTAACCGGATATCCAATACCCAGTCGGGTACACCCTGACCGGGTAATGGGTACCCGTCTACCTGTTCTACCCGTTTAACAACAAACTAAATAACCCTATTTTTTCAATATTCCACATGTTTTAATCTCGATTTTTCGACGATTTTCAACGATGCAAATAAATAACCATTAATAACTAGACGACAACAACAAATCAATACCAAAGATGTAGTTCAAACACTTCAACTTCAATAGCAAAAACAATTAAATATAATTAAACATAATAAATACTATATAAATAATAAAATAATTCTTTGATCGGGTATAGACCAGATATTCAATACCCTAACATGTATACCCAATATTCGAAATTTTTGAAAAACTCATACCCGTATCCGGAAATTACGGGTATAGGATACCCATTATCCGGCCAGGTACGGATAGGGTATAGGTGACCCGGAAACCCGTATTCCGGATATGCACCCTTATATGGGAGTGCCGATCAAATTGTTCATTCTTTCCAAGGGATTAGTTAATAATAGTGATGTTGATAGTAAGCGGACATCGAACTATTATGAGCTAAATCAAAATTTAATTTAACCAATTAAAAGTAAAAACAAATGTTAATGAAGCTCCAATTAGATCAATCTCGAGATCGATGTTATAATAAAAATCAAAATGAAAACTCATTTTAATATATGTCTTTATTTTATTACGTCAGATATATACACTATAAATTTTGTCAAACAAATCTGAAGTTCTTGCTGGTGGACGAAGATGAAGTGAAACGAAGTTCATCATCTCCTCAATCAATTTTCCTTATTTTATTCGACTTCTTCGTCAATCCGATCCAAATCCATAAATTGCATATTCACAGAGAAGAATCATGGGATCAGAGAAGAATCCTAAAGCAGATAATGGCGAAAAAGATGAAGAACGGGAAGAATTTCTTCACCCCCTTTCCGCCGACGATAAATTGCAAACCCTAACCCTCAGCAGCGATGGCGAAGACAACTTCAATGGCGAAGTCTCCACCTCCAAGTCCTATTCCAATTACCGCAGCGCCATGACCACGCTCTCCTCCGCCTCCTCCGAGCACCCCCTTTTCCCTCCGCCGTCGGTCGCCACCACCCCCGTCGTCTCGGATCCCCTTCTATTCCCCCCTCACAATCCCTCTCTTGATTCCCCCTCCTACGCGGACGTAATGTTCCACCCGTTCCACGACAGGCTCCCGGAATCCAACGGCAACGGCGAGATCTCCGGCGAGGCTACGGATTCGTCGCCTCGATCTCAATCATCCAGCTCCGACTATTTGAGAATCAGCGTTTCGGATCCGCAGAAGGAGTCTGAGCCTTCGAATTCGATTGTTCCGGGCGGGAATACTTACATTAGTTATCTGATCACGACGAGCACGAACATTGTGGATTACGAAGGATCGGATTTTAGCGTGCGCAGGCGGTTTAAGGACGTAGTTACGCTGTCGGATCGGCTGAGTGAAGGTTACAGAGGATTCTTTATCCCGCCCCGGCCGGATAAGAGTTTAGTTGAGAGTCAGGTGATGCAGAAGCAGGAGTTTGTGGAGCAGAGAAGAGTGGAATTGGAGAAGTACTTGAGGAGGCTTGCGAAGCATCCGATGATTAAGAAGAGCGATGAGTTGAGGGTGTTTTTGACTGTGCAGGGGAGAATGCCGTTGCCCACGAGCATTGACATGGCATCGAGGATGCTTGATGGAGCTGTGAGGCTGCCGAAGCAGCTAATGGGGGAGTCGAGTAGCGTGATTGAGCCGCAAGATGTGGTGCATTCAGCTAAAGGTGGGAGAGATATGCTGAGGTTTTTCAAGGAATTTAAGCAATCTGTTGTCAACGATTGGGGTAATGCGAAGCCTTCTGTAGAGGAGGAGGATAAGGAGTTCTTGGAGAAAAAGGCCAAGTTGAAGGATCTTGAGCTGCATCTCACAAATGCGTCGAAGCAGGTTTCATGACATCTCAAGCCCTATTTCAGTACGATGAATGTGAAAAATATTAACATTTGCGTGCTTTCATATATTGAGTTTGACAAAGTTGCACTTTCGATTGCTATGTTCAAATTGCATGTTTCCTTATTTTTGTATTATGAACTGGTAGGCAGAATCATTGGTCAAGGCACAGCAAGAAATGGGGGAGATCATGGGAGAATTAGGGTTGGCTTTTATCAAGTTAACCAAGTTTGAGAGTGAGCAGGCAACATCAAATACCCAAAGAGTGAGGTCTGCTGACATGAAAAATGTTGCCACTGCAGCTGTAAAAGCAAGCAGATTGTATCGAGAATTAAATGCACACACTGTGAAGCATTTTGTAAGTGTTGACAAGTCTGCCCGACTATTTTCATTCACATCTTATGTTTGTTAAGGGGCATATGATTCTTCTGATTTTCTTATTTATACTCTTCCAATATTTCCTTTTTGAGTTCATTCTTATCTTTCAACCAAAAAAATGGTGTAATGAAAAAAAGATTGACTAATTTGTCGGCGTTAGCTGTTGCATCACCAATAGAAGAGTTAAATTATCTTCTGATATTCTCCTGTTGGTATGTTGTGATTTAGTTTTTGAACTCTAATTTGTATTGCAGGATTCATTGCATGAACACATGGGAATGGTGTTAGCTGTACACAATGCATTTTCAGATCGTTCTAGTGCTTTACTGACAGTGCAAACTCTTATATCAGAATTGTCTGCCTTGCATTCAAGAGCTGATAAACTTGAAACTGCATCATCTAAAATTTTTGGTGGTGACAAGTCAAGGGTCCGCAAGTTAGAGGACATAAAAGATGCCATTAGGGTCACAGAGGATGCCAAAAGTTGCGCCATCAAAGAATATGAAAGAATTAAGGTATAATATAATCGTTTCCTGATAAATTCCAAATGAGATCCATTGTCGTTTTAGTTATATTGAATTTTCATAAGGATGCTTATTTCCAGTTTTTGGGTTGAACTAGTTATTTAAAGTGGTAAACCTGATTTTGTGGTCCAGTGCTTGAACTTTCATTTGGCTGCGTGCTTAACAATGCCCAAGCATTTTGGATCTTCCTATCTATTAGGTTTTAGCTGGCAGCCATGTATTCTCCTGATTTTCTCTTACAAATATGGTGGTGCATCAAGTATCATTTTAGTATATGATTATTCCTATTTATTTTAGAGGATTTTTTTTAAAATTATCAAACAGATTTGAACGAGACAAAAAAGTGAGATCCTCTTTTCGACTCTGACATATCACTCTATTTGTTTATCCATTCGTCCAACTAGATGATCTTTAAGAGAGACTTCAGTTACTGCCCAATTCAATCATGTGTATTACCTGTTTCTTAACGCTGGCAAAATTGTTCTGGGTAGGACAGAGTGCTACTACACATGAAACTTTTAATACAGCATGGAATATTTTCTGAGTTCATTTTTCTAAGAGATCACTTAAAGTTTAGAAGATGTCTGTACTTATGATATGGATGTTGATTGAAGAGGAAACTTTAGTTGCTTAATGCTTTAGTTGTTAGATTAGAAATCCATTATTTGTTTAAACTGTGGTCGTTTCAGGCTTGCATCTTCCCCTATTTGCCTTCCTGTATGAACTTGAATAAAATGTGAGATTTCATTGGATAGTTAAAGTGATTTTGAAGGATGAGATGATTTTTTGAAGCTATGGTAAAAATCTTCTTGTAATTTATTCCCAGAAGTGCCGACTTTGATGCTTCATGAGAGTGTTTGTACGTAAGCCATATATCCTTTTGTAGTTAGTGGGTGTGAATTGCAAATTTCAGGTCTATGCTATATCAAGAGATAAAGATCTGTAGAATGTTTTGCAGGAGAATTTCCATTGTCTGCAGAATTTAAAAGTTTAGGATACACAAGAATCAGTACTCTTTCATCATGTACATTAACTTCTGTGCATTTTAGGTCTGTTTTTTCCTGATTCCCAATATTTAAGATCTTCCTAGAGTGCAGTAGTATAATACTGAGAAGTAAGAGCAATTTGATCTAGTAAGTAGTAACTAATTCATCATGAAGTGAAGTGTGAACTATAAATCATTGCTTTTATGTAGAAAATGGGAAAACAAATATTTGTCCTGAATGCTATTCGTTACATGATATATCTTGATCACAAATACATCTATAGCAATTCACGTCTTTAATGGTGCCGGATTGTTATTCTTAGAAAAATTGTAGACAATAACACACTGTCTAGAGATTATTGTCTGTGAGTTCTTTCTGTTTTGGACTTGATAGCTGCCTTAGATATTCAAGATTTCGATTTGCTTTTGGTATAACATGATCATTGTTCTGAATGAAGAGTCTGGGAATGTTTTCCATTATAAAACTTCTTATTATATCCTTCCAGCTCATTTGCCAAGAACCCACTAAGCAAAATATTAAGCGATATTTTCTTTTCCTGCCATATTTGTCTTCTTACTCGGTAGTTTTTCTTAATATTTGCTTTAAATATCCGTTTCTTCTGCCTCTCCATCAATGGGCGGGGCTGAGAGGCTCATCATGTTTAGAAGGTGGAAAAAGGTAGCACGTGTCTTCTTCCATGTAATTGATCCAGAATATTGATGTAAAAAATGGTATGTCACAGGAAAACAATAGGACTGAAATCCAAAGGCTTGACGAAGAAAGAAAGGCCGATTTTGTTAACATGTTGAAAGGATTTGTTACCAATCAGGTATTTACTGCTCTCTGCGGGTTTGGCTTGATATATCTGCTTTCTCAAATGCTCAATAATATGTGCTACTTACAGAAACTTGGCAAGTTTGATGTTAACAATGTCTGAATATCTTTTCATAGATCATGTAGGAGAATTCTATTTGGTTTCCTTCTTCTTAGTTGAATCCAAAATTGCATGATTCTTGACAATTCTCAACACCAGTCACCCAGACCTTAACTTTTGTCATGGTCGTTACAGGTCTCGTATAGTGAGAAAATCGGAAGCGAGTGGACTAAAGTGGCCGAGGAGACAAGCAGATACGCGAGAGAGAGCACATAGAAGACTTGTGTAAATCGTCCAATTCTTGAACTTGTGCTGTGAGGAGTAATGGTTCATAATAAACATCATACAGAAAGTCTTAGTTTTGAGGTTAAGACGGTAGTTCTGGTTTTGTAAGAGGTTGTTTGGATAGCCTCACAGCTTTGAGTGTAATGATGTAACCATTTACTCCTATTATACAAAACAATCTCTCATACTTTATTGAATATCATTTGGTGAACCATTTCCAATTTCATTGTGGAAATATTGGATGCTGATTTTTCTCCTATTTTTCATCACAATAGTTCAGGAGGAGGACGTCATTTCTATCATATCCCTGAGGATGTTTTTTTATAACGAGGTATTCCACACCACTATTCAAGGTGGACACTTGGTATCTTTCGCTCTTGTGTAATAATTTGTAAATCACACAGAAGAGGTACCAATGTTTTGGTCGTATTCGAATTTGATCACAAGAATGCTCACTCCAATGTCTTTGGTTGATAATAGTGTAGTCGAAACGATATTGTTTATTTTATTTGACTTATAGTGCGGTGAGAGTCATTTCCATCATTGTAATTGAATAATCGAAGATTTCATGAAACTGCCTAAATTTCGTATATTTTTCAATATTGTTTAAACCGTATACGAATAACAATATGAAAAATATCATTAGGAAAGAATAGTGCAAGGCCTCAATTTAAGTAGGAAGACTTGCAATGTGTCATATATTGGATGACGAAATGGTCAAGCAACGACGTGACCTCGCATTTTATAATCCAGCTACTATATTATTGCTAAATAATAATAGTAATCAGTAACATGACGTATAAAAATTGTGCATGACCTTTGATCACATTCTATTTATTTTACACATAAAAAAAAGAGGAAGAATGTGGCTCATTCTTCATGATGTGATAAGAATTGACTTTTGGGGGTCGTAGACTCGGGCCAACTTGATTCATTGACTTGGTCGCAACTTGCAGAAACAATTATAATTATATGATGTTTTGTGGGATCAAAAGTTTGCTCATCATATATGTAGCCCCAAGACATTTAATTTTGTAGATAAGACTGGACTAGTCCAATAATAGTGAAGAAAACAACTCAAGAATAAATTTCTTAAACTTCTCAAAGAAATTAAAAGAACAAATTTGTTAATTGTGAGTATTTTGTTAAGTTATACGTGTGTAAAATTAGTCACAAAAATTTGTCAGATAAATGATGCAACAATTATAAAAAATTTAATGTCACAATAGTATACATATTAAAACTTCAATAGCTTGCCTTTATTTTATGCATTTACAAAAAGCGACTAGTATTCTGGATTCTTGAAGAAACTTGTAAAAGCAAATAGTAATTAATATGTAACTTCTTTCCATGTTGCAACACAAAAACATAAGTAAAATGGTTTAATATATCAATAATACTTTTTAGACATATATGTCCGGACATAAAAGGGTATATTAATAATTTTAATTTAAGATTTATCTAATAAAATCATTTTATGTAATATTTTCATAAATACCTTTTATCATCAATCATTTTATATAATATTTTCATAAATACCTTTTATCATTAATCATTTTACATTATTGCCGCTTCATTTTCTACTAAAAAATATGCAACTTTTTACCTTATTTCACGATTAATCTTTTTTAATATTATTAATTTATTACCACTGACAAAATTCTCTAATATGCATCTACCCAATTTTCTTTTTCATATTACTTATTATTATTATTTCCTTTTTCATATTTTCTTTTAATTACAAAATTTATGTCCGGACATTTATGTCCGAATAGCATCACTCTTAATATATATGGAGGTAGGGGTGAGCATTCGGATTTCGGTTCGGATTTTTGCTAAATCCGAACCGAACCGAAAATTCGAAATTCCTTGAAAAAAATTCCAATCCGATCCGAATTGTCCGAAAATCCGAAATTTGAGACCTAAATCCGATCCGATCCGAATTGTCCGAAATTCTCCAATAAAATTCGAAAAATCTGAAAAATTCGAAAAAAATATAGTTTTTTATATTTTTTTTATCCCATTAACCTACAACTAAAAAATATAGCAATCTCGATATTCATAAAACTTAAGTACCAATCATACATTGCTCATTACAATCAACCAAAATAAATATTTGATAATGTTCACAAACCATCAACAAAATACCATCATTCAATCATTCACTGTCAAATTAAAAAAAAAAAGAGTTTACAAATTAAACTAAGAAGACAGAAGTGAAACATTAGGATAGGAAAAATTTAGAAACTTATAAATTATTTTAAATAAAATAACTAATATAAATATATATAATAAATATATATATATAGTTCGGATTTCGGATTTTCAAAGTACCGATCCAATCCGCTCCGATCCGAAAATCCAAAATTTTAAGAAAAAGAAATTCGATCCGATCCGAAAATCCGAAAAATCTGAACCGAATTCTGAATTTCGATTTGGTTTGGTTCGGATATTCGGTTTTCGGATATTTTGCTCACCCCTATATGGAGGAGTTTTGTTTGCAACAATCTTATGATAAGACCGGATTAAGAATTCAAATTCAAACTAATATTTAACAATATTTGCACTATTGAATATGAAATTAAGACATATCGTGGTAACATTACTTCGTATAATTTGTTTTCTTTTTTTTACATATAGTACACATTTATCTAGCAAAACAGAGAGAATTTATTATTTCACGGACTCCAATAAGCATAAAATGAGAGTTTGGAAACATTGCTAAAATTGGATGTTAAATGACAAAACAAGAATTCAAAAAATTCGATGATAAAGTGGAAAAAGATGCAAAATTTGAATGAATAATTATAAAAATCATAGTAATAATTTAGGAAAAGGAAATGCCGCACATTAACATACCACCCTCTCCTCTAGTCTCTGCTTCGCCTCAATCAATCTTCTCGTTTTCACTACTTTAACTTTTCTCTCTAAAACATTCATCTCTTTTCTCCCTTTTTCCGCCCTATTCAATTCCTCTCTCTCTCTCTCCGAATCACGCAATCTGCGTTTCCCCCACCACTTTGCGTCGTGTCCCCATCTCCTTCTCTTTCAATTTCTGCATTCCAATTTGACGCCCCCTTTTTCGGTTTTCGGGATTCCGAGCTGATTAGGGCACGAGCATCAGGGAGCAGAGCTTCAACCCACTGCAACAATGGCGGAAAACGGTGAGGAGAAGCTCATAGCTGTCGCCCGCCACATCGCCAAAACTCTTGGCCACACCGACACCATGACCGACGACATTCTCAAGATTTTCTCCAGTTTTGATGGACGGCTGCGCGAGAAGCTAGCGGAGAAGCTTTCTGATGATGGCATGGAACAAATCCTAGACGCTCTCGACCACCGGATCTCCCCGTTCATCTCCTCCGACCGTCCGATTTGGTCGGGCTCCGCCGATCCCTCCGCCTTCCTCGATTCGGTCGATCAATTGATCGCCGCCGTCCGCGACTGGACGCCGTTGGCGGACGATAAGAAGATCTCCGCCTGCCTCGACCGCGCCGAGGATCTGCTCCAGCAGTCGATGTTCCGGCTGGAGGACGAGTTCAGAACCCTCGTCGAGCGCGGCGCCGAGTCGTTCGACGCCACTCAGGCCGATTCAACTCACCCGAATCCCGACTACTCTGACGACGACGACGATTTCGGCGATGAGGACGAGAATTTCATTCCCGTGGCGCAGCCTATTACGGATTACGATATCGTGATCGACGCTCTGCCGTTGGGGACGATCGGAGACCTCCACCAGATCGCCAAGCGGATGGTGGCGGCGGGGTATATGAAGGAGTGCGCGCACGCCTACAGCTCGTGCCGGAGAGATTTCCTGGAGGAGAGCTTCTCGCGGCTAGGGCTGCAGAAGTTGAGCATCGACGATGTGCACAGAATGCAGTGGACTCAGCTGGAGGATGAAATCGAGAAATGGATCAAGGCCATGAATGTCGCGTTTAGGATTCTCTTTCCGAGCGAGCGCCGCCTCTGCGACCGCGTTTTCCTCGGTTTATCCTCCGCTGCCGATCTTTCATTCATGGAGGTATGCAGGGGCTCCACAATTCAGCTCTTGAACTTCGCTGATGCTGTGGCAATAGGCAGCCGCGCTCCTGAGCGGTTGTTCAAGGTGCTCGATGTTTACGAGACGGTGAGGGACTTGATGCCCGACTTTGAGGTAATCTTTTCGGATCAGTATTGTATTTCTCTGAGGAATGAAGCGGTAACTATTTGGAAAAGATTAGGGGAGGCAATTAGGGGGATATTCATGGAATTAGAGAATTTGATTCGTAGAGACCCGGCTAAGGAACCCGTTCCCGGTGGCAGAATGCATCCAATCACTCGATACGTGATGAATTATTTGCGCGCTGCTTGCCGGGCTAGGCGGACATTGGAGCAGGTTTTCGAAGAGGGCGCTGCGCCTGCTGGGGGAAATCTTGATTATAGAAAAGGGGATGACGCTGCTTTGTCATCGTCATCCTCGCTAGCGGTCCAAATGGCGTGGATTATGGAGTTGTTGGAGAGTAATTTGGAGGCAAAGTCGAAGATTTATAGGGATCCTGCGTTGTGCTCTGTGTTTATGATGAACAACGGGAGGTACATTGTGCAGAAGGCGAAAGATAACGAGTTGGGGATGCTGTTAGGTGAGGATTGGATTAGGAAACACATGGCGAAGGTGAGGCAGTATCATGTGAATTATCAAAGAAGTTCTTGGAGCAAGGTTTTGGGAGTTTTGAAGGTTGATAGTAATTCTATGTCGCCTAGTGAAACGTCGAAGAATATGAAGGAGAAGCTGAAGCTATTCAACTCATACTTTGAGGAAATATGCAAGATTCAGTCGCCTTGGGTTATATTTGATGATCAGTTGAGAGATGAGGTTAGGGGTTCGATATCAGGGACGTTGTGCCCCGCATATCGGAGCTTCGTTTCTAGGCTGCAGGGTGCTTCGGATAGTGGTAAGAATGCAGATAGGTATATCAGGTTTAGCGTGGAGGACGTGGAGGCCCGGATCAGCCAGCTCTTTGTGGGAGGCAGCAACGGAAGAAGGTAAGAACATTGCAATGCAAGTATAAAAAAAAGTGATCTTGTTTGTTGAGATGTTTATACATTACATGATTGTAGCCTTCTGAAATATTTGCTTGATTATGTATGTCTGTCCATTATGGCCATTTTTATCTGTGGTGAGGTGAGAACTGTTCACACGAATTGTACGTTGAAATTGGAATCATGATCATGATATGTTGAGATGTATGTATAATTTTGCAATCCCACTGTCCCACAGTGCTCTATTTTTCTGAGAAGAGTTTTGATTTGTGAAAATCTGGGCTGCACAAACTTATCCTAGATGTTAGATGAGATCCCATTAAGTATTGAATTTTTATGTGATGGTAAGATGATGACAAGAGTAGAATTTGAGCTGTTGTGTGTGTGTGTGTATGATGTGTGTGCAATTTCATTATAGGAGAAGTGTAGAATCATTCATGTTGCTGCAGCTATAGAATTATTGATTAGGAAGACATGGTGCATCTTCTTGATGAATAATTCATTTTTGGAGTTCTAAGAAGTTATTGGAATTTGAGTTGATGAAATTTATTTACCAAAGGAATTGATTAATAAGAAACAGACATGGATAAATTATATTCCACATCCAAGGTTATCAGCCCATTTGTTAGTATGGTGGATTGCTAATATGTGGGGGAACCTCATAATCCTCTCTCTCTAAAATGTGAATGAAAAATTTCTCAATCATCAACTTAATAATTTCGGGGGACAATCTAATCGGAAATTTCCAACAATGGGAAAATAAACAGAAAAAAAAAAGATGGTGCCATATTAATTGTGATGCAAATTGAATATATAAAGGATGTTCTATATAAATTCCTATTAATTCACATTTGTAGACACAAAATTCGCATCTTGTTATCCCAAAAAAGGAGAAAAAAAACATGGGTCTTGTGCCCATTAAATATTGAGTCACACACCTGTTCATCTTTATCATCCGAATGCACGTTGCACCCAAAAAAAAATTAAATTTTAATTATAAGTTACTAAATTCTAATTATGTATTACTAAAATCATATTAATATGGGTTGGCTTAAGGTTTTGCCTGATTCTAATAATTTTCAAGTTCTGTATATACTCTTTCTGATTTACTGGTATGTATTTTTAAGGCATCTGGATACGCATGAAATGTTCCGTATTATTTTTATGTTCATTTTGTTATTTCTGTACTTATATTTCATTTGATTTTTATGAATGTTTACATTTATGTATTTATTTATTTATTTTTATGCATGAATCTGAATTTTACACTGCAGTAGTTTAAGGAACTTTCTTTTTAGTATCCGTATTTGTACAAGAACTAGTGTTAAAATTTAAATTTTGGACTCCTAACTCCTGAGATCTAGAATAAACATACTCTACACTTGGACCTCTTATGAGCAGTCGGTTGCTTACTATACAGGAACAAAAATAATAGATTTTAAATGCGAGGTAAATTATAGCTGAGTAATTAACTTATTTTGCATTATCACTTTTTTTTGTGTGTATGTGTGTGTGTTGGGGGGTAAGCATTTGCATTACGAAAATAAATCTCCTGTTGGGGTAGGAGTGACAAGTGTGACGTAGCCCTGAAGAGGTCCGAAATAAACTAGGCACAAATTGTGAATTAATGTTGAATATTTTATATATATATATATATTATTATATATAGAGGATAAATCTAGATTAATTGAACAAATCGTCAAAAATAATCTCTGGCAATCACATTTTATGTGATACAAATAATATAGGAAATTGGCAAGGTTGGGCAAAACTTTGGTTAACAAGGTCTAGACTATTTTTTTTTAAAGTTAGGCCTAAGTTCGACCTATTAATCTACAGTCTCCATCCCAAGTTAGTGTGGTTCAACTAATATTTTGTTCCTCACAATAAATTAAAAATACACTACACTTTTAGGGGACCGAGGGAATATTATCTAGCTATCATAAGCTTTTATATGTTTTCTATCAGTAAAAAAAAATTAGAGGCCTAAATATTTTTATTCTACAATTCTATGTCACATTAGATTCTTGAATTTCTGAAAATAGATATATTATTTTGTTTTTCTTATAAATTAATTTATTTGAATTGATTGGATAATAGGTGCGATGAGTCGGTTCATATTCGAGGATTTAAGATGAGTAAACCCAAACTAGATGATATATACGAAGATTTACTTCGTATTCGAGGGCTCAAATTTCGTAAGCCCAAATTGAATCATATGTATGATGATTTGATTCATATTAAAGGCCCTAAGTTCAGTAAGCCCATTATGACCCACCTACGTCGCGCAAGGTATAAAAGCTTCTAACAACTCATTCAATTTTGTTAGTTGTTACATAAAATTCGTGTCAGACAATCTCACACCGAGGTGGGTTAAAATTTAGGATTCAAATTCATATTCGATGATATAGATATGTTACATTTATGTCATTGAATTCAAATTTTTGACATGTCTCGTTGTAAGATCTAACTTTCACGTGACTTCACAATTTTGTAAAGTTTGCTCCAACAATTTTGGGCCTGATTCTAATAGCCATAGCCGAGTGTTTGTGTATATTTTCTACTTGAGCAGTAAGTGGATGGAAAAAGGGTGTAATTTGTGTGTGTGAGTTAGCCTAGTGGTAGTGTGGTTAATTCCCAGGCCAAAGGTCACGGGTTCGAGTCCACCGTCACGCGGTATTTAAATTTCATGTAATATTGTTCAAAAAAAAAAAAGGTGTAATTTAGTCGAGCAAGTTTAATATTAAAAAAAATGAGTTTCACAAAGCTTAATTTAATGAATACATTCAAAGCTGAATACATTCAAAGCTTACCTGCGAGTTACGGTAGTTAATTGAGCTTAAACGAGATTTATAAATATATATTACTAATACGAAAATAAAGCTGCCCCCTCCACGATGCTCCGTTCAGATTTTCCTTTATTCTGGTAATTTGTCTAATTTTAATTCATATATATATTTTTATTAATTAAAATTTTATTAATTTCATATTCTTGAAATATCACATGTTTATCTATTAATCACATCTCATATTTATCTTTCCCTCTATTTAATTAATTTCTTCTATTACACATATTAAAATAATAACAATTTCGGAATACGTTATTATAAATCCTTATTTTATACATTCTTAATTCATATATAATATATATATATATATTTAATATTATAAAAAATTTTACGTTCATATGTGGTAGTATATTCATTAAAGTTTACTTTATTATATTATATACAATTATAAAATTATATTGTTAATTAGATTATGTATAAAATTGTAAGTGCTCGAAAAGTATTAGTGAATCAATTTAATTAATTATATATATATATATACACATATATATATATATATATATTCATATATTCTAATTCGAATCTATCATTATGATTATTATTATATTCATTATATATGTATTTAATTTATATTTGTAATTTATTTATATTTATATTTTTGTGTATAATGATATTAATAAACTATTAAATGTTGTAGTATTGATCTATCCATGTTGTTATTGAATTCTAATAGACTTTTATGTGTCATATTAAATTTAATTGTTGAACTATCTCCGAAGTTCCTGTAAATGATGAAAGCATTAATTACTCTTTCGTTATGCTTGTACATAAACTTTTTCCCTCTTTATCTGATTATCTTAAATTATGAAGACCTAAAATGTAACGTTTGAAGTTGCCCTTTCCACGATGCTCTGTTCAGTTTTTTCTTTATTCTGGTAATTTATCTAATTTTAATGCATATATATTCTAATTTTAATTTTTATTAATTAAAATTTTATTAATTTCATATTCTTAAATATCACATGTTTATCTATAGATCACATCTCATATTTGATGGTCCCTGAGCTGGGTATTTGGTGTAGAGGGGGGGTGAATACACCAAATAAATTTTCGAAACTTTTTCAAGTTAAATCACAGAGTTGGTGAGCTCAGTTATCGATCCAGCTGGGGAGGGTCAGCTGGGTAAATAACTCAGCTGGCGGTGCGGAAAGTGGTGGTTTGAAAACTTAGCTCGGTTACTTAGAAAAACTCAGTTTGAAAAGATTAACTTTATGTTTTCAGCTTAGTCAAGTTGTGCAACTTTCAGAGAGACACAACTGTCTTTGGAGAGCAGCTGTGTGTGCAGTTTTGAACAAATATGCAATGATATGAAAGAGTTAGTACAAAACTGAATATAAAGAGAAAGTAAAGAGCACGCGAGTTTTTACGTGGTTTGGAGTAACACCTCCTACGTCCACGACCAGGTTCACTGGTAATCCACTACCACTTGGTTTCCAAGTACCAAGCAACTTCACAACTCTAACCCGAGCTGTGTTCCAACGGTTGCGGGCACCGTCAAGCCTACACCTTCGGTTTCCGGGTGCGAAGAACCTAACCACTCGAATTACACGCTTCGAGCAAGCGTACCTTTACCTAACCTTCGGGTTTGGGTTTGGGTATGGGGTTCCAACTGTGAACGAGTTCTTACAATTAAGAACTTTAGAGTATGATGAACTCGTTCGAAATCTAGGCTTAAGATGTACAAAGAGTTTGGCCTAGGGAACAGACGAAAAACTAAGCAGTTTCTTAACTAGAAACACTTTAAGATAAAGTGTTCTTTGATCTATGTAGAACTGCTTGAGAGCTTTTGAAAGATTGATGATTTCAGATAATGAAAGCTTGTAGAGAGTTTTTCGTATCTGATCCTGAGGTTGAAGACGGGTTTATATAGGTAGAGATTCAAGACTAGCCGTTGGAGGAGCCGTTTGAATCTTACCTACTCTTCTTAAATACAAGATCTGCCGTTGGGCGAATCTGCACCTGTCTTCATTTGTGTCACATCCTAGGTCCTGAAGTCTAGGATGCTGATTTGGCAATCCCTCATTGGTCGAGGTAGGTTGACTTCCTCTGATGCCGGGATCTTCTGCCTTTAGAGCTGGCTTTTGAATTCAGAGCTGGACTGTCTTGAAGTGAAGTCTTCAGTTAGTTCCCTTTGTTCTATACAGCTGGACCGGCTGTGTTTTGAACTCAGCTCGAATTCTCTTCAGCTTGATCAGGCTCTGCTGGAGGACTCAGCTGAAGGTTGACGCCTGCTGTCTTTTGCTAGCTGACTCCAGCTGTAAACACAGCTGGGTCGACTGCTGTCTTCCGCCGACTCTATTGTAAACACAGCTGGGTCGACTTCTGTCTTCCGCTTCCTTAACCTGTAAGCCTAGAAAATCTAAAGCTCAAACAGGCGAGCTGGAAAACACTATTTAGGTTGACGCGATCATCTATTCGGTTGGAGAATCAGTTGGGTTTTGGTATCAAATCAAAACCTTATAATTTTCCCAACAATATTTATCTTTCCCTCCATTTAATAAATTTCTTCTATTATGCATATTAAAATAATACTCCCTCAGTCCACAATAAATTTGCCACATTGTGGATGGCACGAATTTTAATAATTTGTTGGTTGATTGTATTGTGGGTGGAATAAGGGTCCCACTTTTATATAGTTTTAAATTGTGTCGTGAGTGGAAAAGTAAGTGAGGTGTGTGAGGTCTATTACCATAAATGGATGTGGCAAATTTTTTGTGGACGGACCAAAAAGGAAATTGTTGTAAATTTATCATGGACGGAGGGAGTAACAATTTCGAAATGCATTCTTATAAATCATTATTTTATACATTCTTAATTCATATATAATAATCTATAGAAAATTTGTAAATGAAAATCCCTATGAAGACTAAATAAATATATTTAATCAACATGTCTATATGGAATCTTTTTCATTTTTCATTCATGTTTTTCTAAAAACTTCGATTAGTGCTTTCTAGATTATATATACATTGAATCAAATGTGGATAGGTAGCTAAAGAAAAGAACAAAAAAAAACTTGAAGATGTAAACATATTTTTTACCACATTTTGGCAAAGATTAGAGATATCGATTTAACATAAACTAACGAGACGGTTCAAATATATACTTAAAAAGAAGGATTTTTACTAATTTTAATTAATTTTACTTGGAGTGTTCATATTTTTATCGAGTATTACTCAACGGATTTGAGACTTTTTCCGCATTTTGGCAAAGATTAGAGATATCAATTTAGCATAAACCAACGAGACGATTCAAATATACTTAAAAAGAATAATTTTTACAAATTTTAATTAATATTAACTTTGTTTAGATTTTTATCGAGTAATTTAGCATAAACCAACGAGACGGTTCAAATAACATAGAAAGAATGATTATACTTAAAAAGAAGGATTTTTACTAATTTTAATTAATATATTAACTTTGTTTAGATTTTTATCGAATAATTTAGCATAAACCAACGAGACGGTTCAAATAACTTATAAAGAATGATTTTTGCAAATTTTAATTAATTTTACTTGGAGTGTTCATATTTTTATCGAGTATTACTCAACGGATTTGAGACGCGTATATACAGTAAAGTCACTATTTTAACCGAGATTAGAAAGAAACATGTTGAAAATTTCTAAATAAATTTAGATTTAAAAAAAATACATAATGAATGAGTATACCCGATTCATTATCATTCCTAATTATAAATTTAGATACGTAAAATAATTAATTTTCTAAGTTTGATTAATAATTAACGCGAACAACATCACAATTTTTAAATAAAATATAAAATTATATTTAAAATATATACATATAAATTAAAACATAAAGTTATTTCCCGTCGAATTTCGAAGGGCTACTTACTTGTCTATTACTAATACGAAAATAAAGTTGCCCCCTCAGTTCAGATTTTCCTTTATTCTGGTAATTTGTCTAATTTTAATTCATATATATATTCTAATTTTTATTAATTAAAATTTTATTAATTTCATATTCTTGAAATATCACATGTTTATCTATTAATCACATCTCATATTTATCTTTCTCTCTATTTAATTAATTTCTTCTATTACATATATTAAAATAATAATAATTTCGTAATACATTCTTATAAATCCTTATTTTATACATTCTTAATTCATATATAATAATATATATATATATTTAATATTATAAAATTGACAAAGATTAGATATATCGATTTAATTAGTATGAACCAACGAGACGGTTCAAATATACTTAAAAGAAGAATTTCTACTAATTTTAATTAATATTAAATTTGTTTAGATTTTTATTGAATAATTTAGCATAAACCAACGAGACGGTTCAAATAACATAGAAAGAAGAATTTTTACTAATTTTAATTAATATTACTTTGAAGATGTAAACATATTTTTTTTCGCATTTTGACAAAGATTAGAGATATCGATTTAACATGAACCAACGAGACGGTTCAAATATACTTAAAAGGGAAGGATTTTTACTAATTTTAATTCATATTAACTTTGTTTATATTTTTATCAAGTAATTTAGTAAACCAACGAGACCGTTCAAATAACATATAAAGAAGGATTTTTACTAATTTTAATTAATATTACTTGGAGTATTCATATTTTTATCGAGTATTACTCAACGGATTTGAGACGAGTATGTACAGTAAAGTCACTATTTTAACCGAGATTAGGACGAACATGTAGAAAAATTCTAAACAAATTTAGATTTAGAAAATACATAATAAATGAGTATACTAGATTCATTGTCATTCATAATTATAAATTTAGATACGTGAAATAAAATTAATTTGTTAATTTTGATTAATAATTAACACGAACAATATCACAACTTCTAAATAAGATATAAAATTATTTTTAAAATGTATACATATAAATTAAAACATAAAGTTATTTCCCGTCGAATTTCGACGGGCTACTTACTAGTGTATTTAAATTTGAAGATTTATAAGTTTCTTCTTACAAAACAAATTATTTTATTCTTGAAATAATACTATATATTTCATAAAATACATTATTTTACAACCAATATGGTTGGTTGTATACTACTATCACTAATGAAAGTATGAAAAGATTTATCAGTTTATTCTTACAAAATAAATTATTTTATTCTTAATATAATTTTATATATTTCATAAAATACATTATTTTACAACAAAGCAAATAAGGTTGGTTGTATACTACTATCACGAATAAAAGTATGAAAATATAAATATATGGAATTGATAGTTTTGTATTTTCGAGCTAGCTGACGAGATGAGTATTGTGAAAGCCTAAATGAGCTTTCAAACTTTCGATATTCGAACAATTCATAGTAGTACACAAAATTAATATCTAAAGTTTTAAATACAAGAAAACGACAAACCATATCCACGACCACCATTACAGTATCAAAAATAATCATAGGATATTTAATAAAATAATTCAGATTTCAGCTTTGCCAAATTTAAAATTAAAACCGAACGAGGGGTAATAATTTCGACGAGCTTGACAGAATCATGCATGATATCCTTTAAACAAGAAGTCAGATTCTTAAATAATAAGGGAATTTGTGGGGGAAACTATTAATTAATAATATTAATGTATGGGAAAAATCTCATATCTCACCAACTCTAGATTTTTCTAAATATTAGTGTTACTTTATTTTGACAAACATTGCCTTCCAATTATTCATTTTCAGTTTTTTCTAAAGGTATGGCGATTAATTGGTACTAAAATTATGTAAAAAGTTTTAATTTAATAAGTTATATGTTTATCTAGTATGAGCATAAATTTGTAATGCAAGACCTTAAAAATTGAAATCTCATTTGATTTTGTAAAAGTTAACATAAGGTAGATTATATAAGTGTAGTACTTATAATTAATTCGCAATTATTTATATAAGTGTAGTACTTATAATCAAATATATGGGATAATCAACGGTGGATGCTTGAGGTTAGGATATGCTAAAAGTCTCCAAATCAAAAATTCATTTGAATTCAGATAAGGGTTATCACAAATATTTTTTTTTGGTTCCGCCGTTGTGCACAATATGAATGATATATTTTGCTAATCTCGACAATTATAAAGCTATTCTAGAAATTTGTGTACTTAATCTCAAATCTACTCATTCATAGGACATATATTTAGACAAAATAATACACTATGAGACAGTTGATTGAGTTAATAATTACATTAAACCAATCATATAATCTGTCCTTACGTGCACATGAGAATCATCCCACGTTTGTAACCAATGAAAACAAAATTTGTGGTTAGGGATGTGGACAACCAAGATAAGATCTTCTCAACAAGAAATAATTACATATATCTAATTGCGGATGAGGCCTAGCTCAATTGGCTAGCTGAGGCACTACAAGACTCTCCTTAGCGAGAGGTGCCTGCGTGCAATGTAGTATATTTCACACCTTGTTTGGTGTGTAGTGATCCTACCCTGCGTGGTGGTATAGTGGTCCCACATTTATGTGGTGTAGAGGTCCCGCCTATATGGTGGTGTAGTGCTTGATTAGATTATATATATATATACCTTGTAATTCTCTCAAAAAAAAAATTGATTTTTTTTTTATGGTATGATGGTCCCAAGACGGATACCTTGGTGTAGAGGGGGGGTGAATACACCAAGGTTTAAAAAACTTTTCCAATTAAAACTCTTTTGAGTGAGCTGGCTGTGTTCGATCCAGCTGGAAGGCAGCTTGATCGACACAGCTGACTGTGTGCGGAATGTGGTGGGATTTTGGAAAGTCCGTCTGTTGTTTCAAATATATTGCAAAACTGTGTTTCTCTTTTCAGTTAATCAGTTTATGCAGCTTGAAATAATGCTTATGAAGGGTTAGCTGGATGCATAAATAAACATGAAAGAACACAGCTATTTAACGTGGTTCGGAGAAACTACTCCTACGTCCACGACCAGAAACCTCTGGTAATCCACTAAGGATACCACTGACTTTTCGCGCAGTCAGCAAGCGTTGCAGCTTGGTTCCTCAAGCTGGATACAAGTTTACGCGTACTGTATCGAAACGTAACCAGACTGTTTACGGGCACAGCTGAAGCCTAACCTGTAGTTTGCGGGTACTACAGAACCAATCACTCGAATTACGCGCTTCGAGCAGGCGTACCTTTACCTAACCTTTTCTGGGTTTGGGTTTGGGGTTTTCCAACTATGAACGAGTTCTTACAATTAAGAACAATGAGTATGATGAACTCGTTCAAACTAGGCTTAAGATGGGAAGGATTATATGCCTAGTTACTAGTGGGAGAGAGCTTCAGCAGCCTGAGAAAATAACATCTTATAAGAATGAAGGCTGCTGTATCTTTGAAGCTTTTCTGAGAGATCTCTTGATCTTTGGTTAGACTTCCTTCAATGAAGTATGTTGATCTCTCTTGAATGTATTCTCTCGTCTCTTCTCTCTTTCTGATGATGAAGAAGACTTCTATATATAGGGAGAGATTAGAACTAGCCGTTGGAAAGAGCCGTTCTGAATCTTTACCTAACTTCTGACAGGATTGACTTGTCTTCTTCCTTGATTTCCTCGTAAAGCAATCCTAGGTTTGACTTCTAGGTGCTGAGGTGTCGAGTTCCTGATGGTCCAGATCAGATCTGACTTTATCTAAAGTTCACTTCGACTCTGCTGTGTTGGTGACTCTGAGCTGTCTTGAACTCTGCTGGATCAATGACGCTGAGCTGAGTCTTGAACTCTGCTGGGTCTTGACGCTGAGCTGAGTCTTGAACTTTGCTGGGTCTTGATGCTGAGCTGAGTTGTTACACGAGCTGGGTCTTTCCTACAGCTGTGTCTGGAAGAACTTTATCGTCTTGGATCTGGATAACGTTGCTTAACACTTCGACTTGGCTTACCCTGCTGTGTACTCAGCTGGGTCTTCTGCTGTCTTCAGCGATCACCTGTAAACATAGAAAATCTATAAGCTCAAACAGGTGAGCTGGAAAACACTTGGGCTTGTGCAAACATCTACTCGGTTGGGGTCAGCTGGGTTTTGGTATCATTTCAAAACTCTATTAATTTTCCCAACATGGTATATCTAATTATTGCTGGCCATACTAAACACTTCTATTCCGTATGTGTATCGTATATTAAGAATCATTCTTTTATCATTAGATGGTTTTTAATAAATTAATCACCATCTTCTCAAAAAAATAAAATAAAATAATTACCATTAATTTAACTAGCCATGAGTACTTACAAGTTACAATTAACCATGTGGAGTAATATTTATCCTCATCTAAATCGGAATAATATAAAATATAAGATGAACCACGATTTTCAATATAATATTAGCTCGGAATAATATATATAATAGCTGATTAAATAAGAAAAATATTAATGAGAAGAAGAAATTTAAATAATATTTGCCGCATCCTGCATCTAATTAAATTGTTAGAGCTCCAAAGTCCAAACTTTATAATTATAGGTATTTTATTTTTATATATTACTAGTAAGTAGCCCGTCGAAATTCGACGGAAAATAACTTTATGTTTTAATTTATATGTATATATTTTTAAAATACTTTTATATCTTATTTAAAAGTTGTGATATTGTTCGCATTAATTATTAATCAAACTTAGAAAATTAATTATTTCACGTATCTAAATTTATAATTAGTAATGATAATGGATCGGGTATACTCATTCATTATATATTTTTTTAAAAATCTAAATTTGTTTAGAATTTTTCTACATGTTCATTCTAATATCGGTTAAAATAGTGATTTTACTGTACATACTCGTTTTAAATCCGTTGAGTAATACTTGATAAAAATATGAACACTCCAAGTAAAATGAATTAAAATTAGTAAAAATCATTATTTCTATGTTATTTGAACCGTCTCGTTGGTTTAATGCTAAATTACTCGATAAAAATCTAAACAAAGTTAATATTAATTAAAATTTGGAAAAGTTTTTCTTTTTAAGTATATTTGAATCGTCTCGTTGGTTCATGTTAAATCGATATCTCTGATCTCTGCCAAAATACGGAAAAAAAAGTGTTTACATCTCAAAGTAATATTAATTTAGATTAGTAAACATCATTCTTTCTATGTTATTTTTAGTCTAGTTGGTTTATGCTAAATTACTCAATAAAAATCTAAACAAAGATAATATTAATTAAAATTAGTAAAAATCCTTCTTTTTAAGTATATTTGAACCGTCTCGTTAGTTAATGTTAAATCGATATCTCCAATCTTTGCCAAAATACGGAAAAAAATATGTTTACATCTTCAAATTTTTTTGTTATTTTCTTTAGCTACATATCCACATTTGATTCAATGTATATATTTTCTAGAAAGCACTAACGATATGTTATTAAATCTATCCTAAATTAAATAATTCCATCTCAAGTTGAGTTATGATTCATTTGATATTTGTATGTAGTGGAGGCTGTGGAGCATAGCATAATATTTAGCGTTAGCGAATATTAAGTTCAAGTATAGTATTGAATGCTTTAAATTTATATATATATTATAATTTTTATTTTTATTAATTAAAATTTTATTAATTTCATATTCTTGAAATATTACATGTTTATCTATTAATCACATCTCATATTTATCTTTCCTTCTATTTAATTAATTTCTTCTATTATACACATTAAAATAATACTCCCTCCGTCCCGCCATAAGTGGCCACATTTCCTTATTGGGCTGTCCCATCATAAGTGGCCACTTTCCTAATATGGAAACACCCTCTCTCACACAAAAGATGTGGGATCCACCACTTTTTATCTTTTTACCCTTTAAACACTCTTCTTCTAAATACCCGTGCCCAAAAGAAAGTAGCCACTTATCATGGGACGGAGGGAGTAACAATTTCGGAATGCATTAATTATATATTTTTTTGAGAAATTTAATCTGTAATTACTGATCAATTTAATTAATAACAGTAAAAATTAGAATATATATGAATTAAAATTAGATAAATTACCAGAATAAAGGAAAATCTGAACGGAGCACCGTGGAGGGAGCAACTTTATTTTTCGTATTTTTGGTTGCCCTAAATTGGTACACCCGGTACGAAATGTCGATATTCATATCAGAGTACCACTTTGTATTGTGGTAATCCAGTACGAAATATCATTTTGTATCGATGTATCATTATAAGTGGTACACACGTAGCGAATATTTACATTTAGTATCCGTATAATAATTTAGTATCCACTTTGATTTGTTTCTTATTTGTTTTATGGAAGCTTGTGTGGACATTCAAGAGGAAAAACTTAGTTGGAGAACACCACAGAGTGATGGTAAGCGGATACAAATCTACTATTGGGGATATCCGTTGTTGCCTTAATATATTTGGCACTTGAGCTATAAAACAGCTCAAAAAATCAGCTTTAGAGTGCTTCATGGACTTCCCAGATATCAACACGCGATCCGAGAAAATACTTCACTACATAGTGTCCCGCCAGGTGATGCCAAGACCGGATATAGACCCAACATCATTCTGGTTCAAAGTGAAAGGTAGGATTTTGCATTTTTTACGGGTCGAATATGCGCTGATTAGCGGCTTTAGATTTGGGCCTGCCAAGTTCAATCCATACACGACACATTCAATCCTGGAGAATTCAGTATACACCCGGCTTCTTGGAAACAAACCAACACTCCCTTCAACCTTGCGTACAATATTCATCAACAAGAGATTTGAAGTTGACAATGTCGTGGTGAAAGGTAATGAAGACGATTATATAAAATTGTCAAAGATGTTGCTTGCTACTCTTTATGTTCTTGGCTATGAACCAACCAAGAATAAGACTCCGACATGGATGTGGGTACTGCTCGAGGACAATGAGTCTTGGAAGTAGTTTTCGTGGGGCAGTATGTCCTACCAATTACTGACTCAAGCAATAAACTCCGTAAAAAAAAATCATGCAGGACCCTACTTCTAATCTCGATTAAAATAGTGACTTTACTGTACATATTCGTCTCAAATCCGTTGAGTAATACTCGATAAAAATATGAACACTCAAAGTAAAATTAATTAAAATTAGTAAAAATCATTCTTTCTATGTTATTTGAACCGTCTCATTGGTGTATGCTAAATTACTCGATAAAAATCTAAACGAATGTAATATTAATTAAAATTAGTAAAAATCCTTCTTTTTAAGTATATTTGAACTGTCTCGTTAGTTCATGTTAAATTGATATCTCTAATCTTCGCCAAAATGTGGAAAAAATATATATTTTACATCTTCAATTTTTTTTTTGTTCTTTCTTTAGCTACTTATCCCACATTTGATTCAATGAATATATTTTATAGAAAGCACTAATCGAAGTTTTAGAAAAACATGAATGAAAAAAATGAAAAAGATTCCATGTAGACATGTTGATTAAATATTTATTAAGTCTTCATAGAGAGATTTTCATTTACAAATTTTATATAGATTATTATATATGAATTAAGATGTATAAAATAAGGATTTATAAGAATGCATTCCGAAATTGTTATTATTTTAATATGTATAATAGAAGCAATTAATTAAATAGAGGGATAAATAAATATGAGATGTGATTAATAGATAAACATGTGATATTTCAAGAATATGAAATTAATAAAATTTTAATTAATAAAAATAAAAATTAGAATATATATGAATTAAAATTAGACAAATGACCAGAATAAAGGAAAATCTGAACGGAGCACCGTGGATGGGGAAAAATTCTAAACAAATTTAGATTTAAAAAAACATACGGAAAATAACTTTTGTGTTTTAATTTATATGTATATATTTTATAAATAATTTTATATTTTATTTAAAAGTTGTGATATTGTTAGCGTTAATTATTAATCAAACTTCGAAAATTAATTATTTCACGTGTCTAAATTTATAATTAGGAATGATAATGGATCGGGTATACTCATTCATTATTTATTTTCTAAATCTAAATTTGTTTAGAATTTTTCTACATGTTCGTTCTAATCTCGGTTAAAATAGTGATTATATTGTACATACTCGTCTTAAATCCGTTGAGTAATACTCGATAAAAATATGAAAACTCCAAATAAAATTAATTAAAATTAGTAAAAATTATTCTTTCTATGTTATTTGAACTGTCTTGTTGGTTAATGCTAAATTACTATGTAAAAATCTAAACAAAGTTAATATTAATTAAAATTAGTAAAAATCCTTCTTTTTAAGTATATTTGAACCGTCTCGTTAGTTCATGTTAAATCGATATCTCTAATCTTTGCCAAACTACGGAAATAAAAAATGTTTACATCTTCAAAGTAATATTAATTAAAATTAGTAAAAACCATTCTTTCCATGTTATTTGAACCGTCTCGTTGGTTTATGCTAAATTACTCGATAAAAATCTAAATAAAATTAATATTAATTAAAATTAGTAAAAATCCTTCTTTTTAAGTATATTTAAACCGTCTCGTTAGTTAATGTTAAATCGATATCTCTAATCTTTGCCAAAATGCGGAAAAAAAGTTTACATCTTCAAGTTTCACAAAATCAAATATTTTAATTCTAGAAAAAAAAGAAAGATTCTCAACTTTGATATTAAAATTAAACTATTTATTTGATAATTTAATTACTGATCAATTTAATATTAGACAAATTAAATTTCTCAAAAAAAATATATAATTAATGCATTCCGAAATTGTTATTATTTTAATATGTATAATAAAAGAAATTAATTAAATAGAGGGAAAGATAAATATGAGATGTGATTAATAGATAAACATGTGATATTTTAAGAATATGAAATTAATAAAATTTTAATTAATAAAAATAAAAATTAGAATATATATGCATTAAAATTAGACAAAATACCAGAATAAAGGAAAATCTGAACGGAGCACCGTGGAGGGGGCAACTTTATTTTCGTATTAATAATAGATAAAAATAGTATTCTATATTTTTATTACATAAACACGAAACACACGTGACACCCGGATTAAATTAATTAAAGGGATTCCCTAATATCAATAATTAGTAAAAATTAGCTAAGTATGACTAATTAACTAATTAGTACGTACCCCATAACCCTTCTTAAACTCAATGCCACTCGTGCAAATCCCTATAAATTATTATCTGGTAAAGTATTTACTACTATTAATTATAGCTTTGATTAATTGATTGTCAATTAATTAAATGTGATGAAGCCTTGGCTGGCTATGCACAAGCACCAGGCCGGAAACTTCCTCATGATAAAATTTTAAAAAATGATCAAAATTTTACATTTCTTTTGATGTGTGATAATCCATCGTGTAAAATTCTATTTTATGTGTACATGTAATGCACTAATTTATTAATCATACTATATGTGTACAACTTTTTTCAACTTAAGAATAAATACTTACTGATGTAGATGTTAAGCTCGTTTGGTACGAAGTATGAGATAAGACTTGATATGTTTGACTGAGATGTCTTATAAATATAAAGAATTAATATTACATTTGGTATGATGTATTAAATTCTCTGCAACACATAGTAATTATAGTAATTTATTGCTATAATTAGTTGCAGTATTATTTATACCACATCATAGGTAGTATACATAACAACAAAATTAAGTATTATTCATACGGACCCAAACTTTATAAAGGACCGTATACTTCGTACCAAACAAGATATTAGGATGTCATAGACATATTATACACCCTAATCACCCCTACCAAACGAGCCCTATAGTACAACTTGTTGGAAAAATTCTAAAGTTTTGATTTGATACCAAAACCCAACTGTTCTCCAACCTAGTAGATGAATGTGCAAACCTAAGTTATGTTTACCAGCTCGCTTGTTTGAGCTTTAGATTTTCTAACTTTACAGGTAAGGAAGCTGAAGACGGCAAAAGACCCAGCTGAGTAATCAGCTGGACCCAAAGTCAGCTGAAAGGTTTTTCAGCTGAACATAGTTCAAAGACTGAGCTGAGTCAGACTGACTCTCAAGTAAAGAAGATTGGATCCAGCCAAGGAGATCCAACGGAGCAGAGTAAATTGAGCTGACTCAAGTCTAAGAGATTCAGCTGAGCAAACAAAAGGGAACTAACTCTGAAGACGTCACTTCAAGTCAGTTTATCCAATTCAGCTCTAAATTCAAAAACCAGCTGCAAAGGCAGAGATCCCGGTGTCAGAGGAAATCAATATACCTCGACCAATGAGGGATTGACATCTCAGCATCCTAGAAAGGCGAAACTAGGATCTGACACAATGATGAAGACAGGTGAAGATACGCTCAACGGCAGATCGACAGATCAGAGAGTAGGTGAGATTCAAACGGCTCCTCAAACGACTAGTTTTGAATCTCTACCTATAAATACCAGTCTTCAACCTCAGAATAAAAATACGAAAAACTCTCTACAAGCTTTCAACTTCTCTGAATCTCTCAAGCATTAAAAAGCTCTCAAGCAGTTATCTAACTCTTTGAAGAACACTTAAATTTTTAAAAGTGTTTACTTTCAGAAACTGCTTTAGTTTTTCGTCTGATCAATAGACAGAAATCATAGTAAATCCAAAGCCTAGATCTGAACGAGTTCATCTTCCAAAGTTCTTCATTGTAAGAACTCGTTCAAAGTTGGAAACTCAAATCCTTCTTTACCCAGAAAAGGTTAGGTCAAGGTTACGCCTTCTCGAAGCGCGAAATTCGAGTGTAAGGTTTTTCAGTACCCAAAAACTGAAAAGATATAGGCTTCTACAGTGCCCGTAAACTGTTAGAACACAGCTCGAGTTAGAGCTGCGAAGTTGCTTGGTACTCGTAAACCAAGTGGAAATCCTTCGTGGATTTACCAGTTAAAATCTGGTCATGAACGTAGGAGTTGTCTCTCCCAACCACGTTAAAATTCCGAGTTCTTTATTGCTTTATTTATTCTCTGCATTTTATATATTTAAAGAACTAACCGCATTAGCACAGCACAAGTTTTCAAGCTTAAAAGTTCTCTGGCTGTGTAATCCAGCCAGCTGCATTATTTTCAAATCTGCTTAACTAAAAACTGAAACTAAGTTTTTCTGAGATCGTGTAAAGGGAACGAGCTAAGTTTTTTTTTCACCACATTCCGCACATCCAGCTGAGTTATCAGTCCAGCTGACCACCTTCTTTAGAAGTCAGCTGAATTCATAACTGAGCTCTCACTCAACTCAGTTTTAATTTGTTAAAAGTTTTCAAAAATCTCTCTTCGGTGTATTCACCCCCCCTCTACACCGAATACCTCGTTCCGGGACTATCATAACTAATGGTTTGTTTGTGTCAAATTAATTAATGACAAAAACTCTTGTGCGATTAGTCATGCGGTGCGATCGGTTGCGCATAATTCAGTTGCGATTTGGGCACGTACAACAACGCACACGCTCATTTCAAAGATATAGGTCGGGCGCGTCCACACGACTTTTTTTATTTTATTGTTTTAATCCCTTTAGGGTATCTTAATTTCCAATTAGGGTTTATTAATTTTCAATTATGATTTATTAATTCACAATTAGGGTTATTAATTTTAATTAGAAATTATTAATTCTTTTAGGGTTTATTAATTTCAATTAGAGTTTATAAAAATTTAACAATGATTTTAAAAAAAGTCAACTCTTGACATTGATCGATCGCACCGTGCTGGTATTGCTAGTGATTGTACCAGAGTGTCCCTCTTAATCAGTAGATCGAAATTCGGATCCCATCACCAGCAACATCACCAAAATTACAAATATGCAACTGAATATGAATTTGAAATTTGAATCCAAATATGATAATGTTTCATCCCTAGATCTTGAAGAAATTATACATATTACTATTTAGTTAATCTAAATGAAATCCACTTTTGAGATTTAATTGGATAAAAAATAAACAAATAATTATAACAATCTGTAAGATTCTCCTCGATTCGAAGCGCCAAGCAAGAAGAATTTTATGAAAGACGAAAATTATGAATTTAAATTACTATCTAATTAATGACATATTTAAAATAAAAAAGGGTAAGTACCATGTATATGTACATATACACGTACAAATTATTAATTATGCTAAAAACTATAAACTAATAGCAGCCAAACTTATGGTCTTATTGAGCATTTCATTTAATTATTTGTATTAGAAAGATCACCATAGATCAAATACAGCTGGAAGTTTTGGAACTATGCAGATAATTAATAAGTGCACAAATCTACTAAAATTCTGGATTTGGAAGAAAATGGATGTATTAAGCGCAAGATTCGGTGGATTTAATATTGAGAAAATATCATTTTATATCCTAAAATTTTTATTTTTCACAATTGTACCATTACTTATGAAAAATTACAATCATACCCTATCGTATACAATTTCTTTTCCACATCTATCCTATGATTCATTTTCGGTTGAGTGTTGCCTCAACACACCGAAAATATGTGTAAATAATAACATGAAAAGTGAGGTACGATTTCTAAATGTTTTACGAAGTGAGTAAGCACTTAGCTGCCAAAAATTGAATGGTAGGATAAATTTAAAAGAAATTATACACTTGGGTAGGATTGTAATTTTTTTTATACATTGAGGTTTTATTGTGAAAGAGCTCAACATTGAGGTATACAATTAATAGTATAGTAGTATTTTCTTTCCTTTAATTAATATTTATTCATTTTACATTATCTTTTTTTTAGTTAGGCTAGGAAAGGAGAGCTCGCGGTGAGAATTGATACATTTACCTAAATGACCTTTCTATTTAAATATAGGGTCTTCGCCGATTGGATGTTCCAATTGATCACATAACAAACTATTCTTTCGCTTTTATCTTTACATATTTTTATATTTAGTTATACATATATGTTACAGCTTGCAACTACATACTTAAAATATACAAAACCATATTTACTGGATATTAGAAAGTTAATTAGATATTTTTCCAACTCTGTAGATAAGATGAAAATTGCTACGAGTATGATGGATTGATTAAATATTTAAAAAAAAAATTGGAATGGACCACACCAACTATATGATGCGAACTACTGTACCATAGACTCTATCCCCCAAACATATATTCATGGTAAATAATTTGTCCAAGACATTTCTTTTAAACTCCAATTGTAGCACATCTTACTAAGTATGTACACTCACACACACACATGCACACATATTAATAATTAGACACGATATATCAATGATTAACATTCAATACGGTTTCTCCTACCTATATAAACCCCAATTCTTCAACTACAAATGAACTCTTGGATACGATAATCAATTCCATCAAAACCCTAATTTCGAAAGGAAAAAAAAAACATAAATTGATATGGGTCTCAGCCTTAGGTGTTGTTTGGCATGCATTCTTCCATGTGGAGCTCTAGATTTGATCCGAATCGTACACTCAAACGGGTACGTCGAAGAATTAACGGGTCGGGTCACCGCCGGCGATATCCTCAAGAAATACCCGGATCACGTTCTGTCGAAACCCTCCGCCGCCCGCCGGATCCTCGTCGTCTCGCCCGACTCCGACCTTAAACGGGGCTCCATTTACTTCTTGATACCTTCTTCGTCTTTGCCTGCACCTCATCATCACAAAACTAAACAGAGGTACAACTCTCCAAAGCAGCAGATTGCTAAGGCTCTGCCGGAGAAGAAGCTGTGCCGCCGGAAGGTTACGGCGGGAGAGTGGCGGCCGGATTTGAGCAGCATTTCTGAAGATTTTTGACGATTTTCTGGCAGCTCCGTTTATTTTATTTTATTTTGACACAATTCCCTATTTTTGCATGAGGTGATTTTTACTTTTTTTTTTTCTATAGAAAATCAATTTAAATATGTGAATACTCAAATTTTATATAGTTTTCTGGCAGCGGATAGGTTGCCCTTTTCTTTTCTTTTTTCTTTTTCCTTTTTTTTGTCGTGGATTTCTACCTGCATGTTTATATTTGCAGAGGACCAGTTAGACTTTTGTAATTTAATTTAATTTTTTTTACAATACGGTAATATATGTTATTTTTGATTAATTTATTAGTGAGAGAGAAATTATTTTAACTTTTTTTCTATCGTTATTTAGTTTCATGATTTATCTAATAAATACTAGTACTAATATACAGTAGTTTATTACGATAGTTAGTGCCTTATGACTTATGAGGCATATCGTGTATATTAATAAAGAATTAAATTTAAATACAACGGAAATATCGAGTTTTTTTTTTAAAAAGCAAATGATGGAGAAATTACATTGAGAAAATTAAATATGTATACAAAAAGAAAATATTTTTTCCTCTTTTAAGTAGACACACACACACACACCCATATTTAATAACGAACACTTGATAAATACTATACTATATTATTTGAAGAAGAATGAATTGTAATTCAATAATTTTCTCAAAATGTTGGAAGTCTTCGATTTTAATTTAACTACTTAATTATGGGTACACCTAATTAAATCCTTAATTTTACCTCATTCCGCGGGAGACAGATATATGTTAGCTGGCTGGCATCTTCAAGGTCATAATCTATGGATGTAATTAATTTTTGAAATCAAATCATTCCAGTCAACTGAATTTTTTTTAGAGAGAATTACATTAGGTATAATATAATCAAATAAATCAACTATACCATCATATAGGTAAGACCTCTATACCATACAAAAATATTTGCTCGAATTTGATTTATTATGAATTTTCTAAAAACATCAACATAATTATTTTCTTCTAACTATGCATTTGAAAACCCAGTAGTAGTATAGTTTGAGATCATTCATTAATTTAAAAGATATCATTGGAGAAAAGTGATGGACTTTGAAATTTATAAAATCACAACGCTATTTATGATTTCACATTTACGATTATGTAGAATTATATACTTTTAAATCTTAGATAAAAAAAAAACAGGAAAAATCATAATTTATTATGTGTAGACTAATAAATACTATAGTCAGTCCAGTCCACATTATTCTTTAGTCACATGGATGCCTTCAACTTGATATTAACCTAAATTTGCCTAAAAAATATGATCACACGGTTTCTCCTTTTGGACTATTCTTCCAATTTCTTTTTATAAATTTCGTAATGCAACTGTCATATACTAATAACAATTTATTATAGGATAATTTATTACATTACATACACCAACTCTATTGCATAAAGACGGTGATCCTAAAGGAGAAAAATGTTCCACAAAGGATTATAATTTATAGACTTTTTTTTTATTTTTGACAAACATTGCGACTAAGAGATGGATACAAAGAGATGGTATGCGAATTAATACTTCACTAACCAATATTACTTTAATCGCAAAAAATATATTTAAACCGTTTGACATGTCAAAATCCGTTTGACGATACATGTATTTGTAATTTTATCTTTGGTCGTATCAATTCGTGTCTTGACTCGTTTGATGGTAAACACAAGAATATCACTAGTTTTGACATATTATTCTCAAAATGATTATGTTGGAAAATGCTCAAATAAAACGTTTGGACTAACACAGACTTAAATTAATGTCTCTTCAAAAAAAGAAAAAGCCACTAATTTAAACGTTTTATTTAAAGGTAATGGTATAATATGATGTATTATATTTATAATAAATATAGATTTGAGAAGACAAAGATGTTGGGATAGATTTGGCCTATTCGGTCAAATCTTTTTAAAAAGGTAATTTCCCACAGCAGGCTTCTTTCTTTCTCATCTCTGTATTTCTCTAAATAAATTAACCATACTTTTTCTACTTATATGTTTTATGTTGTTATGGTTATCCTCTTTTTCTTGTACAAAGATCATAAATTCAATATGCAAGTATGAAGTAATCCTCCATAAAAAGATCAAAGAGGCAAAAATAAATAGAGAACAAACAAGCTCTTAGTCGCTTCAAAAATCTACATACCTCTCAACAGAAGAAAGGATTCAATCAAACAGCTAAATTCGCAATACCATCTTCATCTCTTCCTACACCAAACACAGATTATATCCATACGCCCTGTTTCGAAACGAGATGCCGTGAACCAAGCAAGGTTCAGGCAACTCTTGCGACAATGTAGTTAGACAAAGTATATCTAGTTCCAGAACTTTTACTATTACTTGACATTAACAGATAGGCAGAGCACTTGGCCACAACAGACAACCCTCATTTTTTGGCATATGTGATCACCATGGCGTTCTGGGGATTTATTTTGAAGCCTTGAAGGTCCTGCATGGCAACTGAAGATTGCGAATCATCTTCAAATTCTACAAAGGCAATACCTGGCTTCGCGTCAACCATCCGGACTTCTCTAAAGCCAGGGTACTGTTTGAAAAGCAATTCTAGCATCATGCTGTTCGTTTCATAAGGTAGGTTTTGTATAAAGAGTATGTTGTTGGGATCAGCTGCTGCTTCTTGTGCGCTTGGCCTTCCTTGCCGAGAGGCAGCCTGCAATACAATAAGTCGTAATCATTTAGAGGGATAGTCTAAATATATGAATATAAAGAAGTGAAGAAGCAGATCATATCACAGCCAAGTGTTAACAGATGCCTGATAATTTTTGCCTAATACGCAAGTGTTAACCCGAGTACGTACTATTGAGTGAATTTGTGGTAAAACTGTAAGCAAGTGCACAAGGTCGATAGCTTGCACGGAATAATGTAACATAAAAATTGTGGACGGGCATTGTAAGTCAATCATTAAAGCATTAGCCTTTGGAAGGTCTAATATAAGGCCTGCTGAGAGAGAGGGTACACATTTGGGTCCAAAATAACAGACTATTCATTTACTATTATGAATTGCAAACCCAATGTGACATAATTATACCACAAAACTTCAGAGCTTAATTGCAAAATACTGAAGCAAGCAAATAACAGGGAGATACCTCTTAGTCCTTGAATACAACCATATGAAGATCATAAGAACCCTTAAAAGCTTGATGGCTTAGGGTTATTTTCATGAAAGCCATGCATTAATTCACATAACCAAGTCATTGCTCTTAATATGTGATATCATTTGACAAATATTATGGCAAGGTAAAAGCAATAAGTCAAATGAAGCAAGCTTACAGCTGAGCCTCCATTACTATCAGCTCTTGGACCGCCGGCAGGAGCAGCTGGCTGACCTTCTTCAGCACGTTTCTTTCTCTCAGCTGGAAAAATGAAAGAAATTTGTAAAAACAATATTATGCAAATAACTCCTGGGTGTGACAAAATTAAAAACTTTAAGAGAAACCTTTCAATAAAGTTTGCCGAAGTCTATGTATTTTTATGGTGTTTTCTTAAATGATAACAAAATAAAAGAAAAGCTAGGCTGGTCCCAAAACACACAAACCACAAGCAGTTTAATCCAAACTTCTAAACAAGGGAACAAGCTGACCTATTATGCATTTATGTTTCTCTGTAAAGCATATCATAAATTGCCACAAACATAAACATTCTTCAAGGGGATGCTAAGTAACAAAATAAGATTCATGACATACGCTCCCCCATAGAGGTTATAGAAGAACTTGGAGCACTCAAACAAATGATATCAAATTTCACAGAACTAATAATTTGGAAATGGAATAGAATTGACTTAGCATGACAGAAGCTTCACCTTTTTCCTCTTGTTTCTTTTTCTTGTCATAGGTACCTTCTGCTTTAGCAATGCAATCTGATTTTGATTTAGCATATTGAATCCTCTGTCGCAAGTAAACAATTAGAGATGGAGCGTTAATAAAGCAGACATACATAAGTACATAAGAGATGGCAAATAAATGGTGGGCATTACAGGAGTGGAGCTAGACACTCAATTTTTTTGAGCGGGTTGATCGGTCTTGGGGGACTAAATCAACAAATTTAACATAGAACAATATCTTCATATCAAAGTATACAAAGAAAATATGAAATCTTTTAAGAGTTTGTGTGCTTTGGGGGAGGGAGGCTCTAAATCTCTAATATTACTACATGAGGTTACGCCATTGGTGGTACGTCTGCAGAAACTAATCTTTAAACTATGACAGAAAACAAGACGCGAAAGTAGTCTGAAGATTGGTAAAACAAGGGAGAACCAAAAGAAATGTAAACTCAGAGCCTAAAATGAACGTGTCTTAAATAAAATATACATGTACTCACCAGAGGTTTTTCATAAAACTGGAAATTTTGCATCTGTCGTACAGCATTGCTTGCAGCGGTCACCTCACTGAACACAACCCACGCCTGCCCCCGAAGCTTGGGAGTTTTTAATGCAACAATGTCCAAGATCCTTCCATACTGGGAGAACAGGGCATAAAGAGATCTCTTCAGCTCTGTCCAGAGTATTAAAGACAATGCACCAACGTCAGCATAAAAATCCATCAATATTAATTGATAGAGCAATAATATCAATAATATAAAGCCTTGTCTAAAACAATTCGCAAAACAATCATCATGTTCGTATTTCCTTTACGAAATTAATTTAAAACTTGAAATCAATAACAAACAAAATCATAACAACAATCGCACAGGAAATTCTGCATAAGCCGTAATATTGTGAATAATTTCCCGTAAATCAAACAATCAGAATACGCTACAGTTATTGCCACAAACAATGCCCAAAATTTTAGTACTCAAACTAACAGAGACGCAAAAAAATGACACAGCATAAACCCTAATTTTTGCAAAATCGAGAAAGTAGGGGAACAGACCTTCTTTCTTGATTTTCTCGTTGACATTACGAATGTAAATCGTCTGGTTAGGAGGTATATCAGTCGTAAGCATCTTCGACACCGTTCGCCGCCGTATAAACTCGTCGCTGTGTGTTACTGTGTGCGAGTGACCTATACCGAAAGAACAGACGGTGGAAAACGCACTTGAAAGAATTTTTGGCGGTGCCTTTGACGGGTCGGTTTACAAATTGGGCTTTATAAGGATGTGCTAATTTCAGTGGGCCGACACATTAATGGGCTTTTGAAAAATATTTACAATATCCCAATTTTTTAATTAAATATTAAATATATCACCTTAACATATCTCATGCAGCCGAAAAACACCATTGTTTTTACATTTGATGTAGAATTTTAATTTCCATGCCTTAATATTATATTTTGGAAAAAAAATCTTGTTGGACTCGGACGTGCCATGTCATGTTCTGTTTTCGAAGAGATACTCTAGATGATAAATTTGACAATTAATCTAAACATATTCTCAATATTTTTTAAAGGTCGAGATAGATTTGATAAAAGTACTAAAATTTGATATCCACCCAGACTAAATTTAGTTAGTTTTATTTAAATAATGTCATGAGTCATATATTATTTACGCATCTTAATGGGATGAACAAGGATCTAGATGGAGTATAAAACTTGGCATAATTATGAGGAAATAAAGTTAAGATAAAACTTGTATACAATGCTAACTCCAATTCACACAGCAGCACATGTTGACAAACTGGACGTCGTCTCGAGATCTTGTATTACCAATCTGTGTGACGAGTCATAATTGAAAGCTCCCCGGAGTAATTTCTTGAAATCCTAAAACGGGATATCTGGATGTTCTCAGCATCAAGCTTGTTAAAATTACCTCGATTTCGCGTTGCACGAAACTCTCCCCAGTTATACCCCTTGAACTTGGCAGGATTTTCCTCACTGGTCATCTCTCCCAGAGGCTCAACCAATGTATAATGTGCAGGATACAAGAAATAAGGAATCGAAAACCTTTCCTTCTCTGCATTCACCACAACTCTATGCTCCACACTCTCGTACTCGTCGTTGCTCCATACCTATATACACACATTGATGATTGATAGCATATAACATCACAAAGCAGCATCACATCCTTTAAACGCATTACCTGGAGTATATCACCCACGTTGATGATATAAGCACGCGGTGTAGGCTTGACAAGGATCCATTCTCCATCCGTTTTCCTCTTTACCTCCAGCCCAGGAACGTCGTCCTGGGCTAGGATAGTGAGGACACCAGTGTCTTTGTGTCTACCTAGACCAAGAGCAAGGTCAGGAGCAGGGCAGGGAGGGTAGTGGTTGAGCCTTACTCGAGTCGTTTGGTCCTTGAAGAAGGAATTGAAGCGATCTTTTGGCAGCCCTAGGCTCAAGGCAACGAGCTCGAGTAACTTGAAAGCTAGTTTCTCCATTTCTGCAGCGTGCTCTTCACAAGCCTCCCTGAAACATTGTGTGCAAATGCACGTTATCATAGTGATTCCACATCACAACGGGTTATGTTAAGTAGTAACTATTTCACATTCGCTATTGCAATATTTTCTCTCTCCAACACATTAGTACAAATAGGACATACTCCATCCATTACCAAATGCTGCTAAACTTTTGGATTTGACGTGTTGGTTATCAAACACACACACACACAAAACACATGATCAACTCAATTATAAGTTTCCCTCAATCCCAATATTCAGGTGAATCCAAATCTATTATACTTCCAATAGGTGTTTCCAAGCACAAATTTGATCCAAAAATCGCTACTTAATTATTCTAAAATTCAAGGCCTTACATAAAATCAGAACACCACAACAAAGACATGATCAGCTCAAAAAAATTCTAGAGAGAGAAACACAAACCTCAATTCAGGAAAACTCTGAGGCCATTGATTGAACAATTTCCTGAGCTCGAGATCACCACGCTCATTCCAAACCGGGAAAATGATCGGATTCTCTACGGCGAAATCGAAAACTTCCTTCCAATCTCTAACATTCTTGGTGTGCTCGCCGTCGTAATATCCGAACGGATTCGCCGCATCTCTGCTCACCTTCATCTTCTCCGTTTCCGGCAGCGCGAAGAATTTTTTCGACGCCGATTCCACCTTTTCGCCGCATTCCGGCGGCACCCCGTGATTGATCACCTGGAAAAAACCCCAGTCGCGGCACGCGCAGCCGATCTCCGCCGCCAGAGCCGACAGGGAGGCGGAATTTAGCGGCGAAAGATCGATCAGTGGGATGTTTTGGGCTTCGATGGAGCGAGGTTTGGGCCTGTGCTCGACGGCTTGGATGAAAGCAGAGTCCAATTCCACCATAGATGAGAACTTCAAATGTTTGTAATAAAATCAGAATTTGTAATGATTTTATTTGGCTGTTTCTGAAAATGCACTGCACCTGGACGTTATAACGGCACGGCTCCCTCTTCTTTATTGAAAATTTACGTTTTTCTTTCATTATTTTTTTTAGCTATCGTTTAATTCAATTTTAAATTTTGCATGCATTATAAGTATAAAGCTTATAAACTTTAAGGTTGTTTTGCATTTTTAGCCTTGTAAAATTTACTGACCACTTATAAGTTATCTTATTTCAACACATCATACTTTTTGTTGTGAATGACGAGGGTAGCTGGCAAGACTTTATACTACATTAATTGAGACCAATCTTTATTATTTCCAACACTACTGATACGTGAATCTGTCAAAATATCGGGCCGAACCCGGCCTCTCAGGCCAAAGGGGAATTCGGTACAGTCTGGCAGAAAAGTCTAACGGGCCTAAAAGGCATAGCCCAACCCAACTCAAAATCGGGCTTTTGGGCCATCCACAATAGGCACAATTTTTCGCCTCGGGCCCAATCCACGAGCCAAATGAGGGAACTTGGGCCAGTCTGGCTCGAAATCCTATGGAGCCTAAAAATGTGGCCTTGCCCCGGCCCGACCCAAAATCATGTCAGGTCTATTTTGTCTTCTTTATCGATATCACGATTCATGTCATCTGATAAAAATCGATCGATGTACAAATTGTGTGAATCAATAGTGTGGAGATAAGAGATAAATTAACATTTTGCAATGCTGTGCGCATAATCCTATCTTCTGCTAAAAATTAACATTTCATAAAATCAGAGGTTGAATATGAAGCCAAGAGAGAGAAGTAGAACTACTTTCTCACCTCATATCCAAAGGTTTCTTCCATCGAAGTATACAGCAATGAGACAAGCAACTAAACTACGGTCTGCAAATCCAGGAAAAACTGTAACACGAAACCGGTTTCTGGGGACGAAAACTTTCCCAATTCCAAGCTTGTACATGAGGCTAGTCTGCACAAACATGAAGGAGAGTGTTCATAGTCAAAACTAGAGTCGAGCACAAAAAGGGAAAGAGTGGTACAGGAAATAATACTATGCTGGGAAGATTCCTATTTAATCTGCACTCTTTAAAAAGTCTCTGATGCACATATGCGCCCTCTAGTTGAAGTTACCATTCAATAAGTGTCGAAGTAAGCAACATAGAAAAATGATTTTCGTGTTAACTTCTTGTTCTTATCAAGTTTTCCTTCAGAAAGAAGATTGAAATTTTCACTTATGCAGACATACAGCCCATCAGGAGGCGGCACCATCCTGAGATATACTAGCTAGGTTCAAGTAAAAACCACTCAAGGAAACGAGAGAGTTCCAATTTTCAGCCATTATAGCAGTAAAAACAGCGTTTACACCAAAAGGAAAATAAACTCACGTATCTAATCTGCACTCTCTTTAAAAGGTTTCTGATGCACATAGGCGCCGTCTAGTTAAAGTTACCTTACAAGAAGTGTCGGAGAGAGCAACATAAGAATGGTGATTTTCATGTTCCCGTCTTATTCTAATCAAATTTTCCTTCAGAAAGAAAATTGGTGCTCTAGGTAATTTTCACTTATGCAGACATACAGCCCATTAGCTTCAAGTAAAAACCACTCCAGGAAACGATGGAGTTCTGATTTTCGGCCACTACAGCAGTAAAATACAGCATTTATACTAAAAGGAGCTTACATCACAGGAAATATGTCTAATTGGTATAAACAGCAGGTATTTTGATCACCAATATGCATGCATCTCTCGTTTCAGCTGAAGCACAACTACGAAATAAAGTTATGGCGTTGTGTGATTTTTAATATACCTGAGCTACAATCGAGTCGGCCTTGTAGATGGTGCAGGATCTCTTGAAAGGGTTGCCTTTCATCTGCAACTCGGTCTTTGCATCTTCATTGTTTTCGCCAAAAAGTAATACTCTAAACTCAGTTTTAGTGAACTCATCTACTGTCTTGTCTACTGTGAATACCACTTTCTTCTCTTCGCCATTTCCCTTAAAAACGCGCCATGATCTTTTCTACAGGAAGAACAATATGCCGAATGAAACAACCAAAATACTCCAGACATTGATAAGAAACACCTGAGAAGAACATATAACAAATCATCTAAACTTCCCCCAATATGTTCAAAAATATGCTATTCTCACATTTACTAGATATTATCGCGATCATAATGCAGAGATACCATCCACACATGGTAGGAATGCTGAGAAGCCTACTTTAACCATTTTCAATCAAATTTTATTATTTTGGGGGATGTTTGGATCTAAAATTTTGGAAAATTATGCTTTAGTTAAGAGGCAGTTGAACAAATACACACAACCACAAGCATGAATGATGCATGAATCATACACAAAAGCAAAATTTTCAGCAGTTTCACAAGCTGTAGCTTCCAATATGTATCGATTCTCTTCAATTAAATGTCTCTAATCCTCCCTACCACGCAAGAATTTGGGATGTCAAAACATTTCCACCAACACAAACAATCCTCATATACATAAAGCTCAGCTGAAAAAGGAAAAAAATTCTAAAAAAAATCGCAATTCTGGAATTCTAGCAAATACAAATAAGTAAAACGCAAAAGCAGCAAAATAATACGACGATCAGAGAAGCAACTTACGTCAACTCGGCTAATTGAGAAAAGGGTAATACCAGACGAATCCAAGAGCTGCTTCACACAATCCTGATTGTGAGTAGCTGATTTGTACAACGATTTCTGCACAGTGTACAACAAATTTCCGGTTGAATCAGTGAATGTGACAAACCCTCGAATCCCTAGGCGCTTATATTTCTTGGAAACGAAAAGATCAAACGGGATTTCGAGATTGGCCGAGAGTTTCAACTGATGAAAGGAGATTGCCGAATTCTCATCCATTAAATCATTGGTGCTTAACATAAAAGCAATCAAATAGAAAAATAAATAAAAATTGATGGAATGGGAATTTTAATTTTTATCAAGAGGATGATTTCTCTTCTTTTTCGTTTTGAATATTCCTTTTTCGTTGACTGAAAAGTACATGTATATAGTGGAGGGAAAATGTACAAGAAGTTCTCTTTCTATCCAAGTAGGAACGAACGAAGAAGAATAATTATGATAACAGATCTTAGCAATTAAATTCACAGTTTCATAATTTTGGCATCTAATGAGACGGTAAAAATTTTGGCCACAATCAAATCATCGAAAATAATTAGTTAATGTATGATTAGTTTCATTAATACTAGTATACTGACCCGAGTGATGCTCGGAAATATATAACATACAAAACTCTATAGTCGTCCGCCTTGAACACCGCAGGCGTGGGTTCGATTCCTACTGGAAGCAAGATTTTATCTAGTTAGTGAGAATATTTTCTCTTCCTCTTTCACAAGGGTTATTTATTAGACGGATGCTCTTTTCTCTATGGATTTTTCCTTCGGATTTTCCCAAGACCTGTCCTTGAGTGATAAACCTTTTAACCCCAAAGTGATAGGTTTTTTTGACTCTCTCTTTCTTTGCTTTTTTTTTATATATAAAAAATCTTATTGTGATATGCAAATATTGTGACAACTATAATTAACAAATAAATTTAAATGTGTACATAATAGTAAAAAAATTATCAAGCAAAATTATATTTAGCTTTCATAAAAATAATATTAGGTATTGTATTTATACTTACATTTCAGTGACTTCAAGTCTCATCTTTTATAAATATGTACCTTACGGATTTTCATCCTTGTGTATAGCTTTCTCTAATACCATATATATATATATATATATATATATATATATATATATATATATTGTTAATAAAATTATAAAATTTATCTTAGCCATAATGTTATTAACCAACTTATAAAGAAATAAACAAAAAAATAATCCTTGTATTTCAATTATCCTTGCAAAAATAAATAAATAAATAAAATAAACACAAGACAAACTTGGATTTTCTATACAAATTCAATTAAAATTCATAAAAATAAAACATTCTATATCAAATTCAGAAAAGACTTCAAGCTTCGGCCTTTCTCTTCTAATATAAATTCTTTCTTGACACCAACTAAAAAAAGGGAAAGATTTCTCAACTTAATCCCAAGTTCTGAGTTTACAAATTCGATTCATTGCCCATTGCCGAGTGACAACTCACCAAATTATTTTCAATTTATCATTTTCCCCATTCATCATCGTCTGCTTTCAATCATTGAAAAAAGTTCAAATTAAATGCATGTGGGTTTCTTGTACAAATCATCTTTCTTCAACAATTGCTTTCTCCTACTAAAATTTGAAGCACAAAAATAAGATATAAGAATTTTAATAATCCCGAATCAACAAAAATTGAGAAGAATATGATCTACCCATGTTGGTTGAATAACTGTTGAGGGATGCTCGACTATGGAATCCCCTCATTTCTTTTTCACTATATAATTTCACTAGAGATTACATACATGGAAGCAAATCTGAAGCACGACAAACAAACATTAGCTCTATAAATGGCAAGTTTTTTTCATAAATTGAATCTTGACCATATTAGTATAGTCAATAGTATCAAAACTCTCAACCTCAAGAGATGTCTTGCCAGTTAGAGTCTTAACGAAGATCTGCATTTGAATATTTGAAAAGATTCAGCTAATATTAGAACTTACAGCATGCATGAACGCGATACATCTAATGATTTGCTTTGGAGCCAAAAAAATCTAGAATCAAATTTTGGGATGCCAGTGACTTATTTGTAATTCTTTTCGCGATTCGTTCGTAAATTATAACCTAATACAAATTTAATTTCATTAGAAATCTCAAACATTATAGACATATATAGCTTATCATAGGAAAGGAAATCAGGTCTTACAATGCTTTCATTATCCTCCAATTTGGGCGTAAACAATTCCCTCAATTAGATTCACAACCTCAAAGTACAGCTGTATATTCGTCATATAACAATGACTTCCAGCAACTAAGGAAATCAACAATATTTAAATAATTTATAAAAAAAAACAAACACACAAACAGACATGGACTTAAAAATTCACAGTAAAAAGAGGATTCTTCAGATAAAACTCGCATCATGTACTTCACCCAACATCAATTGTTGTCACCAAAGCAAAAACTTGTAAATAAAGACCTTTGTCATCGTCGGCAACGTTTTTTCCTACATTATATTGCCATCTATCAGTGCTTACTCACAATCACCCATAATCTCTTCACCACTTTTATTCAGGGAAGAAGATTATTCAAGCAAAATCTAATCAGCACACACAAAAGCTTCACAGCATCAGCTTTCAAGATTATCTTCATTCTTCACACTGATCTGTACTAATATTTCAAGAATTACACATCAGCTTCAAGATCCAAGATTTACAAAAATGGCGCTAAAATATAACTTCCTAAAACTGTATTTTTATATATAACTCCCTCCGTCCCAATAGCAATGTCTCACTTACTTTGGGCACGGTTATTAAGAAATAAGAGTAAAAGGAGAAAAAGTGATAGGGAAACCTTGCTATTGGGACGGAGGGAGTAATAGATTTGGAATTAATTAATGTATGACTGGTATCATTAATGTTTATTACTAATTTATTTTAGAACACCCATAATTATTTTTTCATTCTCTTTCAATCAATAAGTAATTTAGTAGTACTCTATCGTCCACACAAAAAAGTTCCATTTGACCGTCCATAAGTAATTTAATAGTACTCTATCGTCCACAAAAAAAGTTCCATTTGACCGTCCACAAAAAAAATCTCGGCACACAAAAAAGTTCCATTTGACCGTCCATAAATACTTTAGCAGTACTCTATCATCCACAAAAAAAAGTTCCATTTGACCGTCCACAAAAAAAATCTCGGCACACAATTGAACTCTTTTTCATAGGCGGAGGGAATAATATTTTTCCTCTACATCATTTATACCTCAAGAAATGGAAATAATACAGACTATATCCCAAACATTTCACCTGGCGCATCAACAAGACCCTAAGTTAGTTCATTTTTGCATCGGCCCAGCAAGACTTAATTAGGCACGTCCAGAACGTGTATATTGATAATGTCATTCAAAATTCCCACGACGAACCCCATTAACACATTAACAACACTCCGTACATGTCAAAACACCAGTTTCTGGAAGAAAAAAACCAAAAAACAAAAATCTACGGCTACAATCAATGATGGACTCAAGAGGGAGATTCACACTTAGTGTTTAGAAGTTTAATATTCACATGTGAGATGGACTTGCTTCCTCACCAATATGGTTCATCTCCCTCACCATCTTCTAAGGTTTCATCAGCATAGTCAGACCAGTCATCATACAGTTCCGAGCCCTTGTACTCATACGATACTTGGCTTCCACTTTCGAGCTCTTCAGATTGGCTTCCAGAAGTTGTACTCTCACCCTCTGATTTTTCATCAGATGATCTGCTGCTCGTGTCATCATCATCCTCAGATGTCTCTTCTTCATCCGGATAATCATTCACGGGATTGTTTTCAGCTGAAATTCAAAAATATGTCACAGGTTACTATGCCTCACTCACACACACACACACACACACACACACACACACACAACACAGAGTACCATTAGAATCATCACTTTCATATTCTGGATCATCTGGGCCATCGTAGAAGTCTTCATCATCATCAACTTGAACCCTGATCCAGCTTATTAAGTTACAAGAAGTAAATCTTTAGCCACAAGACCATAATCAAAATATGGAAGCCTTACAGAGGAAATTGGCTTGTATAATCAGCCTCCATCTCATTAGAATCCTCTTCAACAGCATAGACGTCATACACATAATCATCTGAAGAGCAACATTAACAGTAGCAGATTATTAGAAATCAAAAATCTTATATCACAAACAGTTACAGGATATCAGTTCAGCTGCATGACACACAGTGATGAAACAGACACAGCACAAGATCAATAAAAACTCCTGTTGCTTCTGACAGTATTACTACTTGTGGAAGCTAAAAACCCTAATAATCCATAATCTAATTCATCTCCTTTTGGATATAACAATTTGCACAAATGGGAGAGTAACCTAACAAACAAGCTCCAACAACATGAAAACAGAAGCATGGATGGGCACAGGGGAGAAACTAGAGTCAGTCTACTGGGGAAGAAGGCTAAAACAATATAAAACGAACATTTAACAGTGAAATATGATATTTAAATAATAAAATGTAAATAGTAAGATTTTCAAACATTAAGAAAGAACAAATCATGGAGCCATACCTTGTTTGGACATAACATCATGAATATCATGCTCGATTTCCTCAGCAGCAGTTGGTAAAACTTCTCTTAGGAGAGGCAAGAAATCAGCCATCATCTTGCAGTCATCCATATCTGTATCCCTGGGTTGAAGATTTGGAAATCAGAACGATCACATCATAGCTTGAGTTATGATACAATATCATCACTTGTGAAAGTGGCATACTTCTGTTTTTGCACCTCAACTACGTGCTCCTCAATATCGACCCTAACAACATCATAGAGTCGGCAAATATCATATACAGCTTCATCCTCCGGAGCTTCTTTATTCACCTTTCTGCTTCTCCATATTTGCTCAAAACGAGCGTGTCTTGATGAAACCTTAATTATTGAATATAATAGGTTAATGCATTACAAAAGCATAACCTAACCTCCATAATGATATTGTGCAAAGAGAGATTGAAAATAGCATCGAGCCACAATTCTTGCTAATCTATCGCAATATTAGAAAGGAACCACATGGGTAATGGTTAAGGCCAAATTAGATACAAATAAAAAATACCAGACATCCAATATAATAAACATAAAACCAAAAAACTCCCTTATCACAGAAACAAAACTCATGAAGTGAGCCAATAAGCAACAATGACTCCGTGTCAATATATTTCACAGGAGGCTAAGAGTAGGTCATCAATGGAGTCAACAAATACATATGAACCTCGCAGGTACAGCACAAGGATGGAGACTCGCCAGTTTTACTTAGAGGTATTGACTGCATAATTAGTGAAATAACGACAGTTACTAAAACATGTAAAGCAAACCTAAAATGCAGTATACCTCTTGCTTCTGTCTTGCCTTGACCAATAGCTGATCTTGTTTCTGAAACAAAAACATCGTAACCAATTATTAGAAACCGTTTATGTTATCCAATAGAGGTATTTAAAAGCAAGTCTCAGTACAAGCAACCATAAATGTAGTACCAAATAATTAAGTCTTATCAATGTCTCAAAAGTACAGTGCCGACAAGGTAATTATGTAGCTCGTCATGTCTAGTCGTGAAAACAATAATGTAATAAACCCTGGAGAAACTAACTTAAACTATGAGAATGAATTGTGTAGCAACTACAAGAGCTTGTAGGCATGCAAGAAGTATTGTTGGACTTGGGGGGGGGGGGGGGGGTGGGGGGGTTGGGATAACTCACATCCACAGTCTTCAAACTCCGTTTTCTTCCATCATTTTTCTCTTCGGATTTCAACTCATCAGATGAATTAGGCTGCAAAACATACGATAAATTATATAATCTCCGAAAGCTCATTTCAATCAAGAAAGAAAATTCATACAATTTGCCATAATATGCTCTAGATATCTTAAACACCGCTCAACAGGAAGTGACAACATATAGGGGCAACAGCAGTAATTTCTATAGATACTACTCGACACCACCCAGAAAATGATCATTATTTACAGGAAACCGAATAACTGACCACGAACGAGCGCAGCACATCAAATGTGTCCTTGGAGCTAGTAACTGTCTCCACACGTCGTACCAGCATTTTCTGTGTCTTTGATTCCTCCACTAAAAGATGGGAGAGGCACCATTATCAATTAGTTTAGGGTTCACTTTCGCATAGATGTCAAATGTAAAGCAATACAAACAAGTCCTCAGTGGCGTTACAGAGTAAACTCTATTTTAATAAGTACAGCTTTCCATCCATATCCTTTTCTACTTAACCTCTCCATCCAGGGATCATTCCAATTTCCTCCATTCCATTGTGTTTCAGTAAATTGATTGTTCAAAGCTCCAATTTTTTACAATTTCAAATTATTTCAATTCATAATATGAAAATTCTCTGTATGTTCATATCAGACAAATATCTACCATTAAACTTAATAAACATGTAAAATTCAAGAAGCATGAGAAGTAATTCGATCGAGCTGAGAATTTTTTTGTTTCAACACGGAAAGGGCGAAAAGAAATATAGTAACGAGAAAAGGAAAACATCTAAACAACATGAAATACAAGATTCGACATACCTGTGCTTGAAGAAGCGTCAGATATTGATAGCTTTCCGAAGTCGACCAACGGACGCTTCAATGGCCTCTCATGGATTTCCAGCCCTAATTGAGGGGGGAAAAACTCAAAATTCAAGATATTAAGCTTACAGAGAACAAAAGAAACAAATAACTCGCAACACGAGCACTTACAGAGAGCATCAAGCGCAAACTGAGAAGCTTTTCGCTTAACCCTAACGATCACCGGCTTGTCGGCACCAGGCGGAGCGGAGGAACTCTCCGCCATTGTTGACGGATTCGATTCGTTCAATTTCGTGATTTAATCGTGACTTAGGGTTTAGGGTTTACAAATAATTGCGGGAGAATTTGACTTGAAATTTATTTATTGCCTGAATACTGAATATGAATGCTTACATCACCTGACCTCCCCGACGTCCCCGTCATCCTATATATATATAGATTTTAAGCACAAAAATAATGACATTTTCAGAAATAACAGTAACAAATAGTACAGCATACTTCTATTACATTTCAAACATTATGAAAAACTTCATGTACACAACATTTTCAGAAAATCTAATATATAAACATTAATTTGATACATATCTATTTTTCTTACATATATGTTGATTTACCCTAAATAAAAATAGAAAGAAATATCTAAATTAGCACTCATGGCGTTGCTAATCTAGATTTTACCTAGAGGTGGCAAATTTCCGGGCCGGGCCGGCCCGGCCCGAGCCCGGCGGGCTTTTTGGAAAAATCGGGCCGGGCCGGCCCGGCCCGAAAATTCACCGGGCCGGAAAATATGGAGCCCAGCCCGGCCCGAAAAATCAATTTATAACACATTTTTACCGGGTCGGGCCGGGCCGGCCCGAGCCCACCGGGCTTTTGTCTATTTCGGGCCGGGCCGGGCCGGCCCGAAAATCCGTCGGGCCTGAATTTGCTGAGCCCAGCCCGGCCCGAAAACAGGCCGGCCCGTCGGGCCGAGCCGGGCCGGGCCTGTTTTGACAGCACTAATTTTACCTGTGCAATGCACGAAGTGGACATCAATTAATGTTAATCTTATAAGAAAAATATTAAATAATACGATTAAATAATGATTAACTTTTAATGGATAACATCAATATATTGCACGAGCGAACCCATAAATATATTTGTAGGATTCTAAAATTCAAATTTTTCAATAGAGAAGGGAGCTAAAAATATTCAACATTTACATACATTTTAAGGTTGAAAAAAGAACGAAAAATTAGTTGGTGCTTCATCAGTAGGGCTGGGAATTCGGATCTCGATTTTCGGTAATTATCCAAAACCGATACTAATCGTTGGTTTTCGGTTATCCGATAACCGAAAATTGTCGGATCGGTCCGACTATCGAATAGCGGATTTCTAAGATTTTCGGTTTCGGTTATTATCCGATAACCGACACCCGAAAACGAAAAACCGAAATATTATATAATAATATATATTATTATTTTTAATTAAATATAAATAATTTTATACTAAAAAATAAGAATACAAAAGAATCAATCCCTAATCTATCAATCAAAGTATCACACCCATTTTTCTCTCTCATCTCCTTTCACTGCCCGCCGTCCAAGTCCAACAACTCCAACCCAGCCGTCCAACCCAACCTCCTACTGGGTGTCGGGCCGTCGACGTGTAGTGCAACTGCCCAGCCACCACCACGCGAATGGTCGACGGCTCTAGATGGGAATGGGAATTCGGGAGTTTGTGTTGGGTTAGGAGGTATCGGCTTGGTCTCGGAGTAGAAGTGGCGGCAGAGAAGAGAAACAAGGTGGCGAGACGGCGGTTGATTGGAGAGGCAGTGGCCGTGGGAGAGCAGGTGTTTGAAGGCCCCAATTTTTGTGAGTCAAGTTTTTCTTTGGTAGTGCAGTCACAGAGAAAGAAGACTGGGATAGTGGGGTTAGCAAAGGTTTTTTTTTTCATTTTCACTTTATTTTTTATATAATTATATATTTATTTATTTCTTTTATTTGTGCGGAGTTCTTTTTTCTGCATAAGGAAAAGTGATTTTTTTTTTTAAACAATAAGGAAAAGTGAAATTACTGATATGGTATTTTAATGATTTTACATTTTTATATTGTTCTTTTTTTTCGATTTTTTGGTAAAAACAGGTTAACCGATTATTTGGCAACCTTTCGGTTTCAATTTCGGTTTCCAAATTTCGAATATCCGATTTCAGTTAACCGGTTTTTTCGATTCGGTTAATCGCGGTTAACCGAATTTCCAGCTCTATTCATCAGACCATGTCATAATCTTTCTTGATCTATTACATATAAGAAATACAGATATAATATTAGAAATAAATAATCATAATCATCTAATTATCGATATTATATAGTTCACATGGGTGTTACTCATGGTAAAACTCTCTTGGCACTAAGAGAAACGACTTCCATCGCCAACATCAATTTGATAAGAAAAATATGTAAATATAAACAAATATAAAAGAGCTTCCGTTGATTTATTTACGATCTAAAATGCATCAATATAATTGAGTGTATATTTCAATCAAATTAATATAAAACTAATAAAATAATAAAACAAATACCATTAGAATTACATTTCAATCAATTTAAGCATACATGAGGAATAAAAATAAATTACAACTAAGATTTGCAGTATAATAGATGAGAATAATGACTAAGAGAGTGTGTGGCTGAGCTTATAAGTTCCTTAAAACAGCTTATAAGCACTTGCAAAGTGTTTGGTAAAATAAGCTCGCAAAGAACTTATAAACTCCAAAAAAAAGTGCTTCTATCCCAACTTTTTATTTTTTTTGCCAAGACGTTATAAGCAACATTATATTTACTTATTTTCACCATTTTTCATTTTATTTTATTTTTAAAATTTATAACATGATATAAATAAATAAAGTCAATTTTTTTTCTGAATTCTACAATATGAAAATAATACGGAAAAATAATCTGAAAATAAAGATTATGAAAATATGAAAAATCTTTCTATTTCTTTCTCTCTCTTCTTCTCTTGCTCATCTCTCTCTCCTCTATCTATCGGGCATTTCTCTCGATCTCCACTTTCTCCCTCTACCCTCTCTCTAATCTCTCTCACTCTCTCTCCACCTCTCGATCTCTGTTGGGAAAATTAATAGAGTTTTGATTGGATACCAAAACCCAGCTGACCCCAACCAAGTAGATGAATGTACAAACTTTGTGTTGTTTCCAGCTCACCTGTTTGAGCTTATAGAGTTTCATAGTTTACAGGTAGATTCGCTGAAGACAGCTGAAGACAGCAGAAGACACACGGTAGAGCAGGCTTAAGAACTCGGCAGGAAGCGGACTCGCAGAGCAAGACCAAGCAGAGTCAAAGATCCTGCATCAAGACCCGGCTCGATTGACGGAAGCCCGGCTCGGTGTTGTCAAAGACCCAGCTCAGTGTAAAAGACCCAGCTTAGTGTCGATTACACAGCTCAGGTCTAAAACACAGCTCAGGTCAGTGACACAGCTCAGGATGAAGACACAGCTCAGGTTGATGATACAGCACAGGTCTAAGACACAGCTCAGAAGTCAAGACACAGCAGAGTCCAAAACGCTGAAGACACAGCAGAGACGCTTAGCAGCTCGAAGACGAAGACCTTCTCCAAGACAAGATCCCGATGTCAGAAGATCTTGTCTGACGCAGTCAAATCAGAGAAGGAATAGCTTCTGCAGATGCAGACCTACTTCGTAGGTAATGGCCAGAAGTCAACAAGAGTAGGTAAGATTCAAACGGCTCTCTTCCAACGGCTAATTTGAATCTTCACCTATATATATCTCTCCTCCACCATTGAAGAAGATGCTGGAGAGGGAGGCTGACAAGACGACTGAAGAAATAGAAGAAAACAGAAAAATGAACAACGATCTTCAAAGCCAAATCTTTCAAGAACACCCGGCCTACCGTGTGTTCTTAGTTGTTCACATATTCAGTCATAGGCAGATTAGATCAGAATAAATATCTTAAGCCTAGTTTGAACGAGTTCATCATACTCCTTGTTCTTCATTGTAAGAACTCGTTCATAGTTGGAAAACCATACCCAAACCCAAACCCAGAAAGGTTAGGTAAAGGTACGCTTGCTCGAAGCGTGTAATTCGAGTGGTTAGGTTCTTCAGTACCCGCAAACTGAAGGTGTAGGCTTGATGCCCGCAAATCGTTGGAACACAGCTCGGGTTAGAGTTGTGAAGTTGCTTGGTACTTGGAAACCAAGTGGAAGTGAATTACCAGTGAATCTGGTCGTGGATGTAGGAGGGGTTACTCCGAACCACGTTAAAGATGCTCTTGTTATTTATCGCTTTGTTTTATGCATGTTACTAACTTTCATAAGCATACATTTCAATCTGCATAAACTGACTAATTCAAAAGTGAAACAGAGCTTTGCAATATAATTTGAAGCAACAGACGGACTTTCCAAATCCACCACATTCCGCACGCCTACCGTGTCGATCAAGCCGCCATCCAAATTTGGATCGAACACTACTCACTCAAAAGAGTTTTAACTTGGAAAAGTTTTTAAACCTTGGTGTATTCACCCCCCCCTCTACACCAAGGTATCCGTCTTGGGACCAACAATCTCCACTCTTTCTCTCTCTCGATATGTTTTCATATTTGTTCGAAAAAGATTTTTTTTCCTCCACATTTAGATTTTGTATTATAAATTGTATTTTTCTAGCACTATTAATACATGTAACTCCCTCCGTCCCAATAGCAAGGTCTCACTTCTATTAATTAATACTCTCATCAATTAAAGAAGTGAGACCTTGCTATTGGGACGGAGGTAATATATATTAGTCATATTATTTAATACGTGTAATATATTGATAATATCATAAATGAGATGCAATTAAAGGTCCAGTAATTTTAAAAATGCACATTTTTTAGTAGTATATAGTTTTTTTTAAAATTATAATAATTATTATAGTAGATACAGTGAAGATAGGAGAGAGAGATGATAGTGTGGAGAGAGGTGATAGAGAGAGAGTGGATATAGAGAGAGAGACAAGAGAGCGAGAATGATGTAATTACATAATAAAACAAGTTTATAACACCAAACAATACTCAATCATCTTATAAGATTTCAAGAGCTTATAAGCTAAATTATTCAAACACTTTGATAATTTTTAAGCTCTTGAGACATAACATCTTATAAGCTTTAAAATAAGCTTAGCCAAATACCTTCTAAGTTTAACACTATCTAGAAAACAAAAGTCCATATAATTTTCACATGCTATATTATACACAAACACCATCTAGAAGTCAACACTCATTAACCACTAAATTGGTTTTGGAGGGAAAAATGCATTATTGTTAATATAATCACAACTCTCCTTTTTAATATTAGATAGATTTTTTAAGGTTTAATTGCAAAATTCAATATCTCTTTTATACGAATATTATTTTGTAATTTTTCACTGTCGCCTTTTTAATTTTTGCAAATTAAAACATTACTTTTTAAATTTTTGTAATTTTAAAACATCCATTTTTCCGACAAGACCCATCTAACGTGTTCGATTATTAATCCAGATAAATGTTGGTTTTCAGAATAATTGAAGACAAAGTCATAACACCATAAATTATTATAAAAATTACATTGTTATTATACTCATAACGTGTATTTTTTTTTTTTAAATTATAACATTAAATTTATAAGCCGCGCTACGGTAGATTCGAACCTAAGATCAAAAGACATTAACCGCACTACCGTTAAACCAACATACGAACACCATAACGTGTATATTAATAGTGTAAAAAATACAGAAACAATATACGATAAAAATAAGAGATCTCTGTGCATATTTTATATATGTGCCACAAAATAATCCGAATTCAATGTTTACAACCATAAACAATAAAGTTTGTCTTATTGTGCACGGAATAACTCATTTATGGCAAGGCGTGCCCACGGTTCAAGGCCCGCCGGTTCCGGGCCTTGAACCGCCGGTTACGGTTTTCCCCGGGGGTGAACCGTAACCGGCCCGTCTACACTATTCCCGGTTCAGGGTCGGGCTAAAAAACCGGCGGTTCCGGTTCCGGTTAAAACCGCCGGTTCACGGTTCGGCCCGCCGGTTTTTTTGAGTTTTTTTTTTTAATATACTAATATAAATGTAGTATTATTTTGATTACAAAAAAAGAACATTATGTAAATGAAGTACAAAACGAGCATTAAAACAAATGAAGAAAATTAACTCATTTTTTATTAATCTATACCTATTATAAAAGAGCATTATTTATAAAATTTGATTGGTCTATTATACCCTTATATAGTATTTTATTATTAATATCTATTATCATATGATTATTTTATGTTTGACATATATATATATATATATATATTATTAATTAAAATCTATCAATATTACGTACATCGCACGTACTACTCTACTAGTACTTAAAATTAACATTACATAATTTATAATTACATTAGCAATTAGCATGAGTTCCAATGAATGCTTGAAAAGAAAGAAAATTTTACTGTAGTAAAGACAAGAAGATAAAGTGTAGAGAAATGGTGTGGAATAAATAAATTCTCAAAGGGATATATATTTATAGATATACATATGAGGTAATTAAATAAAATAAAAATAATATTTTAAGCCGAAAACCGCCGGTTAATCACATAAACCGCCGGTTCGCCGGTTTTATAGGCCCGCCGGTTAACCGCCGGTTCCGGTTACCAATTTGCTTGAACCGTAACCGGCTCTTCTACCGCCGGTTCCGGTTACGGTTCGGAACCGTTGACCACGGTTCCGGTTAAAAAACCGTTGACCGGCGGTTCGAGCCGGTTCCGAACCGCCGGTTCGTGAAAAATGGGCAGGTCTAGGCAAGGGTGGTTGCCACAGGAAAACACCACACTTGTTGTCAATTAATTTTGCATAAAATTATTACTCTCCCTCCGACCTGGGGGTGCATAAACGGGACAGAACGGATATCCTATACGGAAAACCCGAGTACCCATTCTCTAAAATTTGGAAAAAAATCTCACCCGATCCCATTCCGAGTACCCAAATATTCAGCCCGAGTATATGAGTCGGGTAAACGGGTACTCAAGAAACCCGAATTTAATAAAAAAAAAAATCAATATAGGCCCTATTCACCCCTAAACCCCTAGAAATCGAACCTAAATTACCTCTAAAAATCGAATTACCCCTAAAAATCGAACCTAATCAATATTTATTTAAAATTAGGCCTAAAAATTATAATTATGCTATGCTAGCAGACATGTGTTTGGATGGGATACCTTCTAATAATATGAGGATCCGTCACAAGTTAATATCCATATATTATTAAAACGATTACGGATTTGGGAGCTCTCCTTAATTCGAGGTCATACGTGACGCTCTCTCCTTTCCATATTCTTATTTATCTTTAATCTTTATTTTGAGCATTTTTATTCATTTATTCTATGTATATTTAATATAGATTTTCTTATCCCACATTGATTTTTAATAAAACTTCATTTTTGGAGAACCTATGTAAATACTCACAATCCATGTGTATTTTTTCATTCCGCAATTATTTTGCACAATCAATATAATTTGGAAAATTAATTTATTGGCCAAATAAATAGTTTTATTTTTATTGACAATTTTAATTTGATCAATTATGTAGTTGTCAATATTAATTTGTTTAATTTAACAAATTTTTAAATTGGCGTAAATAAAAAAAATCTCAAAAATATGTATCATCAATTATAATTATTGGATTTGTAATATATATACAAGTAGGGATAATTCTCGAAATTTAACTTTATGACGAGATGATCAGACGTACACAACAATTAACGATATATATAATGAAATATTTGACAGATTGTAAAGTAAAAAAAGTAGTTTGATTTCTATTGATTTTTTTGCAACTAAAGAAAGTGAAATAAAATCAAAGAAACACTCTTTTTGATCAATTATCGAAATATTATCACTCCGAAATAATATTAAATTATTTTTAATGTTCATGCTTATATACTGCAAAATAATAATAAAAATAAAAATATTTGTTAAGTACAATAAAATCGAAGAAACAACCTTATTAATATATTTTATTTTAATAATATAGTTTGCCGTCGATTTTCGACGGGATACACACTAGTTTAAATTCAATCACTATCAAAATACTAATAAAATTATAAATATGCTAAAATATTAGTTTGGATGGGTACCTTTTAATTTTATTAATTCGTCCTATACAAGTTTTTGTGATTTTCATGCACACAAATTGTATTTATTTATTTTTTTTAATCTAAAAGTTATGTACATGATCAAGTAAAAAAAAAAAAAAAGTTATGTACATGGTTAATATTTTAATGTGAAATAGTCAAATTTACTTTTGGCACTCAAAATTTATTAAGGAAAGGGACAAACGTTGCTAGATTAAGTAAAGAGTCGATATTACCCACGTGCAAAACTAGATTTACAAACGGTAATTATATCAACCAAATTAATCAAATACAGTACATAATTACGTCAATAAATAGTAATCTACGAATTTAAGTGAAGGAATCTTTAACTTTCACCAATTTCAATAAAACTCAAGACATCGAAGGTACACTCCTCACTTAGTTTTTTTTTTTTTTAATAAATTATTTAATTCAGTATATATGTGTTTTATTTCATCATTCTACACCATCATGTTACATGAGTGATTTGTAGATGAAGTTAAAAACGAAAAATTAGAAATAGATTGGTTTTCTTTTTTAATTTGTAGGAATATGAAACAATGGCGGATTTTGGGAGGGAGTATTATTTACTTTTCTTTTACTTTTTGGTTTGAATTTGGGTTCATAACCAGAAGATGATGATAATAATAATAATAATAATAATAATAATAATAATAATATCCCCTCCGTCTCATAAAAATATGTCAGAATTTCTTTTTTGGTACGTCACATGAAAACATGTCAGAATTTCTTTCTCTTTTTAGACTCTTTCTTTACTCACATAATGCGAGATTCTTTCTCCACTTACAATACATTACACTATAATTTTTAAAATCCGTACCACTTTGATTTTGACATCATTTTATGGGACGGAGGGAGTAATAAATTCTAACTTTGAGGTCATAACCAGAAAGAAACAAAAGAATCCTCTCCCTCACCCTCATAACTAATTCCTCACAGAGTCGTAGACTCGTAGGTCTTCAATCGTGAGTTTTTGTTTTCTTCCTTCTTCCCAAATCCATTATATTTACAGATTACTCAATTTTTTCATTCCAAGGAAAATAAATAAATAAGATAAATCCCCCAAACTAGTAACTGGATGTAAATTCTCTTCAATATATATTATTTTGCTCTTATTATTGACATGTATAGAAAGTAATTAAGTATTTTCATAAGTAATTTGTCCACTATGGGTCGATAGTGAACCCAGAAGGCCATTTAAAATCCTTTTAATTTTTGGCAAAAACTCGGTTGCGGTCAGGTAAAAAAATTATTTTTTATTTATTACTACTTAATTAAAAATTAATTAGAATTTATTTTTTTCGAAGTATAATTTATTATTTAATTAGGATTTAATAATCTCGATTAGAGTTTGTAGCCTATTAGCATTTATTTACTTTTTAATTAAAATTTATTTTTCATCAATTACATATAATTTAACATTTTTAAAAATAATAATCGGACCGTGTATGGCCCTTAATTTTTTAGGGAACAAGCACACTACCAAACACTAAATAACTATTACAAATAAATGGAGTATTAAATTTGGATCCAATAAGTAGGGGTGTCAAAATTGGCCCGGCCCGGCCCGAAACTGGGCTGGGCTGCCAATTTTCAGGCCCGAAGCATTTTCGGGCCGGCCGGGCCACACAATGTTAGGCCCGACCCAGCCCGAAATAGGTAAAAGTCCGCTGGGCCCGGGCCGGCCCGAACAAATTGCACTATAAATGTATTTTCGGGCGGGGCTGGGCCGCACATTTTCAGGCCCGAAAAATTTCCGGGCCGGCCCGATTATCCCAAAAGCCCGACGGGCTCGGGCCGGCCCGGCCCGGCCCGGCCCGGCCCGCTAATTTGGCAGCCCTACCAATACGAGTACCGTTCTAACACAAATGATTAGGATAAGTAAAAATAACCGAAAATCGAAAATCAAATCGAACCAAACTGTAAATAGAATTCGGTTTGGTTTGTTCGGTTTATTTGGTTTGTTTGATTTTATTTTTAAAAAATTTAATTGGTTTGGTTTGGTTTGATATTTTGACAACCAAACAAAATCGAAAACCGAATTTATATGTGTATATATATATATATTAATCTTTTATAATATATATATATATATATATTAATTATATTTATATATAACTTTTCTCAATAATGAAAAATAATTTGAAAAAATTGAGTCACAAGAGCTTGTTGGACCCAATAGAACTTGAAATAAAGCGCGGATATCAACATCAGACGACAAGGGAATGGGCCGCTCTTTTTGTTGTTTGTTTAATATTTTTGGCTTTTCCTATAATATGTATATATATATATTAATTTTTAATTAAAATACTATTATTATCTTATTGTATTAAGTATATTTTTGTTGATCTTGGATGAAATATTTAGATCATATATGGCCATTCGTTTTGTTTGGTTTGGTTTGGTTTTAACTTTTCAAAATTCGTTTAATTCGGTTTGGTTATTTGATTTGTTTGGTTCGGTTTGATTTTAATTTTTAAAAATTTAATTTATTCGATTTGATTTGATTTAGACAAAACTAAACCGAATAACCGAATGCTCACCCCAAATAGTTGGTCCTATTTCCCTCTATTTTTATTTAATTTTGGAACTCTCACTTACTATAAGCCAAAAAAAAAAAAAAAATCTTGTCGAGTTTGACTAGTACAAGAAACAACACAAAAGATCACAAGATAATATTCTCAAGCACAACAAACATGCAATGCAATCACAATGTAATTGTTTCTTTTTCTTCTCTCCATTTATAACAATCAACTTCATCAAATCCATAAAAAATTCTTTATTTCAACAAAGCAAAGAAATAATAAAAATTCATTTCACACCAAACTCTTTACAACTCCATAAATTAACTTAATTTCTTGAATATATATTTTCTGCAGCTTAGCCTTCATCAATGCCTCTCCACTGGCTCGGCCTAGTCGCCGCCTTGTGGCTCCAATCCATCAACGGCACTAACTCGAATTTTCCGGCCTACTCATCGGAGCTCAAACGAATCCTCTCCATATCACAGCTCCAGCTCAACAACCTCGCTTTCGCCTCAGACGCCGGCAAGCTCCTCGGCTGGATTTCCGGCGTCGCAGCCGCCCGCCTCCCTCTCTGGTTCGTCCTCCTCATCGGTTCCGTCCTCGGCACCGCCGGCTACGGTCTGCAGTTCCTCTTCCTCACCGACCGGATCCACACTCTCTCATACTGGCAAGTTTTCTCTCTCACCGTCGTCGCCGGCAACAGCATTTGCTGGATCAACACCGTCTCTTACATCCTCGCGATCCGGAATTTCCCGCTCGATTGCCAGATCGCCGTCGGAATCTCGACGAGCTACGTCGGATTGAGCGCGAAGATCTACACGACGGTCGTCGAAGTTGCCGCCGCCGCTCCGTCTGCACCGTTAGAAAGAGCCAAGACGTTTCTGCTCCTGAACGCCGTTCTGCCGCTGCTCGTCTGCGTCGCGGCGGCGCCGCTGACGAGAGACGCAAACGTCGGGAAATCGAGGAAGCTGGTGGCGGGATTCGCTAAGCTGCTCGTGATTACGGTGGTCACCGGCGGTTTCACGGTGATAACTAGCTTGATTCCTTGGGTTCTGCCGCCGGTGGCAGTTCTGGTCGGAATAGTAGTGTTTCTGCTGCTGCCGCTGGTGACGCCGGCGGCGGAGGAGATCGGGGAGGCGGTGCAGCGGAAGTGTTGGATTGTCGTGCTCGTGCACGATGAGGAGAGTCTGAAGCGCGGTGGATTGGCGGAGAAGGATCGAGAAAGTTCGAGAGGCGATGACGTTGGGAAGGAGATTCCGCCATTGTTGATGCTGAGAAGAGCTGAATTTTGGTTGTATTTTATGGTGTATTTGTTTGGTGCAACTCTGGGATTGGTGTATTTGAATAATTTAGGGCAGATTGCTGAATCGAGAGGATGTTTGGGGATTTCGTCGTTAGTTTCGTTGTCTTCTGCGTTTAGTTTCTTCGGTCGCTTGCTCCCATCTCTCCTGGACTATTTCTTCTCCAGGTAACTCTCTCTCTCTCTCTCTCTCTCTCTCTTCCATGCAGAGTGTTGGTTAGTCTCTTTACTCTTAATTAACTCTTCGATGGTAAATGGAGAATAAGGTGAGCAAGAATAGCATGAACGTATAAAAATTAATTAATATTCATTATATTAGATATTCATTAACATTTTCTCAAAAAAAAAAAAAAGATATTCATTAACATACTTGAGAATAGATCGATAGTACTATGCATGCAGTTTGTATTTTCTTTTGCAATTTCCATTGAATTTTGCATAGTATGTGTATTAGTTAAATAAATAGTAGTTACGAAACAGATTCAGCTAAGCTAGCTTTTGAACTGGAAAATATTTTCTACATTAATGTGTCGGTGTGTATACCGGATTCAGCATGCAATGCCTGTTTCGGATTTTGTGTCAGTACCGTATTCCACTATTAATTTCTCGTACTAGTACAATAATTTTTATTATAAAAACAACAATTATTTACATAATGAACTCTAATTAACATTTATTACAAGAAAGTGAAGCTTTACAAATTAAATTGTACACCTTAATTATGGAATAATCAATTATTAACTATAATTATTAACCTTTATTGGATCGATGAGATTTACTTAATAATTGTAAATTTAAACTAAAATACAAGAGATTAAAATTGAAGAACAAACATAAAAGAACTAAAAAAATTTGATACTGTGGGACACAAATAATGAGATAGAGGATCCAAGTGTGCAACATATACAAAAATGCAATTATAAGCACTGTATTATTTTTTAATTACAAAGAGACCCTTATAATTATATGAACAAAACATTCACAACTCTTCTATTAAGTTTACATCTATGTTTTTACATGTAGGGAGCGTTTGGTTTGCTTGATAAGGGATGATTGATAAAATAATAACACTTAATCACATGTTTGGTTTGAATAATAAGGTCCGTGATAGATAAGCGGCGCGTGCACCAATCATTCAAATGGATGATGAAAATTTATCGCCCCAAGCTTGGGTGAATAATTAGTCACTAGCTCTTATAATCCTATTATATGCTATCAATCTTATCTATCTCATCCACCAAATCAAACGTTACCGTACAGTTACCTTGCTTATCCATGAAGTTGCTATAAAGATGTTAGTTGAAGAATTTATGGAGCCTACTAATTAATTTGGTTAATTAGTTTTCCACTATTCCACCTAGCTAGTAGACTTGTTATATTCGGAAAAAAATACCTTTATTTCACTGTCATATTTTAATCTCGTGTGCATACATTTATTGCATGAAGGACAATATCAACACGTAACGTCCATTAAATTTAATACTAAACTGAAACAACAAAAAATTCCATAGAATCTAATGAAATGTAAGAATCTTGAGCCGATTTGGGCAACATAGGACAGCTGAGTTTCCCACCTCGTAATTGATGGGCCTGCATAAGCTAGGTAGAGCTGTCAAGGCCCTGCCCGAGCCCACTATGTTGGCCCAAAATTTTTTCGATGCACAACTCTATCAGCTCAGTCCGGCTCAAAAAACAATTTTATTCACAAAAATTCTGGCCCGCTCCAGCCCTACAAGTTTCGGGCCTAAAATTATGTGGCATAGTCTATGGGACGATTATGCCACTTTTGATAGCTCTATTTAAGTAGTTTAAGTGAAATCTAATTTCACTAATTGTGTCACCGTCCATCTACTTCAAATTATTTATGTATGTTTATTCAACTTAATATTGTTGATACAAGCCAAGCATTATTATTTAATATTTTTATATATGTATCGTGCCATTATTAGATCAACCTACGCTGTTTCAAGGGCTATGGAGATGGGGGCGATGACGGCTCCCATGTGTGGTGCCTTTTTTCTGCTAGCGATAGCCAAACAAGACTTTGCATTGTATATCAGCACAGCCATTGTAGGAATCTGCAGCGGTGCAATTACTTCAATATCCATATCAACAACTAGGGAGCTGTTTGGGACGACGAATTTCGGAGTAAATCACAATATTTTGGTGTCTAATATTCCTATAGGGTCGTTTTTATTTGGGGATTTTGCAGCATTGCTCTACAAAGAAGGGAGAGTTGATGGAGAAGAGAATTGTGTAGGACAAAAATGCTACCAAACAACCCTTTTCATATGGGGTTGCTCGTGTGTTTTGGGGAGTTTGTTAGCTTTGGTGCTTCATGTAAAAACTAAGAAATTACATGCACGTAAATAAGTTCGTTTATTCTTTTGAGATGTTTCATTTTTCAGTCTTATATTTTATCGGAAAAATTTAAAATAAAAAGAAAAATATAGATGAATTTATGCAATCACGGCTCTTTTAATTATTTAGAGAGCTATGGAAAAGACGTATACTAGTTATATGTCAAATGAGTTATTATTTCGTCGAATTAAAGTAATTCTTGTCCATTTTTAAATGATTATATTTTCACATTAAAGTAATAATGAAAATGGCCATTTGACATCCTATACAAGTAACTCGGGATGGTTATATGCATACGTTTCGTCTCGTTCACATAATAAATCATAATGTTATAATTTTAGTCAAACTCTACTTGAGAACTTTTGAAATATATATGAAAGTATATAGGTCCTTAAAAATACTACTATTATGTGTGATAGAAAGCTTCATGTTAGACCGGCCACTGATAGTTGTATATAGAATGAATTCAATAAACTAAAAAATTAATGGAAAATATTCCAGACAATTCAAAATTAAGAAAATCAGTATCGGTTAGATATTGAGCTCGTATTTTTTTTTTCTATATCACAAAAAATATAAGAGAACGCCTCCCCACAACTTTTTGATTTATTAAGATTTATTTTGTGATGCTAGCTAGCAGTGGTCAATTAGTACGGACCTTCCCACGTGTGATAGGCCAATTCAATTCACGGACCTTCCCACGTCTTTCACATTCGAACTTATTACCAATCAATTCAAGTTTAGCTAATTCTTGCAACTCAAATTCAAAATGAATTTAGATTTTTAAAACTATTAAACAGACTTGAGATCGTCGTGTTATTATCAAATATCTCTTAGAGTAGCAACATCATTCTCTCAGTTATGATTAGAAGATGTGGCAATATTAGGCCAAGAGTCGAATTTTTTTTGCCAAGATTACTAAGAAAATAATCAAAGATTAATTATTTCAAATTAGCACTCATTACAGAATTGCCTGTTGCAGCACGCACAATTGAGGGATTATCAACTATCAAGATCAACATTTAAAATTAACGTTTTATTTATCTAACTTATTTGTCTAATAATTGATAACGATGTTATTTTATTTCCAATTATCTAAATTTCCTTATTTGAAAGTCCACTAGATTATTAACTTGGACTAGCGCATTTCATGAAGCCATCGACTCCCTAGTCACTATTACTCTATTATGCTAATCTTATAATTAAATAAAGTAAAATTTAAAAATTACATTGTTTTTTAAGATTCAAAAATTACATTGTTATTTAGACATAATGTTACCCTCATCATAAATTTAAAAAAAAAAAAAGACTTTAAAATTTTCAAAAGTTTAATTAAGCGACAGGTCTTCCAGCCCGAAACTCACGCAGAAAAAAGGAAGTGAGTTCGACAAAAAAAAAGCAACTTGGACAAAATCCAATGAACACCGTCGATGTTGCCCAAATACGAAAATCATAGTAATATATATTGTTGTGTTTGCAAAGGCAGAAGGGAACTTGAGTGCAAGAACAGCCCCGTTAATGGTTGGGTTAGCGGGCCGGGTCCTTCGCTCCCCACCGTTGATCTTCAACAAGAGCTCATATCTTACAGTTACCGAGTATATAATTTCCCGCCAAAATTTCTGCCTAGAGCCAATACAAAAACTACCGGTTTCTATTTAGCTACTGCTCCCTTTGTCCCCATCAATGCATATCAAGAACTTCTCCATCATCCAAAACCCTTCTTCAACGATGGAGAGACGATCTCATGACCACTGTAGATTTCTGCAACCACCGACACAGTAAAAATTGGCCCCGGCACCACCAAAAACAAAGACACTTACCAAATATATCAAGAAATCCTAAATAATTCTAATTGCAACAAAATAAGAAACTAAATAAATCAATCTACTTAAATTATGCATGATTATAGAGGGTACGCATGCTTCCATCATCTCCAGACGGGGTGTCTCAGTAACATATGATCTATCACAGAACGAATGTATACATATAAAGAAGCTCTGCTCATCATCAACAACCAGACAAACTGAGATGAAAATGAAACATAACAAATCCAAGAACCATTTCTTGGCATACCTTGCACAGTTAGACCACCATCTCCTTTCGACTCTCGAGCATCTCGTGCCACAACATCCAAGAATTTCTCACGCCATCTAGTTGGGATTCGGGGATACCAGTGTTTGCATCTAATACAGCCACCCATTCTTTCCAAGGGGGGTTTGAAGGGTCTAAAAACTTAGATAACTCAGGCAACATCACTGAATTATAGAAATCATCAACTGATTTGAGAATCTCCTCTGATTCGACTAATGCCATCATTTCCGGCCTCGTCAGATTGCCAGGTCTATTCCTGATAGCAAAAGTATTGCTCCTCAAAAACAAACCTTCAGACGGAGCAAGAGGTAAGACAATCCTGGAGAACTTGGACAATGATAACTTCAGAATATCTCTAGGCAGTAACTCGCGTTTTACAGCTATAGCAGTTCCTACCATTTTGCGTATCTGATTGTGTGGATAAGAAGATAACCATCAACAGAAGACAAATTTGCATGATGGAATATCGAACTTACTAAAAACATATGTAAGAGAAGAGAATCACGAGAATAAGATGAAAATACGAAGATCTTACCTGATGCAGCATGAATGACTCTCCACATATGGAAATTTCTACGTAATTAGCACCGGACAACTGCTCCAATTTCCCACAGCAACACTGAAAAACCTTTCTGAAATGCGATGCACCAATCCTGTCGTTCTCATCAGGTTCGTCTAACCACCGAGCCAGTACAGATACAGTGGGAATTTTCTGTTCTGAGCCGGAGAGGGAAGAGTTATGCTTCCTTTCATCTGAATCTATAGCAGATGATTCATTAGCTCCATTAATATCTTCTTCATCACTTCCCTCCGAGTCGGAGCCATTTTGTGCAGATGACAACTTTACCATTTTTGACTCAGAACCCTTTTTAGAGACTCTACGAGGAGAGTGTTTTCTGTATTTAGATCGAACGGTATAATTGTGAAATGGATGGTCTCCCTGAAACATAACAGAGTGGCACAAACTAGTTAATGAAAATGGACTTTTATTTCTTTCTTCAGATGATAGAGAATTGATAAAATTACGCGACCCAACAATTGGAAACGCACAAAAATTATAAGTTTCAAGATCACAACCCGTGTTGCCATTTGTTTGTAGTGATTGATTCAAGAGTATGGTCAAGAAGAAGATCCATCTTGTGAGTAAATACAATTTTGAAATAATTATACGAGCTCCAGATACACAAAATTACTGTGAAAAAAATCAAACTCTTTACCGCCCCAAAGCATGAGATGGTAATTCTGAATATCCAAATAACCAAACACTTAAAAGGAGCTATCAAATGTATTAGAGATACCTCAAAAGTGTTCAGTATATCATTGAAATCAGATAAATGATTATCAATTTCACCAGCCGTAGAATTATCTTTTACTCCAATAACATCAGCGGGAAGAAGATAAGAATACTTGCGGATGCTACATTCCCTCCGGGCATCAAAACTCCTGAAAATAAGGTCAGGTAACATTAAATGATGAAAAAAAAGGAAATGACAAGAAACGTAGAATCTGTCCATTATTAGTGCACAAAGAGATCCAATAGCAGTAATAGAATAAATAAGGGGAGGGGTGGATCACAGAGCATATTTATATTGCACCCCCAAGAAATACAGCAGACGACAAAAGTACACTATCCTCATAAATAATTCTCTACCTTTGTGAAGGTAAGATGCTGAAAACTCTTATGCTTTCAGGAAGATGAGAATTAACATGTCTGGCAAGAGTAAGGCCATTCGGATCATCTTTCCAGGCAAATTCTGGAATCTCCATTTTAAAGGCTATCATGGTCGCCAGTGAATGAACCTGAATGCATGAAGGTTACAGAATCTAGCGTAGTAAGAGTATAAATAAACGTGTTAAAACTCAAAACCTAGTTTAGAAGAATAACCTACAATAGTGACTTAAGCTTACTCCTTTATCAGTCCGGCTACTTCTTGCCCAGCCAATTTTGTTCAAATCCCCAAAATTGCTCTCTCTAATTCCGCCAACTTTGAAAATAGCCTTTTCGAGTTCACCTTCAATGGCTACAGAACAAGAAGATGGAGCTTCAGCGAACTTTTTCTAATTTCTAGCTTGAGTCATGTCAAATTCAAATACAGTCAATGATTTCGTGTTCTGATGGAGAAAAGGAGAATTCATAGAAATGAGCACCTCTTCATGCCAATAGAATAGAATCAAATCCGTCGCTCCAATTTTAGACAAAATTCAATGTCCATTTTCAGTGTCAATATAGTAACTACAAGACTTTCAACATAATGCTGCAACAATCATATCTTGCATTTGCAGAAAGAGGCCTATATGAGTAAAAACCATGGCATCTACTGAACACTATACACAAGAATTTGTTCCGTATTGAGCACGACTAAGCAATCAAAGACAATGGCTTTTGGGCAACAGAAGGAGAGCAGCCGAAAAAAATAGGCAGATTGATAATGATCAGAGTTTTATCAATATCAAACAACAGCATATAAACCATGAACAATAAGCAAAATAGTTTCAGTATAGACTAACAACAGCAAAACTCCAAATGCTGGAGGGAGAAACAAGTTCCAATTGCACATTAAACAAGAAACATATTAGCATATTCCTAACTTAAAAATCTTCATCTGAAGTCATAACAAAAATATGAACATCAAATCATTGAATGAAGGTCTCAGCCCCCATAATGAAAAATAAAATCTTGTCCCAAATTAATAATTAAGAAAAGAAAGGGAACAGCAAAAAAACAAAGTAATCAGAAAAACAAAAGGAAGAAGGAGAAGTTTCTCACTGGAAAATTCAGGTTGGTCTCTCTGAATTTGCAATCCTGCCTCAAAATTAGAACAAAACCCAAAAATCAGAAACAGAGAGTTCAACAGGAGCGACTGAAAACACACACACGCACACACACACACACACACACACACAAATCCCTGTAGCAAGAACAGACCTCTGTAATCGGACCCCACGTAGCCAACGCGCATTACCACTTTTTTCTTGCGAATAGATTCCCATTTTGGCGCTATCTCCGACGACCCAACTTCTGCGTCGTCGGCGGCGTAGGTCGACAAGCGGAAAGATGGAACTCTGAGCGGCTTGAAACCGTAGGAGTTTCGTAGCGATGTAAAAGTAATCCGAAGTGGAGAAAAGGGGATTCGTGGCAAAGAAACCGCCATTGCTACTGAAACTCTGGAGATGAAATGAGTATCAGATTGAGTTTCCAAGCCATTGATGTTCAATTGATCGACCTATCTTTCTGCTAACCTTTCTCAGAACGTGTAATATTCGTTGTTAATTGGGCTTCAAGAGTGAACAAGCCCATACTGGTTTTATTTTTATTTATTTTTTTTTTTAAATCTATTTATTTTAAATGTTGAGTTTATTTTAATTAATGCTAAAATGTTCTTTTTTTATCTCAAAAAAATGCTAAAATATTTTAAGTTAGTTAAAAATATAAAATTATAATGCTTCATACTTGATACTAAAATGTAAAGAAGCCATAAATTTGAACTTTTGATAGAGTGTCAATTAAATTTAATTTAATTGGCTTATAAGACATGATTATACTCAACTTTTTATTTCTATTTTCTTTTGAAAATAGACTGTGTATATAGTGATGGTATTATGAGTTTATGACATATTTGAATTTTTCCACTGCGCTTACTTGTTAAGATTTTCATCAAATACATCCAACCATATCAAAATCACACAAACCACAAACCATCTATGTCCAATAATTTTACTACACTCACACCTCTCACTTTAAACTAAATTAATTAAAAAAATAATCATTCCTTCTGAAACTCTTCTTACAAGTACTTATCATATAAAATATCTATCGATAATGTGATAGTGTACATGAAGTATCTATACGAGTATCTCACCAAAACAAGTCAATTCTTTTTCTTATTTGATTAAACGATACTCGATAATTTCCAAGATATGAAATCGGTTTTTGACAGACCCACAAAATATATAATTCATTACTTTTTTATTTTCTTCCTTCATTTTATTGGGTTTTGTCAATTGTTATGAAAAGGGCAAAGAAATCACAAATAAATTGGCTATTTTCAAAAAAGAAATATACTTCCCTCCATTTTGGAAACTCTCGAGTCTTATTACATCAATGGCGGTGGCGGCTACTGCTGCAAACATCAAACGCCTTATTTCACGATCACTTAAATCCTAAATTTCTAACTATCGGAGCTTAAATGAGCAGTACGACAATCAAATCTCAGACAAAATGTCATTCCTCAGCCCGAAATCGCTGGCGGCGCTGGTGGAATCCGCCGTCTCCTCTCAGTCGCCCAGCCTGGGCCGGGCCGCTCACGCCCGAATCATCAGAACCCTAGGCGTAGCCCTAGATTCATTCCTCTCCAACCATCTCATCCACATGTACTCAAAGCTCGATAGGTCCGACTCGGCCCGCGCCGTCCTATCCCTCACCCCGGTCCATTTCCGCTCCGTTGTCACCTGGACTTCCCTCATCGCCGGCGATGTCCAGAACGGTCATTTCGCTTTCGCCATCTCCTGTTTCGCTGCCATGCGCCGCGAGCGCCTTCAGCCCAATGATTTCACCTTCCCTTGTTTGTTCAAAGCCGCGGCGGCGCTGCATTCTCCGCGTCTGGGGCAGCAGCTCCACGCTCTCGCCGTGAAGCTAATGCTGACCGGCGATGCATTCGTCGCTTGCAGCGCGTTCGACATGTACAGCAAGACAAGGTTGCTGAGCGATGCAGACAAACTGTTTGATGAAATGCCGCAGAAAAATATTGCGACGTGGAACGCCAGCATTTCGAATGCAGTACTGAACGGGAAGCCGCGTGAGGGGATTTCTAAGTTTCTGCAACTTCTGCACGACGGTGAGGCTGCTCCGAATTCGATTTCTTTCTGTGCTTTCTTAAATGCTTGTTCTGATGGCCGGTTCTTGGCGCAAGGGCAGCAGTTGCATAGCTATTTGATCAAAGGAGGGCACGAGGCCGATGTCTCCGTCTCAAACGGGCTGGTCGACTTCTATGGCAAGTGCCGCGAAGTTAGCTTTTCGGAGAAAATCTTCGAGAACATGAGTGAGTGTAATAAAGTTTCGTGGGGCTCTATGTTGGCCGCATACGAACAGAATGACATGGGAGAGATGGCATGTGACTTCTTTCTGAAGATAAGAAGGGCAGGCGTCGAGCCTACGGACTTCATGGTTTCAAGTGTGCTCAGCGCCTGCGCAGGCTTGGCTGCACTCGAAACAGGCAGAGTGATTCATGGCTTGGCAGTGAAAGCTTGTGTAGATGACAATATCTTCGTTGGGAGCGCTCTTGTTGACATGTACGGGAAATGTGGGAGTATCGAGGATTGTGAGAGAGTATTCTTCTCGTTGCCTCGAAGAAATTTGATATGTTGGAACGCGTTGATTGGTGGGTACGCTCATCAAGGGCGTGCTGACATGGCATTGGAGTTGTTTGAAGAGATGACAACTCGTAGGCATCCCGAGGTTTTGGTGCCTAACTATGTAACCTTCGTGTGCGTGTTGAGTGCGTGTAGTAGAGGTGGAATGGTGAAGGTTGGGATGGAGATCTTCAACTCTATGAAGGAGAGGTACGGTGTTGATCCTAGGGCAGAACATTATGCTTGTGTTGTCGATATGTTAGGGCGGTCCGGGCTGGTCGAACGGGCTTACCAAGTCATTAAGGAAATGAGAGTTAGACCTACTATTTCTATATGGGGAGCTTTACTAGGTGCTTGCAAAATGCATGGAAAACCAGAGCTCGGCAAGATTGCAGCGGAGAATCTATTCAAACTTGATCCTCAAGATTCGGGGAATCACGTCCTTCTCTCGAATATGCTTGCTGCTGCAGGGAGGTGGGACGAGGCGAACGTGGTAAGGGAGGAGATGAAGGAAGTGGGGATCAAGAAAGGGGCGGGATGCAGTTGGATAACTGTGAAGAATTCAGTTCATACGTTTCAAGCAAAAGATGCAACGCATAGTAGAAACGGTGAGATTCAAGCAATGTTAACTAAACTAAAGAATGATTTGAAGGCTGCTGGATATGTACCTGATACAAAGATGGCTCTGTATGATCTAGAGGACGAAGAGAAAGAATCGGAGGTTTGGTACCATAGTGAGAAGATCGCGCTTGCTTTTGGCCTCATTGCGCTCCCGGCTGGCGTTCCTGTAAGAATAACGAAGAATCTGAGGATCTGTGTGGATTGTCATTGTGCTATAAAGTTCATATCAGGAATTGTTGGTAGAGAAATCATAGTAAGAGATAACAACCGGTTTCATCGCTTTGTGCATGGCCAATGCTCTTGTGGTGATTATTGGTGAACATATTGGATGCCCTTTTTTCTACAGGCGTGATTAGGAATATCAATTTAGTTACCCGGATAGACTGAGAAAAGTAGAGGTTGGAGCCAAAAAGTTGTAGCCCGAAATGGATTTGGGCTTTCGGGCTCACAGTCTTCGGGTCATAACTTTCTTTAGAAATCTATGATTCATGAAAAGTTGGCATTGAAAAGCCAACTCAATTACATTTATAACCATATAGTATTATTATTATTATCCTGTCTTAGATTACAACTATTTAGAAGTTGTGAATATTTATATTCAGTTGGGATCTTGAATAAATGAGTTATGCTGAAGGATGTTGATTTCTTTTAAGTATTACCTTTTTATATAGAGAAACTTAATTTTGAATACTTGATAATTTGATATGAAGGTTGGAGCATAATGGTTGTTGAACCTTGTGCTCCTACTTAAAAATCGAATTACACTTTTACTTTGCTTTTCCTTTCCTCCTGTTATTCATCAGCCATCAAGTATTCTTAAGATGATAATGTTGTATTCTTTATCAAAGTTAAATTATCTAATTGTATTATAATCTATTTTTATCCTTTATTAATAAATAAGCAAGATATGAGGATGAAATTACAATGTTAATGATAAGAGAGGAACTGAGGAAGATCATTCTCTTTCCATGTCTTTTTTGCGAGCATTTGTTTGTTGGAAGAATAAGAGATGAGCACCATTTTGGCGGTCATCATTAGGCGAAAAATCTAGTCCCATTGGCCGTTTGAAATCGAGTGGGTTGACCCAATTAACATACCTAGACACGAAGCTATATAATAGGGTGCTTATTGAATCTTCAAGGCAAACTGAAATCGAGTGCCACCTTATACTGTATTTTCAATTTATCATATAAACGCTGCTGCTGCTGCTGATGATGATGATGATTAGGATTAGGGCAGCTCAGAATGAGAGAAGCTGAAGCGCACATAACATAAATTTTTACGAACAATTCACCCTCTCAAAGTATAGTATAATTAATATAGCACTGAAAATCATGTTTGGTAAATGTTACAGATTGCAGCACTAATGCTTTTACAGTCAAGCTCCATCGTCTTCATCCAGTTCTCGAAATCTCCAATTTCCTGGTGAATTGAGTACAACTCTTTCAATTCAGCATTCTCAAACAACTTCCACAAACCTTTGCAAGATGCATAATCTAATTGCCCAACTCAGTCGGACTAAGAAAGACTCAAATTAACTTACTCTACAGACATCTCAATAAGTATATATCCCAAAATAGGTGACACCAAGCAAATACACAAGCTATACACAAAAGGCCATTATGCGTGATCTTTCTCATCAACTTTAAGATATATAGCATTGCACGAGCATACCAAGGGCGATGTACTGATTTTTCTAAAGAGCAATTTTAGTTCCCAAAACGACAGTTAAAACTCCAACTCTTGAATGCAAGAGTTGGATATCGGCTTGAATTTGATCCAATACTTAAAGCCACACAACAACATGAACTAGCTGCAGTGAGTAACCATTTTGATCACTTTACAACTAAATGGCCCGGATAAGTAAATCTTTCAAAGCAGGTGACACCAAACAAATACAGAAGGTACATAAAGGCCACTATGCATGATCTTTCCAATCAAGTTCAAGACATAACATCACACGAGCATACCAATGCCGATGTACTGATTTTTATAAAGAGCAACTTCAGTTCCCAAAACAACAAGTAAAAAGGTTTCAAACTCCTACTCTTAAATACAAGAGTTGGACATCGGCCTGAAGTTGAAGCCACACACTAACATGAAGTAGCAGTGGGTAACCAATTTGATCACTCTTTATAACTACACAGCTTGATTTGTACAATGCATAGTGTCTAGAATAATAATACAACAAATGGTAAGCCAAGAAGCAAAGTAGAAACTGTTAGCACACTAACCTTGACAGCAGTGTTGATAGCATGCGACGCTGCAAGCCACTGATCGGTCTGCTTTGAGAATCTCAAAACAGTGGCTGCCAACGCTCGAATGTCTACCTTGATCCGCTTCTCATTTATGAAGATCTCGTGCACACCACTATCAACGGCCTTCACAAGCAGATCCGACACACGGATTGCAGTCCGCATTGCTTCTTTCTTAGCTCTCTCTATGTTTTTCAACAAAATAGAGAATGCAAAAGCAAATATCAATTCAACTCGAAAGATAATCACATTTCCCCCAAAACAAAACGCCACTTTAAATTCTAGCTCCACAATCAACCCAGATTTTTAAATTCTCCAACATAAGCAAATACCAATCCAGATTGAAATTTAATGACAATTAAAGTTCAAACTCCAGCAACAACAAATAAGTTGATTCATCACATAATGCCCCTAAAAAAATGTCTCTTGAAATTCAAATTCCAAAAACCAACCATAAATTTCCAACACACACAAAGCATGAAGAAATACATATATACATACTCGAAAACCGCCGTATTCGACATCATGGAATCAAGAATAAATTCGGTAACTGACCAGTTCGTTCCCGCAGCTCAATCGCGGCATTATTATGATCGTTGATCATTTGAAGAAGCGATGCCTCCAGACTCCCTGCCTCCACATGATGCGATCGATCCATTTACGGAGATTCATTCAGCAATTACCAAACGTAAATAATTTTTCTTTGAAGAAAAATAAAACAACAGAATGTATCAATTTTTTTTTTTTTTGAAAGGGAACAGAATGTATCAATTTTGTCCTTGATTATTTCAGAAAATTAGAATTGTGTCTCGAGGATCCCTCCCAATTGTGAATTCCAGATTTTGTGCAAAATTATCATCTACAAATTACAAAGGAAAAAAATTTAAAATTGGGGCCGACGAACTGGTTTTAATCGTGGAATTGAGCCCGCGGTTTCTGGGAATTCATCGAACCGGACGGTTCGAATTTTTGCCGAGAACCGGACGGTTCGAGTTAATGCGCAGCGGGATTTTCCACAAACGTGCTTCTCTTTGTTTGACAGTAAAAATTAACATGTTTTCTATTCTAAAAAAAATTAGAAATAGAAATTTAAAAAAAATATATTAACATGTTCTACTTAAAAATTTATTTTTACATGTTTTCTGTTTTAGCCTTAAATTTTAATGTTTTTTTTGGACATTTTGGATTGGTGGGGAGAATAGTAGAGATTTGAATCTGAAATTTTTCCTTTTGGATTATATTAAAGTGAAAGACATAAATAAATACTTTAAAGAGAAAAACCAACGCCACTTGAATCGTGATTGCTAGGCAAATTTTTTATTTTTTGGCTTATAATTAGTAATATAAAATTTGCAAAATCCACACTTTGCAATATGATCTTTTATAAGTGACATCGACGAATTATTAAGGTTGTTTTTATCATTCTAGGATCCACCTAAAATTTTCGCAGAGTTGGCCGATGAGGCCTAGCTCAATTGGCTAGCTGAGGCACCACAAGACTCTCGTTAGTGAGAGGTCTTGGTTTCAATCCCGCCTGCGTGCGGTGTAGTATATTTCTCACCTTGTTTGGTGGTGTAGTGATCCCACATTTATGTGGTGTAGAGGTTCCGCCTATATGGTGGTGTAGTGCTTGATTAGATTATATATATATATACCTTGTAATTCTCAAAAAAAAATTCGCAGAGTTGAATAAAATATACTAGTACTATATAACATTAATTCCGGTACAATTTCAAGAAACTCTATTATTCAAAGCATACTACTATTTCGATAAATTACCTATTAGATTTTTTTTTTCTTTTGAGGGAGCTTTTTAGATATTTAAATTCAAACTAAACCCACACTTTATTTTTCCAATTCAAAAACTTTAATTTTCTCGACGTCCTTTTCCAAGTGACAATATTTTCGTGAATCGTGATGGCTACAAAATTCTCTCTCTCGACATGATAAGAAGACGTAGTCATATCTAATTATTGGATTTAGATTTTGAAAATATGCGCATTTTGTCAATAACTAACTTTAGTTTAGATTAATCAAACAACAATCAAGTTGTTGAAGTTAACATATACTTAAAACGCACGACTTCTCTATGTAAAGATTGAGATTCAGGTTTAAATTGAATATAAAAATTGCATAAAAGAGTATTGAGACATACATATATTTTACTTTATTTTTACTGTCGAGTACTGTGATCGTTAATTGTAATCTATTTATTACTCAATTTGTTCTTAAATTTGAAGTTTGATAGAAGCTGTCTACTCCAAATTAATTTAATACCATATTTTAACATATATATTTGCATATTTTTTTAATAGTTATCTTGATTATTAAAAATAGCTTATTCCGGTAACCATGCAGCTACATTTCATTTCAACCAATGTTATGCAATATATTTTCTCTAAAAAAAAGTTATACAATATGTGGTGTCATATATAGTTTGCTACACAAGTGTCATTTTATAAAATAAAATTTGCCTCCGAATAAATGTCTTATTTCGAAATTTTATAAAAAATAACATCAAACTTCACATTTTGTCATGAATACAAATTCTTGGATGTATAATTTAGGAATAAAAATAAAAAATTTATTAATTTTCTTGATATTCAAGTTTTGATGTCAATACGAGGCATGGGGGAGACTTATTTGAATTTTCAAACGGGACCTAGTCTGTGGCAGTCAGTGATTAACTTGAGAATTTTATTTAAGGGGCAAACTTAGGATGAATGATTTGAAATTAATAGTATTAATTAGCATAATCCTAAGAATAAAATTAATTAATAACTTGATAAAATCATAATATTGTCATTGCAATTTAGGTGGCATTCTTATCATATATATACAAGTAAAAACTGGGACAATAACTTCAAAAACAAATAAACTGAACAATAATTGCTGTAGATTTGAAAGGGAATATTTGGATATGGAAAAGTTTTGGTGAGGAACATGTGGACAATTTCAATTTAACCTCTTTTTTCTCTATTATTTTGCTTGAAATGAGGGCTAAGTAAAATAATATCTCAAATAATCCAAAAGCAATCTTCTTATAAAAAAGTTATTACGACAGTGATATGTCAACAAATTTGGCCATGCATGTATATGTTGCCTAACAATTACTGTTTCTCAACATTATTTTGCTTTACTTTATCCCCTTCAAAATAAAAAATATATAATGCCACCCAATGAAAGGAACACAGCTTATTTTTAATTGATCTTGTACGTGAAATATTTGCTCGCGCATATGTATATATAGCATATATTATAGCATGTCAATTTTTACTATTATAAAAGTAAATAAATTAAATAGTACTTTTGTGCACGATATTTGCATTGGATTCGATGAATAATTAACACTCATGTAACAAGTAGAAAACCCACAAATTAAATAAAATGGAGAGAGATGTGAAAAGTCCAAATTTAATTAAAAAAAAATTAGAAGAATATGGAATTTTTTCCACTTGTCTTTATTCGATGAAATGAATTATTCGAGATGACTCCTATCACTTGTACGTCCAATCCTGCATGGCAATTTGAATAAGACCACACCAAAATTATTCTCCACAATCACTGATCTTTTTTTTTTCCCCATTCATTTCAATAATTTCGATCTTCATATATAGTAATTCGGCACATTTAATTATTACTTCTTGAATTTTATTATTATTATTATTTGATCGATATAGAACATAACTAATAAGTAATAACATTACACGTGATTAAAGTTGGATATATAATATTATATTATTAGATCAATAATATAGACCCAAACTTCTGACACCTAATGTATTCATCTAATATATTTCTACGTATATAATACAAATCAACATAAAGTGTTTCTGATAAACTCTATATATATATATTACATTTCTCCTACATAATCTCACAATTGTTCTAGTATTATCTTTCTTCACTTAAAATGATAGTAGAGAGAAAAATGAGACAATTTTCATCTTCTTCCTCCATTTCATCTACGATTATGATTGTAAGTTATTTATTGATGTTTATGAGCAGTTCTCGAGCTCAATTGTCGACTGATTTTTACAATAAGGCGTGCCCTAACGTGTTCGCCGCCGTGAACTCGGTGGTTAAGGCCGCCGTCGCAAAAGAGAAGCGGATGGGCGCCTCCCTCCTCCGCCTCCACTTCCACGATTGCTTTGTTCAAGTAATTCTTTTTGTATGAGATTAATTTCTAGTTACACACTTTTACTCAGACATCGTATATATATATATGAATCGTAATTAAGGGAAACATGCATGTCGAATAGTTTGATTATTGACAAAAATATTGGAGGCTCTTATAGTTTTCTTATATATACACACATTTATTAATTATACTGAAGTACGTTGCAATCTATATAGACTTTTTATATAGAATGTAACTAAAACAAGAATACAATTCGAAACGTAATTTATAAATTACCTAATAGGGTACAAAGTCAACAGGGTTGTGATGGATCAATACTTCTCGACGACACCTCCAAGTTCACCGGAGAAAAAACTGCCGGTCCCAATAACAATTCCATTAGGGGCTACGAGGTTATCGACCAAATTAAGGCTAAGGTCGAAGCCGTGTGCCCCGCCGTGGTCTCTTGTGCCGATATCGTAGCCATTGCTGCTCGTGATTCTGTTGTCCTAGTAAGTTCAATTTTTTAAATAATACAAAATTTTCCTTTTTTTAAAAAAAAAATGTACAGATATTATGTTTAAATTTTTAATTGTAGCTTGGAGGTCCAAATTGGAAAGTGAAAGTTGGGAGGAGGGATTCGAAAACAGCCAGCCTAAGTGTTGCAAATAGTGGTGCACTTCCACCCCCTACTTCTACTCTTAGCAACCTTATCAATCGGTTCAGTGCCGTTGGCCTCTCCACCAAGGACATGGTTGTCTTATCAGGTACCTTATTTCCAAACGAGAGATCGAAAAATCAAACTGAACTGAAAATTTTTGGTTTTTGTCAAAAGAGGGGTTCGGTTTCAGCTCGATTAAAAAAATTAGAAACCGAATTGATTTTGTCGGTTTTAGTCTCTGATGAGTTCATTTTTTACCGAACCATCCGGTCAAATCTCAATTTATATATATATATGTTTCTAAAAAATTTCAATCTTGAAATTTCGTTTGGTTTGTTTTGTCTTTGATTCATATGCTTCAATTTTTTAATCTTGAAATTTTATTGTATAGGAGTAATTTTTAAATGAAAAATAAAAGAAAAGAAACAAAAAAGTACACAATTTAATCCTGTCATAACCAAAATCGACCAAAATTGAATAATGATTTCGGTTCGGATTCGGTCAATACACATCAGTTTGGTCCGTTCGGCCGAATTGTTCAAATCATTCAATTCGGTCAATCTGTTATCGTATTTTGATTCGATTTTCGATCGAATCAACTGTACACTTTCTACAGTACACCGCGTATAATTTGTATCATATTCCAACGAACCCCTATCTCTTTCTCATTGCAGGAGCACACACCATAGGACAAGCACGTTGTACATCCTTCAAGGGTAGGATATACAATGAGACCAACATTGATCCTACATTTGCAAAGAAAAGGCAATCCAACTGCCCCTTCACCAACGGCACCCAACGAGACAACAATTTGGCCCCTCTTGACCTCAAAACCCCCAATTTCTTCGACAATTCCTACTTTAACAACCTCCTCGACAAAAAGGGCCTCCTCCACTCCGATCAAGTCCTCTACAACGGCGGCGCCACCGACTCCCTCGTCGAGACCTACAGCAAAAACGATCAGGCATTTGACAATGACTTCGTCACCGCTATGATCAAGATGGGTGATATTAGCCCTCTCACCGGATCGAAAGGCGAGATCCGAAAGAATTGCAGAAAATCGAACTGAACCGACCGAAATCGAATTTGCTAAGCAAATTCAAAATTATCACAGAGTGCGTGTAGTTACGTACTGCAGGAATATACCTTGCGGTACTTTTGTGTCAATAAGAATACTACAACGTCTATTACTAATTTTGATACCAATATTAATATTCTTACTTATTTTAATTTTTAATTACTTTCAAGTACATTTTCTTTCCTTTATTAATTGGTTAAACTAAATTACTTACTTTTGTCTTTTCAACAATGATTTTCTTAATATCGCTTTCACGAAACATTTTCCTCAAAATGTTAATTTAATAAAAACAAGAAGTCACCAATTATTTACCGGTCATTATCATGTAAAATAATTTATATGATGTTTGTTCTTCTCCACATGTTAGGCAGAATAGTCATGAATATGACTCAAAATCAAATTAAACTAATTTGCATCTTATTAATATACTGTACTATATACGCATGCATGTCACGTCAGATTTATATGAACTTAATTTAACAAATATGATAAATGAATTTAGACTAATGGTTTTCATTTTTTAGATTAAAGTCTAACTCATCTTCAAGTTGAATAAATACACACACGTATAAGAGAGTCTTGTGTCATAATATTTGACGGATCAAAATTCAAACCCAAACACTACCGAATACCAATTATATATATACTACGAATATGCCATATTTGTTTGTGGGATTCGAGGCAATCTTTTATTTAATGAGGCTGTCATCAAGCATAAATTAGACTGTATTTTTCATGTACTACTATCGAATTTTCGTCAATGGGTAATTCTAAATGCAGCCCCCATTTTACTCTTTATAGCCCTAATTATAAAATAAATAAAAATAATATTAATTAGGGTAATTTTCACTTTAATAGCCAAACTATTCAACTTTTCACAATTATATTCCAAACTATTAAAAATATCAATTAAATAGCCAAACTATTGAAATTTTCACAATTATATTCCAAACTATTAAAAATATCAATTAAATGGCCAAATATTGAAGTTTTCACAATTATATTCTAGGTCAAACTTTCGCGACGGAAATTCAAAGTGTCACGTCAGAAATTTATTTTAGTTGAATTTTGAAGGATTTAGAATTTTGAAGCAACAGATTTCCAACCTTTCTTCATTGAAATTGATATCTTCAAATTGTGTCTGAAAGGCCATGTTTGACAAGGCGGTGGAAATTTCATAATTCATATAAAGCTTCTCCCCATCTGAACATATATTTGATTGAACGAATTCTTCAATTTCAACAACCATTCAATAAATATTATAGAGGAATAATTAAACTAAATAACAAAGATATAATTGGGCATTGACAATAGAGATGAATCAAAATAATCCCATTGAATTCTTAATTTCGCATTGAATATCGGCAAACATTAGATAGAATTAAAGATATTATTTAATTATAATTTTAAATTTGGGGCTATAGGGATAAAAGAGTATATTTAATATTAATTTTATTTATTTTATAATTAAGGAGCTATAGAGAGTAAAATATGGGTTATGTTTAGAATTACCTTAGTCAATTTGTGACGTTTATAAAGTATATTAAGTTATGAGAGTTTTCGTCAATATATTTCGGCCCTAAAAAAAAACAGATGGGCTCTTTTAACTTGGAAATGGATTGGGCCAAATTTTGTAACTAGGCTAAAAATAAAACCTAATGGCTTTCGGGAACCCGGCCCAATGCACATTTTTGTATTATATTGATTGCCTATCAAAATTATATCCTATTTTGGATCTCAAGAAAAAAAATTATATCCTATTTTCTCTCTCCTAAATATTAATATTAAATATAGGATTCTTATAACATGATTTGATTATATGAGTCCACCAAACTTCAGAAATATGAGATCTTGTGGTACATTTTGGTAGAAGGCATATATAATTCTTTTTTTTTTTTTTTGGAGAGATGAAGGCATATATAATTCTTAATCTAAGAGGAATTAAAAATTTCTTTTGTCCTAAGATAAAAAAATTCAGAACCCATTAATGCATTGCCGACTTCAATAATAAATTAGTTTTGATGTTAATAACCTTACTTTATGCTAAAAAGTCAACTTATGTTTATGCATTGGAACCATGTTTTATGTTGAATTTGACAGCAAAGACCTAGAGATTGAAGAAAATTTGCACATCTTCTCACTAACCGATGCTTAAAAAAATTAATTTTCTTTCTTCATTTTATTATTCTTTTGAAGGATATATAAAACTAATCGTTCGACTGATTTAATTTAATTTTGTTTTACTAGTTACTGAGTTTAATTAAATTGATTGTTTAGAAAGCCGCCGAGGTACATTAAATCTTATTCTTTCTTATTGTAACTAATAAAATATGATGTGGTATTATTCATTAAGACACTGTAATATTTATTTATTTATTGGAGATTTCTAGTATCATATTAGGAGTTATTTTTCTTTTGATGTCGTGGGAACTTGCAACCGATATCTTCGATGCGTATTGGATAAAATACCGCTCTCTTGCAATCAAATTTCAAATTAAAATTAAATGTAACAAACTCGACCTATGTAAAATGCTTGTGAAATTTAACCTGATCTTAGAAGTGAATTTGTATACGAGTAGAATATGAAATTAAATGTTACTGTAAACAGAAGATATCGTTCGTGGATGGAATTAATTCCTTGTCGATTAATTAATTATTTGCTTTAAAAGTCTAATTATAAGTTGTCCTACAAATTAGAATAAAATCCACACGCCAAGAAAACTTAAACTCCCCCGCAACAAATTGTGAGACGACATTTTACTACCATTTTAATCTAAAAAACCTAACTTGTACTATTTGTTTCATGCAACACGAAATCTAGCTTGTACATTTTCTATCTAATTTTCTCTACGTGTGGATTTTAATAACTATATTTTTCTCAATATTTTATTTTATTACACAGTAATACATAACGAGCGTAAAAGAATGGTATCATTTTATTATATTTCACAAAATCCATATCCTTAGGCCATCTCCAGCAGTTCGCACCAAAATACAGCAATTTCAGCACAAAAATACAGCAAAATCAGTAAGTCATCTCCAGCAGTCTGCTCTATATTTTTACACAAAAACAGAATATTCTACTTTTAGTCACGGTTGATGATCCTGAAACATGTGATTACTTCCGATCAGAGCAACAAGATATTATTCGAAAGCGGTAACAAGCCAAAGAAGCCAACACTAGTATTTTTTATATGTTTCAAAATTTATTTTCAGATGGGATGGGACGTTCCGGAGATGGCCTTTATTTGAAATTAAATGTATCGACTTTGTGTTTATGCTTTTATTATGTAATTGTATTTTTTTTAATTTTTTTTGTTTATCTTGTATTTTATTTAAATGTATTTTTTAAATAATTTTATGTAATTTTAATGTTGGTATAATATGTTTAGAAATATAACTATAATATAATATTTTGGAACAAAATAATTAAAGAACACAAAAAATAATAAATATAACAAGGAATAATAATTATAACAATAAAATTAATTGCAAACAGAATAGAGCAATGAATAGTGTTGCTCCAAGTTTGGAGCAACACTATTCAAATATGTATAATAGAGCAGGATTTTGGTCTTTGAAATTTGGAGAATTTAATCTTTCCAGATTTGAAGATTTGTGAAGATATAGAGATGGGTTGGAGATGCCCTTAGAGGACCTAGAACTTAATATATATATATATATATATATATATATAAACAATAATTATAACTTGAATTTTTGAAAAAGACAACTGACTTACACGTGCCACACTCACGTATGTTTTAAATTTTATAATTGGGACATCTTTCCTTAATTTGTTTTAATGAACAAGTGTGTGTAAATAAATTTTGGGTGATTCTAAATATAGCCCCATTCTATAGCCCCCATAATTAAAAAATAATTAAATTTATAGTGAATGTACAAGCTTACCCTGTAGCCTCCAATAATTATAATTAACTAATAATTAAAATTCCAAATAATGAAGATAAAAAGAAAATTGAATAGATTGCATAGCCCCAACAAAACACGATTTTTGCGATTTGAATAACATGACCCCCAAAATTCCCAAACCCAAAAATTTGAAGAAAATTTGCAAAATTCGTGTGGTATTCATTTAAAAAATAAAACAAAAAAAATCTTTTTTTCATCGAGTCTAAATTTATGCATCATTTGTTGCAAAGGGTTTCTTCAGCAATTATGTGAGTGTTTGTTTGGATGAATTTAATTGGGAGTGGATTGCAGGTTCAATGACGGCACAATTCTTCTAAGAATATCAATTAGTCTAAAAAATAACCCAGCCGCAAACTGCAGCAGCATCAGATTCTTCCATTGGATTATAACATCAATGACGGTACAAGATGGATGATGAGAATTTCATAGTAGAAGAGGAGAAGAGAGGAGTGAAGAGATCGTTGGAAGAGGTGGATGAAAGCAACAAGAATTCGAAAAAATTAACGAGGAAAATGATTTTCCCATATTTTTGCGTGTTGATTACTCAAGCAATAAGGGAATTGAATGCAGGATTGACCCTCTTGAAGAAAAGGTGTAGGGAATTAGGAATCCGGAGATGGCCACATAGCGCCTTCAACCCTAATAAAAAATGTGCAGACAAATTCTCTCTCGTGTGTTTTGGTTGGGGGCTATGGCAATCTATTCAATTTCTTTTATATTCATTATTTGGAGTTTTAGTTATTAGTTAATTATTGGGACTATAGGGATAAAATTGTATATTTACTATAATTTTAATTATTTTTTTTAACATGAGGGTTATAAAGAGTAAAATGGGGGTTATAATTAGAATTACCCATAAATTTATAACTAAAATATTTAGATTTAGAAATCATATACAAACCCTGTCCTGTTAGCCCACAACTTTATTTATGTACATGACGGTAAATTCGACACAATTTTTACTCTTTTCCAATTTAAGCATTAATTTTTAATTGTTCTATTTAAAAATCCAGTTTTCATTTTTTGAAATTTAACCTATAATTTTTTTCCCAACCAAATCCGTCTGATGTGTGAAGTGGATTGCGTTTGTACGATAAAATCACATGTAAGCAAATTAAGATTCTTTGTACGATAAAGGAAAAAATCTCATTTAATTTTTGCCTTTGTAAAAATCACGTGAAAATTGAAAAAAAAATATAAAAATTATGTTAAATTCGATAGTATTAAATCCCTAGACTTATTAAAATGGTAATGAATTGTTCCAATTTCTCAGTGCCTTAACAATCTGTTGACTGTCGATCTCAACATATCAACGGAGAAGCCTTTTATGTATAAAGAGAGGTGTAGGGTTCAATTCATTCCCCACCACTCTCTTCCACCAACTAGAAATTAAAGATTTAAATAATTCATGTTTTGAGTTTCCAACCGAATTGCCTATATTTTTGTTGTGACATAGACATAGTAGTATTTAATTTATTAAACTTGTAGAATATTGAGCAGCACGATTACCATACCTTTTGTCTACTCTTCTCCATAATTTATTACTATCATCTCTTTAATTTCTCAGCTGCTCCAAATTTATGATGCACAGACTAATATGGCTTCACACACTATATATTTATTACACAGTCAAAGCTTTTGATACCCACCACACGTGCAACCTTAGGACGTGTTTGGATGTGCTCCAACTACGACCATGAAAGAAAAACCCCATTTTCAAAAAAGTGAAAAACAAATCCTACTTACCCTAGTAACCCCTACTCCTAGTAGAAAATATTTCCATGCATTAAGGAAACAGGAAAGAATCCATCTCTTGAATAAATGTAATCTCATTAATGAAAAAAAAAAAAACATTTATCTCTTTTATCATAAAGAGAATAATGTACATTTGCTATTTGAGATGCGCACACAAATAAATTCTCGTTAATATATAATACTCCCTCCGTCCCAATAGCAAGGTCCCACTTCTATTAACTAATACTCTCATCAATTAAAGAAGTGAGACCTTGCTATTGGGACGGAGGGAGTAGCTTGCAAACTACATATGAAAGGTAAATTGTACTAGAAAAGTCAAGTGTGACATGCATGCTCGAAAATAAGGTGTCGATGAGATTCAAACTAGCTCGACAAACTTGATCTTGTGTTCTAACAAATTAGTATCTATATCAAATTAAAGTGTTTTGGTTACATTTGTTATATTATGATCCAAATTACTTAAAATTTGTGTCGCATTGAAGTAGAAGTGTCTTGATAAGTGTACTATTTATAGATTATTAATTAAAATAAGGTCTCAATATAATACAGCCAGAAGTGCAGATTTTCTTCATTGAACTCTATACTGAATCCATGCATGCTATATTTCAACACATCATTTTCCAAGAAATTAAACTTAACCAAATAAAATCTTAATTAGGTAGAAAAAAAAATGCAATTATATAAGACAAGGGTTTTCCTTTTTATTCCTAATACTCAAATTCGATTTAATTCTCTTGTAAATCAGAAAACAAAAATTATATTAAAAAAAAAAAAAAACTTGATACATTTAGTCAAAGAAAGGTATATGGTTATTGGAAATGCTGCTGTAGCTAGCAGTGCTAGAAGGCGATGTGTACAGAGATGGAGCCGAAGAAGTGGAAGATATCACGATTGACGGCGGCGGTGGCGGCGGCGGAGCCGGCTGAGACGGCGTGGGAGTGGGCGGCGCTTGTGGCAGCTCGGCGAGGGCGGCGTTGGTGGAAGCAATGATGGAATTTGCAGCTTCTCTATACTTATATCTGAGTATCTCAGACCTGACTGCGTTGAGTTCAGCTTGCAGGGTTTGAATCTGCTGCTGCAGAGCAGAAATTGCACCCATGCACCCATAAACTGGATCTCTTAGCCTCACGTTTGCTTCATATACCAAACTGTTTGCTGCATCACCTCTTTGGGCTTCTGGAACCTCCTACAAAGTTATTTATATAATTAATTTAAGGAGATTTATATGTGGACTACGAAATGCATGACTTCATCTATGTTTGTGGCCAGTGGCGTAACCATAATTTTTTTTCGGAGATAAAATTATAAAAATCATTTTTTTTTGCTACAGGAAGTGCTAAAGTCGAAAATAAAAAAAATCGGTTGGGGGTGCTGAACGCTGAACCTCCCCCAATGTCACTATATATATATATATATGGGTATGCAGGTACGTGTGTATATATATATGTATATATATATCGATTAGGATTTAATGGAATTCAGGTTTGTAACTTTTTAGTTAATTACGAGACTGTCGCTTCACTAATTAGGCCGTCTCTTGTGAAGGCATTCGAAGGTTTAATTGTGATTAGTTAAGGTGATTAATTCTATGTTATGATGGCGGGTTTGGGCTATATATAGATACTAAATGAGACAAAATATTGTTATTGAAGTTTTTTGAGATCATCTTGAGTTTCTAAATCCCTAATTCTTGATAATCTATTCAACTAGTATTTGATGGTGTTACATAATATATGTAACCCCTCAAAAAAAAAAAAATATGTAAGTGAAGAGTCTCAAAACCCTTACTTTGGATTGAAGGAAGCATATATTAGAATTTCTAATTCTTCGATATTAGAATTTCTAGCTAATTTTTCGACAGATTCAATGAATCGATTCGTATTTTGTTCTATCAGTCCACGACAAACGCAATAAAAGGTGCGAGGAAGAAGGGTCAAAGGAAGAGTACTTCTATTGAGAACATATATATACATCAAATCTAGACCTAATTAGTATATATATACAAATTAAATCATGGAGACAATAAACACACAGTATATATATTTCAAGAAAATCAAAGGATTGAGATGAAAATAATTACCATGAGCATCTTGGAAACATTGCTAGCTCCAAAAACTTTATGAACAGCAGCAAATTTGTGGGGTTCATGAGGAGAAAAATAAGGAGAAAAGGGGCATTCCTCAGCACATCTTCTCCTCAAAAGCTTACACGCAGCGCAAGGTGTGATTGTGTTTAAGGTTCCCGGCGGTCCGAAAACGTGCCTTCTTCCCATATTTACCGACGACGGCGTAGTATTATTACAACCATCGATCTCCGTTTTCAGCTTCTTTCCGATCTCATCAAACCCTTCCCTACAAATAACACAGCTGATGATTAATTATATCTACATACATATATATATATATATAGGAATGTATTTGTCGTAGTTGTAAATGAAGAAAATGAGAATAGGGTTTTTGGGGTTGATTGATTTACCTTTCTCTTGACATTCAAGAATTATATATAAGAAAACAACAAAATGGGAAGTGAAAAGGAGGAAAAGTACAAAAAGGGTTTGCTTGAAAGATGAGATCTCTCTCTCTCTCTCTCTCTCTCAAAGTAGGGTCAATGTTATGTTTGTTGAAGAAAGAGGCAACTGGCAAGATCTTTAAGTGTGGAAATTGGTGAAGTAAAAACTATTGAGGGCGGCTGGCTAGCAAGTATACAACTTAACACAAGCTCAAACTGTTAAAAAAATGAGAGAGAGAGAGAGAGAGAGGGGAATGCCAGCTAGCTCTTTGAGAGAGGTTGGCCATGTGTGAGATCTTGCAGATATTGACTTTAGGACAGCAACATCCTGACTTTGAACAATATAATATTAATTTGTTTAAAGAATCATTAATTGAAGTTTTCAAGCATACAAATTTAGAAGTGTTAGAATGTCGACAAGGACATCTTCCTTTGTGAACTCGTTAATTATTTATAATAATTTAGATAATACCGGTAGAAAAATTCAGGCCCGAACGCAATTATTTTCCTGTTGTACTATTTTTATTTTTTGATAATGAGAGAAATTCACTTTCAATATTACAGGGTGCATGTAAACTCCATGTCTATATTTTTTCGTCTCTCAAACAAGATTTGTATATAACGCTCAGATAGGATATATAAATAATTAAAACATATATACTTAAAAAGATCTTGTATGAATTGGGAGATGAATTTTTGTTGATGGTTATTTCTAATATTAATACCCAAACAAGAATTAGCTAGTATAATCATTTTTTTTTTCATTTTTTTTTTGAAGTTACAAATGAAAAAATTTCATTAAGCAATTCCAGTTGCTATATAATTTTACGATTAAGACTGTCAAAGTGATCGAATTGAAAAAAATTCAGAGTTGTAAAAAATAAAAATGATATCCCCATTCCTGCCCAAGAAAAATATTAGTATAATGTAAAATGATTCGTACTGTGCCCACTATAAAATTAATATATATTAACGAATCGAATTTGCAAAATTTTAGTAATGATTCAAATGCTTAATTAGTAACCATACGAGTAACAACTATTGTTACATATATATATACGTAGACTTTGTTCAACAGTTGAGTCTACTTAAATTTGTCTTTTATATGCCGCATCGATTAAAATAATGCTTAACGTGAAGAAAAATCTTTTTCCCTTGTTCTAACAACCAATATTTTTGTTCTTTGATTTTTTGCACAAATTATTTTTTTATTTATTTTCCTACAGCCCAGTTGGTGCTTATATACCTCGTTTAAATTAAATATGAAAATGCCTAAACATTTCCTCTTCAGTCTTCATAAACTATTATATATATTCTATAATACTAAAAGAAAAATTATATACTAGTACCAAAATAATAATAATAATAATAACAATAACAATAATATAATAATAATAATAATAATATGCATTAATCGAGATTTTCCGCATATTTGACTAAATTTGAAAAATAATCAATTTTTGAGCAGATTCATCTCAAGTAGACAGTAGAGAGACTAGAATGGGAAGTTCTAAACTTCAAATTAATTTCGAATAAATTCCTAATATTTAACCCAGCATTAATTACATTCTTTTTTTTTTTCTATAAATAAATCTTGTAGATCTACATGACATAGTATAACATAAAAATCACCGGCATTATCCTTAATTTTCTCTCTGTTTTTTTTTCTTTTCTCTTTCTATTTGACTGACGAGAAATGTATTTATCATGTTTATCCAGCGTGTCATAGTAATCACTAACTGCCCACTTGTATTCTGCACACCAAATTATCGCTGTCATTTTCTCTCTCTCGCATTCGAGGATCATTCTTTCAACCAGCATATCTTTGTATCTTTATGTATTTTTTTTATTTTAATCAACACACGTTTTTGTTGACGATGACGAGCACCGCGAAAATTCCTAAGGAAACTATATTAATCTTAATCTGTGATTCTTTCTTTCTGCATCTTTACTCTTCTGGCTACAACTTACTCACACTTAAAATTCAGTGGTATGTATTCTTTTCTTCTTTTTAATTACTGTATTTTTCTTCGTTTTTTGTCATTGATTATTGATTTGGTTTGTGTGTTTAGTGTTTTTTTTTATGTGGGCTACCAAAAATTACGATCTTTTTATTGTTTTCTGTTTCTTGATTCTTAATTTACGACATATTTATTGCCAATTTCGAAAATTTGGGCCTTTAAGGTTGTTGTCTTATCATGATTCATGGCTGAGAAGTTTTTAAGGATTAGGTGTTGTTTGATTAGTTCAATTTTTTAGTAACCCTAATGAGGACTGGTTTTTTGGCTTCTTGATTGACACTTTTGGCATAATGTAGTTCATGTTTTTACATTAAGTTAGAGTATACTTTAACATTAGAATCTTTAGTATATGGAAAATGTAGAAGCAATCTAATTCTCCTTTCCACCCCTCTTTTGGTTGCTTTCTTCTTCTTCAAAACTAGATTTTGATTATGTGATGGCGATTTTATAGGATAATAATTGCGGCTTTTTATTTTTTTGATATCGTGGGACCCGCAGCCGCCACTGTGCAAGTAGTTCTGCTCATAATCTTGGTCTTTTGATATATTTATGCATATTAGGTAAATATAATGTTAGCATATTGATATTGAAACTAGGCCTAATTTTTGTTCTTGATCATTAATTTCTTTGAATTTACAGCAATACACAACATTCTATTTTGTGTTCTTGGATTGTGACTGCTGACTAGGTCTCATTGTTCCTGTTTTCTCTCTCATGGCAGATTTGTAGACTAGATAAGAGAGGAGATGTTGGCTTCAGATTATGCGGTCCATTTTTGAGATTCAGTAATCCGTTGCAGTAAAGAAATATCGTCCCAACTCCAAGTTGGTTGAGACGTAGAGGGTTTCTTTTGTTGGGGTTCAGTATGGATCATAGCGGGGCTATATTGATGCAAAAATACGAGCTGGGAAGGCTATTGGGCAAAGGGACGTTTGCAAAAGTTTACTATGCTAGGTGTGTCAAGACGGGGCAGAGTGTGGCGATCAAAGTGATAAATAAGGACAAGGTTAGGAAGGAGGGGATCATGGATCAGATCAAACGAGAGATATCCGTGATGAGACTAGTCAGACACTCCAACGTTGTTCATCTCTATGAAGTCATGGCTACCAAAACCAAGATCTATTTTGTGATGGAATACGCCAAAGGAGGCGAGCTTTTCAACAAGCTGGTGGCCACGGGCAAGTTGCAAGAACACGTTGCAAGAAACTACTTTGAGCAACTGATCAATGCTGTTGACTTCTGCCACAGCAGAGGTGTCTACCATCGCGATCTGAAACCTGAGAACATATTGTTGGATGAGGATGAGAACCTCAAAGTGTCGGATTTTGGCCTGAGCGCCCTCGCTGAATGCAGGCGCTCGGATGGCCTGCTCCACACCACCTGTGGAACCCCTGCCTACGTGGCACCTGAGATAATCGAGGGGAATGGGTATGATGGTGTTGGAGCTGACATCTGGTCATGTGGGGTTGTTCTGTTTGTTCTGCTTGCTGGCTATCTTCCATTTCGTGACTCGAATCTGATGGAGATATATAGGAAGATTGGGAGAGGAGAGTACAAGTTTCCAAGCTGGTTTTCGCCTAAACTGCGTAGACTTCTTTCGAGAATGTTGGATCCTAATCCGAATAGTAGAATCTCCATTGCAAAGATCAAGTCGTGTTCTTGGTTCAAAGGTGAAGAAGCAGTTTCTTATCAGCATCAGAATGGCTATAATTTGACAGAGAACGAGCAAGAGCTTTCAAGTTTGAACGCGTTTGACATCATATCCTTGTCGAATGGATTTGACCTTTCCAATCTGTTTGAGGAATCTTGCACGAGCAAGGAATGCAGGTTCATATCGCGCAAGCCTGCATCCGTGATCATCTCCAAGCTCGAGAAGGTAGCCAAGATCGCGAAGATGAGGATGAGCAAGAAGGACGGAGGCTTGCTCAAATTCGAGAGGTTGAAGGAGAGTGGAGATGGGATTCTGTTGATTGAAGCTGAGATCTTCGTGATCACTCCGGTCCTTCATTTGGTGGAGGTGAAGAAAAGATATGGAGACGCGGTGGAGTACGAGAAGATATTGGATAAAATTATAAGGCCACGTTTTATTGACGTTGTTCGGTCATCACGAGGTGAAGCACTGTCCGAGCAGAGATATCAGCAGCCGCTACCACAGGTGTTGCAAGATGGATGATCTACGAGAGCAACGGGTGCTCCGGGAATTGCCCGTTGGGCCTTCGGGTTGAGTTCTAGGTATCGCCATGGGAGCATTTTCGACTGAGGATTCCTCGGTATGATTCTTTTGACATGATGTCCTCATTTTTTTCGACTGAGAGAGAGAGAGTGTGTGTATATTGCGATTTTGTCTTAGCTTATCTGCCTTGAAAGAGTGAGCATATTGTGATGGTCGTGGCTAGTAAGCTTACTTACAACAACCAACATTGTTATGAAAGTGTGGAGCACATCATCCTCTGAAAAATCGATTTAATTCTACAATAAACCGGATAAGAAACTAGAGGATAAATAGTCAAATAAATCACGACTTTTAAACTATTTATAAATTGGAAAAACATATGCAAAAATACAAAATAATATTTGTTAACAAGTCTATTCTACAACAAACTAAAAAAATTGAACTTTTTTTTTTTTGCAGGGTCGATTCCGACCAATCCCGTCATGGGTCTTTGAAACGACCGGACGCTCCCTTAATATGAGCTCCAAAACCTCCTGAAGAAATTTCCTAATCCGACATCGTTTGGACATCAGAATTTCAGCATGAATCAATAAAGAATTTTAATTCTGATGCGTCAATTTTTCGATTCAATTACTTTGCCAGCGTATCCTTAGATGACGAAATTAAAAATTTGGGTGGAGAAAGTTTACAAGATTGTTGTTTTAACACTGCTACAAATTAAAATTGAACATTTTATGTCAGTACCAAATCTGCAAGATTGATGAGGGGAAGTAAAAATTACTTAAATTGGGTAAATATTATTTAATGGAGCTAGGCTAGCACTCATGAAGACATCAACATCATCACCACACCGATAAAGCAAACTAGACGAGCAACGGTAAATTCTAAGGGTGCCTCCAATGATTGGGTTTGGAACCCAAAATTACACCATTGGATGAAGTAGGAACTGATTTCCAAAAAATAAACCAGAAACTGGTTCCCAATTTGCACCCAGCTTCCGGTCGCAACTTTTGACCTTTTTTTTTTTTCCTTCCTTTCCATCGGCTTTAAACTTTCTTTTTTTGTTCTTTCTTCCTTCTTTCTTTCTTCTTCTTCATTATTTTTGTATTATATAAAGGTATTGTGTATTATAGTGGGGCCTTTAAAATGTAGAAACTGGTTTCATTGTTGGAGAAGTTGTTAGATAAAAAAGTAGGTGAGTTCCAAAAGCTGATGTGACGCTGATATGGCAGTTTGGAAGCTGAAATTGGTTTCTACCATTGGAGACACCCTAAGTTATCGTCAGGGTACTGTACTACCGTCCCCTACCATTAAATGTGCATACTCCCGCCATTTCAGAATAAATATCTACTCCAAGTTGAGAAATTTATTCTTTTAATGTTTAATTATTGCATGAAAAATAATTAAAGAATTTAGGAAAAGAATAAAATGAGAAATTCAAGTAAAAATTTTATTTGGGAGAAGCAGTAAATATACCCTAACATATACTACCTTATCATATTTACCTACCTATTTTTTAAGTTGGAGCTATCAGCACCCCAACGTGCCATAAATAGTATAAAAACTTCCTCACCTCTAAAGGATGATTAACACCGTTAATAATTTTTTATTTTATTAATTTTCTATTTTTTTACTTTCTATAATTTGACTAACAACACCGTTAATTTTCTATTTTCTTAATTTTACATCTTTTTAATTTTCTATTTTCTTATTGGTCCCTCGCCTCTAACGGATTATTATTTACAATTTTTCCTTTTCTTAGTAGGTCCTACTCAACTTCACTCAAACTATATATATATATATATATATATATATATATATATATATATCTTGATAAAACACCAATAAGAAAAGTAAAAAATACTCCCTTCGTCACCCTAGACTTGTCTGATTTCTTTTAAACATGGGTATTAAGGAGAAGGAAATTAGGGATAGAAGGTGTGTTAGTGGAGTTTTTAATTAAATAATTTTTTTTTGAGCTTTTAATTAAATAGTTTTTTTTGAGCTTTTAGGTTGAAAGGTGTAAAGTGGGTCTAATTAACAAATTAATTGGGCCCTAATTATTCCAAAAAAGGAAACAGGACAAGAGTAACGGTCTAACAGGACAGCCCAAAAAGGAATACAAGACAAGAGTAACGGGACAGATTGAGTAAAAATAAATAAAAAATTGTAAACAGTAATATGTTAGAGGCGAGGAACCTAATAAAAAAATAGAAAACTAAAAAATAAGAATAAAATAAGAAAATAGAAAATTAAAAATTAAAAAATAAAAAATAACGATATTGTTAGTCAAATTATAGAAAATTAAAAAAAAAAACTAAAATTATTGACGGTGTTAGTCATCCGTTAAAGACAAGGGAATTTTTGCACTATTTATGACACGTTGTGGTGCTAACAACTCCAACTCAAAAAATAGAAAGGTAAATATAACAAGAGGTATATATTATGGTGTATTTGCTACTTCTTCCATTTTATTTTAACATCGGACGCTTTTCGGGAGTACATGTATTAGATCATAACAGTAAGTGCAGTTTAAAAATAATCTTGTATAACATTTTTTATTATTTCTGCACTTGTAATACTCAAATATTTTTACCTGTAATGCACAAGAAAGAGACAAGGTAGAAAGAATACAAAGACACAATTATATTAAAATCAACCATACTTTACAAACCAAACCAGAATTTCATTGTCTGAAATGTTTTTTCAAACCACCGCGCCATCAATTTCAAAATCCGGCACCTGCATTCTCTTATTTTGCTTCATCACTATATATATGTCACTCTATAGCTATATCACAAACTAAGCTTCTTTTTTTTGAAGATTTAAATTTCAAATAATCACAGAAATAATAATAATAATAATAATAATATACAAGCACAAATCAATATGTGTGTATGGACACGAGTGACGACAAAAAAGAAAAGAAAAAAGAAGTCATATTCGAACAACAAACAAAAATTCAGACGAAACTACCCCTGCAACCGCCGTGGGCCGAGTGGGGGATCCAACTCCTAGAAGCTGCCTCAACTCAAACCTGCACCTCCGGTCGCCGCAGAATTCCCGGCCTAATTTTATCCCTCCATAACCCCGCAAACGCACCGGCATCTCCGGCTTTCCGTTTCACCTCCACGACCACCAACCGGTCAGTTAGCCGGTAGACGTCCAAGGAAACTACGAAATCACCGTTTTGCCCCTCCAGCTCCAACCCGCATTCCTTCGTCTTCCTCACTTGCAGTTGCAGACTGCCGTTCTCCGCCTTCACTACCTCCTCCACCTTCTCCATCACTATCTCCGGCTGCTCCTCCGCCGTGAGACGGTCAACATCCTCCGACGCTGTGAACTTGCAATCGAACAATCCGGAGAGGTCCAGTCCTCGGGAGAAGGAGATGATATCAAACGCGTTCAAATCCTGCAGTTTTCTCTCTTCCTCCTTCAACACACCGCAGATGCTCTCGGGTTTCGCCTCCGAATACCCCTTTCTGAACCACGGATCACGCTTGATTTCATCAATTGGGATTCTAGTTTCAGGATTTGTGTCTAGTAATCGAGAGAAAAACCGCTTCAGATCCGGCGATATCCATTTAGGGCATCGGAATTCTCCCTTGTAGATCTTTTTGTACATGTTCATCAAATTCGGGTCGTTAAAGGGCAAATATCCGGCGGTCAGAACGAACAAAACGACGCCGCACGACCAAGCGTCCACCTTCGAGCCGTCGTAGCCTTTCTTCGCGAGGATCTCCGGCGCAACGTACGCCGGCGTGCCGCAGAGCGTGTGCAGGAGGCCGTCGGGCCGCACGTGATCCGCCAGCGCGCTCAGACCGAAATCCGACACCTTCAGATCCCCATTCTCGTCCAGCAACAGATTCTCCGGCTTCAGATCGCGGTGGTAAACGCCTCTCGAGTGGCAGTAGCTCACGGCGGAGATCAGCTGCTGGAAATACTTCCGTGCTAGATCCTCGCTGAACCGCCCTTTCGCCACCTTGGCGAACAATTCCCCGCCCTTAACAAACTCCAGCACGAAAAAAATCTTCCTCTTGGTGGCGAGCACCTCGTACAGCTTGACGATGTGCGGATGGCGCAGGCGGCTCATAATCGAGATCTCGCGCTTGATATTGTTGATCAGATTGGCATTATTGTTCAATCTGCTCTTATTGATGACCTTAATCGCGACACTGCGGCCGGTGGCGACATCGCGAGCGTGGTACACCTTCGCGAAGGCGCCGCAGCCGAGCAGCTTCCCGATCTCGTACTTGTTGAACAGCGCATTCTCCGGCGACAGAGCCATTGTCGAAGCAGCGGTGGCCAACGGCGGCGCGCGAGCCGAACTCGACGCCCCGTGGATCTCCGACATCAACGGTGAATCCAGACGCCGAACAATGATTGAAGATTTATTTGCGGAATTGGGGAAATTCAGCTGCAGAAAAGGAGAGTTTTGTTAGGTAAATCAGCTAAAAATAGTTGTGGTGTTAGTTTTTGGACAGTGGTTGAGATTATTCAAATTTAGAACCTTTTTTTTGGAGATTGTTTTGAAATTTCAATTGGGGTGTGAGAAAACGATTTGCATATTTTATACTGTAGTTTTAGAAGCTTACGAGTTTTGGTTGACTCTAATTGCGCGTTTCTGCTCCAGCTTTGTAGATTAGAATAATTTTGAGATGAAAATTGATGTGGCCCATATTAAACTTGGCACCGTCGTCTTTCTAATTTATTTTTTCTTCTTTCTTCTTTGGCATTGGGTCCCTGGCTTGGGTGGGGTTGAGTGTTATTTCAAATCTAGAAGGGCTGGGAAATTGATAACTAAAGCTGTTAAAATCATCGGAACTACCAATCGATGTAAAATTTCAAGTCAAATCGGCCTGAACTGAAGATAAAATATACTTACTTCCATTCCAAATAAGTGTTTTCTAACCGCAAAATACGTAGATAAAAGTAATGGGTAAAATGACTTATTTTATTCTTAATTATTAAAATTTTTATCTTTTAGTCAAAGGGTAAATATGATAATTTGACATAACTTTTGCATAGAAATGTATAATATGACACTTATTTTGGAACAAAATTTTTAACGGGTCGGGACACTTATTTGAAGACGGAAGAAATAGTGTTTTTCGTCTGAATCAGATTCACAAGCTAATTAGGGGAAGTTTGCAGTCAAAAGACTACTAATAACTCTACCGTCTACTTATAAATTATAATGAGTTAAAACGTTTAGTTTTATCAATTTGATCGATTAATTGAGATTTTTCAAATGGATGGTATTCGAATTCAAATATTAATTAGTTAATTAAATTACAAATATATTATTTATAATATTAATATTATTTGATGGATCAAGATTTGTCCGATCATTTAATATAAATTATGTGTAGTTCATATTTTTATCATGACACAACAAGAAACATAATTGTCTTGAATTTGTATTTTATAATTTTTTTTTCAGAAAGAGCCGGTGGGTTGTTCAGATTCACAATTTACGCTTATCTTCTATTACTAATAGGAAAATAAACACACCCCCTCATCGATCATTCATTCCGATTTTCCTTTATTCTAGTATTTTGTGCAATATTAATTAATGATTATATATATATATATATTTTATTCTATATATTCATATAATAATATATATCAAAATAGTTAAACATAATCTCAATCTCAATCTCATACCATATAAAATAATATATATTTAATATATTCATCTTAATCTCAATCTCACGCCATATATTATATATATTTAATATATTCGTATTATAATTTGTATAAAATTTGTAATCTCAATTTTCACTCATCAATTATATATATAGTTTATTTAATTAGTATTTTTTACTAAAACCTTGAATTCCATATCGATTTTTAGTAGTTCTCACCGATTGGAGAACCTGCTATATAAAAAGACTAGATATGAAATTAGCGTCTTAAGAGACCAATAAAAAATTTGTAAATAAAAATCCCTATGAAAAATAAATAAATATATTTAATCAACATGACTACATGGAATTCTCTTCATTTTTCATTCACATTTTTCTAAAAAAACTTCGATTAATGATTGCTAGAAAATATATACATTGAATCAAATGTGGATAGATATCTAAAAAAACTAAAAGATGTAAACATATATTTTTCGGCGTTTTGGCAAAGATTAGGAATATCGATTTAGCATGAACCAACGAGACAATTCAAATAGACTTAAAAAGAAGGATTTTTACTAATTTTAATTAATACTATTAACTATGTTCACATTTTTATCGAGTAGTTTAGCATAAACCTACGAGACGGTTCAAATAACATAGGAAGAAGGATTTTTACTAATTTTAATTAATATTATTTGTAGTGTTCATATTTTTATCGAGTATTACCCAACGGGTATGTACAATAAAGTCACTATTTTAACCGAGATTAGGACGAGAACATGTAGAAAAATTCCAAATAAATTTAGATTTAGAAAATACTTAATGAATGACTACTTGATCCATTGTCATTCATAATTATAAACTTAGATACGTAAAATAAAATTTATTTTTAAGTTTGATTAATAATTAATGCGAACAAATCATAACTCCTAAATAAGATATAAAATTATTTTTTAAATGTGTACATATGAATTAAAACATAAAATTATTTTCCGTCGAATTCCGACGGGCTACTTACTAGTAATAAGTAGAAGTTGAATGGGCTCCAAATCCAACTATGAGCTTGAACTTGAATCAGTAGTAGGGAGAAAAGTTACAGCCAAATTGTGAATAATATAATATATTATATTCAATGCGCTTCAAAGGTAATGACTGCGGATTTTTACGGAGAAAAAAAAAACTCCTTACAATTTATATCGACCACATCTTGAATAACTAGTTTTATCACTTGTTACCCAATATTATTATCAAATTTAGTAAATGGTATGCCCCCTCCCCTACTAGAAACATGATATAAATGTATAATGGTTGAGATATATCCAATGTGATTTGTTTCCGTACAAGAGTATGCAAATCACGCATGAAAAGTTTATTCTATTTAGAAAATTAAATATGAAGTATCCAATTTATAAAAGGAATTTGAATTTGAAACTTTTTGGCCTCAAAATACCTACTCTTTAGCATTCCTTAAGGGACTAATGCGAAGGCTCCTCTAACAAATAATTGTGGTTTTCTCTTTATTCATTTGTTTAAATTTGAATATCGTGTTACAAATTTTGATTTTCTCATGTTTTATCAACCCCTTAAAATTTGTAAATACTTATTTTTCAAGAAAAAAAAAGAAAAAAAAATGGTAGCTGCTTTTTAAGTGTCAATTCGATAGCGTTAAGTGTCAATTTGATAACAAAATATTTTTCTCATACTTATGACACGTTTAATGCCACGTTGATTTTAAAATGTAAATGATAATTATCATACTACATAAGTCGGTTTAACCCGACCCGTTAAGCAACCAGCCAAATGGCCCGAACCCGTCAATCCCTATCACGTAGCTATCGTACACGTGTATCATATGAGCGTATTCTAACGTGTCTGCCCTTTCCTCTTCTTTTTTTTTCTTTATTATTTTAATTATTTATTATTATTATTATTATTGTAGATTGATTTTTTTAATTTGAGGGCGGCGATCGGCTGAGAAGCGGTGCTAAATGGTCGGCGCTTAGTCAAATTATTTCTATTCATATATTTAATGTTTTATTTTTCCTCCGTTGAAAACTTTGATATAAATGACACGAGCGGCAAGATTAATTTCCATGTTATAAATATATATTTTTTTTCTTCAAAGAAAAGTTATAAATATTTTCAGGTTTTCTTTAGTTTTTTTTTTTTCAGTAGTGCTCGATTTTATTTTCGGATTCGTGTTTGTTTTCACGCTCAATTCATGATTAACACTTTCAGTTTGAATTTTCAAGTTTCATTTTATTCTGGTAAATATTCGTTATCTTTTCATATATCTTCATTTTTTTTTTCAAATTTTATGTTGATTCAAAGTTTTACCTTAATTTAACTTGCTTGGCAAAAGGACACAATGTACAAATGCTTTAATTTGCCTGATTTAACACAAATTTTTCACCGAATTTACAACTACCACACAAATTTTCTTTTTTGTTGTAATTATAAATTTATAACAATTCCAATATTTCATCGAGTGACATGCGACATGTCCGACGTAAAGTTCACAAGAATGTGATCTTCCAATACACACAACTAGTTCACAAGACCAAAAAACATTGTACACATGGAGGCCAGTCGCTTTTTCAAAAAATTGTCATGTAATTGCAACATTTGAAATAATTATGTTATAATTGCAATTTCATTATAAAAATTATGTTAGATTCATCAATTAACTTATTAAACATATTTACTATACGGCATTCTGTGTCATACTGAGAACAAACGAAATTTGTCTATTTTAGAAATTAGTGATCTAGTAGACTAATAGTTTTATCTGCACTATAAGGTCTTAAAAAATCTGAGAAAATTGTTAACTTTTTAAATTTGTACACTTTGATCCCGAATAATTGAATATGTTTCAATAATTAAAAATTTCAAAGAAAAAAATAGTAAATGATATGTAATTTAAAAGTTCACCAAAAACGCCATTAATAGTTGTCAATCGGCCGGCTATGAATAATGATGTATTAAAATTTAAAATAGCTATAATGACTTCCAATAAATGCACTCAATCATTTAATACAAAAAATATTCTAAACTATTCTTAAAAAAACATTTAAAACAAAAATAAAAAATTAAATGACAGCATATGTTTCTATGTAGTATGCTTTGTTGGCGCAACTTATTTTTGCTTTATTTGATATTTTATGTTATTAATGCAGATGTACATCATAATATTCTGTTGCAAAATAAAATTTAAATACGATATGTATACAATAAATTCAATTTTGTACAGATAAAAATGAATACTCCTCTTACTCTTAGAGAAGATATATCGTAATTGTTTAGTTTTGACTATATTTTATTATAAAGAATGCATTATTTTGGCCATTCTTGTAAAAATACAATTTTCTTGACCACTTTTGTAAGGTATAAAGTTTACACTACTTTATGTTTATTCTTTTCATAATTTATTTTAGGTTTCATTTATATTCTCCGTTGAACATATATTATAATAAACTTTCTAAAACTTGTGACTATAGAAATAAAAGTTGTACCTAATTTGTGTATTGTCAACCACTAGGCATATAATCGGAAATGAATAAACTAAAAAAAAGTGTGGGACTCATATTATTGAGTGGTGGTGAGGCATTAGGGCATGTAGAATTTAATCCCACATTTGCACCTCCAAGCTTCCGGATAATACTCTGCCGTGACCGGCATCCCCGGCGGCACCGCCACATGAACCGGCTTGCACGGTGTGCACCCGTCGCACTTTGAAGTGCATTGCGGTGGTGATGATCCCGGGCCGCCTAGCAGCCTTCTCGCTCCTCCAATCCTCACTGTGATTCCATTATTCGCTTTCGTCTTGTTTTTTAAATTCTAAATTAGTTGATTATCTATTAATAATTTGGATATAAAATACTATAATAAAATAAAGGGGTAATGCTCTGTAAATTCCTCAACTTTCAATAATTTCTAGTTTTACTCTCCACCTAAAGATTCTGCCTGTAAATTCCTCAATTTTCAGCTGCTCTCCACCTAAAGATTCTGCGTATAAATTCCTCAACTTTCAATTGTTTGTGATTTTGCATCCGAGGTCAAATTTCCCCAAATTAATGCTGACATGACTGCCAAAAAATTTGAGTTGGCCAATTCGACATATAAACAAAACGACGTCGTTTTGAAATTTATTTAATAAAAAATAGTAAATTAGATTTCTTGCCAGATTTTCTCACTTTTTATCTCTCTCTTCTCTCTCTCCATTCCCATCCAAATTTCCTTTGCCGTCACCACATTGTGCTCCTTTCGTCACCGCCGCCACAATCCCCTTCTTCGACACCAAAACTGCCCCCAAGCCCCTCACCAAGAACACCATCGTGAAACCGCCCGACCCAAATCTAATTTATTATTTTTTATTAATTAAATTTCAAAACGACGTCGTTTTGTTTATCGGTCGAATTGGCCAACTCAAATTTTTTGGCGGTCATGTCAACATTAATTTGGGGAAAATTTGACCTCAGATGCAAAATCAGAAACAATTGAAAGTTAAGGAATTTACACGCAGAATCTTTAAGTGGAGAGCAAAACCAGAAATTGATGAAAGTTGAGGAATTTACAGGCAGAATCTTTAGGTAGAGAGCAAAATCAGAAATTACTGAAAGTTGAGGAATTTACAGACCATTACCCCTAAAATAAAAGAAATAGAAATGCCAAATTGTCAAGCTGTAATGACTTTGGAAGGTATAGGCCCGCTCAAAATGTGGACATACACTTTAAATACCCGAACCCATCGGGCCAATACATAAATTTGGAATAGTCCAAGTTTTTTTAGCCTATAATTTAATGGTCTCAAGAAACGAGTCGGAGCATATTTGACAGCTCTAGATAACTATAATGATTAATGAATATACTACCCAAATATTTAAATAGGGCATATCTTACTCTCTAATATTTTGTATATGCAAGTTTCACTTATTATGGATTTTAGAACATTTACCTCAAAAACTAATGTTGGGCTCTGATAGTTAACATATGGTGGGCCCAATATATTCTGACTCTATTTACAACCTCTATGTAAAATTTTAATGAAAAATAAAGGAATCATTTAACGTCTTTATTTCATTTTTACTATGCAGATTAAAGTTGCGTGTCTCTAAATTTTTTTTTTTTAACAAATATTATAAGAAATTTTAAAGGCCGCGTGACGGTGGATAAGAACCACTTTATGGTTTAGGCTAACACACGCACACATGTCTTCGGACATTAACCACTTTACTACTAGGCTAACACACACACACATGTCTCTAAATTTTGTAATCCATAAATTGTCGATAAGAAAAACCTAGTTAAGGATGTATGAATGTTTACAATTAAATGTGATGTATAATACAAAACTATTTTAATTACAACCATAATTATATAGAAAATAGTCAGAATTGTTTCACAGGTTGTGGATTCAGAAGTTGTAGAAGGAAATTGGGTTGTGAAAAAAATAATTTTTTTTTTTAATTTATCAAGATAATAAAAAAAAATTGGATGATCACTTAATTTCAGTTAAAAAAAAAATACGGAGTATGGAACGGGAATTGTGAATAAAATCACCATATTCCAAATTAGAAATCACATAGCCTGACCAGTCTATTATGTAGTACCATTTTGTAGGTAACCCCAAAAAATTCAAAATATTCCATTAAATCGCATTCTGGTTATTAAATAATCTTGAGTAAGATAGACGAAACTTAATTACTAATTTCTTAATCAAAATTAGCCTCTATTCTCCCCTATCTTGCAGAAATTATATTTATAAATAATTACAGTTGCGAAAGGCTCCTCTAAATTTATAAATTTTGTGTCCGTTTCGTATTTTATTTCATTAGTATATTTAATGATGATCTCCCGACACCAATTACATTATAAGGATTAATAAAAAGGAAAACACGAAATTAAAATTTAAGAACATATATAACAATTAACAAGTGGGTATTTAAAATTAAATAATTAGTTATGCTCAAAAAAAAAATTTAGTTTGTAATATTTCTCACCTTGTAGAAAGTACCATCAGCTTCAGTAGTCAATAAACGCATGCTCTCTGCATAACCATGAAAATAAAACAAGAATATTAAAAGTGTAAAACCAGAACTTGTGATATTTAATTTATAAGGTCGAGAAAGATGAAATTTCAAATTCTACATAATCTGCACATCATACAGAAAATGGAAAAACAAAAATAATTTTCAACAACTCGGTAATCTTAAATTCAAGAAATTAATCCACTGACCTGAAAGAATCTGTGGATTATGACAGGAAATTATATAAGTGGCACAAAAACACAAGAAGAAGAAGAAGAAGAAGAAGAAGAAGAAGAAGAAGAAAAAGATTATGAGAGAGAAGAGAAATCTCCACTCCTTAAACCTACTTCTTCTTCTCCCAACGATATTCAGAAATCTCTCCATGATCGAACAGCAAGAAATTTAATTAAGAGAAATAAATTAACAGAAAATCTTGGAAAATATATTTTGTGGGATCCGATGATATTTGGTACCCCATGCAACAGTTTTCAAAGATTTTTGTAAAGGATTGCCTGAAAATTTCAAAGATTTAGTTTTATGCTGTCTGTTTAGAGGGTGGGGTTATGTAGGGTTTTATAAAGAGTAGAGTGAGGTCGTTTCAGCTCGCGGATAGTTTAGTTCGTGTACAATCTTTGAGATCGTGAAAAAAAAAAATTATTTTATTTGGATTAACTATTTGTATCGTCTTTATTGATGGTATGTATGTTGTTTTGTGCACCATAATGTCTTTTAATATATATGTGTGAATTGAATTTAGTATTGATAAAATAAAATATGAAATCGGAATATTTAATATAGTGTATCATATCAAATAAAGTATAGTAGTCTTTATATAGTTCTTATATGAAGTAGAGTCAATAGTGACGATCTTGTGGAGTAGTTAAATTTTACTGACATATCAAACGTTTAAATTTAAATTCAAATCCAATATTTCAATGATATATTTATATATAATTTATAAGTATTTTTAAATATTTTATGAATATAAGTTTAAATCCGATTATTTGACCCGTCTCACCGTAAGACCACCTCACACAATTTTTTTGTTATTTTTTGTATTTCAACACTTCAAATGTATTACTATTATAATAATATCAATACATAAGTCTCGATCGCCTATAGTTTAATTAGAATTATTTACAGCTCGTCTATAAATATAGGCTATAAGGGTTCGATAATGTTTTTCCATTGTTGAATTAATTAAATAAATCTGTTTTTTAGGGATTGAATAAATTTGTTTAAAAAATAATGAAATAAATTCTGAGAAGATTTCTCTCTTAATATATGTTGAATGAATCATATAGCATAATCAATCTATAATGATTATCATTCAAACTTTTCTTCATGATAGACCCTTGATATTTTTAGAGAGATAAAAATATAATTATAATTTTTTTTCAAATTAATTGTCACTTTTCTTTAATAATTATTACTACTTATTATCCAACCGCGCGTATCATACGGTCAACCACACTCAAATGAATTTTGTGATCACTATATACAATAATAAAAAAAAAATTAGGTATCAACTTGAACAAACCTAGCTATGCCTATTCTAGTCTAGTGCCTAATATTGCCTTGGTAACAATAGTAGTCCAACACTTTAATTAAATTAGTATTTCTTCTCTTTAAATTATGACTTAATTAATTACTCAAATGCTTTCACTTCATTTAGTACAGAGTTTTAAATGAAAGGCCATAAATCACATAGACCATAACAAAATTTCACGCCCTTTACCAAACAAGTATTTTTTATTTCTTCTTTTTTTTTCAAACGAGAAAATTTAAATTCTTTTTTTCCCTTCCAAATATTCCATTCCTTAGACAGCATGAGATGAATTTGGAATGATAATTAAGGAGAAGATCGTAGGCTCATGGCAATCATGAATCAAGAAACGATCACTTTATATGTATATCATTGATTATCTAATTATACTGGTAACATTACGACGACACAACTAACTCACTCAACAACTAATATAATGAATTCATTCTCGTATTCTAAATTCAAAACGAGTCTCTTAAACATGCTTTAATGGATACTGATTCCCGACTATAAAATTATTAAAAAAATGCAATCACACAAAAATCCGTACAAATATTATTCTTGAATGTCATAACCCATGGCTGCATAAAAGGACCATAAATTTGGAAGATATATTTCACAAATTTCTTCTTACCCATCTATCTTTTCATTGGATTCCAAAGACAAAAACAGACAAGGATTAAAAAAAAAAAAAAAAAAAAAAAACCAAGAATAGAGTACTAGCTTAAATTCACAATTAATACATTTGTCATTTCATTCTATTTGTTTTTGGTAGGCCAATAATATTTTTTGGTGCATTGTAGTTGGATGCAAATACAATCAATTAAATTCACTGCCATTTTTTTTATTCCCCAATGTCTCCAAAAAGTTTCCGTCAACTAGTATTTTTATTGCATAATGGTTCATTCATTAATAAAAAAAAATTATTTTCATTTTCGATCACTTTTAAAATTATTCTCCAACATTACTCGTTAATAAGTCAAAGCATATTAGCATCAATATCTGATCGCCACGTGCATGTGTCCATACCTTTGTATTGCGATTATTTAAAATTCTGATCACCTTAATTAAATAGAGTATTAATTAATATTGTGCCACATAGTACCAACAATTTGATCAATGCGATTTCGTTATCATGGAAATTCTTACAGTATTTTATATCGCACTATCATGCATCGATACGCAATCAAAAATAGAAGTCACATAACCATATAATTAATCTTAATTGCATCATAAATTAGATATTAAAATAGATATTAATGCCTATATATAAAGAGTACAACTTCCTTATATCGATACTACGTAGTTTCAAAGTGAGGAGTGTATGTTTAATTAATTAGTTCAAGAGGTAAGGGAGCAATTAATTAAACATCAATTTTAGAATCTCAGACAAACGAGAACAAGACAAACTAACACAAATATGGCAGCCTTGTATTGCAAGACATTGGCAATAATTTGGTCATGGATGCAATGCACATGGAGAAATACGTGTGATATTAACATATAGGAGAGATCGAGAAAGAGAGAGAGAGAGAAATCTAGAGAGAGAGGGGTCATATCAAGGGTCCGAAACAAATTTTTGTGTAGGTATATATATATGTAGATCATATAACCTAATTAGTTAGGGTCTTTACATGGTCTACCGGCTCATATGCTCTTGTTATATCATATGTAAACCATTATTCTTATAACCAAATATCATCATAAATTCCTGAAGTGAACTTTCAACATTTTATCTTGAAATTGTTCACAATTAGTACTCCACATGAGAATTAAAATGTTAAAGGATTAATCGAGTTATTGGTTATGTACAATGTAACTAAAGCAAATAATATCGACTCAAATTTAACTAGATTAATGAGTATATTAAAATTCATTATTATCTTTAAACTACACAATATATATATATATATAAAGTGAATATGAAAAAAATATATTAGTATAACGGAGTATATATTAGCGATAGATTGGTAATTTTATAGGCAATATTTTTTAGTGGACTCATATTGTGCTGACGCCGCATAACTACGAACCTCCTGGCCGAAATCGAGTTTCTTTATTAAAGATTCGACTTATTTTTTTAATTAAAATAGTGACATTATCACAAATTTCAAGATTTTATTTTGTCCAAATCTTACCAACAAATGAAAATATTAGAGACAGTACACTGCGCTCAATAAAATACACAGATCAATATCGTCACCGCATTAAATATATTGGGATTTAATTTTATTTTTAGATGAGGCATACATACAAAAGCTAATTCAATTCAAATAATATTTTATGGTTTACTTTGATATTACCGAAATCAAGTGTTATGCAGTTGATAATATTATTTTTAACATGTGGACTAATGACTAATATGGTGTTTATGTCTTTATGATGGACATAAGATATTGAAATCTATACAATATTTATACATTTTTATGTTTTATACTAACAAAACATGTTTCACAACGGATATAAACAAGGCCCCAAAAAAATATAATCTTGTGTACGTGTGTTAGTCTAGTGGTAGAGTGATTAATATTCGAGACCAAAGGTTTTTGGTTCAAGTCCACCGTCACGCATCCTTTAAAATTTTCTATAGAACCAATATAATCTTGTAGTGTATCATACGTAAATTTGAGGAAATTAGTAGGACCTTGAAATTTCTTCTTATATAAGTGAATAATGGTGTGGTCAAATGTAACTTTACTAATGTCTGAAAAATATTTTGATTGATAGAATCCTGAAAAAAAATTAAAAAACAAAATTCAATAATTAGACTATTTTTGTTGATTGATAGGTTCCGGAAAAAAAAATTCAATGATCAGACTATTTTTTGTTGATAGAATTCAAGGTATATATATATATAAGTCTCAATACCCCAATATACTCATTTTGGAATTTAAAAAATTTGTTATACACACCTATTTTGAAACAAATTAGTTATACTCAAGTTTACAAAAATATCCTTGAATTGTGACATATTTTATTGGAAAAGTTGCCAATGATTGAGAATCTCTTACATTGTGTCATAACTTTTGTCCTTATGTACTTATCTTGCACAATTATTGTGAAATTATATGCGAATTATTGTTTAAATTGTAGATTTTGCAGATCATTTATTTAGTAAATATTATTTTACATATTTATTTAGTATTAACGAGTACGTACAGATAAAAAAATATTGAAGGCCGAAAAATATGTAAATTATACCAAAAGAACAATAATATCATGAAGAACCAAAAAAATGAAGATCCCTCTCGGACAATGGCAAAAAAAAATGAAGATCCATCTCGGACGGGATCTTCTTAAAAAATGTAGATGTCCGAGAGGGAAATTAATTTTTTATGTCTAGATTTAATTATAAAAATTAACTATGAAATTTTATTGTGAATTAGTGCAACATATATTAATATTTGTAATTTTTCTTTGATTTATTCATGATTTCGTATTTTTAGACGAATAATTTGATTAAATATATGATTTTTTTGAATTATAAATGCATTGAGAGGTTCCTAAATCAAATCCCTCTTGGTTTAACGAAGATCCCTCTCGACATACATGAAATCCCGCTCGAGCGGGATCTAGACACGTTGTAGATGTCCGAGAGGGATCTTGGTTTTTTATGTTTGGATTTAAATATAAAAATTAACTATGTAATTTTTATGTGAATTAGTGCAAAATATATTAACATTTGTAATTTTTGTGTGATTTATTCATGATTTCATATTTTTGGACTGTTATAATAATATAATCTTTATAATTCAAAAAAATAATATATTTAATCAAATTATGATTATTCGTCCAAAAATACGAAATCATGAATAAATCACACAAAAATTACAAATATTAATATATTTTGCACTAATTCACATAAAAATTACATAGTTAATTTTTATATTTAAATCCAGACATAAAAAACCAAGATCCCTCTCGGACATCTACAACGTGTCTAGATCCCGCTCGAGCGGGATTTCATGTATGTCGAGAGGGATCTTGGTTAAACCGAGAGGGATTTGATTTAGGAACCTCTCAATGCATTTATAATTCAAAAAAATCATATATTTAATCAAATTATTCGTCTAAAAATACGAAATCATGAATAAATAAAAGAAAAATTACAAATATTAATATATGTTGCACTAATTCACAATGAAATTTCATAGTTAATTTTTATAATTAAATCTAGACATAAAAAATTAATTTCCCTCTCGGACATCTACATTTTTTAAGAAGATCCCGCCTGAGAGGGATCTTCATTTTTTTTGCCATTGTCCGAGAGAGATCTTCAGTTTTTTGGTTCTTCATGATATTATTATTCTTTTGGTATAATTTACATATTTTTCGGCGTTCAATATTTCTTTATCTATACGTACTCGTTAATACTAAATAAATATGTAAAATAATATTTACTAAATAAATAATCTGCAAAATCTACAATTTAAACAATAATTCGCAGATAATTTCACAATGATTGTGCAAGATAAGTACACAAGGACAAAAGTTATGACACAATGTAAGAGATTCTCAATCATTGGCAACTTTTCCAATAAAATATGTCACAATCCAAGGGTATTTTTGTAAACTTGAGTATAACTAATTTGTTTCAAAATAGGTGTGTATAACAAATTTTTTAAATTTGAAAGTGTGTATAAAAAATTTTCACTCTATATATAATTAAATCAAACACTACACCACTATATAGGCGGAACCTCTACACCACATAAAGGTGGGACCACTACATCACAACACAGGGTGGGATAACTACACACCAAAAAAAGTAAAAAATATACAACCACATAAAGGTGGGACCACTACATCACAACACAGGGTGGGATAACTACACACCAAAAAAAGTAAAAAATATACCACATCGCACGCAAGTGGGATTGAACCCAAGATCTCTTGATAATGAGAAATGGAAATCTCTTTTGCTAAATGGTTTTTTATAGTATTCTTTTTGAATTTTATTATGCTCTTTATCTTATTTCAAATTAATGGTAGTACGATCCAGTCACCGAATTACTAAAGTAGCCCTAACTCGAATTCGAAAACTTTTCCGCCTTCTCTGTTTTCGTGCAGTCGCGGCAGTTCCCCCACAGTGCAGATTCCCTTCTGTTCTTTTCCTTCTCGAAAAACACACACACACACACTTGGAACGGCGTCGTTCCATCGCACGCACTGGGACGTGTAGTGCGTGTTGTCAGAGATCATGAGCACCACACTCAGATTCCAATTAAACAAACTACTGCTGCATGACCGAAGCGAACTCACACTCACACCTCTCCCTGCGACGACGTCGTATACCCCCTCCACCCAAATCCCCCTTTATAAACCCTAATCATCGTTGTCCCCAATTTGCTCGCCTTTATTTGATTGCTCGATGCCGGAAGCGGCGGCGTCATTACTGCTGTCTGCTCCGTTTTGAGCCTTCTGCGGTAAGTTTCGCTCGACATTTTTGAGCTTTTTCTCGCTTTACCTGATTTGGTGAATCTGGGTATATTTTTGTTATGTTCTTTCGTGATTGAAAAAGGGACAGATTTGATGCGTGTGATTTAATTTTGTTTTGAGCTCATTTTCTGCTTTTTGATTTTTTAATGGGAGAGTATCTCCAACTTTTTTGATCCCTTTAATTCCGGAGTTGTTGACGAAAACCCTTGCGAATTCCCTTTTTTTCTCAAGCTCTTTGCAGCGGGAATTCCGGTTTTGGTTCCCCGCAGTGAAGCCTTTCTCTGTAGCTATTTTTTAAATTAATTATTAAAAGTGTAGTTGTTTAGTTTAAGTTGTTGATTTAACAGCAGATCTTGGATTAGGTTGGGATTTTGGCAAATGGGTTTGGATTCAGATAAGCAGGGGATGGAGTTTGCAGCTAGTTCTAAACCCCTTAAACCCCCTGGGAATATCTCTGATATCGTTTCAAAATTCGCCAAAGTTTGTAAATTTAGGTCCATTGGTGTCTTTACTACGTCTGAGAATGTGGATCACGGTAGTGTTTACCCGATGATTTCTGGCGACAATGCTCGTTTGTTGGATGAAGAAAGTGGCGAAGATGTTCTGTTTTGTGCTATGAAAATCTATCCGAAACATGATGAGGTGCAAAAGAGTGGAAATGTATGTGCCCATGTGGAGATCGTGCAGTTGTTCGACACACTTCTGGCGTTAAAAATAGCGTATGTTAAGCTCCAAGAAGCGCACATTCCCTATGATCCTGAGAAAGTTAGGGTTGCTGATGAAGAGTTTATGTTGCAGCTCGATAGTCTTGGCAAGATCAAGAAGGCTTTTAAGGAGAAGCTATTGAAGGAAGCTAATTCTGTTTCTGCTGGTTTGGCTCTTTTTCGTGCTGAAGTTCAGATTAAGGAGCGGGCTTTGGAGAAGTTGAAGTCTCAAGCCAAGAATAAGGGCAAGAAAGTTGCTAATTTGCGTAAAAAGCTTCAGGAGTTGGAAACGAATAACAAAAAGTTGGCCGAAGAGATTGAGGAGCGCGAGAGGGAAAGATTTGCAGGTTTAAATCATTATTCCTTGGAGAGTGTTGTGAGGGCAGTTGGAAAAGCTCTTCACGATTTTGCTAAGCCTTTAATTGCCTTAATGAAACATTCGGATTGGGATCTAGACAAAGCGGCTTATGCAATACAATCATCTGTTGTATATGCAAAGAGGTCACACAAAAAATATGCATTTGAAGCTTATATAGCAAGAAGGATGTTTCATGGGTTCTTGCAACAACCTTGCTTTTTAGGGAACATAATGAAGTTGGATGACCCTATTGTTGCTTTGATTGAAGACCCACAATCTAGTTTTGCCAAGTTTTGTAGAGCGAAATATATGCTAGTAGTTCATCCTAGGATGGAAGAATCATTTTTCGGTAATTTGGACCATAGGTCTTTCGTGGCTAATGGGATTCATCCATACACCCCATTTTATCGTGCGTTTGTCAGAATGGCAAGATGTGTATGGTATTTGCAGGCACTAATTGCTTATATCGAGCCTGAAGCTGAAATTTTTGGTGTTAAGCAAGGAAGTGAATTCTCGGATGTTCACATGGAGGTTCTAGATGAGCTCAAGGAGTACAAGACGATGGATAATGACCACGAAAGATACAAAGTTGAGTTCATGGTAATGCCTGGTTTTATGCTGAGGGGGACTTTAATCAGGTCTCAAGTATATGTTTCTAAAGGGGGGTTCTCAAATGTCAGACGCTAGTAAGAATGCGTTTAGGTACTGTTTATTAGAACTTTTTGCTTTTCAATTACAGTCATAGGCAGCCGATCAGCCTGCAACTTGGCTTAATGATATGGCATTATGTGTGCAATCGTTAAAACCTGGTCGTAAAATTATCAGAATGAATATATAATTATATACTCTGTAAATTAAACTATCTGCTGCAACTTTGACCTGTAAATATATTCAGATTTTGTGTATTGTGGATTACTCTTCTTATCATGCATCTGTTCATATCTTACCTTAAGCGTTTCAAATACATATAGTCTGCTGGTGATATCATATCATTGTTGAGCAGTTGTTGTTATGACTAATTTTTCGTGCTGACTCTATAGAATACTTATTTTATGCATCGTGTCGAGATTGTTGGCTTTTTGCTGCAAGTGATAGGAACCCATTCTGTCTACCTTAGAAGTATGATGTTTATTCCATTGAAACACTTCATTTTACTAGTCGAAAGTGATAGGAACCCATTCTGTCTACCTTAGAAGTACCTTGAGTGTGCCGTCTTCACTGCTGCAGTAGAGTCGTTATTACTAAACCAGTGTTAACACTGGACATCTGAGGTTCTTCCCGCAGTAGATGAGCTCTTCAACGTCCACCAAATCTATCACCTTCCCTCTTCCACGCCCATCTCTATCCAATGATTCTTGAAGCTCCTGCATGCATCTCAACATCTTCGTCTTTATGTATGCTAGGCACATCTTTCTAGTTCGTCTTGATTCCAGGAACACACTTCAGATGCATGAATCATGATCTTCCTCACTTTAGGTCTCCGGTGATGAGCTCTTGATTCTTATTCCTGTGGAGTTTGAATTTGAAGAGGTGTATTTTCTTGCTTGGTCTGAAAAGTTTGCATTTGAAGATTCTTAGTTTAATGATTCGAGGTATGAGTGTTGTGATGATGAAGGAATGGTGAAAGTTTATGGCTGTTACTGTTAGTTTATTGCTTGCTTCAGAAACACACACACATGGTGGAAGAAGGGGGAGCTTTTAGGATGAGAGCAATTTTTTATTTTATTTTATTTTTTTGACGAGGGAAACTTGTTGCCACTACTTGAGAGTATGTATTACTTAAATTATTGTTTTTTTTTTCCCATAATTTTTGGAAAGTGGTAATTCAACAGTCATCGTAGTACACATGATATATAATAATGTAGTGAATTATGAAACAAATCATAGTATGGTAATGGATGATCCAAATTCTTTCATCACGTATCATCAGATTTCTCCTGCATTATGTGCAAGCATGAGTTTTAATAAAATGATTATGTATGGCAATAATTAGCTCAGAATCATAATGTATTGTCAAAACTAAGAGAAAGATCGTACTGTTATAATACTAACATAAATTATCAAGAAATTGGTTGCCATCTCAATGGTGATTTTCACTGGAACAAAAATTATATGAAATTTTCAAAAGATGTTAAGTTGGTGTATTTTGGCACAAACTTTTAAAGATCATGTGAAATATCAAAATAAATGTAAAGTTTGTGTATTTTGACTCACGTGAAATACCCAAATGAATGTAAAGTTTATGTATCTTAAATTTATTTACCCAAAAACAAATCACTTGTTGAATTTCTTGCAATTACTTGACCGCCCGTAAATTAAGTAATTAGAGGAGTATAATCATATATGCAAGATGAATTTCGTAAGAATAGTAAAAGATTCTTTGAGTGGTAATGTATAGACAAATATACAAACACAATAATTCAATCTTCAACATAGGATTGCGTAAATCCGAACTAAATATCCAATTTAATCATTCTTCCCCTTCAAATTTAATATCATATCGTATTCCATTACATTAGTACGTGAGAAGACCAATATGTTGCACACTATTTACAAGCGTTTTCCATGAGCATAGCTGACAAACGTCGGGATAAACTTTTTTCTTTTTAATATTATTGTTTATTCTAATACCTCAGCCATGATCATCAAATTAACAAACTCCATATTCTTTTTATACTTTAATATACGTATGCAAATTATCTTCAATATATAAATGACGTGCATTCATAAAATAAAACACGAGATAGAAATTTAATTCTCGAATTAAAAATAATCCAAATGTTGATATATCATGAGCTTGCAAGCGTGGGAGTGACCAATCAACTTTATACAGTTCAAACTGTGTAAGCATCCATCATTTGTGGAGCACGCAATTTTGGCAAAATACAGCTCTTTTCTTAGACACATGGGCCTCTATATTTTAGTTTTTTTTTCTTTATTTTATTTCTTTGTGAGGTACTAAATCAAAATAAATCGTAGTCCATTATTACTTATCAATCATAACACACAAATATGCTTTTATTAGACTGAATCACACAAAATCTCTGTAATAAACTTTTCAATATTTCCATCATGGAAATTGATTATTGGCTAAAAGTATCAACCTTGTCATTTCCACGCTTTAATTCTCAGATTTTTAGTCTCCATTTCACTATAATTTTTCCGAGATGTTTTTTGGTTTGATTTTTGTTATAGACGGTTACTTCTTTAAATTTTAATATACCCCATGATATTAAAGTTGATTTGTGGTTTGTAGTATATGACGTTAGTGGTTGTAATTCTACATTCAATATATTCTATTAAAGTTAAAAAAATATCTATTATAAGATAATAATTTTTGTCAGAGAAGTTATCATTTCACCCTTTAATAAAATAAATAATCGACTAGTTATATTTTAAGCTAAAGTCTCCAAAATTATGAATAGGACTTATATTTTTGCATGCCCCGGCCTATCTTGAAAATCATAGCTCTCCTTTCTTTCTTTACAATCAATTGACCCAGACAGCTCTCTTTTTTCCTGATGGTAATGTATATATATATATATGTGTGCGCGCGCGCAATGAGACCGTTCACATAAAAACTAGTTCTCATGAGTTAATTTAAGAATTATGCTTCTTTATATATAAAGTACTACTTATTTTATGATACTGTTTATTTATATACATAATAATACTTTTTTAATGACAATACTAAATTATTCGAGAATCAATGGCAAAATTAATTCATAATTAATCATGGAGATTTTATTTTTTTTTTCTATTTACCATCAACAAGCTAAACCAGCACCCCTATCCTATTTTTGTAGAGTTTTCACAAGTTTGAACTATTATAACTAAACACAAAACATATAAATTTAAATTAAATACAGTAACTAAAAAAAATAGAAGATGTTGTGTATACACAAGAGCGAAATAAAATGCAATATGTGTGGCTAGTGGGTAGTAATAAAGATTAAAGGCAGAGAGAGCAGTTGCTTTTGATGCATGCTAATGTTCCCTTTATGGACCCCATTCTGAATTATGAAAACAAAACACACATCATTTTGTAGTTTGTGGTTTGTAGTTTGTAGTATATAACATGATTATTCCCAAATTCTCGTAAACTACTTTTGAAGTCTCAACACACGTACATTATTCGCAGGTGTGATCTTGGATCGATGGGGAATCATAGGTTCAAGCTATCGGACATGATGCCGAATGCGTGGTTCTACAAGTTGAGAGACATGAGCAAAGTCCGAAGCCACAAAAACATGCAATCGAATTCTAGAAAATTCAGCGACAGTCGCTTCCCGCACGAACCTCCAACAAAGTCTACCAACAAACGTGCCAACCGGAAGACGGTCTACACCCCTTCCGACCCCGTCTCCCTCTCAGGATTTCAGTACGATATTCGTGATGAATCATATTTCAGCGATATCATCATCGACGTCCACGAATTCCATCAGCCACAGCTGCCGCCCATCCAGACTAAGCCAGGGAAACATGTGCTCCACAACACATCGATCAACTTTCCGCCCACAAGGAGCCGGAGAACCTCCACGACCCCGGCTAGCCGGAAGTCCTTCTCCGCCGGAGTGAAAATCCGGCCCTACGCCGGAAAGAAACCGGAAGGCCGGCGCCGGAGAAATGTGGAGGAGGATAAGAAGAAAGGGATGTTCTACTCCGACAGTTTCGCCATTGTTAAAGCTTCTTTTGATCCAGAAAAAGATTTCAAGGAATCAATGATGGAAATGATCGTTGAGAATAATATCAGAGAGGCTAAAGATTTGGAAGACCTTCTTGCTTGTTTTCTCTCTCTAAATTCAAATCAATATCATGATCTCATCATCAAGGCGTTTGAGCAAATCTGGTTCAGCATGGCTCGACTCCAATCTTAGATCAAGATTATTTTATATTTTAGTTGACTTTATGGTGTAATATATAATTAATTCCGTTTATGTAACTCATTAAATGTAATTAACTATTCCCTCCAATTCATTTTAATTGTCATCCTAAGCTCAAGCACACATATCAATAAAAAAAAATCTTCCCACATTAGCCTTACTTAATGATGGGAGAAGAAGAGTCCATGAGAACTAATTTGAGAAGAAAAGCAGAAACGCATGAGTAAAGGGAAGAAACACATGCGTAATGATAGAGGAAATAGGAATGGTCTATAATTTGAGTAATTAATGAAGAATGAATTGAATAAGGTTATTTTTGTCTAAAATTATCAAAACGTCAAATAAAATGAAAACAAATGGAAAAGGTAGAACGACATATATATCGGATAGGAGGGAGTATTTGTAAAGATTTAACAACATTACGCATTTTCCTTAAAAAAAAACAAGATTACGCATTTCTTAATTTTCATGTGACTATAGGAATAATAAATATTGCACTTTTTGGAGTTTTGATTGGTGGAAAAGGAAACCATTAATCTAACCATAGTAGAAGCTAGTTCGAAGGAATTATTGCTAAAATGCTAAGACAATATGTTGAGTTAAAAAAAATAAAAAAAATCGAGGTCATCGTCAGGGGCGAAAGTAAAAAAAATTCTTAATGAGCGTTGTATTTCCTAAAATTCTAGTTCCAAATTCGAGAAGATAATCTTCATGTGATTCACTTTGGTAAGAGAGTTTTTATACAACAATTCACACAAAATATCGATAAATTGTCGATTTTATTAAAATTAAAAAAATATATATATACTTGGCAGGGGTTGAAGCACACCATTGCCTCTTCCTCGACCAGCCACTCATCGTCGACTATTTGATGGGAAATGAAAAGAGATATGTGGAATTTGTATCAATTAAATTGAAGTAGATACTTTTTAAATAGCATAAAAATAACTAAAATATAATAACTTATAAGTTTGCATGATTAAATAATTTCGTAGAATATGAAATTTATTTTAATTTTTTAAAGGAAAAAAATAAAGTAGAATTATGATGGAGTTGGGAACAATTTGATGTCTATAACTTTATAATATTCCAGACTGACTTCATTAATTTGTTACTACATATATTCTCTCTGACATGTCTGAAAATTCTGGATATCAAAATAAAAAGGAGAAAACAGTTATTCTTCTTCTGTTGTTTCTTTCCTTTTCAATTTCATTTATGTTTCAATTCTTATTTTTTATGCTTCAAAATGTAAATTTTGGTGGACCTCAAATTTTCACATAGTGCACACACTAAAAATGTAGATAAGGAAGGGAAAGGGGGAAGTAGGCCTAAAAGTAAAGCCACTTTTTTTGAGGAGGAGTTGTCCAAAGTAAAAAAAAGTATAATGATTTATGTGTAGGGGCTTTAGTTGTTCATGCATCAATAAAAGAGTGTCTTTCTCTTTCCATTATTTAATTCCATAAATTTCAACGACATACATTCATCATATGTCGCATGCCATAAATCACTAACACTTATTATACATTAATATTTTAGTCGGTTTGACTTCTATGTTATTTTTTATTTTCTTCATGTAGGTCGTACGTAATTTTCAATGTATCAAATAATATATTTATATGGATTTTGATCCGAATTTTTAACTCATTTTATTATAAAATCGTTCCACACAAAATTCCGTCAATTTAAAGCTATATTTTTTGCAATTTAAAGAGGTGTGCAAGGATTATTCTCAGTAAATTAACTTATAAAAAGCAAAAAAAAGGGGAAATTTTCGTTTCTTTCTTTTTATAAGTTGTTTGCTCCGATGTAATGGTCGCCATTAAAGTGTTGTTAATTCTTTATATAAAATCAAATGCTCTAATGTTTTATTACTCATATTCGAATTTTGTGATAAATATTAGAGATAGTTATCATTTTAATCATGAGTTTTGATCCATCTTATTTCGACATGATTTTTAAGATATTACACACAAGTACGCAGTTTATTAATTTTTTGCAATCAAAATTCGTACAAATTTTTTGCTCATCCAAATTCATACAGACTAATAGAAACTGCTTCGGTAAAATTCATTATCATCGACAAGTACTGGACGTCGATCCATATGCCTCTCCTCGTACCCGTCTAAGCTCAACCTTTGATTTTTTGAATCAAGGACTCCAATAATGGGAATTTAAAATTTCTGGAGAGTTTAAATTGCAAAATTTTGAAAATTTGTGTACTTTTTTCTTCCGTACTGTTTCAAAAGTCAAGTCGAAATTGGAAATTACATCACAACTTATGGTTTATATTACAGTTATACTAAAATATTTTAAGGGCTCGTTTGGTACAAAGTATGGGATAAGGCCTGATATGTTTGACTGAGATGTCTTATAAATATAAATAATTAATATTCCGTTTGGTATGATGTATTAAATTCTCTGCAACACATAGTAATTATTGTAATTTATTGCTATAATTAGTTGCAGTATTATTTATACCACCTCATAGGTAGTATACATAACAACAAAAATAAGTATTATTCATACGGGCCCGAATTTTATAAAGGGCCGTATACTTCATACCAAACAAGATATTAGGGTGTCATAGACATATTATACACCCTAATCACCCCTACCAAACGAGGCCAAGAGGATTATGCAAGTGGTGATTGTTAGGTGAAAAAAATTGCTGAAACAAAAACCCTGAAATTCTGGATTTTAGGGGACACACTAACAAAAATATTACTAACATGTATTTGCCATTCTGCCAAAAACGTTTCCTTTTTTCTTTAAGCCCTTCAACAAACAATCAATCATTATTAGGGTTGGGGCCCCACGTACCTTTTCTTTAGCTGTTTCATTCGAAATGGATACAGTTTATCAAAAAAATATGATTGGAATTCAAGATCGAATACAATCTGCATAAATTTCGTGCGTGGAAGATGATCCAGTATTTTGGAATTATATAAATCGAAATAAGTCGACTAAATTAGCCACTATTTGAATTTGTCTCTCTCTTTTATCTAACGTCACAATTGATTTTAATTTCGTTATCAATCAAATCGAAATTGAATATTACACAATTGAATCAAACTTAGCAATTAGCATATTTAAATTTGGTGTTATGAAAAAAAAGAAAGTATTTTTTTTTTTTTATACTTTTTTATAGCTGTCGAATCTTGTCACGCGGATGTAGCATCATTATAAAATTCTTCCTCAACCACCGTCTTACAAATGCTTAGGGATGATCTGGAAATTTTTATTTATTTTCGTCTCTCATCTCACCTCATTGTATTTTAAAATATAAAAAATTTATTAACATTTTATATCCGTGTGCTTTAAAAGTATATAAACAAAATCTTAGCATCACCTGAACCCGTTATTTAGATCAAACTCTATGTGATGTCATATTTGTTATTATACTGGTGCTGATAGTGTTTGGATCCGAATGTCGATAGAACAGACGATCTGACTAACAGAAAATTCACTCTTCAATATAAAGTGATGGAATAGTATGGAATTATAGAAATATGTATGTTTTCTTTATTTACACAAATGCTTCTTTTATGATCTTAGTTTTTATATATTATAAATATATTTTTTAATAATATTTTAAATATAATATAGTGATCAATTCTTTAGATTGACCCTAATTCCGAGACTATGAAACATTTGAATATGACCCCATTTTTATATTAAGTAATACAACTCTGAGAGGAATATCGAAAAAATCAGCTACACTTAGAATTCGTGCCAAAGTTTGAACTTTTTTGGATATGAAGCATATCAATTATATATTTATATTTATTGCAAATTGGATATATAGAGGAAAATACGCCCAACATAAGATATGGAGTAGAAGATAAGAGAAGATTTGAAATTTTTTTAAAAAAAGAAGAAAACTAAAAAAGAAACAAAGGATAGGGCCTTCAATAAAAGATTGAACACCATGATTGAGGTAGGGACCCACCTTCAAGATTTTATAAAGACATAATTTAATCAACATGCAAAATTAGAATAATATGCTGTTGATATGTTTAGTAATTAATTGCAAAAGCATGCAAATACATAATGGCTGTTTTCATTTTATATTTTTCAATAATTACAGAAATCCGGAAATTAAATAATGTTTAGTTTTTGGGATTTAACATGATTGTGTAGAATTATGTTTACTGAAAATTGACATCATGTTTTGTCTACGAGTCTAGCATCTACTCTGTCGACGGTCGACATATCAGTGTTCATCAATTCTGAAATATTTTAATAATTAGATATAAAATGGTGTCATTTTGATAGTACGGAACTCTAATTCATGTCATTAATGAACGCACCTCATCAGCTTGCTAAAGGCCGAAAATAACAGAGTAAGTTTAAATTGCGAAAATTGTAGATGTGCATTTATTTACAATATTTTAAAAGTTGGGCCTAAATTGCAAAAAACACTGAAGACCGGGTATTAATTTGTAATTAACCCTTAACAAACTTCAAAGTTCAAAGTAACACAATCTAACAAACTTTCTTCTTCAGAGGGTAAGAAAATCATCAAATTCACTTATCAGAAGAGAACACTTGACCAAAAATTCTAAAAGAAAAAACAGAGATATGGAAATATATATTATATTTTCAGTTAATTCTTTACTAAATCTCAAGGTCCAAATTAACTAAATATTAAGTATATCATTGAGATTATGAAAATAAAAATAAAAATTGCAGACAAGTTCTAATAATATCATGTTGTACATTGGTGAAAACAAAATTGATGGTTTTCTCCATCAAAATAGACAAATAAAAGTGGAGGAATCTCAATTATTAGCATCAAATTTTAATTTTCTATCATCTTTTGGTGAATGAATGAATGTGGAAAAAATATAGCTGTTTTCACTTAGATGACAAGAACGTGCACAACTTTTTTCCAATCAACACTTTTTGCTTCATCACTCTTCAACTTAAGGAAAGGGGAAAAAATGCTACTTCCTCCGTCCACGATAAATTTGCCACAATTTCCTTTTTGGTCCTTCACAAAAAATTTGCCACATCCATTTATAGTAATAGACCCCACACACCTCACTTACTTTTCCACTCACAACACAATTTAAAACTATATAAAAGTGGGACCCTTATTCCACTCACAATACAATCAACCAACAAATTATTAAAACCCGTGTCATCTACAAAGTGGCAAATTTATTGTGGACGGAGGGAGTATAAGATATACTCGCTCTATCTATAGGAACTTGTCCCACTCCACGTATAACATCTCGTCTCGTTTATGCTACACTTAGTGAACTACACTCGATACACATCCACTATATACAACAGAAAGAGAAACACGAAGCAGAGAGAATGCATGCTGTCCAAGCTCAACAAAATAGACACTCAACAATCACATTTTACATAAAACTATGATAATTTACCATATACATTTGTGAAGCTATACTTACAGTAGGGTAACAAAGAGCATTGCACGACCATTTTGCTGCAGAGCTCGTAGATTTTGATGCGATCAACCTCTCCTTGCTCTCTGGTCTTGCCTTTTAGCTTGACCTGTGAGTCTAACAGGATAACCATCATTCATTTTTTGTGAAGTCTTAGTTGAAGCTTCATAAGGAGATCGAAACCCAATATTTTCCACTGCATCAACAGTCTTGAACAACCGCCTTCTGTTAACCTCCTCCACTAGTGACCGGTGCAGCAGCTGGCTCCGAGTATCTACTAGAGATCGGTTTCTAGTCAGTCGAGGGATTTCCATCCTACAACAGTTTTTACCAGTGGGGTGCTCTTTGGCCTCAACCATAGCAAGACTCTGCCCCGTGGCTGAAGTTTCTCCGGGATAGAACCTTGACGGGCTTACTACAGATTCGTGTTCATCTGCAGAGTAGTATGCCCAGTTAGAATACCTCTCAGAATGTACCGAGCTCTGGGAACTGGTGTCATCAAATAAGTCACCTACAAAAATTTTAGTTACACAAATATTTATTATGATCTTGACCTCATGTATCTCAATTATAAAGCTTTAAGAATGGATTGAGCAAATGACAAGAACAGTACCTTGTAGCCAGTGACTGCCCTGAGGTTTCGTGTCTGTCCTGTGAGACGCGGCTGGACCTAAGGTGTCTGACACTTGGGATGACGAAGATGGTGAGAAAAGGTTATAGTGATCATAATCATCTTCTTGATGATTCAGTACATGAAAGTGAGCATTCTCAGCCTTCCAGTCTGGAACCAGACCTGAAATCTCCCCGTCGATCATGTTTGCTATCTCTGACGGCCGCCAGTCTGTTATCTCGAGCTCCTTCACCATTTCATTCGCAACATCAATCGGAGTATCATTCACAATATCAAAGGGAAAGAAAACATTTCTCACATCACCTGAAAACAGAGATAAAAAATCACTAAGCAGTGTAAAATTGGCTAAGGAACTTCCACTATGGTGTCTAGTGATTACAAAGCAAGACAAGACGCGATGTTCTAATATAATTAGGGCCGGAGAAATAAGGACTACCTTCTTTATCAGCGATCTGCACTTTCAGGAAGATGGCGCCGTCCTCAGGGTTTAACTTCCCTGTGATCGTCATATTAGTCCTAGGAGCGTCATCATTCAGCTGCAGGTGCTCAAGTGTGATCTTGTGGTTCAAGAAAGGCTCTTGGTTTGCGATATTTAAGTCAGAATGATCATCAACTTGATCAACAGCAAGGAATGGATCGAGCATTAATTCTTGTGCGGACAATCTCTTCGATGCAGTCTCCAAACATTTCCCAATGAATCTCTGTGCATCCAAGTCTTGAACTTTGTAAAAGGCCCTTGGCTTCTTACCCTTAAACAAGACATCCATGAACGATAAATTTCAGTAGTTCTTATCAGTTCTAAAATGATTTCAGCCAAAATACAACGATTGATCTTACTGATATCACTTTCTTGTATATCTGAGCAGGATTGGTGCATTCACTGTATGGATATTCAGAAGTGATCATCTCTAGGATGCACATCCCATACGAGTATACATCAACAAGTTCGTTGTAGTTTTCTTCGTATAACTCAGGTGCCATGAACTCGGGCGTACCTAAAAGTAATACAGCCATAAATCTTGATGTATTCTTTGATCACAGAAGAAACATGAGCAAGGAAATACCTATAACACTGTGTGCTCTACGTGATCCTTGAAGAATTGCTGCAAGGCCAAGATCACCGATCTTCACTTGTCCGAGGTGACCGTTAACAAATATGTTGTCACACTTTAGGTCTCTGTGTATTACTGGAGGATCATGGTTGTGCAAATATATGAGGCCTTCGAGTATTTGGCGAGCCCATATTTTTATAGCGCGGATATTCACTCGCTTGTACTTAGCTCTGTACCTGCATTGAAGCCAAATGATGCACTATATGGAGTTACAGAATGATAATGAAAACATAAAATAACTGTAACCATATAACTTTGTTCAATTAGCTTGACTAAAATATTATCAATTATTGGAAATTTACAATCTAATATTCCAGTTTTTTTAGGTATACCTAATTTACACATTTCCTCTCTCTTTCTCTCAAACACTCACACAAAAACATCTATGTTTAAGATAACAGGTATTGAAGCAAGTCATAGAAGTTGACTTGAAGCACAAAACATGGATGTGAATTTAGAAGTGTAAATTTTATATCAAGTTAGACGGAGATTACTCTCTGAGAGTGCCGGAGGTGAACATTTCTGTGATAAAATTGAATCTTCTGTTTTCGACATCAATCCAAGAAGTGTAGAATCGGATGATTGAGGCATGACTGAGGGTGCTGAGAAGGTGAACCTCAGAGTAGAGCCGTTGCAAGTCCTCTGGAGTCTGAAGCAAGTCGACAAGCCTGACTTGGTTCCACGCTACTTCCATCCCGAGCATCTCATCAATCGCCTTGTATACTGTTTTCATTGCCCCCTTCCCCAGTACCTCCTCCAACTATCATTCATTCATATAAAAATAAATAAAAATAATATGATATTTTTCATCCATGACTATGAGCTAAAACAATTAATCAAAGTATTTACTTAAGCAGCTGCTTGAATCAAGTCAATTTGTTTGGAAGTTAACACACACAAAATTCATTAGTAAAGCCAAAAACCATACAAGTTTGCCCAAACATTCTATTTTTGTTTCTTCTTTCATACCAAACAACAACCACGAAACAAAATTTATGTAAACGGGAGTAAGATATACATAAACAGCATAATCAAGAAGATAAAACTTGATTCATACATATATACATACATACATACACAAGAAAATACTATATATCAAGAACTCAGAACAAGAAAATGGAAACACCACACACACACACAGAGAGAGAGAGAGAGAGAGTTACTCGACCATAACGACCGGTAGGATCAGTTTCAACGTAGGTTTCCTCCTCCATGGATTCATGGGGATGCTCCCCGAATCTCGCCCTGTACATGTTTGCTTAAATGTTCTGCAGAAATACTAGTTGATTAATCAAAGCAATCAACTTTTTTGGAAAAGAATCATATTATATACACATACAATAATACAACTTCAAGAAATTGAATGTCAGAAATGATTGAGTATATGATTATAAGAAAGGAGTACACATGTTTCACCTGAAAAAGTAGCAAAAGGTGAAGAATAAAGAAGAGAAGCATCTAAGAAACAGGGTATTTCTTCATTGATTTTCATGGGAGAAAAATTCAAAAGAGCCAAAAGACAAAAAAGGGCCTTAATAAATTACAGAAAAATCCATGGCCACTTACACTCTCCACGCTTGATGAAAATCTATGCAGCCCAGTTGTTCGATGAAAAGCGACAGCCACTTTGACTGAATAAAAGAATAAAACTACGATCTTTCTCTTTCTACGCCGTAAAAAAGAGGTAAAAAGGAGCTCCACAATTTCCTCTCTCTCTCTCTCTCTCTGCGCTATAGATTCGTCCCACTAATTTAATGCTTTCTTCATAAATTAAGAATCCTGCATGCATGATAAAGAAAAGATTGCGAAATCCTCTGTCAATTCGTTTGCAAGTTATTGTAACAATAGCAATTACGAAAACTCTTATTTTCACGTTCACGGCAAGAAAAAACAATTAATTTGTAGTTTTAGAGAAAGCTTACCAGAGTTAAAAGAGTTCGTTTCTTGGAATCACGAAATCATAAAGAAAATGCTAACACTTCTACCAAATTTTCAACAATTTTGTGGCTGCTATCACCGCCCTCTAGCTTCGGGTGAGTTTTTTGAGAAAACAGATGAAGACAAAATATATATACTTACAGTTATACACACACACACACAGAGCTGGAGGCGTTTTGCTGGTCTGAAATCTGAATAAGATTTTTATTTTATTTTAAATAGCAAGTTTTAATTTTATATTAGATTTTTTCTTTTATATGTTAGAAAAGTTGGCGGGAGGCTAAATCTAAAACTAAGTTTTGTCGCGCGTAATAACGTAACGGAGTTGGCGGGAGCGTGACGTGCTGCTGTCTGAACTTTCAACGCCGTTATGTTGACAGACGGAACTAGGAACGGTACAACTGTGCAAGTGGTGGAGATGACAAATTTGAATTTTCCTCTTTAAATATACTATCATATTTTTATTGACTAATTTATTTACATGTCATCGTACTAAACAACCTCGGCAACAAATTAATCTAAAAAAAATATTGGTAGGATTCAAACTCATAATTTTTAATCACAATTTTCGCCCATTGTGTTATTGATGTAGGATTCAAATTCATAATTTTGATCACAAATTCTCACGCTGAATTGTATATAATATTCTACCCATGTCAATAAGATATTTGTATTTTTGCTCTCTACATTCCCAAATAAATGAATTTATTGTTAGAACTCGTATATGAAGAAAATTGACAAATTTACTCTTTTTACACCTAGATATTGCATTGAAAACCGAATAAAATTTCAAATAGAATATTTATTCGGATACAAATTTTATTTCAAAATATGATTTGGGAATGGGGAGGGTAAACAATAAATACTATATATGATGAATAAATTAAATGAATTAGAATTATATTTTCAACTTCTCAGATAGAGTGGAGAAGTGATGCACTGACATAAACTTTGGCCCCATCCATAGTATAATGGATTAAGTGTTTGAATTTGTTCATCGATTTTCTTCTTTTTATCCACAAAAAAAAAAAAAAAAGTCTTCTTTATCCACAAAAATCCAAATACGTTATGAGTTTGTGGGGACTTAACTAACTACGTGCACAAATAAAATTCCTAGGAAAAATGAAGTGTTATATTGTATTCATTTGTTTCAAAAATAAATTGATTATGTATCCCTCAATTATTTAATCGTGTCAACGACTTGTTCAACAAAAACCAGTGGAACATAGAGTTGTAGTCCATCATTATCAGTCCAAATGCGTTATCCCTATTTTCAGGATTGCAATCGAACCGAGCTACTCGGTGAGCTAGTTCGACTCAATAACAATTCGTCCAAATTCATTTAGTGAAGCTCACTAGTTAAATGAGCCAAGTTTGAGCTTTATAATATTCAGCTCATGTTAGTTCGTTAACTGATTTTATCAACATTTCTATACTATGAAGTCTATGATTAGTAGTAATTGTATTAAATCTCTCTATCTAACAACATTAATATATTTTATATTGGGAATAAAACATAGTGACTGTATTTTAGTGTTATTCCCCAAACCTATTTGATATTTTCCCAAACCCGTTCTATCAGAGTTTGGTAGGTACGGATACCCATAAAAATCTGACCCATTGTCATCCCTACTCATGACCCTTGAAGTATTTGAAAAATAAAACTCAAGGCTCAACTCGATAATATACGAGTCAAGTCATGACAATATTCAACTTGACTCGACTCGATTACATCTGTAACTATTTTTTCTTTCTATAATAAATATAACATGAGAAAACCGCCCTACCATAAAAATACGTCATTATAAAATTTCTCAAATTTATGTTTCCTTCTTTTATCATGGATGGATGCGAGTTTAATCTATTAAAATAGAAGATGAAACATTATTTAATACGATTAAATAACATCAATTCGAAATAGAAGATGAAATACGATACACACAGTAGATTAAACTCGCATTCATCCATGATGAGAGAAGAAAACATAAATTTGAGAACTTTTTCTTCTTTAACTAAGGTTTTCAGATATACTATTAATTTACATGAGAACACCAAATCTCCTGTCTCACCAACCGAAACCCAAAACAAGAAATGAGAATTTGAAGTATGATTGTTCATCACCAACTTAGCTTTACTTCTCTACCAGACCATTCCATCAGAATCGATGACTGGTGGGAGCTAAGTTCGAATTAATAAACCCGAACGCACTAAACGCTACTCTACCATTGTATGATTCATGACAGGACGAAAAACAGGTGGGTACCTGAGATACGAGCAATGCCAAGGCGGTTACAGCTACCTAAAAGTCGTGCCATTTTGTTAGTGTTTGAATCATCATGCCCCCATTGGCTCTTCTGTAAAAGTCAAACGGCATCCTGCAGCTCATAGGCACAGAGGAGGGAACTCGTCTTCATTCTTCAGGTGGATCGACTTTCCTGCAACCCTAAGAGTGCAAAACCACGTTTAAACTTTCTACATGGTCGAATGAGATTATTTGGGAGTGTTGATAATATAGAAGGCTCTTTTGAGAAAATGAGGGAGCAAAAGAAGCTTTAGTACCTTTCTCCCTTTGCTTCCATTGAGGAGCATTGAACGTGAGCTGAGCTTGATATGAGCTCTTCTGCCAGATTCCCGACAGAGCCAAACTCGATGATGCATGATGCACTTATACACCCATTGGTCGGATTCCCACCTCCGACTGCACGAGGAGATTGGCACCTTACATCTAATCTTTTCCTCAGGCCTTGATGTCTTCTTCGTGCAGGCAGCACATCATATATACCATTTGAGTAGACAGCAGGGTATACGCCGTTACTATGGCTGTACTTGTAATGATGGTTTTGATTTCCTGGCAGATTATTTCTCACCCTCCAGTGTGAAGGCCTCTCAAAGTAGTAAGCACTCTGCAAATGAACTCGAAGATTTAAGATAATGGTGAAAGTTGTGAAAAAATTAATGAGAAAAATACGATACCATATCTGGGAAGTAAGTGCCAAGTCCTCGAGTTTTTTGTGTCCCTTCACAGTGGAGTGCAGTACCGAGCAAGGCAGAATCAATGCCAGCATAGATATCTTGGTCTGTGGGCATTAAGTGTAAATCCATTTTCGAGTGTTCTTCATCCTTGTGTACTATTGATTGACGAAAAATATCCCCTGGCCTTTTCTTTTGAATATTTGAAGGTGATGACGAAGGATTGGCAGATGCTGCAGATAAGGCGAACCCATGGCAGAGTTGAGCACGGAGCAAGCTTCTAATGTTACTGTCATAATCTCCAGTTAGATCAGCCAACGGATCGAAAGCTTCCGATTCCCCTCCAACGCTTTCAGAGTCTATTTCTCTAAAATCAAGCGACAGATTTTCCATAATGCTGCCCTTTGAAGTCGAATTAGAACCAGTAATGCAGCTGCAGGCAGCCTCATGGTTGTCCAAACACCATTGAAATGTATTATTCATTTGAACATGTTCTTCTCTGTTCTTCAACCAAGGATTGAAGCCAAACTTCTCTGAATCACATGCTAAATCAATTTGCTGATGATCCTCTGAGTTTCCACTCTCTGCAGATGATCTTGAGGCGAGATAATGCAGTTTATGAAAATGGTTCTCAGGGAAAGATGCACCATTATTGTGGACTAATATATAATCTGGCCTGCCGTTCCTCAAATATGAATAACACGCTGTGAGGTCATAATTCTCCCCAGCTGAAACAAGAGTCTCATCTGCAGAATCACAAGCAGCTTCAGATGCCGTCTCAGGTGAAACTTCCTTCACTGAGTATCTGTCCAGCTCACCTCTGAACTCAGAAAGACTGTTGTTGTCAAAATCACTGTTGGAAGACTTTACAAGCATGTCATCATCAGACAACAGTTCAACCGGGGATGGAAAAGATGCAGTCAACGACTCTTCATCACTAAATTCTAAAGCCAAATGTCCAGTGCTACTTCTATGTTGATGCTCATGCCTTGCACGGGTATTTAAGAAAAATTTACAGATCTCGTCTGCAACTTCATCTCTTGGGTGTAAGAGAATCTGACCGAGCTTGTGAGTGCCGTACTTAAATGCACTCCTTATGCGGTAGAAATTGCCTAGTAGACAGCAAAAATAACATGTTTGAAAACAATATATTTCCATCATCATAGAAGGCATTAAGCTATCCCAATTTCTATATCACATTCACACTGCAAATATGTATATTAAGAAACTTATATTTTCCTATCTGGCTTGAAAGACCGAAAAGGACATCATTCAGCTCGACAAATATCTGATCATAGAAATGTTAATAAAGAGAAAATGAATCAGTAATTAGCTTCCTGACCTCTGTGCACACTGCGCCCAAGATTATTGTTTTCCTTCAGCGGATCAATTATATTAAGATGTTTTGGCTGAAAAGCTTTAGGGTTTGCATCAAGTCCTCTAGAAGGAACTGAAAACAGTTCCAAGGATTTCTCCAAGAATTCTTCACTAAGCAACAGCCGATTGCTCCGGTTTTCAGGCATCTTTACTGCATGATTTAAATTAAGAAAAAAAAAAACTATTACGCGGCAAGAAGGTAAAAGTATCTCGGAGAGTGTCCACTGTCAGATAGTTGAATCATTATTCCGAACCACGGCATTTTTTTTTTTTTTGCTCGAGCAAAAAAAAAGAAAAATGTCATCAAATTACTGAAGAGGATTGCTCACCTACTATATCAGGAAGGGATAATTTATGAACTGGACCTTTCAAACTGATGCAAAAATTCTCCCAGTCAAATTGACTGTAGTAGTCCAGAAATCTATAGAGTACCTATATAGAAAGAACAACAATAAGGAACTGAGAAAACCCATTCCATTTACTTCTAATTTCAAGAGTCATGTAAGTGAGGTACTTACTGACAAAGGGCTGCTTAACGATGAATGGAAGAAATGGAATATGTATAAGACAAGAGTTTCCAAAGCATACGTCGAAATTAAACCATGGTGTGCACCAAGGATACGGCTCTCATAATAGCACCAAGTTTTAACCAAGATAATGCTACGTTTAAAAAGGTGATTTCTCCCAACAAGGCGATCCACCTGATCAGTAAACAAGCCCGAAAAATTTGTGTTAAAAGCAAGAGCAGCACTGAGCAGTAATCAAGCAAAACCTTATTCAATTGTTTTTTTGGTAGCATTGACTTCATATAGTTGAACTGGAAATTGTGCGGATCAAGATAATAGAAAACTGAAATAAGCTCCCAGTTTGCCAACATCTACATTCCAAATGACCACATGAACACACTTCAAAAGGTATTAATCATTCTGCAGTGGATATGGTACTTCGACAAAATCCACACACATTATATATCATTAGTACATGCAGCTGCATATATATAAAATACAAACACTTATCCGCAAGTGGAAAAGTTACTAAGTAAAGGACTTCAGCTTTCGAATAACTTACCCAGGGAAGATCCTTTAGGTCAATAAGCTGTACCGTGCTAGGGATGCATAGCAAGAATGAATAATATAAATATATGATCTCAAATGAACAGCAAAGCACCGAAATCAGCATATCCACACACCAGTTTATGACTATATTCTGGTGATCGACACCTGAAAAATGAATTCTTCACAGTTACCTGCTCAAGGAAACAAAGTGTGGAAAGTCCACCAAGCTGATTGAAGGTTACATCAACCACAATGTTCTGCACCAGGCATTTAACAAGTTTGACCTGCCATCGGAAGCAAGATGTTAATCAGTCAAGAGCCTCAAGAAACCAATCACGTAGATCAAGGATACGGGCATGCACAAAAAGTCATTCACCAATAAAATAGACAAACAACACATTTAGCAGCTTCAGTGCAACGCCAAACAAATCCAACACACTTAGCAGCTTCATTGCAGTAGGTTCGGTTAAATTCAAGATGGGTAGAGCAGAGGATTAAAAGTGACAAAATATGTTAAAATGGCTACATTTCAATCAATGCTATATAAGCTGCTGCTACAATAATCCAAACAGAAAGGTACATGTATTAATAATAGTGAACAGTAAAACTGTACTGTTATCTACTGCATTTAGAGCTTCTAAGAACTACCTCAGCATCAATAAATTGAGTGTCCTTGACTTGGTACTCAGCATTTTCATTTTGCTCTTCAGCCTCTAAAAGCGAAAGAACGTCATGGGGCAAAGATTCCTCCGCGGTCGGACCTTTTAGGATGGTCAAATCAATATCACCATCAGGTAGGTATGTCTTGAGTGGCACTGATCCATAGGGAACAACCTGATATGGACACGAATTAGTCAACAAATTGAGGAGTTGAACAATACAATCTGAAAAAGAAAAAAAAAATTAACAATAACGCATATAAATCAATATACATACATCCCAGGTCCAGTCCAGCAGGAATAGACAAACAAACAGCCTCTTTGGAGATATAAAAAAAATCAATTAACATATGTGAATCACATCTGCATTTCTTAGTGGGAAGAACAAATTAAGCTTTAGTGAAGAACCTCATCTCATCCTTGAGTAAACCCAGAACAATCCCCTTCATAAAATTAGGTAGATTGAAGGTTTTACCCCTTCTCTAACTATTTCTCCCAAATGGCGAAATCAAGATTAGAAATTTAGAATATTCATAGTCCATAAGAAGTCGTAAAAGCTTTATCTTTCCCCTACACAATTATCTAATAAAATTCCAATCTAATTAATATTTCTTGCGTTAAAGCAACCACCCAATCCATACCTCGACTTAAATCATTAACAATTAAAAACCAGTTAAGCAAATAAAAAAAAATTAAACCAAAAATCATTCAGATCGAGACACAGTGTAGAACTACGAAAGGCAACAAACATTGAAGTAAATTATTCGCGAAGAATAAACCACCACGTTGGTAAACTCATAGAATAGAATAAACAATCAGATGAGCCCACAGAGCGAAGGGAATGGTAAAATAAACATATATCGGCAGAAATCATACCACCTTCAACTGACATGCACATTAAAGAAATTAATATATAAAAATTGCAGAGATAATTAAAAATAAAATATAAATATAATTTAATTCGGGGAAAACAAAATCGATCACCTCACAATTCAAATGAGTTTTGACGAGTTGCTGGACGTAATCAATGACGTCTCTCCTCTTCTCCTCCGAGTCGAGTGTGGGGTGTACGCAATTCAACACTTGCTCCGCCGCTCCCCCCGCCGCCGACAAACACTCCTCACTAATCAACGCCGGATCAGCCGGACGAGACGCCTTCCACGCCAAACCAAAATCCGACCGCTCCTCCACCGCCAAAACGTCGCCTTCTGGATTCAGCTCACCCATTTTTTATGTCGTAAACACTCACCAAAAAAGAAGATTCAATCAAAAAGCAGAATTCTCAGTTCTCCATCTCTTAAACATCATCAGTTCACTCCTTAAACTGCCTCAGCTTCACAAAAACCAAGAACGAATTCTCATTGCGCTGTCGTCACATGAAACCGCAGAGAATTCTAGAAGCAGAGAGAGATGGGTTTAGAAATTGGGGGGGTTTTGCGCGGACATTTATGGCAAAAATTCAAGCCTTTATTTTTTTCCTTAATTCTTCGCCAGAATTCTTCGGAAACAAAATCAAAAGAGAGAGAAATCCGGAGGTGAAGACGAAAATCTATATCAACTTGTTCGAACTCATCTTCCTCCAAATTTCTCCTTCCTTTTTCAGTTATTTGCAGAGGGATTATAAAAAACCAAAACAAAACCGCTTTTATCTCTCTCTCTCCTCCCTCTCTCTCTCTCTCTATATATACATGTTCGCTTGCGCCTGTATGTGTGTATGCGCACGTCTAGATTTGGATTTTCCCTCTCTCTCCTCTTTTCGCTCGTGAAAAAAAAAATCTACAAATGGCGCGACAGAAAGACGGGACGCGACGAAGAGAGAGAGAAGATAAATAGTCGCGTTTATTAAATTTTGTTTTGTCAGAACGTCGTCGTTTTGCAGTACTTACGTGTCATACTGCGTCGTGTTTTGGATGGTGTTGGGTTCTCGGTTACGGCTGTTGATGTTGTAATAAATATAATAAAGCTTTAAGGGAATTATTTCATTTTCGTAATCTTTTACATTTTATTTTCATTTACAAAATTTATAAAATCGAATCGGATAATTTTATTATTCATAACAAATCAGATCTTTCACACAGTATATTTTTACTAAAATTGCTCGTGACAAATTTTGTGTGACCACTTCAACTTAACAAATATTACTAATTACTAATTTCGAAAATTTATATAATCACCATCATCCTCATTTTGGTTTAAATGAAACAGTATAGGGAAAAAAAAAAAGGAATTGCATTTGGAAATTTATGTGCCTACGCGTAGCATTTGATTTAATGACATCAACAAATCTTTTGCTTCCAACCCAAATAAAATAACTGCTAATTCAAGTGTATTTCCCAATTTTCTTTTACATATAATTAATAAATCTTTTGCCAAAATTTCATTTTAATTTATTGAAAATATAGATATTGGGTTAAATTACTTGGTACTTGATCGTATATGATGATCAGAATTAAACAACAAAAAAAATCTAATTATGAGATCATCAAACACAATTTAATTGTGATAAAAAAATGGCATCAAATAATAGTAATCAAATTTTAAATTTGATAAGCTAAAAAATTCAATTTATTCTTTTAAATTTTTTATTTTAGATAAAGACTTTTGTTGAGTGATGATTTTTTGGACTATAGTCTATATATGGTTCAGCACCCGACACGCGGGATAAGTATATGCATTCAGTTTATTGCACGTTCTTAATTGTTTTAGCAATATTTACTTCTTCTTTTATATATTTATCGTAAAAATGGCATCAAAATTGATAGCATAAAACTTTGTTTAAATCGCCATTGCATGTTATTGAGGAAAGGTATGTTTTTTAAAGAGATTTTGTGAATTTATTGGCTGGGAAAGTTGACATTATTTTATTATTACTATTTTATTACTAAATCTTCATGGGATTATGTGCTTTATATGGAATAAAGAATTTTGTAAGTATTTAATATTATTATTAGTACCTATACTTAAATTATGTTTGATGTAATCCCAATTTTGTAAAACTGATGCAAAACTATTAATCTATTTGACTTTTGCCGAGCCTCTTCTCTTTATTTTTTTTTTTTTAATATCATTACAAATATTAATACTCACACACCCCACCTAAGGTTTTTTTTGTGGTCGAGAGTACTCGAACCTCTGACCTATTGGTCAACAGGCAATCACTCCACCATTAGGTCATCCCCACTGGGACTAGCCTCTTCTCTTTGTAAGTGATGTGACGTCCCCTTTATTAATAAATTATAACTTTATCCACTATTAAAAATTGATAAGTACACTCCAAATTTTAGTTAGCATTATATTATTTCATCCCATCATTAAATATGGAGTTATCTCTTTTTGTCAATTCAAAACTCAGAAATTAATGTGAAAACCAACTTTTTGATTCTTTACAGAGATAAGATAGAAGTACTAAAAAGTTATTTGAGCGTGACTACACTTTAATTTAATCAAAATTCAATCCGATTATCCTTTAAAAATGATCTAGTCTATTGATGGAATGAGTGAGCTTGAGGCCGTAAATAAAATTAGGACTTCCCCAATATTTATAGCCATTGAAAATGATTATTGCATGTTACATATTTGATTTGTTGTAAGTTTTAAAATATTAGTTGAACCATACTAATCTGGAACGGGAGGGAGTATGATTTATATAACCAATATAAGTCCAAATATTTTTGCTTTTTTAGATTTTAATTTTTCAGCACATAATTAGGATTGATTTATTTAGGTTGCTTATAAAAAATAATGATAGAACTAACAAAGATCGGGCCGTATAGACTCTACCTGAACCCATCAAGCTAAATGATTCGGGTTGATTTGAATGTTTTGGAGCCCAACCTGGCCTATCTTTTTTCTTTTTTGGCATTAAGAGATCAATCTGACTTAAAATACATTATAGTATAATTTTATTTCAAGTCGGGCCGACTCGAACCCAAGGGCAAATGCACTCTTCAAGTGGTCCGACCCGAATTCAATTGAGCATATATGTATCGGCGACCTAGTATAACCTAACCAAGACTAGTATGTCGTGTTGAGCCAAATCGGTTTTTTCTGTCAGTTCTAAAATAACAGTATATTAGAATCCTGATTAATTAAACACTATTAAGAATGCTCACACAAAAAGATTTTTTAACTCGTAATTAAACCGATGTTTTTTTTCTTCTTTTCGAGAAAGAGGATTGAATGGGCAAGAAAAAAAAAAGTGCTTAATTGGTCCCCATAGTATATAAACATTTTTTTCTTTGTAAATTAAAATTGAAATTCCATTTGCATGGCAGTTGATGATTCGAATTTAAGACCTCAACCTCAAGCCGATGTACTTTATTTTCTTTTTCTGACCGCTAACTTTGACCAAAAATAACTGGAAAATATCAGGTCCAACCGATGAACCTGAAAATTTAAGATAAATTAATAAGAAAAACTCTATCCAGTAATTCAATAAAATTAAAAATGATAAAACTGTTGTATATCAGTAAACTGTGACACCAAACACACTTTTAATTATTTAGTTGTCATTTTGCCATTATTTTCTTCCACAATTGTCTTCATAAAATAAATTAAAAAATCGAGAAACATCTCATTAGTAATATACCAATACCATCGGCACTTAAAATATTTAGTTCGTATAATGTTTTTTATTATTTATAAATTTGTTGGAATGAAGCTTAATAAAAAACATACATTTTGCTAAAAAAACTAATATTAATAATACATTTAATGTGAAGGAAGCACAACGATTTCCTTAAAATTAAAAGGAAAAATGTTTTGATGTTTGTGTAAATCCGAACAAATAGTATAGCACTGCATATGTAGTAGCTATAAGCCTATGAAAGATACCAATGTATGGGCCTTTTATTTAAATATTTATTCTTTTGAAATAATGTATGGGCCTTTTATAAACAATTTAAAAGTATAATATTTTTCTACCTTAATAAAATTTAAGCTCGTAAACTCGGTAGGAAAGCTAGCAAAAGAATTGGGCCCGAATTTTTTTTTTCTTTTAATTTATATTCATTAGACACAATTAAACAAAATTTGTTATTTACTCGTAATTTGTAAAGGGAAAGACGTACCGTGCACCATTTTTCATTTTTTTATTATATAGTCTTTAATTAATTAATATATAATTAATTTTATTCAAGTTTAACTAATCCTAATTTGAATTAATAAAACCCAAATTACCCTTTAATTATTCTATAGGTATCTATAACTAGTACGTCAACCCGCGCGATGCACAAATACGATATTTGAAATCACATTACTATAAACGAAAATTATTTGATAGTAACATAATTTTAGTTAGTGACACAAATTGTCATAAAATTTATTACTACAGCATTTAGAGATAGTAAATTTTGTTGCATGCACGTACACATGAATCTATATATTTTTGTAACATATGTATAAAAATACAAGTCTCGCAGTTCTTCCAAAATCATATCACTATTAGAATATTTTATTGTAATATATAATTCTAACGTTCAATGATAATTTATAATTTTAAATAATTAAAATATTTTGTAGACAATAGTAAAAAAAATTATGTAAAATTATATTAAATTTCAAATCGGGTAATATGGTGTGTTGTAATTATGTATTCTTACTCATGATTAAACTTTTGTATAGTAGTACTATAATTTCTATCTTCTTCATAAACCAAAATTTCTCATACTCTCTGTATAGCAGCTTATATTGATAGGATTAAATAAGATTGAGATTTTATGATTTTATAATCAAAACTATTGAATTTTTTTGATTTTTCGTGTTTGGTCAAATATTATTCCCCAAAAAAGCGAGATATATCAACAATATCAATTAAAAATGATTTAAAAATCATATTATACGAACAGTATCAATTAATAACAAATTTAGATTTAGAAAATACATAATGATTGAGTATACCCGATCCATTGTCATTCCTAATTATAAATTTAGATACGTGAAATAAATTAATTTTATAAGTTTGATTAATATTTAACGCCAACAATATCACAACTTCTAAATAATATATAAAATTATTTAAAAAAAAAAATATATATATATATATATATATACAAATTAAACATAAAATTATTTTCCGTCGAATTTCGACGGGCTACTTACTAGTTATTTTTATATAACAATAAACAAACTTTCAAAACAATTATTTAAAGAAAAAGAAGTAAAAAGTAAATAGTGAGTGGCAAACAAAGTGGACGGACGACATGGGTGATAGGATAACTAACTTCTTTATGCTTGTAAATTGTAATTACTGTAGTTAATAGTAATTTTATTGTGTTCACACTTGGCTGAAATTTGTGCCTTTGAATTAGATTTTAATTACAAAATAAAATTTAAAATTAATTTACCGAAAATTGTGGAATTAAGATTGAATTTTGACGGTAAAATTAACTACTGTAATATGTTATGTTACTATTTTGTTTTAATATATATATATATGTATATATTTCCCTTAATTATCCTTAATTACAATGAAAATGAAGTTACGAGACTAAAGTTTGTCTCAATAGGCTCTTAAACTACTTTTTTTTTTAGCCGTAAGGGTTTTTTTAAACAAAAAAGAAAAGAAAAATATTTATTAATACACCAATTAATTATTTGTCGGTCCATGAAGTTAAAGATCGGATAGTTGCTTAATCCCATTAGGATATTAATTATGGTAATGATCCACTTATTAACACCCATATAACCATGCTATTAATTATTACGGAAATAATTGTCTTATAAGGAAAGTCCCTTTTTTTTTAAATTATACCAATCCATCATCGGATTGATATCCTTACCCCGATCAAACACTAGTGAGTTCCAAAAAAATTTGTCATCTTTATTTAATTCCCACATATTATTCATTCAACAATCACTCTTAGCATTTTTTCAAAAAAAAAAAAAAAAACAATCACTCTTAGCATCTCTCTCTCTCTTTCTCTCTCTCTCTCTCATGTCTTTGACTTTTACTCTCCGTAGGGTTTTACCCGATCCGCTCCCTGCTGCTCAACCCCATCAATACTTCCACCAACGAACCACCGTCTTCCCCACGCGTGGCGGCGCTCCGCCATCGGCGGTTCGCGATTTCCCCCCAAACTGCGGCCCCGGCGGTGGCATTCTAGAGTTGGACCCCACCGCTCCTCCTGCAGCCGCAGACGGCGCCGGCAATGAAGATCTGATGTCTGAGCTTAAAAGTGATCATGGAGGCCACGAATGCGAAGAAGAAGATATTGCCCATGAATTCTATGAAGGTTTGACGTCTCCGCCGGAAAGAGACGCCAGCGACGAATACGAAGAGGATTTCATGTCTACTGGCTCGAAAGAATATGATGCCGACGAACACTTTGAAGGTTTGTCGTCTTTGCCGGAAAGAGATGACGCCGACGAATTCTACGATGATATGATGCATTCGCTTAGACGAGGAGACTTCGCCGGCGACGAATACGAAGATGATTTAATGTCTACTGGTGCGAGAGAATATGATGCCTACGAACACTTGGAAGGTTTGTTGTCTTCGTCGGAAAGAGATGAGGCCGAATTAATCTATGATGATATGATGCGTTCGCTTAGACGAGGAGACTTCGCCGGCGGCGAATACGAAGAAGATTCTATGACAACGCCGCAAAGCGACGAAGGATTGCCGGATGAAGTGATTGCGACATTCTTGAAGACGACGGCAGACGTCGGCGTCTGCGCGGTTTGTCTAGATGATCTGTACGAGAAAGATCGAGCGATCGGAGTTCTTGACTGCCGGCATGGTTTTCACGGCGACTGCATCGGAGATTGGCTGCAGAAGAAGAATGATTGCCCTCTTTGTAGGGCCATTGCAATAAGGATATATATGATCTTTTAGAAGAATTAGTATTAATTTTTTAGTTTGAAACCTAGTTCAAGTACCAGGTTAATTTGTTGAACACTTGTGTTGTTAGTTCGTCCATGGATAAAATTTTCTTTTTTGTCCAATAATTTTTTGATATTTTTTTATCGTATTTTATGATCTTTTGAATGTATATATTTGATGATTTTGTTATACTCACTCACATAATTAAAGATTTAAAGAACATTAGGGGTGGCGCCCGGTAGTGCGCGACGGCACCCAAGTGTGCAAAAAATAAACGGATAATTAGGGCAAAGAGCATCATCAACCCAACGCTTTTGTATGATTTTATTCTAACATGAGTCAAGGTGAGGTGATTGATGATTTGTAATTAGATATATATGTTGGGGGATGTGAAATTCATAATCATTATTTATTTATGGAAGAGACAATCATTATACCGATTTCACTTGCAGTTCAATCTTGTATTAAAATTAATAGTACTCGGTATTTTAATGCGAACAGTAATTTGATTCAAATCATCGTTGTGAGTGCATTAAGTAAATTTCATTATTTTGCAATACTAAGAAGACCCCCCAAAAAAAAACGAAATTGTGTGAGACATATGTTAACTACGAGATTCTTCAATTTATTGGAGAGAATACATTGAATTACGTCATTTCAACACATAAAGTTAGTGTGGAAATTACAAAATTATTTTATTTGCTAAAAGAGTTTTTATGTGTTGAAATGACGTAATTTAAGAACTAATAAGAAGAATAAAGCTCAATAATTGCCTTAAAATAATAGAAAATATAAATATTTATGAATTTTTTGTGAAATTTAAGCTCGTAAGCCAAATATTAAACTCTAATTTTAAGCTAGAAAATATGAAATATTTAACTAATCTAAGTATAATTTTAACGCGTTAATTAGACTTTCACTTTAATTAAGCATGAAACCAACAATCCGTATCTTATAAGGACATTAATATGGTAAAAAATTAACCATATATACATACAATTACTTCAACAATTCTCCCAAACAATCTCTCTCTCTCTCTCATACAAGTCCTATAAGCAATCCATGGCTTATCAATATCATCCTCATATTTACAACGCTGCCGCAGACGGCGGCGTCCTGGGGGACCACCGCCATCAAATATACACCCAACCAATCACGGATTTCCACATGATCAGTTTTCCGGCCCACTACGCCGCCGCGCACGGCAGCGCTCAGCCGCCGATTCAACCTTCCCTCTTCCTATCCGAAGAAACCACCGTTTTCTACAATTATCCATCATATTTCGCCGCCATACATGGCGGCACGCAGCCGCCGCAAGCCCTCGCACCACATCCAACCTTCCAGAATTCACCTGCAAACTCAGCCGCCATACGCGGCGCCAGTGGTCAACCGCCGTATGAAACCATGCTTAGGCTTCAAGAAAACACTCCCGCCCATTTTCGCGCAGCCTACGACGGCGGAGTGGCGGTACTTGATGCTTTCCCTGTCCCAATGGCTGCTTACCGTGCAAATTCGATGGCAGCGCCGCCTCAAAGAGATGACGGATTGCCGGAGGAAGTAGTTGCGAGATTCTTGAAAACGATGACTTGTGAAAAAGCGACGGCGGCGGGCGGCGGCGATGGTGAAGTCTGTGCAGTTTGTCTAGATGATCTCTGCTGGAAAAATCCGACGGTGGTAGTTCTCCGGTGCCGGCACCGATTTCACGGCGGCTGCATCGGAAAATGGCTGCAGACGAAGAATGTTTGCCCTCTGTGTAAAGCCATCGCAATAGATATATTGTGAGGAATATTATTTTGTTGTTAGTACTTCAGTTTGAAACCTAGTAGTTGTACGAGGTTTATTCATGAATTTAATTAACTTTTTTTGGTATTTTTTCTGTTGAAAATTGGTTTACAATTGAATTACAATTTACGTTGAGTATAAATTTGAGTAATGAACAAGTAAAATACAATTGGTTAATTTTTGAACTATGAACGTCGCAAAACATATCAATAGGTCTATAAATGAACAAATTTACTCGTGAGCTAATCAACATAAATTCGGTTAGGGAATGCTCGTTCGAAATGAGTTTCGATAACAAACGAGCCGATCTCGCGCTCGAGCCTTGTGTTATCGACTCGATAGGCTGCATGGGGGGATGGGGAACTAAATCGATTAGTGTAAATTACAATATCATTTAATGAGTTAGTATAAGCGTTTATAATGAAGATCTGTCAATGTCTTTTCTTTAACACAAAGCTCTAAATTATGTCATTATGTGTAGGGTGATTTTTTCATAATTCAAAATCTATTTCATAAGTTACCATTATGTAAAGAAATACATTTAATTTATAAATATTTGATAACCTGAGAAATTAAGGTTTGAGCATAGTGGTTGTTGACTTAAAAAGAAAAAAAAATGCTTATACAAGTTAAATAAACGTTTTTTTTTAAAAACAAGTTAAATAAATGTTAACTGTGCTCACAACCTCACCAGATGCTTACAAATAGTGAGAACCATATATATAGTCCAGCAATGAGTGCAGTGGGACGATTTATTTATGTAGTATAATGCTTATTTGAAAATCTTTTAATGCGAGGATTTATTATTAACTGATTACCAAGCTAAAGATCCATGCTAAATCTTTTTCGATCAAATTAAATCATCTACTAATGTGTTTCATCTTTTATTATACTAGTGTATATCCCGTCGAAAATCGACGGCGAATGCCGCGAACCATATTATTAAAATAAAATACATCAATAAGGTTGTTTCTTCGATTTTATGTACTTCATTTAACAAATATTTTTATTTTTATTATTATTTTGCAATATATAAGCATGAACATTAAAAATAATTTAATATTATTTAGAGTGATAATATTTCGATAATTGATCAAAAAGAGTGTTTCTTTGATTTTATTTCACTTTCTTTAGTTGCAAGAAATCAATAGAAATCAAACCTTTTTTTTTACCTCGCAATATGTCAAAGATTTCATTATACGCGATTTTAATTGTTGTGTACGTCTGATCATCTCGTCACAAAGTTAAATTTCGAGAATTATCTCAACGTGTGTATATATACAAATTCAAGAATTATAATTGAGAATATGTATTTTTGAGATTTTTTATTTATGTCAATTTAAAAATATATTAAATTAAATAAATTAATATTGACAACTTAATTATTGATCAAATTAAAATTGTCAATAAAAATAAAACTATTTATCTGGCCAACAAAATAATTTGCCAAATTATATTGGTTTTGCAAAATAATTGCAGAATGAGAAAATACACATGGATTTTAAGTATTTATATAAGTTCTTCAAGAGTGAAGTATTAATAAGAATAAATGTGGGATGGAAAAATTTATATTAAATATACATAGAATAAATGAATAAAAATGCTAAAAATAAGGATTAAAGATGAATAAAGCTTTTAAAATTCAACATCCGGAATCTTTTTACTATATTAAACTATTTATATGGCCAAATCGATTATTATTTGAGCAAATTAAATAAAAAATTAATATATATATATATAAATTAAATTATTTATTTGACAATTGGCCAATTAAATACTTAAATAAAAATAAAACTATTTATTTGACCAACAAATTAATTGGTCAAATTAAATGGATTGTGCAAAATAATTGTAGGATGATAAAATACACATTGATTTTGATTATTTATATAGGTTATCCACGAGTGGAGTCTTGTTTAAAGGCAATGTGGAATATAAAAGTTTAGATAAATGAAAATGGAGAAAATTAAATTTTTAATGTATTAATATGAAATTTCTCTAATCCATATATTATTAGTATCATACAAATATCTATGATTTTAATTCCATATATATTTATAACCTCAAATCATATTGTCGGTAGATTTTAATTCCATATATATTTATGGAAATTTTGAGAATAATAAATATTTTATCCAAAATATATGAATAAAAATAATTTTAAATGAGGATTTAAGATAAATAATAATATCGAATGGAGAGAGCGCCACATAGGACCTTGAATTAAGGAGAGGGCTCGAATCCGCAATCGTTTTAATAATATATAGATGTTAGATTTACAATATTTGACAATTTTATAATTAAACATGGTAAGTAGGGTTTATTCCATTCAATTAGAATATAAAATTATTATAAAATCGTCATATGTCATAAATTTAACGAATGTAATAGAAGATGAAATAAAAAAAGAAAATAAAGATATTCGAATTGTTTTTCGACGCAATATCATATTTCCATTGTGAAAGGATTCCCATCCAAATTAGGACACCGACATGGTAAGATTAACCTTATATAAGTACCCTATATATTATGGTAAAAGTTACCTTCTACAAATACAATTCACACACATCATTAATTCAACAATTCTTCCAATTCTCTCTCTCGTCCACGTTGTTTGATTGCTTCTCTCTCATCAGAAATCATGTCTTCCGCCCCTATTTTTCTCTCTCCGCCGCTGAGCAACGCTATTCCCCTCTTACCCCATCAAATGTTCAACGCTGTCCACCTCCTACCCACGCAAGCACTCATGCTTGTGCCTCACGAAACCACGCGCCGCCGTGTTCAGCAAGCCGGGGACGCCGAAACGGTGGGCCCTGCTCCTCTTCCATCCCCAAACGGCGGAGACGATGAAGATGATTATTTTGACGAATTTCAAGCTCTTATGCCTCCTCCGGAGATAGAGAACGGATTGCCGGAGGAATTGATTGCAATATTCTTGAAGACGGCGACTTGTGAGAAAAAATCGGCGGCGGCCGACGGCGGCAATCCCGAGCTGTGCGCTGTTTGTTTGGATGATCTGCATCAAGAAGATCGGACGGTCGGAGTTCTTGGCTGCCGGCACAGTTTTCACGGGGTCTGCATCGGAAAATGGTTGCAGGAGAAGAATGTTTGCCCTCTTTGTAGGGCTATTGCATTAGAGATTTCGTAAGAATTAATGATTATTTGTTGATTAGTTTGAAACTAAACCTAGTTTCTTGTACAAGATTTTTTGTTTTTCGTGAAGTGCATCAATAAAATTTTAATTTTGGTGCAATATTGTTAGTTTAATTATTGTATCTATCGCAACTCCGTCGCCCAAGTTTCTAGTACTTTAAAGCAAGTAAAAGAAAGTAGTTGAGTTTTTTTTTTTTTTAATATCATTACAAATATTAATACTCACACACTCCACCTAGGGTTTTTTTTTTTGTGGCCGAGAGTACTCGAACCTCTGACTTATTGGTCAACAGGCAACCACTCCACTACTAGGCCATCGAACCTCTGACTTATTGGCCAACAGGCAACCACTCCACTACTAGGCCATCGAACCTCTGACGTATTGGTCAACAGGCAACCACTCCACTACTAGGTCATCCCCACTGGGACGAAAGTAGTTGAGTTAAAAAAGTTAAATTGGGAAATTTTTGAGAACTTTATAATTTCTTTATATCACAAAACTCAAATTTAGCGTTGATTTAAATTTAACAAGGAAAAACTCGGCTATTCCAAGTAATCGAGACTAAAATATATACTCGATCCGTCACATTTCAATGGTCCTATTTATTTTATTTGTTTGTCCCATTTCAATAATCTTATATCTTTCTCTCCAAAAAAAAAAAAGTTCTATACTTAAAATAGAAATCATAATATCATCAACACATAATAAACACCTTCAACTTAACTCATAAAGTATAATTTATGCCACCAAAAAACCTACTCTCTTTATTCTATCTTCTACTTGATTTGACAATAATATCCTTCAAAAAATTACTTTCTTTTCTATTTTATTAGAAACAATTCATTTTCTTAATATCCGTATTCGAACATACAAGACCATTGAAATGGGACGGAAAAAGTAATAGTATTTACTAATTATGGATGGTACCACTTCTGCAGACGTATATATAAGGTACCTAAATTGAAAAGTGGTCGAACATATATGATACCAAACAATATATTTTACCTTTTCGAAACATAAATAATTTGAACATGAAGCCAAAGATCTACGCATGAGATCATCTATATGTTCTTCGCTTATGGTTTGGTTTAATTTCTCAATTGTTTATTGGGATTTCTAATATTTTAAACTTCTAATTTTTTGCTAGGGCTAATTATCCATAACTATGATATTTTTGTCAGGGAAATAAAAAATCGATTCTTAGGATTAAATGTAATTTACTATTCCCTCTGCCCCAATTCAATAGCCTTCGCTTTCTTTTTCAATATGGTCTTCATTAAATACCTGCTTTAAATAATTACATATATGATGATATATTAGATCGGTCGCCTAGTCATTAGAAATATTCTATTTTTTAATTCAGAGTTCCGAGATGAGTGCCTAAATAGACTTTAGAGAAATTTTGATAATTACGCTAATCAGCTCAATTCAAATCCAAGCGTCCGGGAAAATTAAAAAATCTAGAATTTTTATGTCTAAAATATATGGATTTTGATTAGGATCGTACACTATGGAGGCGTTTACATTGGGTGATAAAATAAATGAATAAAAATCGTATAAATCAATCCACCGTTTACTTTGATGGATTGATTACTTTTAAACTTATTTGATCATCTAATCCTTCATATAATCAATCCTATATTTTATCAATCTATCCTATCACGCAAAATAAACGTTCCATATAGTTATAATTCTACAAAATAAAATCGAAATAGACACTTATAATCCTACCTAAGAATTCTTGCAAGCCTTTGTAAATGCTATGAAGGTTTGATCACGTATTGACCAAAGTCCTTCAATGACTATATTTCATTCCTAATCAGAGAATGAATTTATCTTCAAAAGAATCATTGAAAAATTTCACGTTACATTATGAAAATTCTCAGCGATTAAATATCGTGCAAATTAATTCATGAAAAAATGCAAATAAAACTTGGATTAAACCGACGATCACGAACTCAGAATAAGAAACATGCAAAGAGCAGTTAACTGAATATAATAACTATGTTTGAACATATAATTTGGAGGACAGGTTCATTGTCTGATAACTAGATGAAACAATAACCGTCAAAAACAGAAACCAAAAGCAGCATAACAAGACCAAAACAGCCTAGAACCAAAACTCGAACGAAACGAATCAAGCACGAGGAGCTTGAGGGGGGGCACCTGGGCGTGGTGGAACCTGTCCAGGTCCAGCCTTTGGCATATCATCCTGAGAATGTCGCAAGAGATACATGGTTGAGTACAAAAAACAACAAAGTAAGAGAGTCCAACAACGGGAAGAAAAACAAATTCGTTACATGGATTAAGATTAGCAATCACATGGAGAGTCATTAAGAGACCTCAAACAAATAGTTTTGAAATGTATTCCAGTTACAAGGGGGCAAGTAATACAGGTTGCAACATTACCCGATAACAAAAGTTGGTATCTACCAGACAATCAATTATTTTTTATGATATAGAAATCCCTTCAATAGGAAAATGGAAGCAAAGAAGCAAGTGAGATCAAGGAAAGTTTTGTAGCTTAGGTGATGCCCAGGTAACGCAAACAGGTAAAAGAGAATAAAATATAGTTCACTTTGACACAAAAGTAAAGTAAATTAGATAGGTTGGGAAAACTGACCCTTGGGCGTCTGAAACGCTGTGGAGGCTCGCGATTCCTCCTATCAGTAACTGACCGAACCCTCACAACCTTGGAGTGAATGGCACAAGACACGCAGTATTGCATTTTCACGTACAGCTTGGGAAGAGTGTACCCTGCAGAAGAATTAGATCATTACAAATCAAATTCTAATAATCGGTTCGAGGAATCAGTGACATCTACACAAAAAAAGGTCCAGCAGTCAACAATGAGATAGAAAAGTTTACCATCAAAAGCACAAGCTTCCTGTACATCCCTAACTGCAGCTTGCTCAACTATGTTCCTCACCAGAAATCTCTTGATTGCCTTGTCCTGCCAAGCATCAACTACTTTATCAAAACCTCCTTACATTTGTGATCAAATTATATTATCATTGTGTCACAATGAGCAAGATAATTTAGGAAGAAGTAATGACCATAAATAAGTCGATATCAATATTAGATAAATTAAACTATGCTCTACAGCCCAAATTCTCTTTAATCATTATAATTTGCAAAGAGAGTGAACAGAGAAGAAGAACAAATCACAACCTCAGCCATAATAATAAATATCATATCGACAGCTGAAGCTAAAGCTACCAAAAGCAAAAGGATAGCAACTACAATTCCTATAAAAACTACTAGACGTTTAACATAGACAGTCTTCATGTTTTTAACACACTTTAGAAATTCTAATCTCGACAGTTTGCTAAATTAACATAAAAATGTATTCGCGATAATTAATTACAACAAGAATAATTACATATGTATTTCAATTGTGACCACACAAATCGATACTCGAGAACCAAAATAATATCCGTCGCATTTGAAGCTAATTTGCTAACAGAATAATAGAGAAACAGATAAAAATCAAATACCTTGGGGCAGCATTTACCGCAGTTGGAGCAGCGGATGAATTTGACATGGCCACGGCCGTGCTTGTTGCGACCACCGTTCCTTCTCTTGAACGTCTACAAATTTACCAAAGAGAAATCACAAATTTGATAACTCAGTATGCTACGGTAACATAGGATTGAAGAGTTGGATGATTTCAAAAAGAAATAGAGGAAATCGTCTCTCACCATCGTCGACCGACAGAAATTGATCTCAAGCGCTCGGCCACTGCTCTGAAACGCGGTAGGGTTTAGATTTCAGGAGTGATGAGAGAGAAAATCAGAAAGAAGCTTATATACATGCGATTGATGAAACCCTAGATTCACTACATGGATTTTTATTGGGCTTTGGCCCATGAATGCGCCTATTTGTTTTCTACAGCATGATAGTTTTCCCAAGTGAATTCACGCATGGTTTGCAGAATAAAAAAAATTAAAAATTGTTAAGATAAATTTTATGTTTATTAATTTATATTGTTCGACAAAATGAAAAGAGGGTACATATATATATCTCTAAATATATTCTAAAATTTAATGAAGATAATATTATAAAAAAATAGGTTTATATAAAATTAAGGTATATGGATTATGGGTTTTGTAATTAGCATTATAAGAATATGATTAATATAGGAATAATATGTTGAATGCATTTCATTCTATCATATACAAATCATCCGACAAGTCTTTTTTGAAGTAGATAGTTGATGCTACATTTCAGATATATGCTTATTTTTTACAAAGAGGTATCAAAATTATTAAATCGGTATGACACGATTTTCGGTCAGGCCGGAACATGCTTTATATATATATATGAAAGATTTTTTATTGATCCAACTTCCTTAATAGCCCAATGAATTTGGGCCCGACAGGACCAGCCTAGCCTACAAGTGCATAATTATTTTCCTTTTTACAATAGTTATGTTCTAGAACCTTGAAATTTTAGAGTATTTTGTCAACCTTTTCCATTAAATTTTTACTATAAAACTCGAAATTGACAAAGTTATGCATCAATTTTGAAGTTCTCATGCAACATTTTTACGAGAGAATTTGAAATTCTTCTTTTATAGATTTCAATTCAGATAGGGAATATTAAGACTAAAAATAAGTATATTCCGTTGTTACATCCAATACAGTGATATACAATTCGATATATGTAAAATAAATTAATATTGAATCTCGAAAATTATTTATCATCAACACGCTAGTCATAATCAATTTGAATCATTCATGCATATTGCCATGACGATGAAATAGATAAAAGCAACTTGATAAAGTTAGTCCATTTTTTTGTGTGGCTAACATAAATTTGGAGCTATTAGTAAATAAGAAATCTAAGTTTATATATCAATGGTTGAGTAATGGTACAAATTACAAACAAAATGCGACCATCTCTAACAAAAGACGCAAAAAAGGCCAAGCGGGTGCTAATAAGTTATCCTCTGCTTGAATATCATGTCTCAAACTTTTGTAACTTTTTATAAATCGAATACCTTGACTTAAAAAAAAATACGTATTAACAAAATCGATTACAAAATCCTTCGCTCAACCTACCAGTCAAACCACTCACAAAGATCCTAACACACTTATTCACCAAATACATACATATCATCGATTTATCGATCATCCCATTCATATAACGGTTATATAAAAATCCGTTCCCGCTATATGAAAAATATGATAAATCATAAATAAATATATATATAAATATTTTATGAGCAGTTTTTAAAATTGACCGCCTTTGTACGTCTGGCCGAACTGCCAATTAGCGGGCGCCACGTTGTAGGTGGTGAGAGTTCTACCGTCACCGGCGGTGATCCGGAAGGAGAGGGCTTGGCCGTTGAGATAGGAATTGGCCTGCCAATTTTGGCCCCAATTTCTGGACATGGTTTGCCAGCCGGTTTTGGACCCTTTGATTGCGAGCGCATGGATATCCCCTGCACCCGCGACGTTGCTAATTAAAACCAGGTTGAAGTATGAGTGGCCGTTGATGGTGAACCTAATTCCCCCTTTCTTCACACAAGGCACTCTGCAGTAATATCAATATGCCACATTAATTTAATTTCTTATTTTCTAAATTATAATCTTCAATTTAATTGGAGCAATTATTTTCTAAGTAAAACTTTTCATCACTTATTGCAAGTTTCGTTAAGTTTTTGTATTACAGTCAATCATGTTGAAGAATCGAAATTATTATAATATAGTATGTATTAGGTTACGCTAGACAAACTCATCTTTTACCTATAGTTTGTGAACCATGCATTAGTCACCAGAGTGATCAAGTAAGATCAATTAGGTCGAGCCCGTCACATATGACTTGCTTATTTTGTTTAAGAAGAGAGTTGGCTTATAATGAACCTTCGAAAGACTACGGGCACGATGCCCGCGTGGTATTGAGCAATTTGAAGAAAGGCGGGTTGCGCCATATCGAAATGTTGGAGGGGAGGATTACACCAGCCACCGTTGTTGTTGGGCAGAGCGTAATTAGGAGGGCAGAAGTTAGTGGCGGTGATTGTGACGGTGCCCGACAAGCACAATCGGGGTTCGCCGTTGCACCGCATTTCATAGCATGACCCACACGTGAGCCCATTATTGAATAGGGCCGTGCTCAATGCGGCAGTGTTGGTGCCATAGCCTTGGCTATACAAATTGCCGTATCCACATGCCCCTCCTACACAAAAACAAATTTTGAAAAGCAAATATATAATAATTAGTGTATTGTTTATTTTCGCCACGGTTATTAATGAGAAGGATTAAAAAGATATTCCCTTCGTCCCGAGATAAGTGGCCACATTTTCTTATTGGGTTGTCCCAAGATAAGTAGTCACTTTCCTTATAAGGAAATATGCTTCTCTCACAAAAAGTTGTGGGCTCCACCATTTTCTATCTTTTACCCTTTAAACATCATTCTTCTTAATACCCGTGCCGAAAAAAATGTGGCCACTTATTGCGGGATCGAGAGAGTAGAAAGTTTTGGAGTCCATACCTTTTTGTGAGAGAAGGTGTTTTCCATATTAGATATATGACACTTATTGTGGTACAACCCAATATGGAAAGAAAGATACTTATTATGGGATGTAGGAAGTATTTGTGAGTGATGAAGGTAAAAAAAAAAAAATAACGTACCCATTGTACCCGAAGCGTCACTGCCGCCGTAGAACGTGGCATGAGCATTTTGCCACCCTCCATAATCAGCCTTAGCAATGTGCAATCCAAGAATGTGCAGAGCGAAGAGAGAAATAGTAGCGAGAGAAACTAAGTTAGCAACCATTTTAATTTCACAAATTATTATTAGGTGTTTGGGAGAGGTAAAGGCTTGTTAAAGTGAGTATCGATAAGGAGGCAAAGTAAGTGGTACTTATATAAGAGCACATATTTTAAAAAAAATATATATTATGAGAATTGAAAAGGTGCTAACAGCCGGCCACGAGCCCACAAGGGGATTCTATGTATTTTGTGCTAAATTAAGCTAATTTTTTCTTTTTAATATTGTTTAGGGCACATGCATCGGTTTTAGGTTGGGCAGCTAAAGTATGAAATTTCTCACGCTTGTGGGACCCCCTCCTGCACATGCATGCACTGTCTTTAAAAATCGTTTGTAATTTTATATATTAGTAATATTTAAAAAAAACATACATTATATTATCTAAAATGTAAATATCCGTCGCACAATATTAATATTCAGATACAAATACATATTCTTAAAATATAAAATGAAATTGAAACACACAAGACAATGAAGTTATATATACTATCATCAAAAACGCGTAAGATATATATTTTTATAAACTTTTATCTTAATACTCACTTGCGATTATTTAATATTTTGAGTGTTATGATTTGAATAACGACTCCAAAAAATATTGCTGAATACTTGGACACATACACGATAGAAATCATAGAAATAAGATAAAGATGTAAATTGATTTATTACATAATTATGTGAATAAAATCCTGATCGATCGTGGTAATAGGTTAGAACTTTGGAAGGGGGCAGGATAAGGGGGCGTCTGTCTAATGACGGTCATTTGCTCTAATCACGCAGTTAAGATTTTTTTTGTGTAGCGTTCGGAAAGCGACTAAATGAATGACGCGTGGACACGACAAAAACATAAGTCATTTTTCCAATGGATTGGCCGATGTTAATGTAATAATGTTGTTAGTTGTTAGCAGACTACTTATGTTTGAACACAATAATAATAGTATTTCACATAAACTTGTATTCACACAAGTTGTTTGAAGGGTTGTATACTGAAAGCAAGTTTTTTGCTTGTATACATTGATCCAAGTTATCTTACTATGATTTTCCTATTTGAATTATTATTATTGCATAATTATTTAATTGTTCAATTATCTCAATATTATAGATTATATAGTGTGTTGTAGATCACATAAGATTATATAATCAGTATCTTATGAGATATAAACTGATTTCACAGTCGAGACAACTTTGGACAAGTTGTTGGTGTAGACTATAGCATAATTGATTAAATAGTTTATATTAACTATTTATTTATGCTAGTACGTTTATCGTATTGAAAGGATCACAGTGAGATGTATTATTTATTATGACTTATAAATAATCAAGATATCAGTGACTTAAATAGTCTTAATCTTAATTACATTAATCAGTGTAAATAAGTATTTGTTTATTATTTTGATTTATCATGGGTGAGGACTTTGGCATATAAAGTCCAATATGCTCGATATCTTGGATAATAGCAATTCTTATTTGATGCGCGATTAAATGGTATTTAAGAGACCGTGTCCTATTAATAATAGGCTGATAATATTCTCTTGAGGAACTTAATATGTTTATCATACTAAACCCTGCAGGTGGAATTTATTTCGGTATGATAATAAGTTTAAATGGTAGCACTCAAGATAATTATTTATTGTTAAATAATTAATTAATTGATTAAAAGTTGCCAGATGCATTTAATTAATTAATGAATATTTGATATCTTAAACACGGGGATTAATTATGTCTAATACTAGCCCCGACTCATTAAATAAATAAGGTGGTAATTCAGTATTAATTTTTTAGTGGAGTAAATTAATACTAGTGGGCTGATTTATATACTGGACTGAATAAAAGAAATCAGACACTGGGAGGCCTACACCTTATTTAATCTAGTAGATCCCTGAACTGGCCCTAGCCTCTAAAAGTGGTGTCCCCTCTCTCTATGGCCCATCTGGGCCCGTCTTGATTTAATTAGATGGACTCTGATAATTAGGTATTATATACCGGTTATATATATCAGAGTTTACATTAGAATTAATTCATTCTACGTAAACATTAAAAGCAGAAAACCTATAGAGAAAAAAAGGAGCAGCCGCCATTTTAGTGAGAGGAAGAGATCGAAGCTCGTTGCCATCCAACGTCGATCCTTGGCTCGGGAACAGTTCAGAAGATCAACTCTGGAGTCTCTGATCTCACAATTCGCAGGTATATCTAATAAACACCCTATGATTGTTATTAAATTCATAGGAGCATACATGGGTTGGATTTAGAAGTGTTTGTTAGATAACCAAAATAGATCCGTGGGTAAATATGAGCCGGCCTATCAATTGACGGTTCCTACACTGTTAACATTATACGTAGAACACCTTTTGTCGTATGATTATGCCCATTGCCCAGCTTCGAATCTTTTGTGCAAGGTCATAATTACTCCCAAAACGTTAAATTTCAATGTGTTTTTTTTTTTTTTTTTTTTTTTAATTTATTACTGTGACGTCGATAAGTAAAATAGTTATAGGATAGTATTGCTCTAATTTCATTTATGATAACAAATCGTCGCTGAATAAAATTTCACAAAATAATTATGATACAATACAAACTACATATGAGCATATAATCTCCATTGAATTTTTTGCAATTTGTAGTAATACTGAGTTTTTAAAATAAAATACCTTGACCGTTAAATTCTTAAAGATTTAGTAGTTTACAAACAACTTGAATGATATAATACTAGTAAGTAGCCCGTCGGAATTCGACGGAAAATAACTTCATGTTTTAATTTATATATATACATTTTGAAAATAATTTAAAATTTTATTTAAAAGTTGAGATATTGTTCGCGTTAATTATTAATCAAACTTAGAAAATTAATTTTATTTCACGTATCTAAATTTATATGTAGGAATGATAATGGATCGAGTATACTCATTCATTATGTATTTCCTAAATCTAAATTTGTTAAAAAAAATTCTACATGTTCGTCCTAATCTCGGTTAAAATAGTGACTTTACTGTACATACGCGTCTCAAATCCGTTGAGTAATACTCGATAAAAATATGAACACTCCAAGTAAAATTAATTAAAATTAGTAAAATTCCTTCTTTCTATGTTATTTGAATCATCTCGTTGGTTTATGCTAAATTACTCGATAAAAATCTAAACAAAGTTAATATTAATTAAAATTTGTAAAAATTCTTCTTTTTAAGTATATTTGAACCGTCTCGTTGGTTTATGCTAAATCGACTCGATAAAAATCTAAACAAAGTTAATATTAATTAAAATTTGTAAAAATTATTCTTTTTAAGTATATTTGAATCGTCTCGTTGGTTTATGCTAAATCGATATCTCTAATCTTTGCCAAAATGCGAAAAAAATGTTTACATCTTCAAAATAATATTAATTAAAATGAGTAAAAATCATTTTTTCTATGTTATTTGAACCGTCTCGTTGGTTTATACTAAATTACTCGATAAAAATATAAACAAAGTTAATATTAATTAAAATTAGTAAAAATCTATCTTTTTAAGTATATTTGAACCGTGTAATTAGTTCATGTTAAATCGACATCTCTAATCTTTGCCAAAATGCGGAAAAAAATATGTTTACATCTTCAAGTTTTTTTGTTCTTTTCTTTAGCTACATATCCCACATTTGATTCAATGTATATATTTTATAGAAAGCACTAATCGAATTTCTAGAAAAATATGAATGAGAAATAAAAAGGATTCCATATATACATGTTGATTAAATATATTTATTTAGTCTTCATAGGGATTTTCAGTTACAAATTTTCTATAGATTATTATATATGAATTAAGAATGTATAAATAAGGATTTATAAGAATGCATTCCGAAATTGTTATTATTTTAATATGTATAATAGAAGAATTTAATTAAATAGAGGGAAAGATAAATATGAGATGTGATTAATAGATAAACATGTAATATTTCAAGAATATGAAATTAATAAAAATAAAAATAAAAATTAGAATATATATGAATTAAAATTAGACAAATTACCAGAAGAAAGGAAAATCTGAACGGAGCACCGTGGAGGTGACAACTTTATTTTAGCCCGTCGGAATTCGACGGGAAATAATTTTATGTTTTAATTTATATGTATATATTTTAAAAATAATTTTATATCTTATTTAAAAGTTGTGATATTGTTCGCATTAATTATTAATCAAACTTAGAAAAAAAATTTATTTCACGTACCTAAATTTATAAATAAGAATGATAATTGATCGGGTATACTCAATCATTATGTATTTTCTAAATCTAAATTTGTTAAGAATTTTTCTACATGTTTGTCCTAGTCTCGGTTAAAATAGTGATTTATGGTACATATTCGTCTCAAATCTTTTGAGTAATACTTGATAAACATATGAACACCCCGAGTAAAATTACATAAAATTAGTAAAAATCATTCTTTCTATATTATTTGAACCGTCTTGTTGGTTTATGCTAAATTACTCGATAAAAATCTAAACAAAGTGAATATTAATTAAAATTTGTAAAAATTATTCTTTTTAAGTACTCCCTCCGTCCTAATAGCATGACATCACTTCTTTTGGGCACGGTTATTAAGAAGAAGGGGTTTATTGTATAAAGTAAGTTTGTTCCACTTTATTAAAGAGTATTTTAATTAAAAGTAATATCCTAACCAACAACTATTTCCCCCTTATTACACACTAATTATTTCCATATTTGGATTGAAACCTTGCTATTGGGATGGCCGAAAAAGAAAAGCGAGACCTTGCTATTGGGATGGAGGGAGTATATTTGAATCGTCTCGTTGGTTTATGCTAAATCGATATCTCTAATCCTTGCCAAAATGCGGAAAAAAATGTTTACATCTTCAAAATAATATTAATTAAAATTAGTAAAAATCATTCTTTCTATGTTATTTGAACCGTTTCATTGGTTTATGCTAAATTACTTGATAAAAATATAAACAAAGTTAATATTAATTAAAATTAGTAAAAATCCTTCTTTTAGTATATTTGAACCGTCTCGTTAGTTCATGTTAAATCGATATCACTAATCTCTATTCTTCTTTTTAAGTATGTTTACATCTTCAAATTTTTTTGTTCTTTTCTTTAGCTACCTATCCCACATTTGATTCAATGTATATATTTTATAGAAAACACTAATCGAATTTTTAGAAAAACATGAATGAAAAATAAAAAAGATTCCATATAGACATGTTGATTAAATATATTTATTTAGTCTTCATAGGGATTTTCATTTACAAATTTTCTATAGATTATTATATATGAATTAAGAATGTATAAAATAAGGGTTTATAAGAATGCATTCCGAAATTGTTATTATTTTAATATGAATAATAGAAGAAATTAATTAAATAGAGGGAAAGATAAATATGAGATGTGATTAATAGATAAACATGTGATATTTCAAGAATATGAAATTAATAAAAATAAAAATTATAATATATATGAATTAAAATTAGACAAATTACCAGAATAAAGGAAAATCTGAACGGAGCACCGTGGATGAGGCAACTTTATTTTCGTATTAGTAATAGATGTCAATTATATTTAAACTCTTTTGTTGTTCTAATTTTATATTTTTCTTAGAAGGGGCGAGTCTTGAACAACAAACGCAAGCTCATGAATAATCTTTTTTGTACCACGTCTTCTAGCTCAGTATTATTCATTACTTTTAAAAATAAATAAATAATCTTTTTGCAGTACTTAATTTAGGACGTACTATTCTTACCATAAATTCCTTAATTATATAGCATATTATTTGTTGTGTAAAAAGCATCAGTACTTGTATTTAATTAATTTTAGTATTCTTTATTATAAATTTTTATATAAAAAAATTAGTGAGGTTAGAATGGGGCGGAAAAGATGCCATTGTAAAAAAAAATCAAAAATCTATCTCCACCGAAAATTAGTCTCCAAAACCTACTTTATGTTTCTTAATGATATTAAGTATTAACAAGCATATTGCTTCAAACAAAAATTATGTGTATCTAATTAACTTGAATATTTTACCATCTCGAATGTGGAAACTTAGAATTTTTTTTATATATGCAAAAATACTTCTTTTATGATATTGTCCTTCATATATACACAATGATACTAATAATTTGTATATATTATAATGATACTTTTTTTTTATAATAAGCGTATATAATAAAAAAAATCATCAGTATATATTAGTACTTCTTAGAGCATCTCCAACCATTTTTGTATAATAGAGCACAATTTTGCTTTACTATAGAGCAAATTCAGCACACTATCTCCAACCATCTGCTCTACTTTCCACTCTATTTTAGAATATTTCTATTATTTAATTTAAATACATATATAACTTATCTCAATTAATAAACAAATATATAAATTAATAATATGTGTTGGGAAAATTCTAGAGTTTTGATTCGATTCCAAAACCCAACTGTTCTCCAACCTAGTAGATGAATGTACAAACCTAAGTTAAGCTTTCCAGCTCGCTTGTTTGAGCCTTAAATTTTCTAAGTTTACAGGTAAGAAAGCTGAAGACAAAAGAAGACCCAGCTGAGTAATCAGCTGGACCCAAAAGTCAGCTGAAAGGTTTCTTAGCTGAACAGAGTTCAAAGACTGAGCTGAGTCAGACTGACTCTCAAGAAAAGAAGAGTGGATCCAGCCAAGGAGATCCAACGGAGCAGAATAAATTGAGCTGACTCAAGTCTAAGAGAGTCAGCTGAGCAGACAAAAAGGGAACTAACTCTGAAGTCGTCACTTCAAGTCAGTTTACCCAATCCAGCTCTAAAATTCAAAAACCAGCTCGAAAGACAGAAATCCCGGTGTCAGAGGAAGTCAATATACCTCGACCAATGAGGGATCGACATCTCAGCATCCTAGAAAGGCGAACCTAGGATCTGACACAATGATGAAGACAGGTGAAGATACACTCAACGGCAGATCGACAGATCAAAGAGTAGGTAAGTTTCAAACGGCTCCTCCAACGGCTAGATTTGAATCTCTACCTATAAATACCAGTCTTTAACCTCAGAACTAGATACGAAAAACTCTCTACAAGCTTTCAACTTCTCTAAATCTCTCAACCATTCAAAAAGCTCTCAAGCAGTTTACTAACTCTTTGAAGAACACTTAAAAGTGTTTACTTTCAGAAACTGCTGTAGTTTTTCGTCTTTCCAATAGGCAGAAATTATAGTATATCCAAGCCTAGATCTGAACGAGTTCATCTTCATAAGTTCTTCATTGTAAGAACTCGTTCAAAGTTGGAAACCAAAACCCTCATTTACCCAGAAAAGGTTAGGTCAAGGTTACGCCCTCTCGAAGCGCGAAATTCGAGTGTAAGGTCTTTCAGTACCCGAAAACTGAAAAGAGATAGGCTTCTACAAAGGCTCGTAATCGTTAGAACACAGCTCGAGGTGGAGCTGCGAAGTTGCTTGGTACTCGTAAACCAAGTGGTTATCCTTAGTGGAGTTACCAGCTAAAACCTGGTCGTGGACGTAGGAGTTCTCTCTCCGAACCACATTAAAATTCTGTGTTCTTTATTGCTTTATTCAGTCTTTGCATTTTATATATTTTAAAGAACTAACCGCATTTGCACAGCACAAGTTTTCAAAGCTTAAGTTCTCTGGCTGTGTGACCCAGCCAGCTGCATTTCTTTTCAACCTGCTTAACTGAAAACTGAAACTAAGTTTTTCTGAGATTTTGTAAAGGGAACGAGCTAAGTTTTTCTTTCCACCACTTTCCGCACTTCCAGCTGAGTTATCAGTCCAGCTGATCACCTTCTTTAGAAGTCAGCTGAACTCATAACTGAGCTCTCACTTAACTCTGTTTCAATTTGTCAATCGTTTTCAAAAAATCCCTCTTCGGTGTATTCACCCCCCCTCTACACCGAAGACCTCATTCCGGGACCATCAATTGGTATCAGAGCAGTGGTTCATACGACCTCTGTTTCTGAATCAAGAGATTTTTCTTGAAACTCTGTATCAGTGGTCAACTGAACAGATCCGTTTTTCAGAAAAACTCATACTAGTGCATCCTGTACATCTCTTCATGGATTCTTATCTTAACAGGAATCTTCCCACCTTCTCAGTTGATGATTATGCAATCTGGAAATTCAGATTGAAAAGCTTCCTGTGTGCGCATCATGACATGATGTGGGACGTCATTACAGACGGACCCATCCTTATTTATAAGCAAGGAAATGAACTCGTACCAGCTCATGATAGAGGACAACCAGCATACCAGCCAATTCTCAAACCAAAGAAGGAATACTCTTCAGAAGAGCGAAAGCAAGCTGGATTGGACAGCTTTGCAAGAAACACCATCTCATCAACAGTCTCAAACGCCTACCTGAGTAAGATTATCAAGTGCGAGACAGCTAAAGAGATGTGGAAAACACTTGCCAAGCTGTGTGAAGGGTCAGAAGAGATCAAAGAAAACAAATTCACAATAGCATGCCAAAAATTCGACAACTTTAAGCAGCTAGCCAACGAATCCATTGAAGCGATGGAGCTAAGGTTCTCAAACATAGTCGTCGAGATAGAGACAATCAGAACTGGGAAATACACCCAGCGGGAAAAGAATTTAAAGATTCTTTCAGCTCTTTCAGCTGAATGGAACACTTACAAAGTAGTTCACCAAAGTCGAAGTGACTTGGGTGATCTATCTACAGAAAGGTTGTTCTCACTCTTAAAAGCCAACGAATACAACTTGAAGATCACCCAAGAAGAGTCTTCAAGTAGACAGAATGAAGGAGAACTCACCCCAGCTCCAAAAGAAATAGCGTTCAGAGCCAACTCTGAAAAGTCAGCTCATGTCAAGTCAGCTGAGTCCTCCAAGAAGAAGAAGGACAAAAAGGATATGAGCAAAGAGGAGCTACTCGAAGAAATTGCCATGTTGGTGAAAAATTACAACAGACTCAATACCAGCAAAGGAAAATACAAAAAATTCGCCAAGACGTACAGAGACAAATACGCTGCAGCTGATGAAAAGCCAGCTGACTCCTCAAAACGGACAGAGGAAGACTGTTTCAATTGCAAAGAGCCGGGACACTACAAGCAGGACTGTCCCAAACTGTCAAAGAAGGAAAAAGATTTTTTGAAAGCTAAGGCAGCTGACAGAAGAAGAGCATACATAGCTGATGAAGAGTCCGAGTGTAACAAAATAGATGATGACATGCCTTTCTCAGACTCAGAGGAAGATGCACTCATGGCCCGTGATGATCAAGACTGGGATACTTGCTTCATGGGACAGACAGACGGACTCGACGATGATGAGGCTGCAAGAGAAAGACGCATCATAGAGGAATCAATGAGAACACTGTGGTACATGGACAGCGGATGCTCAAAGCACATGACTCATCTGAAGCATCTACTCCAAGAATACGAAGAGTGTCCAGGCCCTCAAGTAACGTTTGGTGACAACTCCAAAGGTTTAACCAAAGGTTATGGTACATTTGAAACCAACAATGTTAAAATATCTAACGTTTCATATGTATAAGGATTAAAACATAACTTGCTTTCCATTAGTCAATTCTGCGACAATGGTTTTTCTGTCAAGTTTGATGCACAGGGATGTACAGTGAAAAACAGAGAAACCAAGCAGATATTACTGAGAGGGAAAAGAGAAGCAAACATATACTTTGCTGACTGGAATAGCAGCCCTCCAGACACTTGTCTTGTATCAAAAAGCAGCAATGAAGTCAGCTGGCTGTGGCACAGACGGCTGAATCATCTCAACTTCAAGACAATCAACAAGCTGGCCAGAAATCAGCTCGCTAATGGAATTCCAGATCAAGTTTATGACAAGAGTCATATTTGCAGTGCTTGTCAACAAGGAAAACAAACAAAGATTTCATTTTCTCTGAAGCCGACGCCCTCAACTGATCGAGTTCTTCAACTCCTTCACATGGATCTTTTTGGTCCAGTAACTCCAGCGAGTTTCAACGGCAGGAAATACACTCTGGTCGTAGTGGATGACTTCTCCAGATTCACATGGGTTTCATTTCTGTACCAGAAAAGCGAAACAAGATCCAAGCTGCCGGCCCTACTGGAAAGGTTGACGACTCAAAAGGAATGCAAAATTATCTCGATTAGATCGTACCGAGAATCGAGTTTCGAATGAAACTATATATGAATATTGTGAGAAGAACGGAGTACACCATCAAACCTCACTCGCACGTACACCTCGGCGAATGGTGTAGCCGAGAGGAGGAACGTAACACTCAAAGAAAAGCCTACCTCAATGTTAGCAAGCTCACCATTCCAAAGAAATTTCCGGGTCAAGCAATCAACACAGCTTGCTTCACTCAGAATAGATCGCTACTCACATCTAGACAAGGAAAGACTCCGTACGAGCTATGGAATAACAGGAAACCCTTCATCGGGTACTTCAAGGTTTTCGGTTCAAAATGCCATATCCTAAATAATGGGAAAACCCAGCTGAAGACGTTTGACGCCAAAACTGACCGAGGAGTATTTCTTGGTTACTCAGCTGTAAGTAAAGCTTACAGAGTCTTCAACAGGAGAACACAAACAGTCGAAGTGACCCCTCATGTCACCTTTGATGAAACTTCTTTAGAATTCAGAGAGTTGATCAAACAAAGAAACACAGCTGGAACATCAAACACCTATCCAGCTCAAACAAGATCTCAAGAAATTCGAATCCGGAATCTAGCCGAACCATTGATTTGGGATGATGAACCAGGAGAACCTCAAATCAATTCAGCAGAGGCAAATCAACCAGCTGAAAATCCAGAGGAATCCCCAGTATCAGACCAAGGGGGAATGCCGACAGCTGGAAATCAAGACCCAGCTGACTCCCCAGCTCCCTCTTCAGCTGAATTCACTCAGTCTACGTCTCAAGATCAATCTAATTCTAATCCAAATCAGAACGAGTCTCAGGATATGACTCCAGATCATCTCCAAGCAAGACGTGACTTAGCAACAACAAGCATCAATGAGCTAGAAGAAGAAATTAGAAGAAGACGAAGATGGATCGAAGATCATCCAGCTTCAGCAATCATTGGAGAACCTTCAGACAGAGTTAGAACAAGAAATTCAATTGCTCAAAACCCGTCATCAAATTCTCAAGAAGCAGCTAATGAAGCTCAAGTCTCAGTAAAGCTAGAACTGACCGTCTTCGACGAAGACACAACTCTCATGGCATGTTATGTAGCTCAAGTTCCAGAGCCTCAAACAATACTCGAAGCCTTAAAGAGCGTGCCCTGGACAAATGCAATGCAAGAAGAGCTGAATGAATTTCTCAGAAACGTGTTCGGAACTGGTCGATAGACCAGAAGGAGTCAAAATAATAGGACTTAAATGGATATTCCAAAACAAGCTGGATACTCTTGGAGTAATAATCAGAAATAAGGCTAGATTAGTCGCCAAGGGGTATACACAGCAAGAAGGAATAGACTTTGAAGAGTCATTTGCTCCAGTAGCAAGATTGAAAGCCATCAGATTATTCCTTGCATACGCTGCACATCACAAATTCAAAGTATACCAAATAGACGTGAAGTGTGCATTTCTGAATGGGGAAATCAAAGAAGATGTTTACGTAGAACAACCTCCAGGATTTGAAGTAGAAGGAAACAAAGTTTACAAGCTAAAGAAGGCGCTTTATGGTCTGAAGCAAGCACCTCGAGCTTGGTATGACACTCTTTCAGGATTTCTTGTATCCAAAGGATTCAAGAAAGGTTCAGTCGACAGAACCCTCTTCACCATCAAACTGGGTAAAGATATATTAGTTGTCCAAATTTATGTGGACGACATCATCTTCGGCTCAAGATCAACTGTCTTATGTGAAAAATTTGGAGAGATGATGTCAAAATAATTCCAAATGTCGATGATGGGAGAAATGAGTTTCTTCCTAGGACTTCAAGTCAAGCAATCAGCAGAAGGAATATTCATAAATCAATCCAAATACGTGAAAGACTTGATCGCCAAATATGGAATTCAATCCAGCAAAACGGTGAAGATCCCTATGAATACCAACTGGAAGATTGAACCTGGAATCGAAGGAAAACCAGTGGATCCCAGCAAATACAGAGGGATAATTGGTTCCCTGCTGTATCTCACAAATAACTAGCCGCCGTATATATCATTTGCAGTCGGAGTATGTGCCAGATTTCAAGTTGATCCTAAGGAGGCACATATGCAAGCAGTCAAGAATATTCTCAAATATCTAAAGGGTACTCAGAGTGTTGGGCTGTGGTATCCAGCTGAAGATAATTTGCAGCTGACTCGATACTCAGACTCAGACTTTGCTGGAGATCGATTAGACAGAAAATCAACTTCAGGAACATGTCAGTTCCTAGGAAGCAAGTTGATATCATGGTTTTCAAAGAAACAAACGTGTGTCGCTACATCAACAACTGAAGCGGAGTATATGGCAGCTGGAAGCTGCTGCTCTCAAATTCTCTGGCTGAAGCATCAGCTGGATGACTATGAAGTGAAAACTGGTCAAGTTCCAATCTTCTGTGATAGCTGAAGTTCCATTGCAATATCTGAAAATCCAGTCCTTCACACAAGGTGTAAACATGTTGACGTTCGACATCACTTCATCAGAGACCACGTGGAAAAGAAACACGTCATTGTTGAGAAAATTCACAAAGATATCCAACGAGCTGACATTTTAACAAAGCCTCTGATGGAAGCGAGGTTCAAAATGCTGTGTGGATTGCTTGGATTGCTTAATCCAGATGAAGGAACTTCATCCAGCTGAGGGGGAATAAGACTCAGCCGGATACCTTTGGGTTATCAAGTTGGAAGAATCCAGACCTAGTCGGCTCGTGAACTCAATTCAAGAAGGGAAACCAGCTGAGGAGGAATCAAGCTCAGCTGGATAATAAAACTGAAGGAGAAACTCAACATAAACAAACACACCCGAGGTATCAGCTGACTACAAAGATCAGCTGACAGGTTTGCAGTCTTTTATTTATTTCCCTGAGGAATATGCTATTTAAGGATAAAATTATTTGAATTTAATTCAAATACCCAGACATTCCTTAGATAGATTAGTCAATAAGCCATCCATCCAATCGAATCCCATCGCATTTAATGAAAAGCATGCAAGGTACTGTAGCTCGGGAAAGTCGAGGCAGAAGTCAGAACGTTTCGACTACCTCACGCGTGCGTGACCTACACTCTATTTACGCACGTCACTTAACGTGTAGCGCAAATTTCTCCCAGCCGCAGATCTTAAAGTCGGATGCCAAGATCTCAACCGTTCATCAAAATAGACGGTTGATATATTTATATCAAAGATATGCAAATCATCGCCATAATTTCTTTCTTATCTCTGAAATTTTTTTTCTATAACAAGTTCTTGCTTATCTTTCTGCAAAAATCCTTTCCCTTGTATCTTCTAACTCTTTTATACAGAAACACAAGATCATGGCACCAAAGAAGATAACACCAGGAGCGAACCAGTCTGAGAATCTCATGTCAAAGCTTCACTTTGAGAGTTGCTTAACTCTCAAGAATTACAAGAACTCAGAGTTCCAGGAGGTGCTGGATCTCATCGAGAAAGTCGGTCTACTACAATGGGCGACTGCAAGACCGAAGAATATCTTCCGCCGGGAAGTGGCAGAATTCTTCATGGAAATGACAAACAGAGATGAACGTCTCCGCTCCAACATCACTCTACATCTCAAGGAAAAGACAGGGCATACAACTCCTTGGGATGTCGACATCAACATCAACCGGATGTTGAGCAAGATGTTCGGCCTAAAGACTCTTGGGGACCGATCCCCAGACAACTACACCAGAGAAGAAATCCAGGCCGAACTGGACCAGATGCTGTTCAAACCGGAACCTTACAGGGCGAGCATGTCCAAGCTTCTGCTCAAGCCTAAATTCAGACTACTTCTGGATGTCACCCAGAAGTGCATCCTCGGTATCGCTGGATCTCAAGGAGAGATCAACATACCCAAGCTGATGCCAATGATAGCCATCCTCATGAATGATCATGTGGATTGGTTCTCCTTCTTCATGGGAAAGTTGGAGAAAGAGTCGAAGAAGATCCACTTTGAAGATAACAGCTTCACCCGATACAGCTGTAGGGAGACAATCTATCTATGCACCAAGGTGGCGTGCATAATAGAACACTACTCCACTGGACGGCAAATCAAGTGGCACGACACAGAAGAGTTCCCTATGTCCAAAATTCTTTTTGAAAAGCAGAGTCAGCTCTCTGACTTGTTGAAGAAAGCAGCCCCTGAAGGGAAGAAGAAGATGCAGGAGGCAAAACAACAGACTGTCTCTCCCTCTCAAGCAGGGAAAAGGAAGCAGCCGGAGGAATCTCAGCCAGCTGTATCTCCTCCTGCCAAAAAGAAGCTCAAATTCAAGGCAGCCAGCAAGCCAGCTGAGGAGACAGCAGAGAAGCAAGCTGATAAGCCAGCTGGATCTGAATCCACTCCCACAGCCTCTCCTGTCCCCCACCCTAACCCGGAGGATGCTATTCCCCTTCGCCAAATTCTTCAAGCATCCTCACAACCTGCTCCAGCTGATCTCACATCAGCTGGAACTCCTCAACAACACTCTCTTCTCCTTCCTCCTCAACAACACTCTCTTCTCCTTCCTCTTCATCCTCAGGTACCACACCCAGCATCCTCTCCTACTTCTTCACCTGAAACCATCCAATTCTCAGCACCCAACTCACCTAAAGAGCCCCATCCAGCTGACGATCCTTTGCAGTTGGATGATAAAAACCAATCTGAACCTTCTAGCCCCTCTTCCTCTGAGGAAATCGAAATCCTCAATCCCAGAGCCGTTGCACGTGCTGCCACTATCATGAGGTTTGAAGACCTCAGGCTTCAAGGAATAAAGAGCGCACTGCAACAATTTCTGTCTCTTGCTTCTCTACCCGCCGCATTAGTCGCCGTCAGCGACTTCAAATTTTATCTAGCTACCAAGATGGCGACTTGGTACGCAAATGAAGAACTTGTGGAGTTCTACACTTTTGATAAGCTCAAAGCCGAAGAAGCAGCTCTACAAGAGATATTTGGATTTGGAAGTCTTCAGGATGCTTTTGAGCATCAAGACGAGCTGATCCAAATCCTCATCCAAAAGGTTGAACATGATGAAGTACCACCTTCTGAGGAGGTCATCTCAAGAGCCACCTCCTACCTACACAATCTCAGCTGGATTGTTCCAGTTGAGACTGCCAAGGAAGCTGTTCCCGCCGACACAGCTGAGGCAATAATGATTGACAAAGGGCCAACTAATGCAACAGTTGAGCCTACCGAAGCTACCCCACAAAGTCCAGATGCCAATGACACTCGCTCACTGGTCGAGATCGAGGCAGTAAAACCTAATCAAGTCGAATCCGGGACCCAGACGGATCCTAATGTGCTTTCTGATGCAATGAAGGACGAGATCGCCAAACAAGTTGAGGAAATCCTATTCCAGGATAGACTCAAATCAAATGTTGACAACCTTCTGCGCATCACAGCTGTAGAATGACAAGTTCATTGCAATGGACAGTCCATTGATGAAGTTCACAGATTTGCCCAGAATCTACAGGAAAGTACCAGTCAAGATCTCAGGCAATCTCTCGTTTCTCAACGAATTGATCAGACAAATCATCTAGAGAAGAGAGTCCCTGAGATCATCTCAGACCTCCAAGCTCCCCTGGAAAGCAGCATCAACAACTTATCCAGCCAGCTGGAAGCTCTCCAACAGCAGACTCTTTCTAACAGAACTGATATTCACCAGCTGTTCAATCTCTACAAGGAGCTGGACAATCAGTTCAAAGCTGGAAACAACAGCACAACACAGCTCAATCTCGTCACAGCAGACAACTCAGCCAAGATTACTGATATTGACAAGGCCCTGGCCCTGCTGAATGAGACAGTTGTCAACCTTTCCTCCGCTCTCGATGATAATGCTAAAAAGGGGGAAGGTAATGACAAGAGAAAAACATCAAGGACGGGCAAAGAGAAAGCTGTAGCTGAAGACGAAATCCAAGTGATACAGTCTGAGATTGATGAAGTTGTTGCTGAGCTGGATACAGAGGAACCAGCTGGACGGAAAGGAAAATGGAGCAAAATGATCATCCATCTTGCCAAAGCTAGTGGAGCCACGCTAGAACAGTTCAATGATACTCAATGGCTCTGCAACTTTGTGAATCAATAAAAGCAAGAGATGAAAAGCTTTCAAGAGCAGCAAAAGAAGAAAGAAAGTTTGCTCAATGCCGAAGAAAAGAAGCAGAAGAAGAAAAGAACAAACATAAGAGCAGCAAAGAAAAAGTCTCAGATGCCAATGAACTGGAGAAGAACAGATGAATGGATCCCAGAAGAGTTAAACGACGACTGTGAACATACAAAATTTGAGTTCATTGAAGATTACTACTATATGGGAGCTTACCCTAATACGCCCCCAGATGTTGCTTTCAAGATGCATCTCAATGAGCTTTTTCATCAAGATAGAATGACTGCGAAAGCATTCTTCAATGCTGCAAGTACCGCAAAGATCCAATTCACTGCTCCCCAGCTGTATCATCTCCAGCCTCCGCTGATACCTGGAACTCATCTTCCTGACAAATCGAAAATTATCGCATAAGTAAATAGATGGGCAATCAGGAGAAAAATTTCCAAGGTAAACAACGAAGAAAAATACAGGAAGCTGGAGCAGATGATATTCAACCGGTACAGGTTAAGAACTGATGAGCAGCTGGAAGAAGATAGATTGAAGAATCAGCAGCAGCAGCAGAAATGATGACCCAGTCAACTGGGATTTAAGTTTTTTTTAGTTTGTTAATCCTGTAATTCTTGTAATCATCTTTGTGGATTAATAAAACTGAAATATTTTTGCTCTCAAGCTCACCCTGATGACAATAACTCTTTGTCCAGGCACTGAACTCTGAATTTAATCTTCTGCAGAAATCTTCCTATCATTTTCTTTAAACCCACTTTCTCATTTAGGGGGGAAGTAGGTTGTTTTTCTCAGTTAGGTTTTGGCATCATCAAAAAGGGGGAAATTGTTGGGAAAATTCTAGAGTTTTGATTCGATTCCAAAACCCAACTGTTCTCCAACCTAGTAGATGAATGTACAAACCTAAGTTAAGCTTTCCAGCTCGCTTGTTTGAGCCTTAACTTTTCTAAGTTTACAAGTAAGGAAGCTGAAGACAAAAGAAGACCCAGCTGAGTAATCAGCTGGACCCAAAACTCAGCTGAAAGGTTTCTTAGCTGAACAGAGTTCAAAGACTGAGCTGAGTCAGACTGACTCTCAAAAAAAGAAGAGTAGATCCAGCCAAGGAGATCCAACGGAGCAGAATAAATTGAGCTGACTCAAGTCTAAGAGAGTCAGCTGAGCAGACAAAAAGGGAACTAACTCTGAAATCGTCATTTCAAGTCAGTTTACCCAATCCAGCTCTAAAATTCAAAAACCAGCTCGAAAGACAGAAATCCCGGTGTCAGAGGAAGTCAATATACCTCGACCAATGAGGGGTCGACATCTCAGCATCCTAGAAAGGTGAACCTAGGATCTGATACAATGATGAAGACAGGTGAAGATACACTCAACGGCAGATCGACAGATCAGAGAGTATGTAAGATTCAAACGGCTCCTCCAACGGCTAGATTTGAATCTCTACCTATAAATACCAGTCTTCAACCTCAGAATCAGATACGAAAAACTCTCTACAAGCTTTCAACTTCTCTAAATCTCTCAAGCATTCAAAAAGCTCTCGAGCAGTTTACTAACTCTTTGAAGAACACTTAAAAGTGTTTACTTTCAGAAACTGCTTTAGTTTTTCGTCTTTCCAATAGGCAGAAATTATAGTATATCCAAAGCCTAGATCTGAACGAGTTCATCTTCCTAAGTTCTTCATTGTAAGAACTCGTTCAAAGTTGGAAACCAAAACCCTCATTTATCCAGAAAAGGTTAGGTCAAGGTTACGCCCTCTCGAAGCGCGAAATTCGAGTGTAAGGTCTTTCAGTACCCGAAAACTGAAAAGAGATAGGCTTCTACAGTGCCCGTAAACTGTTAGAACACAGCTCGAGGTGGAGCTGCGAAGTTGCTTGGTACTCGTAAACCAAGTGGTTATCCTTAGTGGAGTTACCAGCTTAAACCTGGTCGTGGACGTAGGAGTTCTCTCTCCGAACCACGTTAAAAGTTTGTGTTCTTTATTGCTTTATTCAGTCTTTGCATTTTATATATTTTAAAGAACTAACCGCATTTGCACATCACAAGTTTTCAAAGCTTAAGTTCTCTGGCTGTGTGACCCAGCCAGCTGCATTTGTTTTCAACCTGCTTAACTGAAAACTGAAACTAAGTTTTTCTGAGATTTTGTAAAGGGAACGAGCTAAGTTTTTCTTTCCACCACTTTCCGCACTTCCAGCTGAGTTATCAGTCCAGCTGATCACCTTCTTTAGAAGTCAGCTGAACTCATAACTGAGCTCTCACTTAACTCTGTTTCAATTTGTCAATCGTTTTCAAAAAATCCCTCTTCGGTGTATTCACCCCCCCTCTACACCGAAGACCTCGTTCCGGGACCATCAATATGAATGCACAAAATAAGATTATATTATAAAGAAAATAAAATTACAAGTCTCAAAAATCATATAATTAATTTTTTTTTTGAATTTTAATAATTTTATATGTTAAAATTTTATTATGTGATTTTAATATTTTTTATAATTTAATGTGTAAAAGTATAACTGAATATTATAATGTTAAAGAAGTATAACTAAATGTAATAAAAGTAAAAGAAAAACAAAAGAAAATAATAGAGCAATGAATAGTATTGGTCTACTAATAGAGCAATACTATTCATTTCTCTATAATAGAGCATGGTTAGAGAATAGTGCATGGTTGGAGAAGGAAATTGCTCTATTATAGTGCTGAGAACTATAATAGAGCAATGGTTGGAGATGCTCTTAGTTCCCACGCTAAAAAAAGTTATGTTTATTCCAATGGAAGTATGATAATTCATTGATACCAATGGCATTTCATGCGCTACCACAAACAAAGAAGCAACATTATATATAATAAGTATATAAATTATTTTCTTTTGGGGGATAACTATATGACAGATTTTAACTTGCGAACTCAATTATATTTGTCATTTTCAGGCATATTTATTGTAGCTGTCATTTTGATGATAAACATACTTTAATCCAACTTTATTAAAAAAGTTTTGAGTCACTGACATGAAGGATGAAGAGGGATTAACCGGTCATTATCGTTAATTATGATAATCAAGTAAGTTTATAAGTCAATATTACGGCGGTTGTCCCATACAAAAACATCTTATTTTTGCATCTATTATGTATTACTATGTTTATTTAAAGATGAATAAGGACAGATTAAATGAAAAGATATGAAATAATTTTTCGCTGATACCAACATTTATCGTAACAATAATTGTTACATTATTCCCTTCATGAATCAAGATATTGTAGTGGTGGAGTGGATATTCATGAGGCCAAATGTCTCATTTTCGAATATCACAAATGATTTAAAATAAATCGAACATGTCAAAATTGATTTTTCAAGTATTGCATATAGTGGTTACAGGTTATCACAACATAAAAAATAAAAATTGTTACATCAATCAGACTTTTTCTTTTTCATTTTTCTAATTTTTAGGTAGTTGGATGCAATACCATTTTCTTTATGTATCTATAAAATTTTTGGGTAGTATGAGTCAATACTATGCATTTTTATCATATTGGAACAAAATATAGTTTTTAATTTACAAAAATGACAAAAGACAAATTGCAGTAATTTAGTTCACAAATATATAACATATAATATTTAACACATTTTAATGCATAACCTGCAATAATTTAATGCACTAATTACATATTGATAATGCATAAAAAAGATCAACGGTTCAATTTGTTCATAAACATATGTTTGTGCATTAAAATGATGCAATTTGTGCATTAACCGATGTAATAAAAATGCATGGTTCCTACGGACTCATATAAGATGAGTTCTTATATCATCATTTTCCTATATGGGAAAGATTATATACAAAACATTTTTTCCGTAAGAAATGAAAAACGATGTGGACCTCTGTATATCTACGGTTGTCATTAACCGATGAATTATAGTAACCCAAAAAATGCATTATTATCATTTTTTATTATATATATATATATCTCGTACAAACTACAAACCATGTTTTTCAATATATAATCATGCTTTTTAATATATACAATGATGATTAATCAATAGTGTTTTTCTCGATTCATACTTTTTGTATAAAAAATTATGCTTATATAAAATCATGCTTTTTACATACTATTTTCATGCTTTGATTATTAACAACCATAGATCATGCCATGATCAACTGTTGAGATTAGTTTGTAGTTCTTACATGAGGACTAGTTTTGATTTACTACAATACCACTACTAGAAATTCGTTGATACATAACAGTGCAAAGATAACGGTTGTTTTTAAAAACCGTTATATATGAGCGCTTCTTTGGTCTACATAACAGTTTTCAAAATACCCGTTATCTATGTAAGTGTATCATTAGACAAAGATAACGGGATTTCACTTACCGATATGTATGAGCGAAAATTTCAACAGAGTACATAACGGTTTATAATAAACCGTTACGATTGCTATTTTTGGAGTATTTTATTTTAGATTTTTTTAATCAAATAAATTAAATGATTAAACAAAAATAAAAATAAAAATAAAATAAAAAATGAAACACGCGTCAGACATATGTTTTCCTCAATTCGTCTCCTTCATTGCCTGTCTCTTTTTCCCCAAATTCACTTACCCTAATTTCACCTCCTCGACATCATCGTTTTCCACTCCAACTCCAACAACTTTGCCGGCGGCATCCCCACCGCCATTAACACCATCCCTTCCCTCTTCGAGCAACAAGCTCGCCGGAAACTAGGGCTGAGAATTCGGTTGCCGGTTTTCGGTAAATTACCGAAACCGGCGGTTTTTCGATAAATCGTTTACCGAAAAGATACGGTACGGTACGGTAATCGGTAATGATTTCTGACAATTTTCGGTTTCGGCAATTTACCGTCAATTTCTCGGTAAACCGGTTTACCGATTTTAAATTATATAAATAAATAATAAATAATTTTTTAATCTTATGTAAATAAAAAATAAATAAATACTATACCAACATTGCAACACAGCAGGCAGCGGCCCATCAGGCTACAAACAAAACTACAAAAATCTATTTCTAAAATTCTAATTCTTAAATTCTAAATCAGCCACCCACCCCATCGGCATCGCTCATAACTCGCCGGCCCTAACACTCCCAAATCCCTAACTTCACACTGACGCCACCACTCCTCGCCGGCTCGCTGCCAAAGCTCCGCCTCCGACCCGCCTCCGCCTCATTGCTCCAGCCTCCGCCTCCTCCTCATTGCTCCAGCCTTCGCCTCCTCCGCCTCCACCTGGACCGCCTCCGCCTCATAATTGCTCCAGCCTCCGCCTCCTCCATCGCCTCTGCACCCGTACGTATTTTTTCTGATTTTCTCTAATTTTTTGTACATATTTTTTTTCATTTTCTTGACCGTCGACGGACGAGCTCGGTGATTTGAGCAATGAGTTTTATCATTTTAGGGTCTTAAATCTTGACTACATTTTACCAAATTCAATTGAATTGATTTTATGAATGAATAAAATAAATAAAGACTTCTTTTTTCTTGGGTATTTACCGTCGCGAATTGGACTTTGGGGGAATTTTTTTAATCCTTGTTTTTGTGAATCTTCAATTCATATGTTTGGCAATTCATATGTTGTATGTCTGTATTTTAGGGCATATTGTAATCTTTGAATAGGTGTTTCGATAAAATCAAATCAAAACATGGATAAAATCAAAGAAATAGAGATGGAAAATTTTTCAATTTTGTTCTTCGGTTATTCCCGGTAATTTCGGTTAACCGGTTACATTAGCCCACTCGGTTATCGGTTAACCGGTAACCGAGTCGGTACGGTATCGGTAACGATATTTCGTATTTCAGTTTCGGTAAACCGAAAATTTCGGTACGGTTTACCGCGGTAAACCGAAATCTCATCCCTACCGGAAACTGCCCGCCGCAGGTCCTCACCGCCACCAACCTCACATTTCTCTCGCCGCTCACTTCTGGCTCAATTTCTCTCGCAGACGCTGCCGTGGTTGTTGCATCTCCAGAAACAGAGGTATACGCCGTTGTGGCTACAGCCTCCTGAAACTACGCCGCCACAAACGGCGACCCGCCGCTCCACCATCTACCCGCCAGCCAGGTGCCTTATCTCTCTCCTTGCACGTCTATTTTTCTCTCTCTCCCTCCTTATTTTTGTCTGGAATTCAAGAGTGAAGATGGAACTGGTCCAGTGAAGTAATTTTTGCCCAAATAAATGAAGAGTTCGTGAGAAAACCACCAAATTTTCTGTCTGTTTTGTTATTGATTTTTTTAAGTTCTGTTATTAGATTTTTGCAATTTTGTTTGATTTTTGCCTTCTGTATATTCACATCGTTTCTGGTACATGTAGTCCTATATGACATAGTTGCTGCCTAGCTATACAGAGATAAGAGGCAATTCTTTGGTATAGAAGAACCGTAGAGCTCGGTGATCGCACTAGAGAGTGTGATTTGGCTATTTATTTTTTTGCAAGGTATGCTTTTGATTCTTTTATAGGAATTGTTAATTTGAGGTATTATCAAAATGATGAGTGTTGATTTACTGTAGGAGAAATCTATTAGATTTAGGAGAAATCTGACTTGGCCGTGTAAAATATGGATAAACTAGCTAGGTGCTCCAACCAGATAACTATTCTTGACTATGTGATGTTAATTTGAGAGTTTTAGTCGATTGGTGCAATTTTATTTTTGTTATCATTTTGTAGTATATTTTGTGGAGATAGAAAGATATATTATGAATGGAACCAGACATTGTCGCTAAAGAGTTTATGGAAACAATACTAGTTTCTCTCATGTTGCTTGCATTAGAGTTGTGTTTAAATACAGTCTCAACTCTCAAGTTGCATATTACCCTATTCATCAATTTGTTTTCTTCTCAAGTCCCTCTTCTCTTGCTGGTCTAGAAATCTTTCACCTCCGAGAGATGATTCAGAGAACTCATGATATCTAGAGTCCAGAAATCTCATTCAGATTTTTTTTTATTATGAACTTGCAGACTCTGGCATTTCCTTGCTCAACACGTTATGAATTTCTCGTTTAGAATATAATTCTCTGTTTATTTAAAAAAAAATATTTTATTACTTTTGTAGTAAATGCCGTCTCTCTTTAATGTGCCAGCCGCAGCAGAGGAACATTCCCCGATAAATGAGATTTGGAGGAATTTTGATGAGGCAAGCTCTAGAACTCGCCTTTGCAACTGTATATGCCTTTGCAGGAAGTGCATCTTCCTTTTAGGAAGTTGATCACGTAGATTTCCTTATATCAGTAAGTCGATGACACACTACATTTTTTGTGTGCTTTTGAATGATATCCAGTGGCATTATAGACCTATTTTGAATCTTTTCTTAGTGTTTTTGGAATAAGATCCTCATTAGTACTAAAAAAGATGCATGTTTTCTCTACAGTTTGTGTTGTGCTCTAGATTTGATTGTGTCCTTCATCATAATCCAACTTTAGTTTTTGTTATGTGTTTTTGTAACATGTATTTGGAGTGGTGAACTTTTATTTGCTTTGATGTTTTCAACAGTATTATCAGTCAATATAAGAGTTTTTTGTACTCTCCAACCTCTTTCATTCTTAGAAAATATCTATTTTTTTAATTGTAGGATGGCAACTCAGTCGACATGATTTTCGACATGAAGGTATCATTTTTTTTAACCATTCATTGATGGATGTGTAGGTTCTTTTAGATTGATGTATTTTATTGCACATTCTTGAATATGAGTTATTAGGATTATTTTGGTGAATTTGATTGCCAATGGATGTTGGTTTGGTCCTTGGATCTTACTGTTATTTTTGCTCAATTGATGTCGTCTGGGGGTTTTAACCCTCAGACTTGTGGGGAACATAAGTTTAACTAGATACATATGCTTGTCGAAAAATTGGCTCTACATTAACATTATTATGCAATATCTTGAATGCATCTTCCTTCCACTTATCTCAATTTCATCCACTATTCATTCTCATCTTCCACTTATCTCAAACAATGGAAGCTCCCGCGCTTCAACCCCTTCTCCTCCTTTCACTCATCTCAGTCTTTACCAGATCAAATTCTGCCAATCACTTTTGCTCATTTTCATTTACTTATAACAATGATGCCAGTGTATGTGTTTATTAGGGATTTCTTGTGCATCCTTTCACAGTATTTTGGAGGTTAAGTTGTTAATGTCATTATAAAAGTATTTGTGGCATTTGATGACTATTATATTTATTGATTCCTCCATGTAGCTTCAATACTATGCCAGGTATAGTGATTGGAAAATTGATAAAACTATGGTAATTTTTAGCTCTTATCATATAGCTCTTAAGTAATTTTGATTTAGTACATGTATCTTTTTTCTAATTTTCATATACTGAGTATAAGATGCCATATATTGGTGATATGTTGAAAACTATACAGCATTAGGGAAACTAAGGAAGTCAAGGTTTCTGTGCCAAAGAACTTGGAGAATGGATATCCATTCCTTGTAGCAGATAAGGTAGCGAGAAGAGCGATTTTGCATCTTGTTGGAGTTAATGTGATCCTTGGAAATGTCTGTGCTACTCTTGCTGCCCCAATGCAGGAAATGAAGGAACCAGATGTTATCAGGTATATGCTTCTTGGCCTTGTTTTCTTCTTTCATATGTTGGAGTTGGTTCTTAGTTCTTACACATGATGGTTGCTCCGGTTTTTGTGTTGTTCACGTTGATTTATACTGTTATTTCATATTGGCTATTATATAAGGTAACTATGCTTATAGCATTGGTATTGTGAAGTTTTGCTTTAGACTTCATTTAAGGAAGAATGTTTGTGCTCGATCATGCATGATGTCGTAGTTATGAACTGTTGAAATGTGCTCCAATTGATGAATATATATTGTTAATTGATTTGTGTGTTAGATTGTGATTTGTGTTATTGCTTTATTTGTAGACGGTCTACATCGACTGCATTGAAGGGAATTGTGGCGGAAGGGACTTAGCTCGTGATTGGGTGAAAAAAGATCTAGTCTTGATGCAGCTGTAATATGTTTACATTTTAATTACTCTTCTATTCAGACATAGGAACATGTGGTATTTTGACTATAATGTTATGTAGAATGTTTGGATGATATAATATATATGTAGACTTTGTTTGGATGGTAATATATGCATCATTTTTTCAATTTATTTATTATTTTTTCAAAATTAAAACAGGAAAATTGGAATAAAAATAATAAAATAAATACAGAAATGCAATAATAATTCTTAACGGTTAAAAAAATTGTTATATTTAATAGAGTGAAATATTATAATAGCCACTTAAGTTAATAAAAACAAAATACTAGCCACTAAGTTAATATTATATAAATACTGGCCACTCTTACAAAAATACCCCTAGATAGAAACAGAACCGTCGTCTTCGCACAATCTCATTCCTTCTTCGCACCTCCGCCGTCTTCGCATATCCTCCGCCGTCTTCGCATCTCCTCCGCCGCCGCATTCGCATCTTCTTTCACCAACACCTTCGCGTCTAGGCTTCTTCGCGCCTAATCTTCGCCGCTCGTGCTACCGTCGCGTCACCCTCTCTGCCGCGCCACCATCTCCCCCGCTCGTGCTACCCTTCGCGCCTCCCTCTATGCCGCGCCACCATCTCCGCCGACGATGTCGAATAGCTCAAACAGAAGTGATTCCGTTGAATCGGAATCCGACGACGATTATGGCGCCGATGTAAGTTTCCTACTACAAATCTATGTGTTAATGGTGTTAATTTGTGATGCAAAACTCCGTTGCGGTGGTGGAAGGAGCGAATAGATCTAGTCGCCCCATGTAGGGTGCGAGTGGATCTACTCGCCCCATGTATTGTGCGAATAGATCTAGGTGCGAGCGGGCGAACGAGGGCCGTTCGCGCGACTCGCGCCTGATGTCTGGGTAAAGTGAGCGGCGCGAGCGGGCGAACGAGGGCCGTTCGCGCGACTCGCGCCTGATGTGTGGGTAAGGTGAGCGGCGCGAGCGGGGCGAACGAGGGCCGTTCGCACGACTCGCGCCTGATGTATGGGTAAGGTGAGCGGGGCGAACGAGGGCCGTTCGTACGACTCGCGCCTTGCTCGGGTGTGTGGGTAACATGAGTGGTGCGAGTAGCGCGAACGGGTCGATCGGTGCCCATGCGTGCCGTTCGCGCCACACTAGTTCGCGAGATGGAGGCGCGAACGGGTCGAATGGGCTGCCGTTCGCCCGTTCGCGTACAGAACGAGGGCCGCTCGCCTCACTCGCACCACTCCATGTTCGACACCGGAAGCGTACCGGGCGAACGAAGGTGCGACTGGAGCGAGTAGATCTCACTCGGGCCCAATACAGCGAGACCCCCGTTTGCGTGGCGATAACATTGCAACTTCTAGTTAAAATGGTAGAAATATAAATTAAAGGGTAAAAAAGTATTTTCAAACAAATAGTGGCTAGTATTTATATAACATTAAGTTTGTGGCTAGTATTTTGTTTTTATTAACTTAAGTGGCTATTTCACATAGTTACTCTTTTTAATAACCAAAGATAACGGTCAGTGAACGTTATGTAAGATGAAGAAGTGTGTTATCTATATACACAATATAATACGTTTGAGTGCATTTCATAACGGTCGAACACCGTTATGCTTAATATCCAAAGATAATGGCTACCAAAGTGTTATATATTCTTAACAAGCGTTATGTATAATTGATATAGATAAAGGTCGGTATGAGTGCACTTTTTATATTATACATTTATATATCGGTCTTTTGTGCTCATACATAACGGGGAATACCCGTTATGTATGAGCGAAATTTTAGTAGTGTGCATATAATGTATTCCATGTTCAATTATAATGCACCAATCAATGACAACCGTAGATCTATAAAGATCAATGGTTCAGATCGCTTCTTATTTCTTACGGGAAAAGACTTTTACATATGATATCTTCTTTATATATATGTTTTTTATTTATCTAAATTGATAATGCATTGATGATTAATGAACGAGTTTCAGATCAATTCATGAAGTCAACCGTTTAAAAGCCCTCGTGATGATTCAAAGATTTAATTTTTATTTTGTCCTTTTTAGTTTTCTCTTTCGCTTATTCAATAAACTATTAAAATTAAACCACAAATAATTAATACAGATGAGAAAAATGATCAGTTGTGACAACACATCACATTTGAAGATTTCTGAAGATACGATTCTCTCATAATGAAAAAACATAAAAAAACAAATCAGATTTATGTGTCATCCACATGGAAAACATTAAATTTCTATATTTTTCTTTTCAAATCATTGCATATAATTTCTCAAAATCGCAAAATAAAAAATTTCCAATCTGTAAAAAGCCATCGTGATTTTCATCTGATCTCTTTTTGTGATTATGGAAATAAAAATTATTGAGGACCGATACAGCCAGACAGGTTGGCTTCCTCCAATTCCAATAAGCAAGATTTTCACTATATTTAATTCTTTAATAGAAAATTATAGCTTATATATAGAGAGAGAATCAATATACCACATATCATTGTGAGCACACATGACGAGCATCGCTAATTCTAAAAAAAAAATATCGTGAGCATCACTAATGTGTAGTTCTCGTTTTCTTTATTATTTTAAATTTTAATTTTTTTTCGTAATTTTTAAGTAAGTGCTCACAAATGGTGTGCTGAATGTGAAATTTTCTCAACTTATCAAATGTTTAATGATAAATATACTTATTTAATGCTATTGAATGGAAGCTTCATTCGAACTAGTAATTTTCAAACAAAGCCACAATCTATAAACATCATTATATGAAGATCGGTGATTCTAAAGGAAATTATGAACTAACCCTCACAAGAGTTAGAAAAATACATGAATTTATTTCGTGTTATGCTTAATACGTACGCTATTCTTATTGTTGAAATACGAGGATTAATGCCAAAAGTATTACTACCTCCGTCCCATTATTCTTGTCTCATTTCTTTTGGACACGAATATTAAGGAGAAGGGTGTTTAAAGGATAAAAAAATATAAAGTAGTGGAGCCCATAACTTTTTGTGAGAGAAACATATTTCCTTTTATGGAAAAATAACAAGAATAACGGGACAACCCAAAAAGAAATACAGGACAAGAATATCTAATACCAACTATTTTCTCTGAACTTCCAATCCTTCAATAGATATTTATGGGAGAATTGAGAACTTTATTAATAGGTATAAAGCACATAGGTTAACTAGCTTACTAATCAAGAACAAATTGTTGGCTTAAAAAAAAAAACAAATTGTTAATAGGCTTATTAGGCCGAGACTTTGGGCACAAAATATGAACCTATTCGTGTGCGTATGTTAGCCTAGTGGTAGAATGGTTAATGTCCCGGCCAAAGGTCACGGGTTCAAGTCCACCGTCACGCGGTCTTTAAAATTTCTAGTAATGTTTGTTAAAAAAATATGAACCTATTCACAATTGACCGTGCCTATGATTAAACTACACTTATCCTAATAATCTCTGTAGATCAAGATATACATACACATTGAGTAGTAGGTGGAGTGAGCTACGAAAAAATCAGCATGATTGATTTCCGGATCAAGTTAGATCGACGGACTAGTGTGTTTGGCATGTAGACTCGGACCAACCCGAAAAATTACACTACAAATATAATTCGGATAGGGTTGGTCTACGAAAAATAGGCTAAATTAATTTTCGGGAGCATGTGCTACACCAGCATGAATTATCAACAAAATTCATATATATACATATTTTTTCTGCTTATATATAATATTATTGCAAAAATAAAGAAATTTGTGAATTTTGTAGTAATTAATCCTTTATTACAATGACTAAATGTTTAATGTAAGTAAATGTGCAAATAACTTAATATATTTATAAACAACACAACTAAATGTACAATAAAAATTTAAAAATAGAATGATCTAAATATTCTTTTGCCTCTTAAAATTTCTGAAATTTATGTACTATTGAATAAACGATTTGCAGTTTTAATATTGAGGAAATGGCCAAATATAGCCACTTCTCAAAAGTAAAGATCGAAAATGGCCACATATTTTTAAACGAGCAATAATGTCCCTTCTTACGTATTTACCCTTACTATCTGATTTTTGAAATTAAAAGAAAAATAAAAAAATAAAAGATTTTTGTAAAAAAAAAACAAAAAGAAAAAGAAAAATATTAGTTTCAAATAACATTCGTAGCTTAATTACTTCATCTGCTGTGCTCTGCAATTCTCAGCGCCTTCTCCATGGTTGTGTAGTTTCATGCCTCCGCCGTCTCATCCAATATCGAACCGCTCGCCCTCTTTAGCTCACTCGCTTCTCTTTCGCACCGGATTCGATTTCTCTGTCCCCTCACGCGCCGCCGCGAAGCTTTTGACGCTTCAATACTTAGGCCGACAAGATTGAGATCGAGAATTGTGAAACAAGGGATCAGATGGCCTAATCCTTCAATTTTGTACGGGAAGAGACCTGAGATAAAGAGAATTGCCAAATTTGAGAAAAAATCTCCACAAAAAATGCTTCATCATTGGTTCCCTGCTGTTTTCCCCCATCTCGAGCAGTGGAAAAATGAATACGGTGAGTTCATACCACCTGCTTGCTTTTCGTTCTCATAGAGATTTATTAAACAAGGGCTTTCGTTAAATCACAATATTCTGTTATATTTGTATCTGAACCGGGAATTGTACTTGGATTATAGTCATTACTGATGATTACTGATATTTTTTGTTCGCTCAAGGAACTCGATGAAAAATCCCAAAATTTTGTGAAGGTACGGTTTATAATCTGTGTATTTTGTTTGATGTTATTTTCATTATGCTGTGTTGAGTTTAATTTGAGTTCAATTGGTAGTTGATCTGGTAATTTAGGGTATTTAGTTGTTGCCATTTTGTGTTTGGGATTTCGTCAATCGCCAAACGCTCTCATCTGATGCTATGGATGCAACTAATGACGATTTTCAGGAGGATGGTTGTCCGATATATCCGCCCACCGCCTTCCCAATGGAGATGGTAAGTATATACGCGACCTCTTCTATTGAAGTACATACACGACCTCGTAGTCGTGTATGTTTAGTCGTGTATGCAACCTACAATATTTATGCTTTATGTTTTTACTCAAACGTCTTAGTAGAATGCTAAAATAATGAGAGGGTGCATAGGATGTTCGATTTAGCTCTCCTCGTGGGTAAGACTTGGGTTACCTTTTAAATATAGATACTTGGACGTTGGTTCCTTGGGGTCATTAGGATGGATGTTGTGGTCTGGTGGATAAATGAGCATGTATGGTTGTTATATATATATATATATATATATATATATAACATATTATCCAATTTAACCCTGTACGAGAAGCCAAAAACACAGTTGGATTGATTGTGTAATTCACATGAAAAACTGCTCTTAGTTGATGGCAAGACAAAAATTAAAGGTCTCCATAAATAAAAATGGTACTAAAAGAGGGCCTCTTTGAGCTATTTGATATCATTGGGTTTATACATTCTTTGCCATTTGTGTGAGTGGGCCTTATCTGTATCCTCATTTCAAAAGCAGTTTTATATTTATGAAGCAGACAGAGGAGTAAGTAAAGAATAGGGAGATTTCCGGGCATGAGGTGTTATGAGTGTGCAAACAAAGTATCTTCCAATTTAAAAGAGCTCTAAACCTCTGTCTCTGTCTGTGTGTGTGCGCGCGCTTTGAGAGAGAGAGAGAGAGAGCTGTGTTTTTATAAGTGAGGTTAGTTCACCTGTAAAGTGCCTCATGTCCTGATAATAAAGGCCAGAGGATTTATTGTGCAGCCTTCGTCCTTCATTGTCTTTCCCATTATTCTCATCAGAAACCTCAGCCACAGCCTTGCTATCAGCCTCAGGCCGGCACCCGTTATCTCCATTTCTAATTCCTACAGAATCACTTTTGGAGAATACGGTCAGGGTTGTAACTTCAGACTCATGTCCACTTGTACCATTTGCACCATCAAATTTTTCACCGTCCACATTAAAGTCAATGGCCGGATTATCATTCATCAGAGCATTGCCTGTTGAAAAACTCTTCTCAACTGGTTTTACATCCATAGAATCCAAAGGACATGGTTCCTTGTCATCTGTACTTCCACTAGAATCAGGCTTCAAATTGTGTGCTCCTGCTATATCAGATTCATTACTCAACTTCACATCCACAGGTGGGAGATCCTCTTCCATCCTGCATTCTGAACAATCATTTCCAGTAACGGAGCAAGTCTGCTCAACACAAGCATCAATTCTGTAATTTAGAACAAAATGTTATGCTTCAAAGTTATGAAACCCACAAAAAATGTTTTTACTTGCTTTATTAAATCTTGTTTGTACCTCAAACCTGATCTTGCCTACCTGCATAATGTTGATAGCAAAGTCACAATTACATCAACTAATTTCATGGTGAAAAAAATTCTAGAATAAAATTATACATTTATTATTGTTTTATCTATTTTTTGAATGCTACTAATAGGAATGGCAATGGGTCGGGTACCCACCCATTAAGCATATCCCAAACCCAAATCCATAAAAATTTCCTAAATCCATATCTGTCCCAAACCCGATTAAAAAATCATTTCAAAACCCGTACCCGACCCAAACCCGTTGGGTAATACCTACTAAAAACCCGCTAAAAACCCATATGTACTAGAACATAAACATCAATATTAAATTTAGTAAAAAAAAATATTATAAACATAATTTTAACATAAGTATAAATAGAAAATTTCATTAAATTAAAATATATGTGGGTTAAAAGAATAATATAAAATCATAAAATTATTAATATATATACTAATATAAATTATATATAAAATAAATATTTAATTACTTTTTTTTTAGGTAATAAATATTTAATTACTAAAATTATTAATTCTTTGTATGCAGTTTAAAAAAAATAATATAAAATCCTAAAATTAATAATATTTACACTAATATCTATGATTATATTATAAATTATATATATATATAATATTTTGTATATATATATATATATATATATATATAAATGGGTTTGGGTAGCGGATACCCGTAGGTAATTTCCCAAACCCGACCCAAACCCATTACGGGTTTGAATGTTTCTACCCAAACCCGTCCCAAAACCATTTAATGATTCCCAAACCCGTCCCATTAGGGTTTGGGTTGGGAGAGCCGGGTACCCGTAAAAACCCGACCCATTGCCATCCCTAGCTACTAACAAATTGTATATTTTTTTGTTTAGGTTGAGATTTGTAAACTGTGGCGTCACTTGCATGGCGACAAAAAGCCAAGCCAGCATGAACAAAAATTTGATGAAATAATCAACGTTGATAATCTTTATGATCTTTCAATGTTTGTGGCTGGTGATTTTCCTGTGTGGAGTCCCAAGAAACCATGGTTTGACTTTGATAAGGTAAATAATCAAACTTTGTTCGTTTAATTTGATTAATTTGATTATCTTGTCTCTTGGTGTTAATTTGTTGAATTTTTTTAGTTGATTACTATCTTTGTACTGCCATGGCATTCATTGTATGACTTGTTGTATCGACTTGCTCAAAGAGAACATAATAATTTATGACTCGAGACGTCATCTATTCAAAGATTTTAACTTAGAGGAGCAGAGGATGTATTTTGTCCCTCTTGCACGTATAATATCACAATTACTAAGGTACTGTGGATTTTATGATGCTAGAACTGATTTGTCATCAAAACTAAAGCAGTGGAAGATCTTTCAACCATCAGCAGCTGAAGGGAATATTTACAAGCAAGATGATGATGACGTGGTCAATGGTTGTGTCTTTGCATTGAAGTATGCAGAGGCAATCTTGACTGGAAAAACTGAGAGGTTTGGAAAAATAGATCTGAAGGCTTATAGGAGTCGGCTAGCGAAGACTTTGTTTAAGTTCAGCACCGGTGCAGAGACTCTTCCGACTTGATTGTTTGTATAAAACTTGATTTTTTGGATTACGTAAACAATTATCATCCATATGTTCATTACAACTATAAAACATATCCCAACTCTACTAAACTCTCTTCTTGGTCGGATAAATATCATTGCAACTTTTTAAGTACTTTATGACTATATAGTATCTTTATGAAATTTGTTAGGGAAAACATTTTTGGAAGGATTCCAATGAGCATACACGACCTCATATGTTATTTGTCTTGTATGCTAGTCGTGTATGATGCATTTCTAATATTTTTTTCATCATTTTATTCTGAAAATATAAATTTATGTACATTCTTCTCTATTTTTTAAGGAGAGAAATATTTTCGGAAGGATTTCAACGAGTATACACGACTAGCATACACGATTGCGAGGTCGTGTATGTTAGTCGTGTATGGTGCATTTCTTATATATTTTTCATCATTTTATTCTAAAAAATATTTATTATAAATTTACGCACACTCTTCTCTATTTTTTAAGGAAAAAATATTTTCGGAATGATTCCAACGAGCATACACGACTAGCATACACGACCTCACAGTCATGTATGCTAGTCGTGTATGGTGCATTTATTATATTTTTTTCATCATTTTATTCTTAAAAATATATATTATATATTTATGCACGTTCTTATCTATTTATTAAGGACAAAAATATTTTCGGAAGGATTCCAACGAGCATACACGACTAGCATATACGACCTCACAGTCGTGTATGCTAGTCGTGTATGGTGCATTTCTTATATTTCTTTCATTATTTTATTCTGAAAAATATTTATTATATATTTATGCACACTCTTTTCTATTTTTTAAGGAGAAAAATATTTTTGGAAAGACTCCAACGAGCATACACGACCTCATATATTATTTGTCTTGAATACTAGTCGTGTATGATGCATTTTTAATATTTTTTTCATCATTTTATTCTGAAAATATAAATTTATGTGCACTCTTCTCTATTTTTTAAGGAGAAAAATATTTTCGGAGGATTTCAACGAGTATACACGACTAGCATACACGACTGCGAGGTCGTGTATGGTGCATTTCTTATATATTTTTCATAATTTTATTCTGAAAAATATTTATTATAAATTTACGCACACTCTTCTCTATTTTTTAAGGAAAAAAATATTTTCGGAAGGATTCCAACGAGCATACACGACTAGCATACACGACCTCACAGTCGTGTATGCTAGTCGTGTATGGTGCATTTCTTATATTTTTTTCATCATATTATTCTGAAAAATATTTATTATAAATTTATGCAGACTCTTCTCAATTTTTTAAGGAGAAAAACATTTTTGGAATGACTCCAACGAGCATACACGACTAGCATACGCGACATCATATGTCATTTGTCGTGTATGATTTTATTTGTCGAATTTAAGGAAAAAAAAATTTCGGAAGGATTCCAACGAGCATACACGACTAGCATACACGACCTCACAGTCATGTATGCTAGTCTTGTATGGTGCATTTATTATATTTTTTTCATCATTTTATTCTTAAAAATATATATTATATATTTATGCATGTTCTTATCTATTTATTAAGGACAAAAATATTTTCGGAAGGATTCCAACGAGCATACACGACTAGCATACACGACCTCACAGTCGTGTATGGTGCATTTCTTATATTTTTTTCATTATTTTATTCTGAAAAATATTTATTATATATTTATGCACACTCTTTTCTATTTTTTAAGGAGAAAAACATTTTTGGAAAGACTCCAACGAGCATACACGACCTCATATATTATTTGTCTTGAATGTTAGTCGTGTATAATGCATTTTTAATATTTTTTTCATCATTTTATTCTGAAAATATAAATTTATGTGCACTCTTCTCTATTTTTTAAGGAGAAAAATATTTTCGGAGGATTTCAACGAGTATACACGACTAGCATACACGACTGCGAGGTCGTGTATGGTGCATTTCTTATATATTTTTCATAATTTTATTCTGAAAAATATTTATTATAAATTTACGCACACTCTTCTCTATTTTTTAAGGAAAAAAAATATTTTCGGAAGGATTCCAACGAGCATACACGACTAGCATACACGACCTCACAGTCGTGTATGCTAGTCGTGTATGGTGCATTTCTTATATTTTTTCATCATATTATTCTGAAAAATATTTATTATAAATTTATGCAGACTCTTCTCTATTTTTTAAGGAGAAAAATATTTTTGGAACGACTCCAACGAGCATACACGACTAGCATACGCGACATCATATGTTATTTGTCGTGTATGATTTTATTTGTCGTGTATGCTGCATTTATTATATTTTTTTCATCATTTTATTTTGAAAATATAAATTAATGTACACTTTTCTCTATTTTTAAGGAGAAAAATATTTTTGGAAGGACTGCAACAAGCATACACGACTAGCATACACGACAAATACCATATGAGGTCGTGTATGCTAGTCGTGTATGTTGTATTTCTTATATTTTTTTCATCGTTTTATTCTGAAAATATTAATTTATGCACACTCTTCTCTATATATTAAGGAGAAAAATATTTTCGGAAGGATTTTAACGAGCATACACGACTAGCATACACGACCTCACGGTCGTGTATGCTAGTCGTGTATGGTGCATTTCTTATATTTTTTTCATCATTTTATTCTGAAAAATATTTCTTATAAAGTTTACGCACACTCTTCTCTATTTATTAAGGAGAAAAATATTTTCGGAAGGATTCCAACGAGCATACACGACTTAGCATACACGACCTTACAGTCGTGTATGCTAGTCGTGTATGGTGCATTTCTTATATGTTTTTCATCATTTTATTCTGAAAAATATTTATTATATATTTATGCAGACAATTGTCTATTTTTTAAGGAGAAAAACATTTTTGGAAGGACTTTAACGAGCATACACGACTAGAATACACGACCTTATATGTTATTTGTCGTGTATGCTAGTCGTGTATGATGCATTTCTTATATTTTTTTCATCATTTTATTCTGAAAATATAAATTTATGTCAACTCTTCTCTATTTTTTATGGAGAAAAATATTTTCGGAAGGATTCCAACGAGCATACACGACTGCGAGGTCGTGTATGCTAGTCGTGTATGGTGCATTTCTTATATATTTTTCATCATTTTATTCTGAAAAATATTTATTATAAATTTACGCACACCTTTCTCTATTTTTTATGGAGACAAATATTTTCGGAAGGATTACAACGAGCATACACGACCTCACAGTCGTGTATGCTAGTCGTGTATGGTGCATTTCTTATTTTTTTTTAATCATTTTATTCTGAAAAATATTTATTATATATTTATGTATAGACTCTGCTCTATTTTTTAAAGAGAAAAACATTTTTGGAAGGACTCTAACGAGCATACACAACTAGCATACGCGACCTCATATGTTATTTGTCGTGTATGCTAGTCGTGTATGCTGCATTTATTATTATTTTTTTCATCATTTTATTTTGAAAATATAAATTTATGCACTCTTCTCTATTTTTAAGGAGAAAAATATTTTTGGAAGGACTGCAACAAGTATACACGACCTCATATGGTATTTATCGTGTATGCTATTATTTGTCGTGTATGCTGCAATTCTTATATTTTTTCATCGTTTTATTCTGAAAATATTAATTTATGCACACTCTTCTCTATTTATTAAGGAGAAAAATATTTTCGGAAGGATTCCAACGAGCATACATGACTAGCATACACGACTTCACAGTCGTGTATGCTACGTGTATGGTTCATTTCTTATATTTTTTTCATCATTTTATTCTGAAAAATATTTATTATAAATTTACGCACACTTTTCTCTATTTTTTAAGGAGAAAAATATTTTCGAAAGGACTTCAACGAGCATACACGACCTCACAGTCGTGTATGCTAGTCGTGTATGGTGCATTTCTTATATTTTTTTCATTAATTTTATTCTCGAAAATATTTATTATAAATTTACGCACACTCTTCTATATTTTTTGAAGAGAAAAATATTTTCGGAAGGATTTCAACGAGCATACACGACATGTCGTGTATGCTGGTCGTGTATAGTGCATTTCTTATATTGTAAGAGAATGTATCAACAGTGTCAGATCTTTATCGAGATGGATTAGGATGCGGTGCCTCCTACCAGGTAAACATAAATAAAACATAATTATCATTCGAAAAAGTAGATATTCTACAACACACACGATCAACAGACAATAAATACACTTAACAGAAAGCAGTCTAATCAAGAAACAAGTTGTATAGATTTGTTGGACGCCATTAGCTTAGCAAGTTGAGTAATTTTGGTCTTATCCACCTCCACTCTTTTCAAAAGCAACAACTTCAACACCATCAACTCCACTCCCTCTCCTCTAATCCCACTGCAATTACTCACATCCACACTCTCCAAATTCCCACACCTTCTCACCATCCCAACCACAGCTGCATTGCTCAATCTACCACAACTCCTCCAAGCAATCACACGACACGAGCATCGCCACCACCTTCTTATCGACCAATATCTCATTGTGGGACAAATCCAACTTCCTCAACCTCTTTAGATCCTGTCCTAAAGCCGACTCTCTCTCCACCACGTCGCAGTTGATCAGAGCAAGCTCCTCCACCGCATTGCCTATTGCCCTGCCCACAGCCTTCAGCCCTTTGCCTGTGACTACGTAGCAACTCTCCAACTTTAAAGTCGACAAACTGCTGAAGTTCGGATTCCGGGATAAGACGATCAAATGTGCGTTGTCGAGATCGAGAGACAACCTCAAATCTAGCTTTCTCAATCTGCATTTGCTCTCATTGATGAACTGAAGCCGACCCTTTTTGCTGCCGCCGTCGTAGACTAACAACAAATCGAGAGAAGAACAATTCGCCAGAGTGGCTGTATCTCCAGCCAACCAAACACAACGTCGTTTTCTTCAATCCAACAAATTGGGTTCATCCACTTCTTTTTATTATAAACTCATCAATGGCGGTCGCCAGGCCCCCACCCCTTCACTTCTTTTTCTGTATAAATTGACTTTCCCTCACCTCCATTTCACTCATCAACCCATTCCATTCCAATCAATCAATCAATCTTTCTTACGTAGTAGCAGCTACAATTAATTAATTTCCTTGATTAATTTTGGAGAGATGGAGAGCAAAGAGGAGGATGTGAGAGTGGGAGCCAAGAAGTTCCCGGAGAGGCAGCCCATCGGCACGGCGGCGTAGAGCCAAGACAGGGACTACAAAGAGCCGCCGTCGTCGCCGCTCTTCGATGCCGACGAGCTGGCATCGTGGTCGTTCTATCGAGCAGGGATCGCCGAATTCATCGCCAAGTTTCTGTTTCTGTACATCACCGTACTCACAGTCATGGAAGTGAGCAAGTCGGAGTCCAAGTGTTCGACGGTGGGAATTCAGGGCATCGCGTGGGCCTTCGGCGACATGATCTTCGCCCTCGTTTACTGCACCGTCGGAATCTCCGGTGGACATATAAATCCGACAGTGAATCCACAATGCTCCAGACTTACAGAGTCAAGTCCAAATTAACACAAGAAACCATAAACAGGAAAAACCCCATAAATCCAAACCATCAAATTCACCAAAGACTTTGCAAACTAGCAAAACACAAACAAGAGAGAGAGACAAATACAATACAGTACATGCATGTTCACGATAAGGCAGACAACTAAATCAAAAACCCTAGAATTGGAAATCAAAAATCAAAATTACAGGAAATTAGGAGCGCGAAAGAGGAACGTGTGAATTACCGGAATGAGAGGCGGCGGAGATAGGGAGGAGCAGCGCGGAGATGATCTAAAAATGAGAGGAAATTGCGCTGCCTCCGAAAAAGTTTAGCCGAAAATCGAGCAGCCGTCGAAAGTTGCGCCGCCACCGGAAATCTTTCCACCGTCGGAAATCTCACTCTTGCCGCTGCCAAAAACTTAGATACGAAATTGTAATATTTTACAGAAAAGTGATGAAAAATAATGTTTTTAAATTAAAAGGGATGGAAGAAGGTCAAGAATGTCAAACTACAAAAAAAACCCCAAAAAGTGGCCCTATTTGATCGTTTTAAATTATCTGACTCTTTGTGATCTTTTCTTTTCCCAAGTGGCTCTTTTTGCTTTTCACCCTTTAATATTTGCCAAACTTACACCAAAAAAAACAAGTTATATTTTTAGAAAGTCTAAAAAGGAACAAATGTTTGAGCCCATAAATAATAACGTTAATTCAAAATGGTTAGAAGTATTTTCACACTGAGGCCCAACCCAAACAGGCCCTTAAATCGCTCAGTCGATTTTTTTTCTTCCTTTTTTCTGCATATCGTTAATTTCAAATTCCCCAATTCAATTCAAAATCCCTTATGAAAAATTCCCCTTTCTTCTGCAAAGTAGGGTTTTGATGCATTCTTGAATCTTCCATGGATATCGATCCCGACATCGCGAACTGGGTTCTTGAATATATTATCCGTCAGCCGCTCGATGACCGGATTTTGAATTCCGTCCTCTCCGCTCTGCCGCTCCCAAACGACAATCTCAATTTGCAAAAATCGCTCTTGTTGAAGAAACTCGAGTCCGAGGTATGGCGGCGTTCCATTTCCGAAAGCACGCTCGAATTGCTGGAGCAGTTGGAGGAGATTGAATTCCGGCGAGGGAACTACGCGGTCTCCGACGCGATGAAGCGGGCGTACTGCGCGGTGGCGGTGGATTGCACGTTGAAGCTTCTGGTACCCGGAGACGAAGGCGATGGCAAAGAAAAGTTTAGGTTTTTCGAGATGGTGAGGAGGTTGTGGCGGGAGAGATTTGAGCGAATGGAGGAGGTTGTGGAGAAAGGGGGATTGGGTTCGGCGATTCTGTCGGCGTGGAAAGACGAGGTTGAGGCGGCGGTGTGGGATGATAATGCTTGTAAGAGTGTTATGAAGAAGTTTGAGGGAATTCAAGCGGATGAGGCTGTTAGGGTTTATCTGAGGGAAGAGAGAGAGAAAATGGGGCCTTCGTTTCTTGAATTGGTGGCCGAGAGAGTGAAGTGTGATGATGGTCTGCGGAAAATTATGGGAGTTAATGGTTATGATCGAGTAGCTGCAGAAGAACAACCTTCTTGTCGTGTTGATCGGGCCGCGAATGGAAGCAATGCCAGCAAAGGTGAGTTGATGGTTGTTCTTTATTAGTATATTGTTGATACTATGAGAAATTTGAGGGTTCTTGAATTCGTTCTCCTGTTGATAGACTAGAATATGCAGATTGCAATTTTCCTTGTTTTATTTTGTCATTCTTGGTTTTGGTTATTGTAGAAAAGCACAAGGTAAAGAATAAGCGCAGAAACAAGCATGTTGGTGTGAGTCGAGGAGCAAAAATTGCATACTCTGATGGAACCAATACAGAGTCGTCTCATAGCAGATATAGTTTACCAAACACTGCACTAGTCAATAAAGTTCAAGGAGCTCTTGAGTCGAGTTCAATGGAGCTCCAAACAGTTGTGAAGAATCCCCTTCCCGAGGCATTCCGATATGCAGAAGCAATCTATAAGCTTCAAAAACCAGCTGAAGAGAATACGGGAGAAGCATACTCTAGCGAGGAAAGACATAAGCGTCAAAAATCAGCTGAAGACAAATTATTTATTGTGGATGTTGCTGGAGTTGTTCAATCCAGTCGTGGTAATATGAAAAATGTGCCTAAGCCAAGTTTGATGCAGCGGAACAGTTCTGCTTGTATATACGAGGTAATAAGCATGTACTTGTTCTATTTTCTGCATTTTCTGGTATAACCCGAGCATTTGTACATAATTTGTTTCTCTACTCTGCAAAATAGTTATCATAATTTGTTCCTCTACTCTGCAATAGTTATTGTTCTGTGATGTTTGCAGTGGGATGATTCAATTGATGGATCACCAGAAGACATAGCTTGCAGGGCTGTGGTTCGGTTACCTAGCCCAACAAAGATTAACACCTCGCCTTTGAAGTTATGTAAAATGAATAATAATTTGAAAAAGCGGAGGAAAGTTCGGAAATGGAGCCTTCAGGAAGAAGATGCTCTGAGGAAAGGAGTCGAAAAGTATGCACACTCTCTGATTTTTTTGCAATTGGCATTTGCAAGATTGATGTTTACATTATTTATACCTTTGCTTTTGGATGTTCCCATTTCTTCAGTTGAATAAAACTGATTGATTGGATGATTATTTTGGTCTTTGACTTTTCAATATGCTAGTTTTACATGAGAGTAATATGCATCGTGTTCATTTTTTTGGGCTAAAATCTTTGTCTCCTCTTCTTGGGATCCATTTAAATTAGACATATTCTATAAATATTTGGGCTTAAAAGGAATTTTTCATTTTCGTGAAGGTTCGGACAAGGTAGTTGGAAGGCGATCCTAAATGCCTTTGCAGACGAATTTGAAGATAGAACTGAAGTAAGTTCAAGTAAACTTTTCAGCTTTCTCTTTAATTTGTTCTCTTTAATTAGTTCTGATCTTTGTTCTATCTAAGCTATTAAAGATTGTTCAATACAGGTTGATTTGAAGGACAAATGGAGAAACCTGATGCGGTAATGAGAATGAGAACCTAATTTGAAGATTTTGTATGTAAAGGTACATCTTTAGTTACGAGCTTCTCGACACAGATCAAGTTTCTTTTTCGTAGATGAAGGAGTTGAATTGTAAATCATCAGGATACTAAAAAATGTGAATATTATTTGTTGTTACGTTTAGGTTCCAGTTCGGTTAGGATAGTCTTTTGAAATGCTTTGTGTATTAACCATGAAAGTAAATCTGCAGATGTTGATATAAGATACATTTCATGGAGTGCTATGTGGGAAGCTGCTATATGATATGTAAACACGGTTTTTTGGTTTAACTGTTCTCTTCCCATAAATAAAACAGCGGCTTCCCTCGAGCCGATCGTCATACATGTCATTCGTGAATAAAGCATCACACCTTTCTTTTTATGGTAACTGAATTTCTGCCAGCTTGAAGGCTTACGAAATGATAATGACCATTGCAACATATAATCGTTGGATGTGAATTCTTTTATTCTCCTTGATATATTTTTTGTCTTGTTTTGTTTTCTGATGCTCTGAATCAAAAGGATTTCTGAGCAGTGGCGTTGGTGGAGGGTTTTGCACGAAATTATGGGGTGTGGTTTTTCTGGTTTTGATAACATGAGCAGTGCAATAGCTGGTATTCTTTCCTATGTCTTATCATTAGGTGTTGTAGAGACTTTGTTGTACGAAACGCAGTCGGGGTTGAGACTCATGAGAGAACAACTCTCATATTGTTGAGTGGAATCTTGAATAATAGTAGTTGATTTTTGAGTTGAAGTGTGTAAATAAGAGTAGAAAATTGTTGGTGTAGGCATTTTAACATGATAGTCTATTTTAACATGATAGTCGGGGTTGATTTTTTTTTTTTTTTAAGGGAAGGTGAGTTTCAGTTTGTGAAATCTATAGAAACTTGTGTAAGACTGGAAAATGAAAACATACCATTCAGGCTTTATAGTAAGAGTGATGCTATTCGGACATAAATGTCCGGACATAAATTTTGTAATTAAAAGAAAATATGAAAAAGAAAATAATAATAATAAGTAATATGAAAAAGAAAATTGGGTAGATGCATATTAGAGAATTTTGTCAGTGGTAATAAATTAATAATATTAAAAAAGATTAATCGTGAAATAAGGTAAAAAGTTGCATACTTTTGAGTAGAAAACGAAGTGGCAATAATGTAAAATTATTATGATAAAAGGTATTTATGAAAATATTAGATAAAATGATTGATGATAAAAGGTATTTATGAATATATTAGATAAAATGATTGATTAAAATGATTTTATTAGATAAATTTTAAGTTAAAATTATTAATATACCCTTTTATGTCCGGACATATATGTCCAAAAAGTATTATTGTTATAGTAAAGCACAAAAAAATTGCTAAAATCTAAATTTATCAGATGGATCAAAAATCAAAATATTGTAAATGGTTGAAAAGATAGAATTTATTTGTTCGAGATAATCAAAATAAAAATGAGTCGAAATAAATGTTGATGGGTCCTGAAACTTGCTTGGATTTTGTCGAGATATGTATCTCTATTATTTAGCACAACTATATTATATGATGAGATCCACGAATACACGATATTTATATATTTCTTGAAAATCAAGAAAAGAAAACTCATCTATCTATTTATTTATGTTTTTCTTTAATATCAACCAGATTGAGGTCAGAATCAGATCATTAATATGAGTGACATCTCACCAAACAAATAAAAAAATCTTGTTAAACTTTTCCATGTTAAAAAATATCTCATCTGTCCGTTTGCATTTATTATTATCATTTTGCCAACCAGTTCTTCATTTTTGCCACAGAAGTCACTGTTCAACGTTGTACACATTTGTCTTAACGAATATGGCTGCATATCATTCCCTAGCCTTTTGCCCACTGCTCATTTGAGTTGAGGTAAACAACCCTCTCTCTCTCTCTCCCCTGAAGTTGGATTATGCTATGCTTGCAGGACCAGTTCTTGATCAAGATAAGAGAGAGAGAGGCCCTTTATTCAGTTTTCTTTTTCTTATCTTAATGACAATTTGCATCCCTTTTCTGCATTTCTATCATGTTCGAATCCCTCCAACACTCCATGCTTAGCCTTAAAAATCCATTCTTGACTTAAAACTCATCCCAGTACGAGATTATCTCAAACCAACTCTCTCTCTCTCTCTCTCTCATGCAGCACATATTTCTTGCAAGAAACACACATGAAGAAGCATCAATGGCGATTCATCATCATCGATATCGCCTGCTGCTCGATCCATCGGACATCACCGCCCCTCCGACCAACAAAATAAACGGCTCTTATGACTCCCAGGCGAATTTCGACGGCAACATGGTGATCGTCTTGGCAGCTCTGCTCTGTGCATTGCTGTGTGCAGTAGGGCTTAACTCGATTGTACGCTGCTTTCTGCGCTGCAGTAGTACACCTATCGGCCGCCGCGAGACTGCGGAAGAGGCGGTGGTGAGGTTGGCTGCCGCTGGTGTTGAGAAGGAGGAGTTGAGCCGGATTCCGGCGGTGGTTTACACGGCGGCGCTGCATATTCCGGCCACGGATTGCCCTATCTGTCTCGGTGAATTCGTGGAAGGGGAAGACGTTCGGTTCTTTCCGAGGTGCAATCATGGCTTCCATGTTAAGTGTATAGATAGATGGTTGGTTTTGCATTCATCTTGTCCCACGTGTCGGCGGCCATTGCTCGAACATTCTTCCATTTCTAGTACAAATCATGTTAGCATTCAGATTAGTTGACACTTTTTGGAGTAGATTATGTTTAGTGAATATGATTAGTTGTTTCATTGATTAATAGAGTTAATTGTTAATTAAATCCCTATCTTAAAAGAACCTTTCGAAATTTTTCAATAATATCCCAACCTTTTGATTTTTCGTGAATTCTTCTCCCCTAATTCGATTGGAGCAAGGGCTTTTGAAGCCCATTGTGTGTACTGTCCTCCCTACCGTATTGTTGATTTTATCGTAAGTAGTTTGTTGTTAGATGGGTAATTGAGTCGGGAGTTGGCGCAACAGAGTTAGGGCTTCATAGCTATTCTCCCATGTTGTCAAGTGGCTGACTAATTGAGTCGGGAGTTGGCGCGATAACGAAAGCCCTCAATCCATTTTGAGTTCAACGTGAGATGAATGTCTAAATCTCAACTTCAAACTCGCCCGAGAGAATCGAAGGAGATAAATTTACTACAAATCAAAATATTAAAATAACTATTGAAACCTTTTAAAAGGTGAATTTAATTTGTTACAAGGTTGAAATGTTAAGATTCAATTAACAATAACCCTAAATAATAATGAAGGTGGAAAATGAGTTCCATAAATTTGTAATGACAAGAAAGAAAGGTAGTACAACGTTGTAAGAGAAACTGCGAGAATAGAATGTAGTACTACTACTACAGAGGTAAAAAATGGTGGCTATTTTGGGAATAAGGCGATGAAGGGGGATTGCTGGTTGGTGTTCCGGTGGTTGTAGACGACGGCGCCACCACGCCACGGTGGCGGTAGACGGCTTCGCTGCTCGTCCGCGGCCCTTTCTCTGCCCACTTGAGCTCTTGCTGTTTAACTGTGGATGGATATCCTAAACAGCAACCTACATTTCCTGCTTTGTTGATGTATCTTTGGCTGAATCTTCTGCCTAAACAGTCTATGCATTTTCTTCCTTCTTTCATCTCTCCCATTCCCATTGAAACACAATGCCTGCAGTAAACTCTCCCACAAACCTGACAAATATGATCATGTAGATTCAATATTTTTTCAAGATTTGTGTGAAAAGTGTTGTTAGTTTTTAAGCTGGGTTAATTTTCGATTTTTTTCCGGCTAGTTTGAAAAAATTGGGGGTCTTATAATTGCAAAAGGTTGAAAGATTGTCTAGTAATTGTAAATTAATTGGGGGGAAATTAATCTGACAATTAACCCATTTTAGTTTACCAGACAACGGTGGCGAAAAATGTAGGTGTAGGTGGAGCAGATGGTGCAGATGTTGGAGTGAGGAATCCCCGGCCGGCGCCTTCTTCCGCCTCTGCCTCTCTCTTGGCTGTAGGCCGCCACAGAACTCATGGTGCTCACGTGGCTCATATCATCATACGTGAAGCTCCTCTGTTCCATGGCGGCCGGAGGCCTAAATTCGGCCCCTTGGTGGTGGTGGTGGTGGTGGCCGTGTGGGCGGTGCAAACCGCCTTCGTGGTGGTGGTTGTTGAGGGATGCTTCATGCAAAGCCCTACTGAAGTCTAGGCTAGGGAGTTTGGCTAGGGCTGCCGGTATATTTTGGGACGGGCCGGATTCGGAGATGGCTTCCATTGTTGAGGAAGGAGAGAGCTTCTTTTGCATCACTTGAGCCAAGTCTTGAAAGGAGAGGTTTACAGACTCATCTGGGATTCCTACATACATTTCTTCAAGCTCTTTTCTTGCCAATGTTAATGTTTTTTTGTCTCCCATTTTTCTAACAATTTACAAAAAAAATTCTTGTTTGTTTTTCCTTAGAGAAATCGAAAGGTTATGTGTGTGTGTGGGGGGGGGGGGTATGTAATTAATGAAGGAGGAAAACTTGAAAAATGCCAAGATTGAGGCCGGTTAAGAATATAAAAGGGGAGTAAAAACATGAATTTTTTTGTTTCATGCATGCAGGCGTAATACTTCAATTGGTTGGTGGCATAAATTACATGTATATACAGCTTATATATATATATATATATATATATATATATATATATATAATATGCAAATTATATGTATATATATAATGTGTGTGTTGTGTGTGTGGGTCTGCTGTAATTTCTTAGCTTTGTAGTTACCAACCGTGTGCATAAATATATATTGGCAGTATACAGCCTTTCCTTTTGTCCTCAAATAATTTATCATCCATCACATGAAATGTAAAGTTTAGTCCAACCGCGTTTACTATGGATGATAAAAATTAAATTTATAATATATATTAATATGATTGAATATTTGAAGGATTACATGATTCAATAAACTCACGTTATGGCATTAATTAATATTCTCTCCCAACGATCGGTAAATTTGTTTTCTTTGCATGGGAATCGGTATATGTAAGGGAAAATTTAGAATAAATTGCTACTAAAACTAAGAGATTCTATTAGACAAAAAAAAAAAATCAAATATATTCCAAATTATCAATACAGTATTTATTCAATTATGTAATTCACTATCGATTTATCCCCCAAATATGAGAAAATATGCAAATATATTCCAGATACTTTCCGGTTCTTAAAAGTTGAGTAAGATCGTCGGATTAAATGTGGTTTAAAGTGGAAATACATGTGTAAAAAAAAATAATGCCACAAAATTTTGAAAGCTAAACAAAAATATAATTGTAGAATAATGCCACAAAATTTTGAAAGCTAAACAAAAATATAATTGTATAATGAACCTGACGTGAATCGAACACGCAACCTTCTGATCTGGAGTCAGACGCGCTACCATTGCGCCACAGATCCACTGTCAATTAATGGTAATGTAAGTTTTAATTGAATATGTTTAAGCGCACATGTATAAGAATACAAGTATATATGTTAGTTAGGTAGAGAGGTTCAAATAACATATGTCATCGTTGAAAATATGAATCAATCTATCATGTTGATCTTTATATGATCGACGATTGCTATGAATGAAGGCATTATCATGCGGTGCATTATAGTAATATATAAAATGATTATCATAAATGTATATACATTATTGTGATAAATAAAATGCATTATTCAACGTGAAAATCAATTCTAATCTTCCATTTAGTCAAAATTTATAGCCCATAATCCATCCTTATATAGGTGTATAAATTATAAAAGTATACTTCAACTTACATATCTTTCAAGTTTCAAAGACTTGGAAACTTTCAATTTGATTATATAGTGTATTGAAACTTGATCGTGTGTAAACTGTACGCATAAAAATTTCATTTTGTATCTGTTTTTCTAATACAGTAGAACCTTTATAAATTAATATTGTTGGAACCATAAAATTTTACTATTTTAAAGAGGTATTAATTAATGGATAAATTAAAAATTTATTAATTAAATAAGGTATTTCATCACATTCAATGAATTTAAATTAGTTATCGATGAATTATATTTCAAGGAACTTGAATTTTAATATATATATATATATATATATATATATTTAGAAACATGCATGAATATATTAAGAACTTGAATTTAGTTATCCAATATATTAGAACTAGAAGATATGTACGTCCAATGTTGCATATTGATATTGTCAAAAAAAATTGCATATTAATAAACAAATTGTTGGGAAAATTCTAAGTGTTTTGATTTTATAACCAAAACCAAACTGACCCAACCTAGTAGATAATTGCTTAAAATCAAGTTGTTTCCAGCTCACTTGTTTTGAGCTATTAGATTTTCTAAGTTTATAGGTAAAGCAACTGAAGATAGTTAGAGTATCCAGCTGAAAGGTCAGCTGAGCAAAGGTCACTAAGCTGAGAGAATCCAGCAAAGCTGATTCAAGCAGAGCAGATCAAGCAGAGCTGTACCAAGCAAAGCGGATCCAACTGAGTAGATCAAGCGGAGCTGATCTAACAAAGCTTTCAGCTGAACAAGATTCAACTCAACGTCGAAGCCAGCTCCAAAACAAGATTCCAATGTCAGAGGATAAAATCAACCTCGACCAATGATGTTTCGACAACTCAACAAATCCTAGAAAGTATACATAGGATCTGACAGATAGAAAAAACGGATGAAGAAGTACAGAAGAAAGCGACGTGAAGTCAAAAAGTAGGTGAGATTCAAGCGGTTCTTCCAACGGCTAGTTCGAATCTCCACCTATAAATATAAGTCTTCATCCACAGAAAGAATTGGAAAAAAGATAGAAGAAAACTCTATGAAAATCAAAAGTCATATTCTAAACAACAATTTGCAAAAATCTCTCAAGAACACTCAAAATTCCAAAAATTTTCAAAGTGTTCATTAGACTGTTGAGTTTTCTTCTTCTATAAACTAGACATATATATCTTCCATATCCAAAGCGTAGAAGTAAACAAACAATCCAGAATTGTGTTCTTCGTTGTAAAAATTTGTTCACATAGTTGAAAAACCCCACCAACTCAAAACCCCTATTTCCAGGTTACGAAAAGTCAAGGTTGAAGTAGTACGCTTTCACTGTGCGAGTAACAAACGAGTAAGTTTTCAAGCCAACACATTCTGTACCGTCAGCTGAGTTATTAGTCCAGCTGACCATCTTCCTAGAAGTCAGCAAGATTCATAACTGAGCTCACTCTTAAAAAGTTTTAACTTGAAAAAGTTTTATATCTCGGTGTATTCACCCCCCTCTACACCGAGAACTCGTTTTGGGACTATCACAAACTATTATATATACAAATCAAAAAGTTTTTAAATTCATACCCAATAATACAATGACTTAGTAATCTAAAGGGTGTTGAAAAAATAACTATGACAAACCAAATACACGAGATATTATGTGTGTAAAAATGAGATCACCTGTCAGGCACCCAAAATGAATTGCTATGTTGGCTTGATCAATCTTTTTTTTGAAAGTTAGTCAACGAACACTTTATGCAAGCACACTCAAAATGTCATTTATCTTACTAAGTTATCATAGTTATCTTTGTAATTTTAGGAGATTATTAATTTATGATGTTGATGGGATCATAGACTTATACAAGAATCTTCTGAAAAATTATTATCTTATTAATTTATCGAAATTATTAATTTACACTTAGGGCCCAACTCGGAACCGGAAAAAATTGCTATTATCTTAGAAAAGTTATTAATTTATCGAGTATTAATTTAAAGATGTTCTACTGTATCTAGTTCATAAATAGCATTATTGAATAAAAATTTATTCAGAATACTCAAGAAATGTTAACATTAATTATTGAGTAACCTAGTTTTTTTTATTGAATTTTGGGGAATAAGCTAGGAGAATGAATTTCATCACATAAGAAGTGCAAATGTAACAAAATTTATTTTTGTTGCAAAAGATGGTTATAAATACTGATTTTTTTTTAGTGTGACCGTTCAATTTCAACAAGATCATCAGAGAGAGAGATGAGCAACAAAACCATTCTTGACTCGCATTATTGCTATTTGGGGAAATTTGATATTAGTATAAACACAACATTCATGTTCCTCCCTCCACGCACAGATGGAGGTCGGTATGAAACAACTGTGAGTATGTGACCAACACCAACAAAAACAAAAACGATATAAATACAAATATATATATATATATATATATATATCTACATAGTTTAAACAAGATAAATCTATAATCTAAAGGAAGTATAAAAGGATCTAACAACTCTATATCATCTAAAAAACAAACCACATTACCCGTCTTTCACGCTTCCTCCTCCTGCGCCATCAGCCGCATTCTCCGAGCTACTGGCCGACGCTCGAGAGAGCAAACACGGTCCCACGCTCGGCACTCCGTTCTGCCCCACATACATATCTAAAGGAAAAGCAGTAGCAGCAGCAGCAGTAGCAGCAGCAGAGTTCATCAATGTAGTCAGGCTCATACCGGTTGTCACTTCTGCTAGCATCTCGTCTTCACGGTGAGGATCGCAGTTCAAGTCCAGCCCTCCCTTGCCCGTCCCCGCGTCCTCCAGATCCGCAGGGCCTCCGTTATTGCTAGTCTCATTTTCCGGGTTGTTCATGTTGAGCAGCGCAAGTCCAGCAATGTCTTCCTTCTCGAGTTCGAGTTTGGCCGACAACTTATCCTTATCCTTCTCCTGCGCGAGCTCAGCTTCGCGTTCGGACTGCCGCTTCTTCTTGCGCATCATTAGCGTCTTGAAGCGTCGTCTCACGGTCAGACAGACGTTGCACTTGCAAGTAGGCTCGTGTTTCCCCTTCCCACTTGGCGGCTGGATGCAGACAATGCACGAGCAGCCTGGTCGATGGCGTGGATGCTTTGTGGTGGCTCCGGCTGCCGAATACTCTCCCATGTCACCTACGTTGTCACCCAGAACTGCAGCGTTCGCCAGCGCATCTAAGCCGGACGGCTCCCCTTCTTTCGACCTCGTGCTTTCTGAAACCCTTCGCTTCTTAGTATCTGGGGGCGCAGACGAACAAAATCTTCAGAAACTATACGAGATTGGCTATTCATGCAAGAGTTATATATCATTATGTCACAGAAAATCGACATAAATGCATGTTGAAGATTTCTCTGTTTCTCGTAATTAACTAAAAAAACATGTATAAGATTTTCCCTATTAATCTGCAATTCTACATAGTTTTTTTACAATTTGTAAAAAAGTGGCAACTAAAAAAATTAATTGAATGATCAATTATCACCTCACTAAAAACAATTCCCAACGTACATATAAAAGACGAGAAGGCCTCTAAAGAGAGAGTGTTACCATGCAAGTGCAAGTGCAAGTGTGCATTTTTAATTGATTGTATGCTCGATTTTCCATATGCGTGTGCGTTTAAGAGAGCTTTCATGAAATTAGAGCAGACCCCTTACCTTTGTTAACACTAGGGGCATCCACATCTCTGGGGGTTAAATCCTCCAGAGCAGAACACGAGCCCCTGAAAAAAACATCGTTTTAGCAAACACCACATTTCAAAAGTTCAGTTTATTACACAGTGATTGGAAAACAAAAGCTTGTCTGAAATGTCCGTAACTCATATGGTACAAGGAAAGTCGATAGAATGGAAAAAAAAAAAACGGACTATTTGAGCAGCTCTAGCTACCAAGAAATCGTATCAGTAAAACTTCTAATTTTTAGTGATTTCAAGTGTGGGAATTTCGGATAAATGAATTGAATTTGATAATTATTCCACATAGGAATAGAGGTACTCATCCATTATCATTTAGTTTTCTATTTTGATTTTATTCCTAGCTGCAATCCTCATCCATCAAAAACATGAATTTTTGTCATCATATATTCATTTCCATCTTTGCACAACTCATCCACAAGTCATAATGTGGTTCGATTCTATCATTGTAGACGCTTCAAAGCAGATCATCAGCATTATTTTCCCAGACACCTAAAATATCGTTGTTTTCTAATATTTTCTGTACTATATATCTTATTAAAATTTTCTGACCTGTTCGAGTCCCATATATTATCGCGACATGTCCACTTTGCAGAAACAAGAGCATTCGCAGGCAACCTTCGCCATTTTGAACAACTGTCACATTGAGCCAATTGGTCCTGTTCACTGATAAGATAACAATGTTAGATGAGGCTGGTGCAGTGAAGAGTACCAACAGTTAGTCGAACGTTATCCAGCCCAAGTATAAGACTTCAACCACTTGAAGTAGCCCATTTAATAAATCTCGTTGTTAATATCAGGAAGCTAAAAAAACATAACAGAATTCAATCGCACATCCTTCAACTTTTCACATCATATAGAATAAAGAATAAAATGAAAAGCCCGGAGGTCTATGCACCATTAAATGATATCTAGCACTTGCACAGAACAACTACCACTTGAATAAACCATTGCATGTGATTTGCTGCATCATATAGAATTCTAGAACAAAACAAATAGCCAAGAGGTCTATTTACTATTTTATTTGTATTTTTTTTTAAACCACAAAATGCTATTAAGTATCGAGTTAGAAGGGGTTTAATCTTAAGTGTGATATCATGGAGCCTAAACTAATTTTCTCGACTTATACATAAGCAGAGGATATGAATACATAAGAAACCAAAGGCAGAACCATCCAATGCTTGGATAAATTCTTCTAACAAGTAACACGAAACTTTAATGAGATCAAATGTAAAAATCCTTACCCTGAAGGTCGAGAAATAAAAATAGTCCTCTTTCCAAAAACCGGAGGTTCCTGAACAATATAAGACAGCAATCAAAACAAAGCTACTGTAGCAAAATTATGGAAACCAAAAATTGAAATGCCCCTATGCTCCAACACTAGCATAAAATGTTGGTTGCGAAAAATCAATTTACCTCAAATTCTTCAAATTCATAACCCTCAACCTCGACCACAGTTGGCTCTGCAGACGGAGGTGGACAAAACAACTCCTGGGCTTCTTCCCAAGTGACTCTCAGTTCCGAAGCATCTTCATTGTGCATGTGAAGCCTCTTGTTTTTCATGTTTCTAGCCTTCTTCTTCTCTGCTATGGTCATATGCTGCTGTTTTGAATCATCGGATACTCTGCCCCCATTCTTCATATCATTTGGGACATCACAGCATCTCAATTAGAATAGAGATCAAAATATATAAAAGAATAATTGTGGCAAAATAGCAGGTAAGAACCTACCGAAGTCTGAGTATCAGTAGCCCCAGAAAATGATGCCTCTCCCGGAGAATCACCGTTTAAGGCTGCCGGCGGTGGTGGCTCCTGCTTGTTGCCAAAGAATTATGTAAAAAAAATAAAATAAAAATCAAATCTTTCAAATAATTAAAGGCAAACCCTAGCCCCATGAAAAGAAAAACCAAAAAATAAAAAGAGATGCCTCAAGTTCTGACCTGCATATCGGCACTGTTAGCTGCCTTCCGACAGCCTATGACAAGTTGACTCCCGGAATCTATCCGACTGAATATCACTACACAAAAGGCAAAGAGGGCATCAAAACAAAGGAATTAATCTATCAAATAGAAATTGATGGTAAAGCCAACACAAAGCATCACGCCAATTACTTAAGCGATTCAAAAGATTCAAAATTGAACTCTATCTTACGCTTAGAACTACCATTAACCTCAGATCTAATAGCCTAACCTCACATCCAGAAGGGCAAGAATATACAAGGAGGAAGAAGAGCAAGAAAATTTATTATTTGGTAAGTGTGAATAAAGCCAAAAAAAGCTAAGTCAGCACTGATGAGGTTCTTTACCATGTGTCAAGATTTATGATAACAGATGTCAGTTAAAGAAAATTCGAAAAATAAAATTTAGAAGCAGTATTCATCTCAATGTTCAGCGAAACATGCAAGAAAAGGATATACCTGTGTCACCAGCTTGTAATTGCATATTTTGGATGCAAGGCGTTACACCCTCCAAAACATACATCCGGCTATTATTATTAGGCCAAAATCTGAACTGAAATGTCCATTCTTTGCCCTTTATGTCTTGAATCCTTATTGGTATACCTTCTGATTGATTGATAGTTGGGAAATACGCCTGCTCGACATATTATTTTGATTCAGATAATATATATGAATAAAAAGAAAAAATACCAGATAAATGCTTCTATGTAATATTGCATAAAGTCAAAATTAAATACTCACTTCTGCACATGCTTTTGGAAGGACCAGGCGACCAATTCGCCCAGCATCACTGGCACTAAGAGTCTTCTCAAACAATGGTACAATAGTGGATTTTAAACTAGGTTCGTTAGTTAAGGAAAATACTTGATAAATGTAAGAAGACATCTAAAGCAGGCACAGAATTATTAAAGTACATAATTAAAAGGACAAAAAGAGGTAAAAACGCATAAATGTATATTGTGGATACTCTCCAGATAATTGTTGCAATTCTTGGTCTGTGATCCTAGGCCAGTACCGGGGAAGTAACTGATTGCGGCCCCGACCTTCAGCGGGAGGCCTAGGAACACGAGTCTGTGAAGCAGCTCCTTTATTCGCCTCCGAGCCTGCTATTGGGCTAGGTTTGGGGGGCTTTGGGGAAATATGACGTCCTCTTTGCCCATGTTGGAAAGAACCCTTGGTCGGTTCATTTCCTTCAACTATCCCACCAGGAATAGGCCCAACAGGAACGGGCAGCACACTGTTTGCACTACTCAAAGGAGTAGTCAAAGAGAACTTAAGGGATGGATGAGCTAGAGATTCATACATATCTTTGACCCCTTGTTTTGGTCTGCTGTACTCGGGCTTGACAAAAATAGACGAAGAACAATTTTGCAAGTGATTCTGCACTCGTTTACTACTTTCTGTAGATTTAAGCACAGATTCTTCCTTTTTAAGTTGCTCGGCCGCTGAAGGTACACTATGGACCCCTATAGCCCTCGTCAGCTGCAGAAGTTTCCGTGTGCTAAATTTCTCATCAACTCTGTGTTCAGCAACTAAAGGCTGCGCATCCCTAGTACAATTTTTGTTGGCAGATTTGTCGGTTGAAATATCACTAGGAATCTGCAAAAACAATTTAAGTATGAGTACCCTAAAACCAATTCAGTCATATGTGAAGATTAAAAGCAATTGGCTACAGTTATTTTCCAATACCATATTACATGAGAATTGAGATGCAGTGAAAAAAACCAAAATGTGCAACAAGAACGTACAGCAGAACATGCTCCATGAGGAGAGAAAGTGACAAAATGGATAGGAAGGTAAATAAGACAATATCTGGTACTAGTTGGTAAAGGAAGCACCGTAAAGATCAATAGGCAAGGTTTGGGGCTGAAACAACGATAATTGCACACTATTTTGAAGGTAGATATACTCATCTCATGACATAAAAAAAAAGTTAGTAATATGCTTATTTAATAGAGTCCACCCACTAAATTCTTATTCACTGCCGATCCACCCGAATGATTTTACCTTAGCAGATTACAGAGAAACTCATAAATTGTGTTGACTAGAATTTCTAGAAATGCTGAAGGGCACACAACAGATATCACGGTCCTTAGAGTGCATAGACCATCCAACTTTCGGAAAAGTTAAGAAATAATCAATTCGACAAACACATATCAAGTAAAGGTACTAGCATTTTTCAAGCTGTAATGAATCAATAACCTGTATTGGTTGTGGAGAATGAATTTCCAAACGCTTAGCGCAGCTTATGCATGCAACACCACCAAATTCCATGTATTCAAATAGATTCATTGAAGCAATGCATCCACAGTGAACAATCTGCTAAGCCAAAACAAAAATGAATTACGACAGTACATAGGGAGTAGTAAGTACACTAAAGGTGTGGAAGCGGAACTAATATTAGTATATTACCTTCCCACATATTCTGCATTCCCTCCAACCAGATTCGTCCGAATGGTACGTTTCACAGAAAACAGAGTTCTCATATGCAGATCTGAAATCCACATCAAACTAAATCAGCCAATAGACGGACGAGCAGAAAATATAGACGTCGAAGGAATAAATCGAACACACAAATTAGTGGAATAAGTTATCAGTCCGATGACATGCAGAGATCATGCAATATGCAAAATCGCTAGAGCTAGAAACATTAGCAACCCATTGAGCAATTAATCAGATCTTTATGAAATAAACTTATGCACACTTCAATGCATCAACCACAAGAGGAGTATTTACACTGACATGTGGCCAATGGTATCGTCTAACCTGTTTTCCCTATATATGGTGCAAAAAACACAATGAAAATTCAAACAGAATAAATTTCTTCGAAAAAGATATAAAAATATTGATCAATCAGTCCATTACCATGATTTTTGCATTAGTCCATCACTATTCCCATCAAAGTGGCAACTTGTTTTCCTTTTTTTTTCCCTTTTCAAATAAAAAACAGAGTAAAAGAAGCAAATACCAGAATGCCACTGAGCTAAGTTTCAACGATTGGAGAGGGGGGAAAAAAAGGCTAAAACTGGAGTTAGAGATATTATCAAGAAAAAGATACTAATTTTAGAAAAAGAATAAGCATTTGGCAGTAAAATGAAAAAGGCTATTCATAGTAACAGAATGGGAAAAATCTGCAGAATGGCTATATTTCAGGAATCAAATAGCACATCCCCAAACTGCCCTTGAGAAATTGAAATCAGAGCTGGAAACTTAGATGAACTACGACATCAATTCAGGGCCAGAATTGGGATTTAGAAAAATTACCCGCACTTGTAACAAAGCATAGCAAATCCACCGGATTTCAAGCTCCAACCTTTCTTCGAATCCGACGACGTCGTTGCGCGGCACACCTCATTCGTGCAATTCTTCGACCCCATTTCTCGTAAATTCAGTTTTCAAACTCAAGATTTCCTTCAAAACCCCAAACCCAAACTCATCACGATCAAAACCCTAACAACCCAACTCTTCTCGCCCAGATCAAACAAATTCAAACAAAATCGAGAAATCCCCACATCTCAAATCACAAAAAAAACAACACTATTCCATATCAGAAACTGAAATTCCTCAGTAATTGCAAATAAAAATCCCATCTTTCTACTCACCTCGTTCAAATCTAATGAATCCAACGTCCGCATGCGAACATCCTCAAACAAAAACAAAACCCATCTGCCCAATTGCAGATAGCATGTAGTTGAAAGAAACCTTAAATTGAATCTGAGACTTCAAAAAAAGAACAGCAGAAAACGAAACCTAAGTTACAAAAAAGAACCTACGGCGGCGGCGGTCGGTGTCCGATTCCGCTAATGCCAGAGATAAATCAAATTGAATATAGTAAAACCAAAAAGACGATGTGCTAATAGATTCATGGACGTGTATCTATATGTTTAGAGAGAGAAAAAAGCGTGTTGGCATGCAGAAGGAAATGGATGCAACGATATGCATGCACGACATTAGAAGACCACTTACAGTTCATCTATACTAGCCTAGGTAAATTTGCCCCCAAAATCTTTTTCTCTCTTTTTTTTCGCTGTTCACATTTGGGGTTTAATAATTTGTGTTCTTGAAGATTATTACGGCGTGTGGGCGTTCAGACATAGATTAGTATAAATCGGATGGCCCGAGGTTTTTATAGATTCCCATGTTTGAGGGTAAAACATGTCAAGTCTCACGGTAAGTCAAACATGGTAATTCATTACAACACTCTTTATCTTACGAAGTATATCTAGTGTATTATTCACCGAATGAAATAGTGAAAAATTTGTTAGACCGAATATATTGAAAGTTGTGCATTTAACCGTATTTATAATTCATCTGTAAAACATAGGTAAGCAAGCAGAGACGGCCAAATTATATTTGGTGAGTAACACGCTTTATCCGTAAATACAGGTAAGCATGCAGGCACTTCCAAATACTCTCAACGACTTCGGCCAGACTTTATTACTCCCTCCGTCCCATTCATAACGTCTCATTTTTCTTTTTTGTCTGTCTCATTCATAACTGTCATGTTTCTAAATAAGAAAATAATTAACTCTTCAAAAGTGGTGAGACCAACTACTTTTCTATCTTTTTACCCTTCTCCTTAATAATCGTGCCCAAAAGAAATGGGACGTTATGAATGGGACGGAGGGAGTATTCATTTGCAAATACAGGTAAGCATGCACACACCGCCAAATATGTTAGGCGACTATGGTCACACTTTACCCGTTATATATATATATATATATATATATGTGTGTGTGTGTGTGTGTGTGTGTGTGTGAGTGTGTAATATATGAGATATATTTCTAAAAAAATTGATATTGAGATGATATAATATCTTATATATATGTATGTGTGTGTGTGTATGAGTGTAATATATGATATATTTCTGAAAATTTGATATTGAGATGATATAATATCTTATATATGTGTGTGTGTATGAGTGTAATATCTCACTGCATAATATATGTGAGCTATTACTATTCAAAATATGAAGATTGATTGTCTTGAAGATTAAATTTGTGTGATTTTAGTTAGGGCATAATTGTCTTTTACATTTGAATTCTTTTTGTTAACATTACACGCATTCTAATATTTTATGGCTTTGATTTCGGATATAACGAATGTGCAAAATAAAAATTTCGCTCTCCCATCAGAAAAATTTATCATGATAAAAGAAGTGAATGGTCTCGTATTGAATTCTTGCGGATAGACTTGAATATTTATTGCAGTTCCAATTTTAAAATATTTATTGCAGTTAGATCCGTCGAAATATTTTATTTATATAAATTATTTGAAACCAACAATGACATAAATTGACAATTTTAGCTATTCAAAACGTTTCAATAATTTAGCTAAAGTCAATCGATGATTTAGTTGTTAAATTTATTATTTGTTTTGAAATTAAAAGTTTCATGTACTACAAAACCTTTACACATAAGGTACATTGATTTATAGATCCCCCAACGTATGTGGTTGCGCACTTACTTGGATTCCAATGTACTTACAAATATTGTGCATTTGTCATATAAAGTATAAACAGAAAGTACCATGATCAAATTTAGCCAATAATATTTTAATTTTTTCAATAGTCTGGTTTAAAGTTTGATGGTATCACTAGTTGCTAAGCAGGTAGAGTTAGGGGTGAACATTCGGTTATTCGGTTTGGTTTTGGTCTAAACCAAACCGAATAAATTAAATTTTTAAAAATCAAAACCAAACCAAACCAAACTAACCGAATAACCGAACCGAATAAACCAAATTTTTAAAAGTTAAAACCAAACCAAACCAAACAAACCAAACGGTCATGTTGTTCTAAATATTTCATCCAAAATCAACAAAAATATACTTAATACAATAAGACAATAATATTATTTTAATTTAAAAAATTAACATAACATATATATATATACACACACATATTATAGGAAAAGCCAAATATGTTAAACGAGCAACAAAAAGACCGGTTCATTACCTTGTTGCATGATGTTGATATCCGTGCTTTATTTCAAGTTCTATTGGGTCCAACAAGCTCTTGCGCTAAATTCTTTCAAATTATTTTTCATTATTGATAAAAGTTATATATAAATATAATTAATCTATACATATTATATAAAAAATTAATATATATATATAAATATAAAAATTCGATTTTCGGTTTGGTTTGGTTGCCAAAGCATCAAACCAAACCAAACCAAACAAATAATTTAAAAAAAATAAAACCAAACAAACCGAACAAACCAAACCAAATTCTATTTTCGGTTTGGTTTGGTTTGGTTTTCGATTTTCGGTTATTTTTGTTCACCCCTAGGTAGAGTCAAATATATTATCCTTAATTTCCTTCTTGTCGAAACAAATTTCCTCCCAATTTTATGTAAAAATAGAATAAATAATTTATGAACTGTGCGCATGCGCATATTAAATAAACCTTATTTATTAAGATACCCAACTACTTGATATTTATTTATTATTTTTTTATATAAACAAATTAACGGAAATACATATTATTTGTCTATAAAGTTTCTAATATAATTATTTGAGAACCTTATAAACATTGCTGTTATTTTTTTTAACAAATAACAGAAAAACCACCTTGGTAAGTCTCACTTTAAGAAACGTTCACCTTTTTCTTTATCATTTGATTGCACGCACGTTAAAAATAGCTCACTTCATTAACTACAATAATATTTTTATATGGTTTGATTAAATATATTGTGTTATACTCAGAGCTTTGCACGCATAAGATTAATCTTCATTTATCACTCATTATTGTAAGTGGTTAAGCAAATTCATTTGCTTGTGTTCTTCAAACTATGAAATTATTATTTGTAAAAAAGTTCAAATGTGCATGTTATTCCACCGTTACTATCTGAGGCCCAACTCGACCCAAGATATCACTTATATTCAGGGGTGTATCCAGGATTTGGTAATAGGATGAGCTGATAAGTAAATATTTCAACATTTTTTTTTCTGTTAAACATTTTGGTGCATTAAAGCAATAAGAACAGATTTTAATTTAGCAGGGCAGACCTACATAATAAGGGTCATGAGACTAAACATATTGGGTGAAAAATTAAATATATTTTTTATTTTTTATTTTTCCCTATAACAAAACTAATGATCTAGAATGAGAATTGTTTTGTATTGGGGTACATTGATAAAATTTGAAAAATAGTCGATTATCGCATTGAAAAATAGATCTCATTGTATATATTTATAAAATATTTGAAAAAATCGGGTACTAAAGTACTATTACGAAAGATTATGACATTATTTTTTTATAAAATCACTGATAGTCAGGACAAAAGTTATAATTAACTTTGATTAAGTTTCTACTAGCACCTTAAATTTTCAGAATAAATCGAGTTTTAATATATTTTTTTAAATATTAGATAAATTTCAAGATTAAAATATATTTAATATTTTTTATTTAAGTTTTTGAAATATCTATATATAGTGAAAATTATTTCAGTGAGAAGTTTGTTCAAGCCTTTTAATTCTAACTAGGCCCATAGGGTAAATTTTTTGAAATTTTAAAGAAAATGCCATTGTTTACAGTGGGCATTGAGAATCGATCACGGGTTCTTCAAGAAATGGTATAAAATTTTTGTCACTAGGCTAACTCAACATTTTATACAAAAAACACACATGTATATACATAACTATTTCGAATCTGCACTGGGATAGAGCCCAGCCCAGGCCAAATGTAGATCCGCCCCTGCTTATATTGAAAAAAAAAATTGGATCGGGCCGGGCCAATTTGAGCCCATCAAGCTTCGGCTCGTCCAAGACAAGCCAGACCCACCCTTAAATTTCATTTGGGGTAATTCTAAACATGGCCCCATTTTACTCTCTATAACCCCCTAATGAAAAAAATAATTAAAATTATAATAAATGTACAATTTTATTCATATAACTCCAATAATTATAATTGGTGGATTCTAAAAGCACGCATAACCCCAAAAATATGATGAACAACAACAAAGTAACAAATCTGACTAAATTTAGTCAGATTTTTTTTCCCTAAAAAAAAAAACAAATCTGACTAAATTTCTCAACAAAAAAATTCTGACAATGTCGAAGCGTCAATCGAAAAAAAAATTCTGACTATATCCTAATATTCGTAATTATCAAAATAATATTACCTACATCTTATTTTGTATTTTCCCTATCCCAACAAAAGATGGTGATGCATATCATGCAAAAAATTGAAACCAGAATAGGGATGACAATTTTCCCCACGGGTTCAGGTCCCCGCGGGTACCTGCCCCTAATGGGTCGGGTTCGGGTGAAGTTTTTCGGGGTCGGGGTCGGGGTCGGGGACGGGTTTGAATTATAATACCCGAATCGGGTTCGGGTCGGGTACGGGGATATAGATCCCCGCCCCGACCCGATTTTTTTTAAATTTGTTTTTTAATTTTTTTAATTTTTTGTAAGTAGATATTTTATTACCAAATGGTATGGAAAACAATTTCATAAGTATTAAAAATAAATTATTAACAAATTTTTAATAAGTATTAAAAATAAATTATTAATAAATTATTTTTTTTATAATAAATTATTAAAAATAAAATAAATTATCTAACGGGTACCCGATGGGGATCCATTTTCCGACGGGTAATCCCCGCTCCGCCCCCGCCCCGATTTAAACGGGGATGGGGACGGGGACGGGGACGGAATTCTAAAGCGGGTATGGGGATGGGGAAGCAATACCCGGCCCCGCCCCGACCCGTTTACATCCCTAAACCAGAAGAACAAATACACTCGTGAAGGAAAAAGAAGGATTGATTATTTGTTAGTTTGGATTGGTGGAACAACCAAACAATTAAGTGTGTTGAGGCCTTGAGGGAATTTTTGTGTTATGTGTGTGACCCTCTTTCTCTCACATGTAAAGCTGACAAAAGATCTGGCCAGGCCGGCCCAAAAATTCATCGGGCCTAAAAAATTGGAGCCCAACCAGGCCTGAAAAAAATTTCATAGTGTAAATATTATGTGCCGGACCGGGCCTAGCCAATCGGGCTTTTGCTCCTTTTGGGCTAGCCAAGCCTTCTCATCGGGCCGGGCCGGGCCCATCTTGCCACCTCTACTCACATGTGTAGAGCTGTCAATACAAGCCCGGCCCGACGGGCCAGCCCGTTTTCGGGCCGGGCTAGGCCACACAATTTTAGGCCAGAGGGATTTTCGGCCCGGTCCGGCCCGGTCCGAAATGGGTAAAAGCCCGGTGGGCCCGGCCCGGCCTGATAAAATTACACTACAAAAGTGGTTTCCGGGCCGGGCTCTATATTTTCAGGCCCGGAGAATTTTCGGGTCGGGCCGGCGCGGCTCGAATTTTCAAAAAAGCCTGACGGACCCGGCCCGGCCCGAAATTTTGACAGCTCTACTCATGTGTTATGCACAACGAAACTGTTCTTCAAGAACCGAATTCCTCAGAGAAAAAATATTTAAGGAAGAAAATCCTTCAAACTAACAAATAATCCAAACACTTATGTTCAATAATATTGGAAGTTTTATGCCGTCGCCGCTTTTCTTAAGCTTCATTATCTTCTTTATTATGTCGTCGCAGCTGTTCTTTATATTTTGGGGCTACGTGAATTCTTCTTATTTCTTCAGATTTTTAGGAGTTGAATTTATTATTTATTAGAATTTAATTTAAGGGTTATGGAAACAGGAGAGGGGCCATGCATGTTTTTTTAGAATCAACCAATTATAATTATTGGGGCTATAGGGATAAAATTGTATATTTATTATAATTTTAATTATTTTTTTATTAAGGGGGCTATAAAGAATAAAATTGGAACAATGTTTAGAATTATCTTTCCATCAGACTGGGTCAGGTCGGACTCATTTTGACTGCCACTTCTAAATACCCTCGTTCCGCAAATAATCTCATTCAAAGCAAATATTCGAACGTTACACAGGGAATTAGTTAATATTTTGAAATTTGAATTCAATCTTGATTGGCCCATGGAAAATTGGAAAAATAGTTTTACGTATTTGTTTAGCACATGGACTTATATTACGTGTACTCAAATTGATTAAAATGAGGAATTTAAGAGACAGGGACACATGTTTATAAAAGTGAAATGACTGAATATTTCTTTTTTCATGGATGAATAAAATTAGTGATGCAACATTATCTCCGTGTATTCAGAGGTTACAATATAATGTTAATTAAATTGTCCACACATATCATTTCAAGAATATTTGTAATATTAAATTTAAAAACCACGTTATGTTAAATTCAAATATGAAACCTTTTAGCTTCATGCATAACTATATTATCGCTAGGCCAACACACATTTAAAAAACTATTGTAAAATCAATGGTTTCAAATATGAATTGGAATTTTATTCAATAAATCAATCTATCAATCTTTATATCTAGTCAAACTCATTAAATTTGAACATCCTAGATATGTTCACAACAATCTACACGAGCATCACAATTTTATCATCAGCATTCGTACTATTTGCACTTTTGAAATCAAATAGTAAGTGAAATGAGTAACATCCTTACTAAAATATGATAGTTCAAATTTTATCAATATTTTTTAAATCGAGCAAGAAGATATAATGTATGCCCAGACAACTACTATAGTAATAAAGCTAGTACAAATCTCTAAACATTCATGAAAATAACAAACATAAATGAAACTCAATATGTATCTCATTAAAATTCAAGCTTGAAATCATTATCCTCTCGAAATCAATATTGATTCTTTTAAAAATAAAATAAAAAATAGAATTAATATTTAAAATTCCAGCCAAAAGCAATTTTCTAAAATAAAACATCTCACAAAAAATTAGAAAAACCTAATTTAATATATTAATCATCCAAATATTAGCATCGGAATTCGGTCCAGACCAAGGAGAAACATCTCATGCCCAAGTCCAGTGGGGGGTATTAACTATTAATAAGCCCATTAAAAGGGCATTTTCGGTAATCCATTAAACACTCCATGAAACCCTAGCTGACCCCAACGCCTATAAAAAGCAATCGCAATTAATCATCTTTTCAGATTCAAATATCCCAAAACCTGTGCGGCAGCGGCAGCGGCAGCAATATTCGTCTCCTAATTTTTTATTTGGAATATTACTCTCCTATTTTCAAATTTATTTTTGGTTTTTGATATGAATTATGGTTTGAATCTGTGCACAATAAGCCGATGCTCTGGATATGAAAAATAATGAAGGAAGCATGGTAATGTGCACAGAGAGCGAAGGAAGGTCGGCATGTCTGCTTCCTCTGATTCCTGATTTGGAGGCCTGGTTTTAGACCTACATTTTTTTTACTTAGATCTTCGTTTGTTTTAATATATTTTATTGTTTTGAGTTATAATCATAGTATTTTTTTTTCGTGAATCTTTTCCTACCAATAATTTCACCAACTGATTTGTTTGCTTAGATTTTACTTTTAAAATAATTTGGAAAGTTGTTTTTATCTGCAGTTTATACTTGAAAATATTGTTGCTTGTTTTTATTTAATCTATTTTTCTATATGTTATTTTTATTTTCACGGTATCTAATATTTTAGTATTAAATAATGGGAATCCTACAGAAAAAGTTCGTATGGCACTTAAATTTTGTGAAATTACTGAATTTGAAACGGCTTAATAATTCAACGTGTTTTTGTCCGCAAAGGAAGTAGAACCAATCAGATCATTACTCATGGAATTGGTTAGTTTTTCAAAATTTGAAATCAATATGTATTGGCTCATCTAAGTATAGTTTTATGTAATTATTATGTGAATTTTGTTTAAGATTTGTACTTGTGTTATTTTCAATCAATTGCGCTTGCGGACTACTAAAATGAACATTTACGTTAAATTTTTGATCTGTTATTCAATTTCATTATTAGTTAACATGGAAGTTGGAACCGCAATTTTGATTGAATCTGTAATGCGTACAACAAGCCGATGGTGGACTTAAATTTATTGATGCTTTAATCTTTTTACAAAAATAGTGTTATCGGACTAAATACTATATTAATAATGATAGATCGGATTATGCGAAGATCCAATCATAATCGAAATTATGATTTATTTCTCTTCAGTGTCTCCACTTCTAATTTTAGTATGATGGATTTTGAAATAAAAAAACCATTCAGCCTTTATACTTTAGATTCAATTATAATAAATATACAAAGAATCTTCTTAAGACCAATTAAAATTATTAAATCCCAATTTTGATAAGTGTAGTGTTGAATTGCTTTATTGTTTTGTTAAATAAGTCGTATTATTTCATTGCATAACCACATTTATTTTTTTTTCATTAATATATCACTTTTAAAATTTATGTAATCTCTGCACCACAGATAATCGGCTACTTGAATTTTATTTTTAAAACGAAAAGTAGATGGCGTGCATGTGTTTATGCATGCAACTTATGTAAGGTAATAATGGCAGAAATATTAATTTCTTGGCTTCATAACGACAGCGTAATGCTTCAATATCCGGGTAGCAAACTGCCCGTTGTTCTCCGTGGTATCGATGTTCGACTGCCCGGGCGGGGGCAGAAGGTCGAAATTCTTGACCAACCTGCCCAAAGTGATGCCTAAAATGGGCATGGCCATGACGATTCCCGGGCAGCTCCGGCGGCCGACTCCGAAGGGTATGTATTTGATCTCATTGCCAGTGGTTTCAACATTAGACTCCTCTTTCAAGAATCTTTCGGGCCTAAATTCTTCGGGCTTTTTCCAATGGGCCGGGTCGTTGGCTAGCCACCAAGCGTTAACTAGGATCCGACTTTCAGCTGGAATGTCGTAGCCGCCTAGCTTGGCTTGGTGAAGGTTCATGTGAGGGACTAAGCATGGAACCACCATTCTTAGACGAAGAGTTTCTTTGATCACAGCTTGGAGATATGGGAGTTTGTGAGTATCGGGCTCTCTCACTTCTTTCCCTGGCCCGAGGATTGACTCCATCTCGGCCCGAAGTTTTTCTTGGATATTAGGATTGTTGATGAGCTCTGCAATGGCCCATTCAAGAGCCCAAACAGTTGTCTCTATAGCTGCCCATTCATAATCATCACAATATATGTATGGTTAGACTATTGGTCATTCCCATGTAAATAAGAGAGAAACAAAAAATTCTCAAAATTTGTTTAACAATGCAAGTAGTATGATTCTGAAATAGAAGATGAAATATTTTTCGACATCGAGAGAGAAAGAGGTAAAATATATGTGTAAATATGTGTACCGGCAACATTCATGTTCTCAACAATGTATAGGACATTGTCTTCATTGATCTCTCCATTTTGTTGAGCTTCAAGAAAGTGATCAACACCACATTTCAACACATTGTTGACTATCCCTTTTGTGGATGCAAGTTTCCTGCAGTCAAGAATTAGAATTCAAGTACATTAATTCTCTATACAGGATATTTATATTAGATGGATTAAATCCAAACTCATATCCAAAACGATATATTTATAATTCTAGATCTTTGACTTATTTCATACAAGATTCTCTTTTCATAATATCACTGGAGCTGACAAATTGACCTGTTTTGGCCATACGGGCCAGATTGCGTCACGAGATTTTTATCCCGAAGAATTCATAGCCTCATCGACCCTCCCGAAACGACATCAAATCCGGTGTGCTCGTGCTGACCCGACCCAACTCTATATACACTATAATTGTGTTTTAGAGCATGGCTGGACTAGCATAACTTGTTATTAATAGCACACATATATAGATAAATTGAAAATTAAAGGTAACTTACTTTCTTTCTTGGATAAAAGAGTCCTTGTATAGGTTCAATCTCCTCCATGTGACCTCCTTGCATATCTTCAAATACCCTCTTAAGAAAGGCCTCAGAATTGGAATAAAATCACCAAAATTATACTTAAGACTTTGCCCCAATCTACTCCTCTCGCCATTAACACTCTTAAGCTTCACATACAAAGGATCTTCCTCACTCTCAAACCTCCTATCAAACATCACCTTATACACATTGTTATAAATCATGAGCTCCAACCTACTCCTCAACATCACCCCCTCCGTCGCCGCCGCAGGATTCCTCCGCATGTCGTCCACCACCGCCTCCGCCTCCGCCTCCCAGTCGCCGCGGTAGTGCTGCACCACCTTGTTGGTGAAGAAGGGCACGGTGACGATCCGCCGCATCTTCCGCCAGTGGTCGCCGTACTCCGTGAAGATCATGTCTTGGCCCTTGCCGGTGAAGATGTCGAAAACGATGTTTCTTGAACGTGACCCGAACTCTTTGCCCTGCGTCAGCAGCACCTCCTTCGCCAGCTCCGGCGACGACACGGCGGCGATGTTGCGTTGGCCCATTCGGAGGAGGAAGAGGTGGCCGAATTTTTTGGCGTAGTTGGTTAGGTCATGTTGGTCTAATTTGTTGCCCACTTGCAGCCAGCTTCCGAATATGGGGACGGTGAAGGGGCCGGGAGGGAGATTGAGGCGGCGGCGGCGGAGCTTCGAGATCACCGCCGCGGCGGTGGCGGCGGCGAGGAGGCTGAGGAGGAGTTTCTTGAGGAGGAGGAGATCCATGTTGAGAGAAGAATATTGTGGTGGCGAGGTGATGATGATGTTGTCATTTTGCAAGGTATATTTATAGAACTTTTTTTTTTTTTTTAATTTAGTTTATGGCATGGTATATTTCATTTTGTGCATGTTGAATTATTTTAACTTTATTCATGTTTCACTAATAATTATGTTCAAATGGATGCCATATTCAAATCGAGATGACATGATGGTTTACTAACATACTTGGATCCGCTCTCCAATTTCAGAATCTTGTATTTTAGTTTAATAGTGTGATTATTAACTAGGATTCATTAATTTCATTAAGAGTTTATAATTCTTTTTTATTTTTAATTTATAATTTTTGAGTTAATAATTATTTATTAGAGTTAATCATTTCAAAAATAGGGTTTAATTTTTTTAATCCGATATTTCGTAATAAATGTTAATTGTGATTCATTTTTCTGAACGAATTATGATTCATTATATAATACTAAATTTATTTTTTATAATAAATATTATTTAAATTATTAAATTATTAATAAGACATGAATGATGAGACAGACGATATTATCTGATAAAATATTATATAATTTATTCCTTTTTTCTTTTCTCAAGAAGTACATGGAACAATACGCAAATTTTTTAGAGTTCGGTTATATATTGTTGCATTGATAGTCAATATGTTGAATTTCAGATCTATCTAATATTTCTTTTTGTTTCTCAAAACCAATCCCCTAGAAATGATTTGATATAAAAACAGATTTAGATTTCTGCAAATTGAAGCATGAAACATGACAAGAAACATTAGTCTTTCAATGCCATAGCTAAATTGAAAAATGTCATCCAGATTCATGCGTTTTATAATTTCGTAGAATAGCAATTTCTTTTGTTTTATTTATTTATTTTCCCGCCAGTACTACCGAGAGCATGCCGCCTAATAGTTGACCAAGTTAAAAGAATTAAATTAAATTAATTCAAGAAAAAACATGTCATATACTATATGCCTTAATGAGGCAACTACTATAGTCTATCGCACATACGTTAACTTAGAAAATATTAGTGGACTTCAAGCTCATATCTCAATTTAATAGTCACTTTACTAATTAAATTATTCTAAAAAACTCTATATCCGGCTAGTATCGTGCTCGTGTTTTAAAAATAGAGCTATCAAGCATCCCGGGCCGGACCGGATATAAAATTATTTGGGCCACATAAAGGCAGATCCAATCCACAATAGTAATTGATAATATTTGGACTAGTCTGAATCCATCAGAGTTAAGAGCATGTCAAGTCGGATCAGAATGGTCTGAAATCCAGTCGAGTCTCTATTTCTACAATTCAAACTTGGTCAATTTTGGACCGCGCTGGTCTAACCAATTTTTTATGCCTCTACTTAAAAACCTTTTTAATTGGATTAGTTTGACCGATAATGAGTGTGATGATCACAATCGAAATATAATGACTTAAACGAACTTATATATATTTTTAAATTTAATTGAAATAACATTGTAGTACAAGATACCTTGTTTGACAAAACCAAAATTGTTCAGTCTTAAATTCGAAACCGCAGGTTAAGAATCGTTTTTTTTCCCTTTCTTTCTTAATTCGTGAATTTTCTCATTAAGAACACTTACATAGAAAACGTAAGAAAAAGAAATTTGAAAACATCTTAAAACAGTTACAAAAAATTCAGAAAATATAGTCAATGGAACTAATAAATAATAAACGAAACTAATATAATACGAGACGGTTTTTATGGACCTTTATTAAACGGAATAAAATGGGAAAAGCCCAAACTCCAAATAACAATGTGTCGGACTTCAACAATTTTATGAGCCCAAACTTAAGCCAGCCGAAAAAGAAAAGAACCGTAACATATGAGTATAAAATATGATTTTTTTTAATTAGTAATATAAAATATGCATTAAGTATATTATTATGTGAAATTTATAAATTTTACAAAAGTTAAATATTTGAAGAGGGGGGTTCAAGTTAAGTCGAGGCAGACCAAAACAATTGGACCAATTGACATCACTTAAGATTTTTAAAAAATAATTATTTATGCAAAATAAGAACAGTCTGATCTACTAAGGGGAAAAAAAAAAAACATGTTTCAGACAATAGGGCTTATTTTGTAGACTACGGGTCAAGCAGGCACACCCTTATCATTATAAAAACATGTTATCCTATGTTAAAAATAAATTTATAAATAAATCCAAGAATGCCGCCTTAATTCCGTCCCTTCGTCTCTGAATTTGTAATCCTGTGGGATCTCTCATCGTATCAGAAAGAAGAGGCGTATTTGTATGACATCCTCTATTATATATGTTGAATTATTGATATGTGTCAATTTGGATGAAATAAATCCTATATCAATTTTAAATCTAGAAATTGTCACATGTCACTAATTCAATAATTCAATATATGCATTAGAAGATGTTACTTAAAATGGCAATAGAGGATTAAGTGTGATGAGAGAGGAGGGAGAGAAAGAGAGAGCCTATGTTTGAAAAAAAATCCAAAGATCCAGTCACACTCACAGACATCAACATTACAACACAATTTTAATCACTTTAATATTTTTCAGTACAAACGTTTAAAAAGAGATTTTCAAGATGATCTTGGCTTCAAAACAATGGTGGAGTGCTTCAAAATGTGCAGGCTGAACTGCCCGCCCTTCTCCGAGGTGTCGATCTTCGACTGCCCCGGCGGAGGCAGCATCTCGAAGTTCTGCACGAGGCGGCCCAATGTGATTCCGAGTATAGGCAATGCAAGAATGATCCCGGGGCAGCTCCTCCGGCCGACGCCGAAGGGGAGGTACCTGAAGTCGTTGCCATTGGCCTCGACTTTGGCCTCCTCTTCCAAGAATCTCTCGGGCCTAAACTCTTCAGGCTTTTTCCAGTGAGCAGGGTTGTTGGCGAGCCACCAAGCGTTCACCAAGATCTTGCTCTCGGCAGGGATGTCGAAGCCATTGAGCTTAGCGTCGTGGAGGTTCATGTGGGGTACTAATAGTGGAATGGCCATCCGAAGACGAAGAGTCTCCTTGATCACGGCCTGAAGGTACGGGAGCTTGTAAGTATCGGGCTCTGTTATTTGGACTCCCGGGCCAAGCACCGTGTCAAGTTCGTGCCGGAGCTTATTCTGGATCTCGGGGTGGTTCACTAGCTCAGCAATGCCCCATTCAATCGACCATAGAGTTGTTTCAATTGCTGCAGTTCAGAGAGAGTAATATTATCAAGTTCCATAATGTTCAGATAATCTACTATTGCATAATCAAATACACGTCACAGTATTAAAATTTTAGTACCCATTTGCTAGACGGTATGGAATAAGACGTGTATTAATATTATAGTATATATATATACGTATATATATATAATTATCATTGGTATGAGGTATCCTCCCACCTGAGTTGTGGTATACAAAATCACACAAATCATGTATATTGCATATCGAGCCATTACTTGATAAATAGCTTTGTATTTTGAAGTAAACAAGATTTTAGGATGTTATAGATATATTATACGTTCTTATCATCAGTAGCAAACTAGCCTCGAGTATGATTCTTACATGCCCTCAAGGTAGTAGTTGGGTAAAACAAACCTAATTTAAGAGGCGAGAGGTTAGGTAAGGAAGTTGGGATCACACTACGTAACGTGGAAAGCGAACTAACCACACACACACCATCTAACTTAAGGAGTTTGGACTATGTGAATGAATATCTGCAATACCTACCACAATAATAATACATTTTTTTTTTAATAATATCCAACTTGTAAGAAGAATTCTTCCAAGAATACAATTGGACTTTGTCTAAAGGGACCCCTCAAAACTATCAAAGATGCATCAAAACAAAACTAGATCTTGAGGTATTATGACTGGTCCAACAAAAAGATGATTGTTTCTAAAAAGGCAACTAGTTTTTTTTTTTTTCCCTCATTTCTAAGTACAAACATATTAAACATATATTAATTGGATCTAGGCTCAAATTTGACAGTTCAGCGGAATAAGTCGACAATATTTAAGACTACACTCGATAAATATAACTTGTAAAATGAATAAATTAGGAAAAAGTGGTGGTTCAGAATCAGATCAATTATACTTGGAAGAAATAGGAAGGAAGGAAGTATACCAGCAACATTAATATTCTCAACAATGTAAAGGACATTATCCTCGTTGATCTCTCCTTTCTGCTGGGCTTCAAGCATGTGATCGATCGCACATTTTAAGCCATCCTTGTCTGCAGGCCTCGTGCTCACGAGCTTCCTGTGTAAACAAAAACCACCAATTAGTATCCTCTATTTCCATCGACAAAAAATGAAAATCACAGAGAGAGAGAGAGAGAAAGAAGTTCTTGATATGCTGCGGTCACCTACATATAAGAGCAATAATTTCGGTAAAAGCTAGGATATATAGTTGAATACACATTTTTTCATGATTTTTTAAGTATGCAAACTAAAATCAAACCAATAAACACTTCGCTAACAAATGAATCAATTTTGGTTTCAAAGTCGAGGTGGAATCCAACCAAGATTTATGCAACAAAAAAAAAGACTAAAATAAAATTCTACAATCCACCACACCGCATTTGAAAGCGAATAGTATAGTTTTCAACTCAAAATTGAAATACTCTTTTTCACGAAAGCTACCTAAATCATAAAATACTCCCTCCGTCCCAATCATATAGGCTGATTGGAGTTTTGCACTTGGATTAAGAAATTATTGGAAATACAAATTATACGAGCAGACTTCCTACTATGACCTTATTTATTATTTGATTATGAGTCAATTCAAAAATTGAATAAGGATAAATTAGTAAATGAGGAAAACAAGCCTATATGATTGGGACGGAGGGAGAATTTTCTGCATAATCAAGATAACTTTCAAATCATACAAAAGTAGAGCAATGAAGCCCCCACATAACATAAAGGCAATCGCCAGAAAAACTAACACAACCACAATCTATACTCTATAGTACTCTAGAACTTTCTTCTCCATAAATTAATAACATAATAATTTATCCGGTTCCCACTACATTACTGTCACTTAAATTTAACACTCAATAAATTAACAACCTCTATAAGATAATAATTTTCTACGGTCAGACTGATTTACAGAGGTTCTACTTGTATTATCCATGCTGAACTGAATGGCATAATTCACTTATTTCAGCGTCTAAAATTATTTTAAAAAAAAAAAAACCGAGAGAGGTGGGGAGAAATGGAGAACTTACTTTCTCTCATCAACAAAGTAGTCCTTGAACAGCTGCAGCCTCTTATCTTTCACCTGCTGACACAGCTTGAGGTAGCCTCTAAGGAACGGCCTCAAAATGGGGATGAAATCGCCATAGTTGTACTCGAAGCTCTGCGCCAATCGGCTCCTCTCCCCATTCAACGACTTCAATTTCAAAAACAAAGGATCCTCCTCGCTCTCGAACCTTCTGTCGAACATGATCCGGTACATATTGTTGTACATCATCAGCTGCAGCCGCCGCCTCAGCACGATCCCCTTCGTCGCCGACTCCGGATTCTTCTTCACATCTTCCACCACGGCGGCAGCCTCCGCCTCCCATCCCTGGCGGTACTGCTGCACCACCTTGTTGGTGAAGAACGGTACCGTCATGATCCGCCGCATCTTGCGCCAGTGCTCGCCGTACACGGTGAACACCATGTCCTGCCCCTTCCCGGTGAAGATATCGAACACCACGTTGCGCGTGCGCGATCCGAACTCGACGCCCTGCGTGTGCAGGACCTCCTTCGCGGAATCCGGCGACGACACGACGACGAGGTTGCGCTGCCCCATACGGAGGAGGAAGATATCGCCGAACCGCTTCGCGTAGTCGGTGAGATTCCGGTGGTTCAGATCGTCCCCGACTTGAAGCCAGTTGCCGAAGATCGGGACCGGGATCGGCCCCGGCGGCAGCTTGAATTTCTTGCCGCGGAGCATCGACACCACGGCGGCGACGACGATGGCGAAGAAGAGGCCAATGAGCGTCTTCTCGAGGATGAGAAGGTCCATTTTGGTAGAGATTTGGCGGCGGTGGTAATGGCGGGAGTGGTGTTTAGAATTGCTCTGGAAACATTTGATGGAGGAGGTTGGGCATTTTATAGTGTGTGACAAGGTTGTAGGTGGGAGTGCGTGGGGGTGTGGGTCCCCGAGGGGACGGGGTTTCTTTCTTTTTTTTTTTTTCGACGTCGTCAGAGTTAACGGCGAAATTTGACGGAAACTGTGGTAAGTGGAAGACGAAGGGGTCGGGGGTAGGTGGCGGGTTTGGTGAGCCACACGTCAACGTAGTTTTGTAAATTTGCAGATTAACCACCGATTTTTTTATTAATTGCACAATTAGCTGTTTCATCATTCGTGATTTAGCTAATTCAAATGTAATGTAACGTATGTGCTGAAAAGTAAATTATTGGAGTAATTTCTATTATGATCATAACAAAGGGAGATAATTCTGTCAAGATTCTTGTTTTCCCTTTATATATTTAGAAAATCTTTAATTTATTTTTCAGTCAACTTGTAAAGTATCAATGGAATTCAAATTTAAGACGTTTTACTCTACCAAATTCTTTAGTGCATTTATTAAAGTATTTTATTTTGTGTTTTTGACAAAATTAAGTAGTTTAAAATTTAATAAATTTCACATACCAATTTTAGAAATCGTAACATATATTATGACTGGTATATTGATGTGTTCACTCAACAATATGATATCGTCACAAAAATTGTAAAGATGAAGATCCATTTTCTCATCATTAATTTATTAGTTATTACCCGTTTATATATATATATATATATATTTATACGTACGCGGTGACAATCTACTTAATAACACATCATTCATAACCATAGAGAATTATTTTTAAAATCTAAACTACAAAATTTACAATAATACGTAGTATTTAGTTTGCTATTATAACAGAATTTGGTCTCTTCGAACACCACATTACTATATTGCCCTACTATACTTACCATATCTATGTCAAACACCACAAATCTCTATTGTAAAAAGAAAAAGAAAAAAAAATAAGGGAAAATTGGATATGAATTTGTGATGATGTAGCTGTCTGATAATGACAACTTTTTTTTTGTTGAGGAAAGTCTGATAATGACTACTTATCTCTCACAAAAACATTAGGAAAAAGAATAGGAATTAAGTAATGAGTCAAAAGTATAATTTCGGTATTATTATTATTATTATTATTATTATTATTATTATTATTATGGTTTATCGGGCTTTCTTGTGCTACAATTAATTATCAACAAAAACGTGGCTTTCTTGAGATCTCAAATTCTCAAAAAATCCCTACCTCGCAAATTTTTGACAACTATCGCACCACGAGGACAATGGCTCACGCTACTTTCCTTTTAACATACAAGGCGCGTTTACTTTGAATGATAGGATAGATAGATAAAAATAGTATAGGTTAATTTACTGTTTACTTTGATAGATTGATTATTTTTAAGTTTGTTTGATCATCTAATCCTTCATATAGTCAATCCTATGTTTTAACAGTCTATCCTATCACGCAAAGTAAACACCCCCTTAATGAATATATTATTTTTCTAATTGAATATACTTTTTTTTTAGGGATTTTTAATTGAATCTACTATTTTGATACTAAATAACCATTTTGGTAGTGCGAAATCACTCATTATTAACTTGGGAAATGATATTTTGCCATAATGGCTTAGCCATAATGCCCTTGGACCGGGTTTAGAGAACCGGTTTATAAGATTTTCGGTTTTTTTACAATTAATTATCTTTCATGGTGACTGATTTGTCCTTAATCTATTTTTGGTTTTAGATAATTTCATATCAATTATTTCCTACAATCAAGACATCAAATATGGAGATTATTTGAATCTATTAAATAAAATAAATAATTATTTTTCACATGCACGTTAAAATATATACCACCACATATATTACTTGTTTCACCATTTTCACTTAACTTACAAGGTGCACTGCATTGTTTAAGTAGTCGGCGACACTGCCTTAATGATTTAAAAATGAGACTTTATTTTTAAAATAATTATTTAACTATAAAAATGAGACTTTAAATAGGGTGACCAACAAATGACACCCATGCAAGATATTGTAACAATCAAGATATCAAATAAAATGCAACAATTATTTATTTAATTCAAAAAAAATTGAGATAAAATAAATTAAAGTATCAATATTAACAATTTAAAAGAACATGAAAAAATAAATTAAAACAACATGAAATATTCGTGACCAACGATGATCAAACCTGAGTGATCTAGGTTATATTGAATGTAATTTGCCACTGAGGTAAGTGACTGCCCGCGATATATTTTGAGGTAGAAATTTATTTAACTATATTTCTTGTCACACAATATGTTCTTTGTTCTTAAACTTATATTTTTTTCCAAAAACTATCATCAATTTCAAATTTATATATTTTTTTAATACTTGCAATATTAAATAAATTATTTATGGATCATTAAAAAATTTTAACAAAAATTAAGAAAACATTTTTCATTATTGAACATAATTTTTATACTAAAATTGTGTAATTGTAACATTCATTAGAAAAAGAAAAAAAAAACTGACCAAAACGCCTAAAAATTAGATTCAAATCACAAATGGTAATAATGATATGATACTCCAATTATTTGCTTCATTTTAGGATACGATTGATACAAATAATTTATGGTAATATAAATCTGAATTAATTATAAAATAGAAATGATTTGAGTTTAAATTTTGAAATCAAATATTCCCCTAATCTTTTTCCTAAAATTGTGCAAGGGTAAAATTGTATACATATAATTAAGGAAAACTCAATTATATAATGGAAAATCCGAAATAATGTAATTTTACCAAAATATCCCCATTATGGCTTAGCCATTATGGCTATTTATCATTACCTTATTAATTTTAGTAATTCCAAAAAAAAATTATATGAATTTTTGATTGCGACACAACAAATTTACTTAGTATAAAAAATCAACTTGGTCTAAATTTGAAAAAAATATATATATATTTATTGAATACTAATATGTAAAAAATCGAAAATATGTTATGTTTCTAGAAATGTGAGCAAATTTTAAGGGAAAAAATGGCATAAGTAGTATAGCAATTAGCAACAACGTTATGAATTTTATTTTAGGAAATAAATTCCCGCTGACATTTCCATTCACGAATTATTTTCTAAAGTTCAGTTGACTTTCTAGCCAATTAACAATTCATTTTTCTTTTCAAACTTTAATGTGATCAACTTAGAAAGTCAAAAGCAAAGCAAGGTTACTAATTTTGAAAAAGAAAAATGCGAATATTCAAAACATTTTTATTTAATTAAAGAGTTTTTCTTTTTAAAAGTAGCTTCGTTGGATTTTCCATTTTAAAATTTATTCTCTTTATGGTATTTGTGGGCTAGGTTAATAAAGGAAATAGTAAAAAAAAAAAAAAAGGAGCTGGTCAATTTTAAAATTTATGTACACCTAACTCCACAATTATATTATTATTTTTTAATTATGCCTTCTAATTAGTAACCACGTGATATAGAAATGCATGTCTATTAGTTAATGATCAATACCAACATTTTCGCCGCCTTTTAAAAGTAAAACAACTTTTATCTTTGAAAATTCTTTTTTTTTTTGGGAAATTCCTTAACTTGTTATGCTTGAAAGATCGATCTAGAAGAATTTTCTAAAAAAATATTAAATCAATTCAATATTGATATAAAATAAGTAAATTTTGTATAAAAAAAACCAATTAAACAAAAAAATCTCGAAAATACAACTCACTCTTCCACGACATTTTTGTGCATATAAGAAAAGTTAAAAAAGTCGAAAACATCCTGGCATTATGTAACGTACTCCTATATGTTACGCACTTTTAAATTTGGTTTTATTTTATGTGAGATTTAGAAAAATTCATAACCGCCGAACGAGGATGTATTCTGGATAAGTTTCATTTCTAATAATAAGTAGCAAACAGATAATTATACAAAATGATATATGGAAGATGGTTGCCCACTGATTGTTAAAAAAAAAGTTGTTTTGGAGCAGTCACAAAAAGTTAAATAATAAAAAAAAAAAATTAAAACCTAAGAAATAAAAATTCAAAACCTTGTTAAGTCGAAGATCTTTATAGAGAAATCTAAACTAATCCTCATACAAACACACCACTATCACAAGTTGCACTGTTGTTTATATTTTTAGGTTTTTATGTAATAATACGAGATCCAAGATTATTTTATTCTACAATTTAATTCCTTCGCTTTTTTTTTTTAGAAAGGACAATTAAATCCTCTTACTTTGTCAAAATAGTAGGTTACTCATCGCTGTCTGGCGATCGTGGTCATCTCGCATACATATAATTATGTATGTACAAGTGTGTTAAGTTCTACAATTTTTATTTTTAAAGTTTGTTTCCTGCTGGCACGACCATTTCTTTAATGCTAATACTTATAACATGGACACAGAATTAGAAAAACCTTATCTATACTGACTTTGTCTAACTTCGAGTAGAGTGTCATTAGTAATTTTTGTTGGGAAAATTAATAGAGTTTTGAAGTGATACCAAAACCCAGCTGACCCCAACCGAGTAGATGTTTGCACAAGCCCAAGTGTTTTTCCAGCTCACCTGTTTGAGCTTATAGAGTTTCTAAGTTTACAGGTGGTCGCTGAAGATAGCAGAAGACCCAGCTGAGTACACAGCAGGGTAAGCCAAGTCGAGTGATCAGCAACGTTATCCAGATTCAAGACGATCAAGTTCTTCCAGACACAGCTGTAGGAAAGACCCAGCTTGTGTGGCAACTCAGCTCAACGTCAAGACCCAGCAGAGTTCAAGACTCAGCTCAGCGTCAATGATCCATCAGAGTTCAAGACAGCTCAGAGTCACCAGCACAGCAGAGTCGAAGTCAACTTGAGATAAAGTCAGATCTGATCTGGACCATCAGGAACTCGACACCTCAGCACCTAGAAGTCGGACCTATGATTGCTTTACGAGGAAATCAAGGAAGAAGACAAGTCAATCCTGTCAGAAGTTAGGTAGAGATTCAGAACGGCTCTTTCCAACGGCTAGTTCTAATCTCTCCCTATAAATATAAGTCTTCTTCATCATTCAGATAAAGAAGTGACGAGAGAGAAAATACATAACAAGAGATCAACATACTTCATTAAAAGAAGTCTAATCAAAGATCAAGAGATCTCTCAGAAAAGCTTCAAAGATCCAGCAGCCTTCACTCTTATGAGTTCTTATTCATTCTCAGGCTGCTGAAGCTCTCTCCCACTAGTATCTAGGCATATAATCCTTCCCATCTTAAGCTTAGTTTGAACGAGTTCATCACACTCATTGTTCTTCATTATAAGAACTCGTTCATAGTTGGAAACCCCAAACCCAAACCCATAAAAGGTTAGGTAAAGGTACGCTTGCTCGAAGCGCGTAATTCGAGTATTGAGTCTGTAGTACCCGTAAACTACAGGTTAGGCTTCAGCTGTGCCCGTAAACAGACTGGTTACGTTTCGATACAGTACGCGTAAACTTATATCCAGCTTGAGGAACTAAGCTGCAACGCTTGCTGACTGCGCGAAAAGTCAGTGGTATCCTTAGTGGTTTACCAGAGGTTTCTGGTCGTGGACGTATGAGTAGTTTCTCCGAACCACGTTAAGTTGCTTTGTTCTTTCCTGTTTTATTTATGCATCCAGCTAACTCTTCATAAACATTCTTTCAAGCTGCATAAACTGACTAACTGAAAAGAGAAACAAAGCTTTGCAATATATTTGAAGCAACAGACGGACTTTCCAAAAACCCACCATATTCCGCACACAGCCAGCTGTGTTGATCAAGCTGCCTTCCAAATTTGGATCGAACACAACAAATTTCACTCAAAAGAGTTTTAACTGGAAAAGTTTTTAACCTTGGTGTATTCACCCCCTCTACACCAAGGTATCCGTCTTGGGACCATCAATTGGTATCAGAGCAGTGGTTCAAAAGATCACTTTTTCTGTGTCAAGTCAGCCTCTTTGCTGATAGTGGTCACCTGAACAGATCCTTCAAAGTTTCAAAATTTTTTTTTTAAATCATTATATTGCATACTGTCATGGAATCTTCCCTGTGCAGGAATCTTCCGACATTCTCTGTCGATGATTATCAGATCTGGAAGTTCCGACTCAAAAGCTTTCGGAGTGCACATCACGACATGATGTGGGATGTTATCACTGACGGACCCATCATCATCATGAAATCAGAAAGACAAGCAGAAACCTTACCTGGAGCTGAACCAGTACTCCGGCAAGTTGTGAAGCCCAAAAGGGAGTACTCTGGAAGAAGAAGACAAGCTGGTTTGGACAGCTACGCTCGCAACGTCATCTCCTCAACAGTGACGGACGCTTATCTCAGCAAGATCATCAACTGCGAGACAGCTAAGGGGATGTGGGACACTCTAGCCAAGCTGTGTGAAGGCTCAGAGGAAATTCAAGAGAACAAATTCTCAGTTGCATGCCAGAAATTCGACAATTTCAAGCAACTCCCTTATGAGTCCATTGATCAAATGGAGCTCAGATTCTCCAACCTCGTCATCGAGATCGAGACGATCCGAACTGGGAAATATACGGTTCGAGACAAGAACTTGAAAGTTCTTTCAGCTCTCTCCTCAGAATGGTGTACACACAAAGTGGTTCACCAAAGCAGAACTGATCTTGGCAGCATGGAGACGGAAAAATTGTTCTCCATCTTGAAGGCCAACGAATTTGATCTGGGGATCACAAGCAGAGATCCATCCAGCCGAATGAATGAAGCAGAGCTGAGGATCAAGCCAAGAAAAGAAGCTCAATCAGCTCAGCTTGGAAGGACCAACAAGGAGCATAGAAATATGAGCAAAGAAGATTTGAACGAAGAAGTTGCCATGCTTGTACGGAGCATTAATCAGCTGGAACAAAGCTTGGAAAGGTACAAGAATATCGTGAAGGTTCATCACGACAAGCAACTCTATCCAAAGAGAAACCCAGCTGAGTCATCCTCCCGAAGAGAGGATAAAAGGTTAGAATCGAGCGAAATGGATGATGATCAAATCTCCTTCTCCGACTCAGATGAGGATGACTGCTCTGATTAAGATGTCTGAAACATCTTATTGATTCAACCAACGAAGAAAATAAAGAAACCCAGCTAATTTGGCGGACCAATATGAAATAAAGACAGTGGATACAAAAATGAAGATTCGGCCGATCATACGGTGAGTACATTGGTCTCAAGAGAAGAATAGAGAAGATACATGAACTAAATTTGGATTTGGGACAATTGCCTACTGCTATACAAGGCGAGACCTCATCAAAGAAATGAGCTAATGTGTGAATTATTTGGACTGCTCAAACCGGATAAAGAAAAGCTCATCAGTGAGGAACAAACTCAGCTGGATCCCAAAGCTCAGTTCAGAAGGATTTCCCAGCCAAAAAGGGAATCAAGCTCAGCTGGACATCAGTCGAAGAGCTAAAGGAAACTCAGCTGAAGGAAAATCAAGCTATTGACCAGATACTCAGCTGAGGAGAAAACTCAGTCAAACAAAGAAGAAGACCGCCGTGGTATCAGCTGGATACTGTGTCCAAGCTGACCGGTTTGCGTCTCATGCATTTATTGCTCTGAGGAATATAATATTTAAGTTCAATCAATTTGAATTCTAATGTTAAGCGGACATATATTCCTTAGTTAAATTGTTTGATAAGTTTCCTTTCTCGTCGCATTAATTATAATGTCTGCATAGTACTGTAGCACGGCAGTATCGAGGCAGAACGTAAACGTTTGAACTGCCTCACGCGCGGTTGTAATACACTCGCCGAAAGCACGTCAGCAAAACGTGATGAGTGAATATCTCCCAGTCGTTGATCAGAATATCAACTGATTCAATCTCAACCGTTGATCCTATATGGCAGTTGATATATATGGAAAATGTTGGAAAAAATAATAGAGTTTTGAAGTGATACCAAAACCCAGCTGACCCCAACCGAGTAGATGTTTGCACAAGCCCAAGTGTTTTTCCAGTTCACCTGTTTGAGCTTATAGAGTTTCTAAGTTCAGGTGGAATCGCTGAAGACCCACCTGAGTACACAGCAGGGTAAGCCAAGTCGAGTGATCAGTAACATTATCCAGATTTAAGACGATCAAGTTCTTCCAGACACAGCTGTAGGAAAGACCCAGCTCGTGTGACAACTCAGCTCTACGTCAAGACCCAGTAGAGTTCAAGACTCAGCTCAGCGTCAAAGATCCAGCAGAGTTTAAGACAGCTCAGAGTCACCAGCACAGCAGAGTCAAAGTCAACTTGATCTGGACCATCAGGAACTCGACACCTCAGCACCTAGAAGTCTGACCTAGGATTGCTTTACGAGGAAATCAAGGAAGAAGACAAGTCAATCTTGTCAGAAGTTAGGTAGAGATTCAGAACGGCTCTTTCCAACGGCTAGTTCTAATCTCTCCCTATAAATAGAAGTCTTCTTCATCATTAGAAAAAAATAGAGAAGTGACGAGAGAGAATATACACAAGAGAGATCAACATACTTCATTGAAAGAAGTCTAACCAAAGATCAAGAGATCTCTCAGAAAAGCTTCAAGATCCAGCAGCCTTCATTCTTATGAGATATTATTCATTCTCAGGCTGCTGAAGCTCTCTCCCACTAGTATCTAGGCATATAATCCTTCCCATCTTAAGCCTAGTTTGAACGAGTTCATCATACTCATTGTTCTTAATTATAAGAACTCGTTCATAGTTGGAAACCCCAAACTCAAACCCAAAAAAAGGTTAGGTTCTTCAGTACCCGTAAACTGAATGTAGGCTTCAGCTGTGCCCGTAAACAGTTGGGTTACGTTTCGATACAGTACGCGTAAACTTGTATCCAGCTTGAGGAACTAAGCTGCAACGCTTGCTGACTGCGCGAAAAGTCAGTGGTATCCTTAGTGGATTACCAGAGGTATCTGGTCGTGGACGTAAGAGTAGTTTCTCCGAACCACGTTAAGTTGCTTTGTTCTTTCCTGTTTATTTATGCATTCAGCTAACCCATCATAAGCATTATTTCAAGCTGCATAAACTGACTAACTGAAAAGAGAAACAAAGCTTTGCAATATATTTGAAGCAACAGATGGACTTTCCAAAATCCCACCACATTCCGCACACAGCCAGCTGTGTTGATCAAGCTGTCTTCCAACTGGATCGAACACAGCCAGCTCACTCAAAAGAGTTTAATTTGGAAAAGTTTTTAACCTTGGTGTATTCACCCCCCCCTCTACACCAAGGTATCCGTCTTGGGACCATCAATTGGTATCAGACAGTGGTTCAAAAGATCACTTTTTCTGTGTCAAGTCAGCCTCTTTGCTGATAGTGGTCACCTGAACAGATCCTTCAAAGTTTCAAAATTTTTTTAAAAACATTATATTGCATATTGTCATGGAATCTTCCCTGTGCAGGAATCTTCCGACATTCTCTGTCGATGATTATCAGATCTGGAAGTTCCGACTCAAAGGCTTTCTGAGTGCACATCACGACATGATGTGGGATGTTGTCACTGACGAACCCATCATCATCATGAAATCAGAAAGACAAGCAGAAACCTCACCTGGAGCTGAACCAGTACTCCGGCAAGTTGTAAAGCCCAAAAGGGAGTACTCTCCAGAAGAAAGAAGACAAGCTGGATTGGACAGCTACGCTCGCAACGTCATCTCCTCAACAGTGACGAACGCTTATCTCAGCAAGATCATCAACTGCGAGACAGCTAAGGGGATGTGGGACACTCTAGCCAAGCTGTGTGAAGGCTCAGAGGAAATTCAAGAGAACAAATTCTCAGTTGCATGCCAGAAGTTCGACAACTTCAAGCAACTCCCCTATGAGTCCATTGATCAAATGGAGCTCAGATTCTCCAACCTCGTCATCGAGATCGAGACGATCCGAACTGGAAAATATACAGTTCGAGATAAGAACTTGAAAGTTCTTGCAGCTCTCTCCTCAGAATGGTGTACACACAAAGTGGTTCACCAAAGCAGAACTGATCTTGGCAGCATGGAGACGGAAAAATTGTTCTCCATCTTGAAGGCCAACGAATTTGATCTGAGGATCTCAAGCAGAGATTCATCCAGCCGAATGAATGAAGCAGAGCTGAGGATCAAGCCAAGAAAAGAAGCTCAATCAGCTCAGCTTGGAAGGACCAACAAGGAGCTCAGATTTATGAGCAAAGAAGATTTGAACGAAGAAGTTGCCATGCTTGTACGGAGCATTAATCAGCTGGAACAAAGCTTGGAAAGGTACAAGAATATCGTGAAGGTTCATCACGACAAGCAACTCTACCCAATGATAAACCCAACTGAGTCATCTTCCCGGAGAGGAGATAGAAGGTTCGAATCGAGCGAAATGGATGATGATCAAATCTCCTTCTCCGACTCAGATGAGGATGAAACATCTTATTGATTCAACCAACGAAGAAAATAAAGAAACCCAACTAGTAGTAGGACATTGTGAAATAAAAACAGTTGGATACAAAGGCGAAGATTCGACGGTCATTCAGCTGAGTACAATGGTCTCATGAGAAGAATAGAGAAGCAGTACATGAACCAGCTGGATTTGGGACAGCTGTCTACTTGCTATACAAACTGAGACCTCATCAAAGAAATGAGCTAATGTATGAATTATTTGGACTGCTCAAACCGGACAAAGAAAAGCTCATCCAGCTGAGGGAGAACAAACTCAGCTGGATCCCAAAGCTCAGTTCAGAAGAATTTCCCAGCCAAAAAAGGAATCAAGCTCAGCTGGACATCAGTAGAAGAGCTAAAGGGAACTCAGCTGAAGGAAATTCAAGCTAATCTCCAAATACTCAGCTGAGGAGAACTGTCAATCAAGCAAAAGAGAAGACCGCTGTGATATCAGCTTGATATTGTGTCCAAGCTGACCGGTTTGCGTCTCATAAATTTATTGATCTGAGGAATATAATTTTTAAGTTCAATCAATTTGAATTCTTATATTAAGCGGACATATATTCCTTAGTTGAATTGTTTGATAAGTTTCCTTTCCCGTCGCATTAATTATAAAGTCTGCATAGTACTGTAGCACGACAGAATCGAGGCAGAACGTCAAACATTTGAACTGCCTCACGCGCGTTTGAAATTCACTCGCCGAAAGCACGTCAGCAAAACGTGATGAGTGAATCTCTCCCAGTCGTTGATCAGAATATCAACTGATTCAATCTCAACCGTTGATCCTATATGGCAGTTGATATATATGGAAAAGATACGCGGATTATTTCTTCCTTCATCTCTATCTCTGCAAATTTCAAAGATTCAAAATCACTATCTATTTTCTGCAAGATCTTCGCTCGATCAAAATCAACAGATTGCAGAAATGGCACCCAAGAAATCAACCGCAGGGATAAACCAGTTTGAAGCTCTAATGTCAAAGCTATCTTTTGAGAATGTTCTGTCCACCTCCAACCTCCATGTTTCAGAATTAAAAGAGATGGTGGATCTTGTTGCAGACCCTGGTCTCTTGCTTTGGGCAACCTCCATGCCGAAGCTTATGCTGAAAAGAGATGCTGCCCTCTTCTACCTCAACATCATTGATGAAGACGGCTTCTACTCATCTTCATTTGACATGATCGTCAAAGGCGAAGACGGAAAGTTTGATTCAGCAACCGTCAATATCAAACTTAACAAGATGCTCCGAAAGGTGTTCAACCTACCCAGAGAAGGAGGATTCATCCCAGACGATTACAGCCGTGAAGAAGTGGATGAATTTCTCAGCAGAGAGATGCTTATCTCCCCAGAGCCATACAGAGCAAGCATGTCAAAGCTCCTGCTCAAGCCAAAGTACAGGCTGCTGCTGGATATTACACAAAAATGCATCTTAGGGATAGCTGGATCTCAAGGAGAGATCAGCATTCCAAAGCTCAAGCCGATGATTGCCATGATCAAAGGCGCAAAGTCAACTGGTTTGATTTCTTACTCAACTGTCTGGCCAAGGAGTCAGAGAAGATAAAGTTCAACTCCACCAGGACGACGTTTTCAGCTTCAGAGCCACTGTATCTTTGCTCCAAAATTTCTTTCTTGATAGAGCAAGCTGTGAAAGGGCATACAGTAAAGTGGGTTGATTCAGAACCATTTCCAGAAACGAAGATTCTTTTCCAAAGAATAAGTCAAGTCAATGATCTTCTGAAGAAGCAGTCTGCTGTGAGTAAAAGCAAGAAGCAGCTGGAAGGAACAGAGGCAGAAGTTCCAGCTGAGAAGAAACAAAGAAAGAGAAAGGCAGCTGACCCCAAACCAGCTGGAGGTCCAGCTGAGAAGAAAAAGAAAACAGCTGTCATTCCAAGTCAAGCAATGGTGATTCTCCCCCCACAGCCAGTGTCGGCCTTCGATCAATACGGATCAAACATCCTGGCCGAGATGGGATTGAATGATAGGCTGTCATCCAGCTCAGAGGACGAGCTGAATAATCTAAGGAGCTCACCCCAGCCCTCACCACCTCACAGCTCTCCGCCGAAACAGCCTTCCCCTCCACCCAGCTCTCCAACCAAAGAGCCATCTCCTATAAGAGAGCAGGCAGATATTCAACTGGCTGAAGCTTCTTCACAGCCAGCTGACACCCAAGCTGAACCCTCTTCTACTAATCCCAGCTCACACCAAAACTGCCATCACCCAAAATTCAATCTCCCACGCAGTTGGCTGATGCTTCTTCACAGCCTACTGTACACCCATTTGAACCTGTTCCTCAAAACACCACAGAATCAGAAGAGAGTGATTCTACTGCCTCTCCATCACTCAACTCCACTGGCTCAGCCTTTATGGAAGCCATGTACGAGGACTTGCGCATTGCAGGGATCAAGAGTGTTCTAACTCAGTATCCGATTCTAGCGCACCTGCCCATCGCCCTCGTCAAAGTTGGAGAGCTCAAGTTTTATCTGGCTACCAAGATGGCAACTTGGTACCAGAATGAGCAGCTGATAGAGACTTTCTCTTATGAGAAATTGAAGACGGATGAAGCACGCCTCTAGCACACATTTGGCTTTGGAAGCCTGGAGGATGCATACTTACACCAGAATGATCTCATCAGAGGAATTATAGAAGTGTCTCAGCAATACCCCAAGCCGCACCCAGCTGAAATCTGGGAATTTACCAACAAGCTTCTTACAGCAGCAGGATGAGAGACATCTTCTGGAGCTGTCAAATCCAAAGAAGTCGCAGCTGAACTTGCCAAGGAAGTTGTCCCTGCCGACACAGCTGAGGCAATGATGATTGAAGAAGAGCCAACTAATGCAACAGTTGAGCCTACCAAAGCTGCCCCACAGAGTCCAATTGCCGATGACACTCGCTCACTGGTCGAGATCGAGGCAGTAAAACCCAGCCAATCCGAATCCGGGACCCAGACGGATCCTAATGTGCTTTCTGATGCAATGAAGGACGAAATCGCCAAATAAGTTGAGGAAATCCTTTATCAGGATAGACTCAAATCAAACATTGACACACTTCTGCGCATCACAGCTATAGAGTCGCAAGTCCATTGCAATGGACAGTCCATTGATGACGTTCACAGATTTGCCCAGAATCTGCAGGAAAGCACCAGTAAAGATCTCAAACAGTCTCTCGTTTCTCAACGAATTGATCATTCAAATCATCTAGAGAAGAGAGTCCCTGAGATCATCTCAAACCTTCAAGCTCCACTGGTTGACAACATCGCAAATCTTTCAAGCCAGCTGGAAGCTCTCAAAAAGACCACTCTCTCCAACAGCGCTGACATCCGCCAACTCTTCAACTTGTACAAAGATCTGAATGCTCAGTTCAGAGCTGGAAGCAGCAGCAATGCCCAGCTGAACCTCGTCACAGCTGACAACTCAGTCAAGATCGCTGATGTTGAAGGTATTCTTTTCAAGCTCAGCGCAACAGTTGCCAACCTCTCTGCCTCCCTTGTTGATAATGCCAAAAAGGGGAAAGATCAGAATGAAGCTGGAAAAACAAGTGAGAGGGAAGCTGCAGCTAAGGGGGAACATGTGCAGCAAATTCAGAGGGAAATCGACGATTTTGCCAAAGAGCTGGATGAAGAAGAGACAGAGCCATCTGCACCAGCCAAAGCAGTCAAAGAGACATGGAGAGGGAAGATGGTTGCTCTTGCCAAAGCCTGTGGACACAAGCCTGAAGAATACAAAGACTATCACTGGCTGTGTAACTTCCACAACGAGCAAAGAAAAGAAATGCAAGAGCTGGATAAGATTATTAAGAAGAAAGCTGAATCGCTCAAGCCTGCTGAGAAAAAGCAGAAGAAGAAAAGGCAGAGCTACGAGCAAGCTAAGAAGAAACAAATCCAACCAAATTTCACTGACAAGAAGAACCCAGACGATTTCAATGAAAACTGGGAAAGTTGCAAATCAGAATTCATCAAAGAATTCTACTACTTGAATCAATTCAAAGGCATGGATCCAGAAACTGCTTTCCAGGATTATTTCCTCGAACTTCATGAGACAGATCCAATGATGGCAAGATCAATTGCCCTATATGCCAAGAGTAACAACATCCAGCTGAAGGCTCCAAAAGTCAAACAATTAAAGACTCCATCTCTAGCTGGAATGAACCTTCCTGACAAGGCCCAAATTATCAAAGAAATTAATCACTGGGCTGGTGAAAGAGGAATTTCAAAATCAAAGAATCAAGCAGAATGGAAGGAGCTGGAAGAGTTCATCTTCAACAGATATGGTCTCAAGACTGACCATCAAATTGATGAACAAAGGAAGCAGCAAAGCTGAAGACCCAGCCAACTGGGAATTTTCTTTTGAATTTTTTTTTGTAGTTAGAAAGCTGTAAAAATTTCTTCGTATTAATGAAAAAGTTCGTTTTATCAAAATCAACCTGAAGACAATCTCTCTTTGTCCGGGCTCTGAATATGTTTACCTGCTGTGAATGTTTAATCCTTTGAATCCCCGTTTCCTGTTAAGGGTGAAGCAATTTTGTTTTTCCAACTTGGGGTTTTGGCATCATCAAAAAGGGGGAAATTGTTGGGAAAATTAATAGAGTTTTGAAGTGATACCAAAACCCAGCTGACCCCAACCGAGTAGATGTTTGCACCAGCCCAAGTGTTTTTCCAGCTCACCTGTTTGAGCTTATAGAGTTTCTAAGTTCAGGTGGAATCGCTGAAGACACAGCTGAGTACACAGCAGGGTAAGCCAAGTCGAGTGATCAGTAACGTTATCCAGATTCAAGACGATCAAGTTCTTCCAGACACAGCTGTAGGAAAGACCCAACTCGTGTGACAACTCAGCTCTACGTCAAGACCCAGCAGAGTTCAAGACTCAGCTCAGTGTCAAAGATCCAGCAGAGTTTAAGATAGCTCAGAGTCACCAGCACAGCAGAGTCGAAGTCAACTTGATCTGGACCATCAGGAACTCGACACCTCAGCACCTAGAAGTCAGACCTAGGATTGCTTTACGAGGAAATCAAGGAAGAAGACAAGTCAATCCTGTCAGAAGTTAGGTAGAGATTCAGAACGGCTCTTTCCAACGGCTAGTTCTAATCTCTCCCTATAAATAGAAGTCTTCTTCATCATCAGAAAAAAAAGAGAAGTGACGAGAGAGAATATACACAAGAGAGATCAACATACTTCATTGAAAGAAGTCTAACCAAAGATCAAGAGATCTCTCAGAAAAGCTTCAATATCCAGCAGCCTTCATTCTTATGAGATATTATTCATTCTCAGGCTGCTGAAGCTCTCTCCCACTAGTATCTAGGCATATAATCATTCCCATCTTAAGCCTAGTTTGAACGAGTTCATCATACTCATTGTTCTTAATTATAAGAACTCGTTCATAGTTGGAAACCCCAAACTCAAACCCAGAAAAAGGTTAGGTTCTTCAGTACCCGTAAACTGAATGTAGGCTTCAGCTGTGCCCGTAAACAGTCTGGTTACGTTTCGATACAGTACGCGTAAACTTGTATCCAGCTTGAGGAACTAAGCTGCAATGCTTGCTGACTGCACGAAAAGTCAGTGGTATCCTTAGTGGATTACCAGAGGTATCTGGTCGTGGACGTAGGAGTAGTTTCTCCGAACCACGTTAAGTTGCTTTGTTCTTTCATGTTTATTTATGCATTCAGCTAACCCATCATAAGCATTATTTCAAGCTGCATAAACTGACTAACTGAAAAGAGAAACAAAGCTTTGCAATATATTTGAAGCAACAGACGGACTTTCCAAAATCCCACCACATTCCGCACACAGCCAGCTGTGTTGATCAAGCTGTCTTCCAGCTGGATCGAACACAGCCAACTCACTCAAAAGAGTTTAATTTGGAAAAGTTTTTAACCTTGGTGTATTCACCCCCCCTCTATACCAAGGTATCCGTCTTGGGACCATCAGAAAAGATACGCGGATTCTTTCTTTCTTCATCTTTATCTCTGCAAATTTCAAATATTCAAATCCTCTTATCTATTTTCTGCAAGTTCTTCGCACGATCAAAATCAACAGATTGCAGAAATGGCACCCAAGAAATCAACCGCAGGGATGAACCAGTTTGAAGCTCTAATGACAAAGCTATCATTTGAGAGTGTTCTGTCCACCTCCAACCTCCATATTTCAGAACTAAAAGAGATGGTGGATCTAGTTACAGACTCCGATCTCTTGTTATGGGCAACCTCCATGCCTAAGCTTATGCTGAAGAGAGATGCTGCCCTCTTCTACCTCAACATCATTGATAAAGATGGATTCTACTCATCTTCATTTGACATGATCGTCAAAGGCGCAGACGGAAAGTTTGATTCAACAACCGTCAATATCAAACTCAACAAGATGCTACGAAAGGTGTTCAACCTACCCAGAGAAGGAGGATTCATCCCAGACGATTACAGCCGTGAAGAAGTGGATGAATTTCTCAGTCAAGAGATGCTTATCTCTCCAGAGCCATATAGAGCGAGCATGTCAAAGCTCCTTCTCAAGTCAAAGTATAGGTTGTTGCTGGATATCACGCAAAAGTGCATCTTAGGGATAGCTGGATCTCAAGGAGAGATCAACATTCCAAAGCTCAAGCCGATGATTGCCATGATCAAAGGCGCCAAAGTCAACTGGTTTGACTTCTTACTCAACCAACTGGCCAAGGAGTCAGAGAAGATAAAGTTCAACTCCACCAGGATGACGTATTCAACTTTAGAGCCATTGTATCTATGCTCTAAGATTTCTTTCTTGATAGAGCAAGCTGTGAAAGGGCACACAGTAAAGTGGGCTGATTCAGAACCGTTTCCAGAAACGAAGATTCTATTCCAGAGAATAAGTCAAGTCAATGATCTTCTGAAGAAACAGCCTGCTGTGAGCAAAGGCAAGAAGCAGCTGGAAGAAACAGAGGCAGAGGTTCCAGCTAAGAAGATTCAGAGAAAAAGGAAGACAGCTGACCCCAAACCAGCTGGAGGTCCAGCTGAGAAGAAAAAGAAAACAGCTGTCATTCCACCATCAAAGGCGAGACCTTCCTCTGAAGAAACTCCACGTCAAGCAATGGTGATTCTCTCCCCACAGCCAGTGTCGCCCTTTAACCAATACGGATCAAACATCCTGGCTGAGATGAGATTGAATGATGGATCGTCATCCAGCTCAGAGGACGAGCAGGATAATCCAAAAAGCTCACCCCAGCCCTCACCGCCTCACAGTCTCCACCCAAACAGCCTTCTCCTCCACCCAGCTCTCCAACCAAAGAGCCATCTCCTGTAAGAGAGCAGTCAGATATTCAACTGGCTGAAGCTCCTTCACAGCCAGCTGACACCCAAGCTGAACCCTCTTCCACTAATCCCAGCTCACCCCCAAAACTGCCATCACCCAAAGTTCAATCTCCCACGCAGTTGGCTGATACTTCTTCACAGCCTACTGTGAACCCATTTGAACCAATTCCTCAAATCTCCACAGAATCAGAGGAGAGTGATTCTACTGCCTCTCCTTCACTCAACTCCACTGGCTCAGCCATCATGGAAGCCATGTACGAGGACTTGCGCATTGCAGGGATCAAGAGTGCTCTAATTCAGTATCCAATCTTGGCGCACCTGCCTATCGCCCTCACCAAAGTCGGAGATCTCAAGTTCTATCTTGCCACCAAAATGGCGACTTGGTACCAAAATGAGCAGCTGATAGAAACCTTCTATTATGAGAAGTTGAAGACAGATGAAGCATGCCTCCAACACACTTTTGGCTTTGGAAGCCTGGAGGATGCATACTTGCATCAGGATGAGCTCATTAAAGGTATCATCGAAGTATCTCAGAAGTTCCCCAAACCGTACCCAGCAAATGTCTGGGAGTCCGCCAACAAGCTTCTTACAGCAGCGGGATGGGAGACACCGTCTGGAGCTGACAATTCCAAAGAAGTCTCAGCTGAGATTACCAAGGAAGCTGTACCAGAAAACACAGCTGAGGTAATGATCATTGAGGAACCGATGCCGATGCGACGGAACCGAGCCCCCACCAAGTCCAATTGCCGATGACACTCGCGCACTGGTCGAGTTCGAGGCAGGCAAACCCAATCATGTTGAATCCGGAACCCAAACGGAGTCCAGCACTGAATTCTCTCCTGCTCTTCAGAAACAAATCCAGGACTACGTCGAAAGGGCATTTCTTATGAAAAATATGAAAAATCAAGCTGACATTCTTCTTCGGTGTACAGCTATTGAAATGCAGGCAGATACTCAAGGGAGGACTATCGATGAAATGCAGAAGTCCATCTACACCCTTGATGAGGACACCAAACGGAATCTCAAGCAGTCCCTCGTTACTCAAGATCTCGAACTCAGAAATCATCTAGAGAAGAGGGTACCTGAGATAGTAACAAGAGTTCAAGCTCCACTGGTCGACGACATAGCAAATCTTTCAAGCCAGCTGGAAGCTCTAAAAAAGTCCACTCTCTCCAACAGCTTTGACATCCGCCAACTCTTCAACCTATATAAAGATCTGGATTCTCAGTTCAGAGCTGGAAGCAGCAGCACTGCTCAGCTGAACATTATCACAGCTGACAACTCAGCCAAGATCGCTGATGTGGAAACTGCTCTCGCCAAGCTCAACGCAACAGTCGCAGACCTCTCTGCCTCCCTTATTGATAATGCCAAAAAGGGAGAAGATCTGAATGAAGCTGGAAAAACAATGGAGAGGAAAGTTGCAGCTCAGGGGGAACCTGTGCAGACAAATCAGTCGGAAATCGACGACTTTGCTAAAGAGCTGGATGAGAAAGAGCCAACTACAGCAGTCAAAGAGACACGGAGAGAGAAAATGGTTGCTCTTGCCAAAGCCTGTGGACACAAGCCAGAAGAATACATGGACTATCACTGGCTGTGTAACTTCAATAACGAGCAAAGAAGAGAAATGCAAGAGCTGGATAAGATTATCAAGAGGAAAGCCGATTCGCTCAAGCCTGTTGAGAAAAAGCAAAAGAAGAAAAGGCAGAGCTACAGGCAAGCTAGAAAGAATCAAGTCCAAGCAGCCTCAACTGACAAGAAGAACCCAGATGATATCAATGAAAACTGGGAACATTGCAAATCAGAATTCATCAAAGAAGTCTACTACTTGAATCAGTACAAAGACATGGATCCAGAAACTGCATTCCAGGATTATCTCCTCGAACTTCACGAGACAGATCCAATGATGGCAAGATCAATTGCCCTATATGCCGAAAGAAACAACATCCAGCTGAAGGCTCCAAAAGTCAAACAATTGAAGCCTCCATCTCTAGCTGGAACGAACCTTCCTGACAAGGCCCAAATTATCAAAGACATTAATCACTGGGCTAGCGAAAGAGGAATTTCCAAATCGAAGAATCAAGCAGAATGGAAGAAGCTGGAAGAGTTCATCTTCAACAGATATGGTCTCAAGACTGACCATCAGATTGATGAACAAAGAAAGCAGCAAAGCTGAAGACCCAGCCAACTGGGAATTTTCTTTTGAACTTTTTGTAATTAGAAAGTTGTAAAATTTCTTCGTATTAATGAAAAAGTTCGTTTTATCAAAATCAACCTGAAGACAATCTCTCTTTGTCCAGGCTCTGAATATGTTTACCTGCTGTGATTGTTTAATCCTTTAAAACCCCGTTTCCTGTTAAGGGGGAAGCAATTTTGTTTTTCCAACTTGGGGTTTTGGCATCATCAAAAAGGGGGAAATTGTTGGGAAAATTAATAGAGTTTTGAAGTGATACCAAAACCCAGCTGACCCCAACCGAGTAGATGTTTGCACAAGCCCAAGTGTTTTTCCAGCTCACCTGTTTGAGCTTATAGAGTTTCTAAGTTTACAGGTGGTCGCTGAAGACAGCAGAAGACCCAGCTGAGTACACAGCAGGGTAAGCCAAGTCGAGTGATCAGCAACGTTATCCAGATTCAAGACGATCAAGTTCTTCCAGACACAGCTGTAGGAAAGACCCAGCTTGTGTGGCAACTCATCTCAACGTCAAGACCCAGCAGAGTTCAAGACTCAGTTCAGCGTCAATGATCCAGCAGAGTTCAAGACAGCTCAGAGTCACCAGCACAGCAGAGTCGAAGTCAACTTGAGATAAAGTCAGATCTGATCTGGACCATCAGGAACTCGACACCTCAGCACCTAGAAGTCAGACCTAGGATTGCTTTACGAGGAAATCAAGGAAGAAGACAAGTCAATCCTGTCAGAAGTTAGGTAGAGATTCAGAACGGCTCTTTCCAACGGCTAGTTCTAATCTCTCCCTATAAATATAAGTCTTCTTCATCATTCAGATAGAGAAGTGACGAGAGAGAAAATACATAACAAGAGATCAACATACTTCATTAAAAGAAGTCTAATCAAAGATTAAGAGATCTCTCAGAAAAGCTTCAAAGATCCAGCAGCCTTCACTCTTATGAGTTCTTATTCATTCTCAGACTGCTGAAGCTCTCTCCCACTAGTATCTAGGCATATAATCCTTCCCATCTTAAGCCTAGTTTGAACGAGTTCATCACACTCATTGTTCTTCATTGTAAGAACTCGTTCATAGTTGGAAACCCAAACCCAAACCCATAAAAGGTTAGGTAAAGGTACGCTTGCTCGAAGCGCGTAATTCGAGTATTGGGTCTGTAGTACCCGTAAACTACAGGTTAGGCTTCAGCTGTGCCCGTAAACAGACTGGTTACGTTTCGATACAGTACGCGTAAACTTGTATCCAGCTTGAGGAACTAAGCTGCAACGCTTGCTGACTGCGCAAAAAGTCAGTGGTATCCTTAGTGGTTTACCAGAGGTTTCTGGTCATGGACGTAGGCGTAGTTTCTCCGAACCACGTTAAGTTGCTTTGTTCTTTCCTGTTTTATTTATGCATCCAGCTAACTCTTCATAAACATTCTTTCAAGATGCATAAACTGACTAACTGAAAAGAGAAACAAAGCTTTGCAATATATTTGAAGCAACAGACGGACTTTCCAAAAACCCATCACATTCCGCACAACAATTTGTGTTAATCAAGTCGCCTTCCAAATTTGGATCGAACACACAAATTTCACTCAAAAGAGTTTTAATTGAAAAAGTTTTTAACCTTGGTGTATTCACCCCCCTCTACACCAAGGTATCCGTCTTGGGACCATCAATTTTTTAAGAGATAGTGCTTCATATTTTATATTCACAATTAAATTGAATTCAATAGTGTTGCATTATGACTTATAGATTGTATGCATAATTTTTTTATATACAAAAACCCTAATTGTGTTACGACTGCAGTGACATTTTTACATCTACTAATTAAATAATTATATCTTTAGAAAGAGTCCTATCAAATGCTACCAAGTAAATATTTGATGACACATGAATTGCTTCATAATTCAATTTATTACTAGTATTCATTAAAACTTAAGGAAAAAAATAAAAATGTACTTAGTGGGGTGGTTGTGAGTTCCAAAGTAGATCTACAGACTATAGTTGACATTTACAGCATGCATTACATGCAAATTGTAATAGAACAACTGTAGATTGAATTATTTGATATTTGATTAAAGCTGACACATATATCAGGGATGGTTTATACCAAAACTCATTCTATACGTGTATATTAGTATTGTACCCCGTGAGTATAATTTCTATGAAAACAATATTGACTCATGCTACATAGGAAAAAGGAAAATTACAATAGAAATAATGTCAATTTGAAAATTCAAAGATAAATTTATAACTTCCTTATATGCGACATTGATAATATAATCATGAAGTGTAATTTAAAAAGTACACATATTTTTTCTCGATATATAATGTGCATACAATGTTGTGATATAAATGATCTCACAGTTAATACTCCAATGTAATTTTTTCAATTTACAGATTTAGCACGATAATATTAGTATTAGTATAATTTTTTAATTATTAATTTAATAATACACGGCGAAAAAAAATGAGATCCACTACTCAATTTTCACAAAATAGATAGATATCTTATGCTAAATATTGATATTTAAATATTCTACCCCTCAAAAAAAATTAAATATTCCATATTATCTCTCTTTTTATGGAAGGGGACATATATGGTTCAGAAAAAAACAATTATAAAATCATTAACACAAAAATCAAGTTAACTTAAATTACGGAAAATAATAATGTCTTATATAAATAAATAAAAAGCATGATTGGCTACCCATGTGTACAATACATTTTTTTTTTAACAAATTCCCAATTTTGTACTCACTCCAATCACGCTATAAAGTTATACTTATACATTTATATTTAACCACAACAAAGTCCTACTTCACTTTTTATACTATTACACCCTCAATTCTTTCATATATTTATCTATTTTTGTTATTAATGGACACCTACAAACTAATTTTATTCCTACAAATTATACTTTATTGTACCTTTATACTAATTTTATTTCACAAATTGTACATTTAACACTACCCTTCAAATTATACTTTCCATTGATAACAAATTTCAACAATTTTCTTAATCTCCATGTCCAACATACAAAGATATTTTATATTGTGAAAGGAGCGAGCAATCTATTACTAATACGAAAATAAAGCTGCCCCCTCCACGGTGCTCCGTTGAGATTTTTCTTTATTATGGTAATTTTTCTAATTTTAATTTATATATATTCTAATTTTTATTTTTATTAATTAAAAGTTTATTAATTTTATATTCTTGAAATATCACATGTTTATTAATCACATCTCATATTTATCTTTCCATCTATTTAATTAATTTCTTCTATTATGCATATTAAAATAACAACAATTTCGGAATGTATTCTTATAAATCATAATTTTATACATTCTTAATTCATATATAATAATCTATAGAAAATTTGTAAATAAAAATCCTATGAAGACTAAATAAATATATTTAATCAACATGTCTATATGGAATCCTTTTCATTTTTCATTCATATTTTTTCTAAAAATTTTGATTAGTGTTTTCTAGATTATATATACATTGAATCAAATTTGGGATAGGTAGCTAAAGAAAAGAACAAAACAATTTGAAGATGTAAAAATATTTTTTTTCCGCATTTTGGCAAAGATTAGAGATATCGATTTAATATGAACTAACGAGACGGTTCAAATATACTTAAAAAGAAGAATTTTTACTAAGTTTAATTAATATTAACTTTGTTTAGATTTTTATCGAGTAATTTAGCATAAATCAACGAGACGGTTCAAATAACATAGAAAAAATGATTTTTACTAATTTTAATTAATATTACTTTGAAGATGTAAATATTTTTTTCCGCATTTTGGCAAAGATTAGAGATATCGATTTAATATTAACTAACGAGACGGTTCAAATATACTTAAAAAGAAGAATTTTTACAAATTTTAATTAATATTAACTTTGTTTATATTTTTATCGAGTAATTTAGCATAAACCAATGAGACGGTTCAAATAACATAGAAAGAAAGATTTTTACTAATTTTAATTATTTTTACTTGGAGTGTTCATATTTTTATCGAGTATTACTCAACGGATTTGAGACGAGTATGTACAGTAAAATCACTATTTTAACCGAGATTAGAACGAACATGTAGAAAAATTCTAAACAAATTTAGATTTTAAAAAAAATACATAATGAATGAGTATACTCAATCCATTATCATTCCCAATTATAAATTTAGATACGTGAAATAATTAATTTTCTAAGTTTGATTAATAATTAACGCGAACAATATTACAACTTTTAAATGAGATATAAACTTATTTTTAAAATATATACATATAAATTAAAACATAAAAGTTATTTTCCGTCGAATTTACTAATTTTAATTAATATTACTTTGAAGATGTAAACATTTTTTTTCCGCATTTTGGCAAAGATTAAAGATATCGATTTAGCATGAACCAACGAAATGGTTCAAATATACTTAAAAGGAAGAATTTTTACAAAATTTAATTAATATTAACTTTGTTTAGATTTTTATCGAGTAATTTAGCATAAACCAACGAGACGGTTTAAATAACATAGAAAGAAGGATTTTTACTAATTTTAATTAATTTTACTTGGAGTGTTCATATTTTTATCGAGTATTACTCAACGGATTTGAAACGTGTATGTACAGTAAAGTCACTATTTTAACCGAAATTAGTACGAACATGTAGAAAAATTCTTAACAAATTTAGATTTAGAAAATACATAATGAATCAGTATACCATATCCATTGTCATTCATAATAATAAATTTAGATACGTTAAATAAAATTAATTTTCAAAGTTTGATTAATAATTAACGCAAACAATATCACAACTTTTAAATAAGATATAAAATTATTTTTAAAATATATACATGTAAATTAAAACATAAAGTTATTTTCTGTCGAGTCTCGACGGACTACTTACTATTTAATACAAAAAAAAAAAAAAGCTCTCGTCCCAAATCACCGTCAGATTTGCGAATAGAGGCATAGGGTTTCGTTGCCTCATGTCTTGATCCAACTGCGCCGCCCTCACCCTTTGTCAGTTTGTCTCTCTTCATTATTAGTATTATTATTATTTTTTCTTTTTGGTAAAATCGCCGATTAATTGCAAATTTCTCACATCAGTTTACATATATAGATATTTAAATATAGGTTATATATAGGCCGACATACCAAAAGGCCCAAAAAAAGAAAGCCCAAATATTAGATTCAACGTGAAACCCATAATCCGGCAATCTGACCCGACCCGGTTTATCATAAACCCTCTGTAAATCTCAATTTCAATTAGGGTTTTGCCAAAGCTTCTTTTATCACCTGCTTCATCTCTACAATGGGTTCCAACAACAAAGGTATGATAATTTTGTTTGATTTCATGTGTTTTCCTCTAATCTAATTGCGCTATCCATTCGTCGCAATTACCTCATGCAATTTGAATTTTGTTGGGAATTTTTTTAATTTGCACCAAAAAGAGTTGAATTTGGTATTTTGCAGCTAAGAAACTGAAAGTTAAAAGTGAAGTGAAAAAGAGCGTGAAAATGGAGAAGGGAGAAGCTAAAGAACACGTTGGGACCTTGAGACAACTTGAAGAGAAGGTCCTCAGTTTCTTCTTCTTTTTTATTTATGTGTGTGTGTGTGTGTATTGCAATTTTTTCCTCTGCATTTTATGCTTTGTTATCTACATGAATTGTGCGGCTTATTTTAGATTTGGGCAATTTGATAAATGTCCTGAAATTCTTGTAAATCTTCGTGTAAATGATGTGTAAATCTTCGTGTAAATGAAAGTTTGATTGTTGACATATGCAGGATCCCGAGTTCTATGAATTCTTGAAAGAACATGACAAGGAGCTTCTGGATTTCGATGAAGAGGATCCGGAAGTGAGTGCTTTTATTATGCTCTCTTGTATTTTATGATTATTTGTTTAAATTGCTAATTGGTAGGACCTTGTTTCAACCATTATAGGATAATCTTGAAACTGATGCAGAAGAGGAAGAAGAATTTGATGACGATGTTGCTGAGCTTAGTGATGCTGAAGCTGCAATGGAAGAAGAGCCTTCAAGAAATGTGATAACTAGTGCTATGGTTGATTCTTGGATTGATGCAGTCCATTCTGACTCTAAATTAGCAGCTGTTCGTTCCCTTCTTAAAGCTTTTCGCAGTGCTTGTCATTATGGTGATGATAGTGGTGACGATCCTACAGCAAAATTTAGCACCATGTCTAGCAGTGTTTTTAACAAGATAATGCTGTTTGTCTTGAATGAAATGGATGGAATTCTTCGAGAAATTTTACAATTTCCATCCTCTGGGGGAAAAGCAGAGATGGTTAAGGATCTGATGGCTACAAAGCGATGGAAAAAGTACAATCTTTTGGTGAAGTCATATCTTGGAAATTCTTTGCATACTTTGAATCAAATGACGGACAATGAAATGATAGCATTTTTGTTAAGGCGTCTGAAATACTCGTCCGTATTTCTGGCTGCATTTCCTGCTCTTTTGAGGAGGTACACTAAGGTATGCCTCAACTTTTTGGAACAATCTCTGTTTTCCAGCTATAGAATTATCTATGTGAAATGTTTTGCCTAATTAGTTAAGCTAGTAGCTTCTTTTACTTGGTAGAGTATCTAATTTTCATTTGGATATTTTGTTCCAGGTTGCGCTTCATTTCTGGGGTACTGGAAGTGGCGCACTGCCAGTTGTCTCCTTTTTGTTCTTACGAGACTGTTGCATACGGCTTGGCTCAGACTGTCTGGATGATTGCATTAGAGGAATGTATAAAGCCTATGTCTTAAATTGTCACTTTGTTAATTCAACAAAATTGCAGCACATCCACTTTCTTGGGAATTGCTTCACTGAACTTCTTCGGGTGGACATTCCAGCTGCGTATCAGCATGCTTTTGTGTACATCCGGCAGTTAGTAATGATATTGAAGGAAGCACTTTCCTCTCCAACAAAAAAGAAGAAAACTAGTGGCAAGGGTAGGGACGAAGCTCCCAAGAAACAGAAGGGTAAAGAAGCACCTTCCGGTTCATCGCAAAAGGTATAGTGCTGGAAACCATGGGAATTATATATATTTTTCTTTGGCTTCTTCACCTTTGTTTGTGCTGTTTGTATGTGCTAATTGTTTGTTGTAGGTTAAACTTTTGTTTCGTGGACCCTATAAACTATCCATCTTTCATGCAGGAAATATTTCGAAAAGTTTATCAGTGGAAGTTTATAAATTGCTTGGAGCTCTGGACTGGAGTTGTTTGTGCATATAGCACAGAAGCTGATTTGAGACCGCTTGCATATCCATTGACACAGATCATAACTGGGGTAGCTCGATTAGTTCCCTCAGCTTGTTATTTCCCACTTAGATTGCGTTGTGTAAGAATGCTCAATCGAATCAGTGCATCAACGGGTTCATTCATTCCTGTTTCTCTGCTTATGCTGGATTCGCTAGAGTTTAAAGAATTGCGGAAACCTCCCACTGGAGGAGTAGGCAAAGCTGTTGATTTACACTCTATATTAAAGGTACTCGGAAAATAGTTCCAATCCAGTTTTTGTGATATGATACAGCCTTTGATGAAAAATATGGAATTGTATGCAACAGGTTAGCAAATCTACCTTGAAAACCCGAGCATTTCAAGAGGGTTGTATTTTTTCTGTGGTTGAGGAACTCACCGAGCATCTTGCTCAGTGGAGTTACTCTATTGCGTTTATGGAGTTGTCTTTTATTCCTAGCGTCCGGTTGCGGAACTTCTCTAAATCCACGAAGGTCGATAGGTTTCGTAAAGAAATTAGGCGTCTCACTCGTCAGGTTTGTCATATGTCCCTTGACACTGCTTATTCTGTATTGTATCTTTTAACTATTAAATAAGTTTGGAACTATATGATCTATCCTGTAAGAACTTCAAGCACATGCTAACCTGTCAAGCACCATTTGACCTTAACCCGACTATCAGAGTTCCCACATTGTTTATTTGGCTAAGCAAGTAATTAAAAGAATTACGAGTATACCAACTTGTCTGTAGATGGTCTGAAGACGATATAGTTTATTTATGCTGTCAAAACTTAAAAGTTCTTTTGATTTAACTAACATCTTTGCTGCCTTCTGCCTTAGGTTGAGGCAAACTCTGATTTTGTAAACAAGAAGCGGACTACAGTTTCACTCTTGCCTAATGACCCTGAGGCTGAATCTTTTCTCGAGGTTTGAAAATATGCGATTTCCTTTCCTTAGATAAGATTTTCCTGTTGTTTTATCTGATGTTGCATTCTCTTTTTAGTGTCCATGTTCTAAGCCTCGACTACAATGTGTTGCTAAGCCTGTTTAGACAATTTGAATTATCAAGTACTCCTTACTTTTGCTTGTCTAATGTGATTCCCTTGTGTAGAAAAGTTTTTTCACCAACATCAGTCACATACCATTGGTTCTCAACTTCTCATATTGAAATAAGAATATTATCGTATCAAACAATGGGATAATGTCTCTGTTACCTTCAAAATTCTCCTTAGTGCATGGTGTGAAGATTCATTGGAAACTACTTTGATCTATATGTAAAATGCTTTTAGATCATTGAAATTTTATGGTAATGAAGAAGCATTCTCCTATTTCTGTTTTCCTTGTTTTTATGTTTTGCTGTTTCATGGAAATCATTTTACGTTATTTATGATGGGAATTTGGTTGACTGTTTTAAAAAGGAGGCAATCTATAATTATCAAATATTTGTTGTAAGGTTAACTCTGATCTATCTTAAAAACTGTGCTGCATGTTACCCGAAATGTTGCCAATACGTATTGAGAATGCAATATCGTGTTTCCTATTTAAAAGGATACATGCATATCTTTAATGGCATTATTTTATTTGTGATTGTAGTTTGTTTTAGTATACATTTTATTCGGTTTTATTGATTGAAACATTTTCAACAAGTTATCAGTCTATGTTCGTCCCATTTATCTGGTTTTTTTTTTTAATGTTACTAGGACGAGAAAAAGTCAGGCACGAGCCCCCTGTCCCAGTATGTTGCCATACTACGCCAGAGAGCCCAGGAAAGGAGGGGTGCTTTCACGGAATCCAGGTAATTCACATATATCTTTTTTTTTTTTAAATATTCTACTCGATCCTAAGTTTTTTTCTAATGGTGAGGGATGTGTATTTTGCCAGTGTGCTTATTGGGGATCGATCGTCCAAATTTGGTAACAAGATAACAAGTGATGATGAGTATGATGATTCTGAAAATGAAGAAAAGGCCGATCTTCTGCTCTCTGATCACTATTCCAAGTATCTCTCTCTCTCTATCTCTCCGAGAATAAAGGAAGAAAATGGTGCTTATATCTTACATCTCTGTTTGGCTATTAGGCAACAGAAAAATGTGAAAACAAGGAACATTAAACACACCGAAGAGACAGCTATAAATGAAGATGTTGTTGAGGATTTGGTCCTCAGCTCTGACGAAGACACTCCGTTGAGCGACAGTCTTGAGGGAGATGATGACGAGTCTGAAGAGCCCCAGGAACGGAGCAGCAAGAAACGGAAACATGGTACGGATATGCACAAAGGGAAAGAGAAAGCTGGAAACAGAAAGTCGAAGAAGAAGAAGAAGAAGATGACGCATGGTAGGTAAAACGTAATTTATACACCTTCCTTTCTGTGTGGATGCATTTGGAATGTTTTGGGTGAATAGGAAATCGAAACTGAATTAGTTTGCAAGTATGGTGACTTGGATGAAAATGCATTCGACTACTGAAATGTGTGTTTTGGAGAGAATTTGTTAGTTTCTTGAAAATGTGAAAACAGTTTACTATATTTAGTACCAGGAAATCAAGGATGGATAAATGAGAGGAAATTTTGTAAATAGAATTGGAGGAATAGAGCTGTGCCAATTCTATATTATTCAAATGTATCAAAGAATTCATAATAGTTTGTAGAAAATCTATCAGTTTTGAGTTTTAGTTGCTCCATTATCTGTTTTGTTAATTGCTATAAATACTAAATATATAAATGCATTATTCATATTTTCCGTACTTGATCAAAAGGTCTCGAGCATGCTGAATTGGTGAATTGATTTGAGTAAGAAATAGCAACTTAAGACGAGTAAGAAATCGAGTGAGTTAGGTATATACTTGTCACGAGGTCAATTGAGTCGATTTTGTAGTTAGTTAGCTACGTGTCGTGTTATCACGTCGTGTCTCTAACTGATAAAACTATTCATTTTTATTCACTTTCATACATGAAACTTTTCTTGTGCCGTACTCATAAATGGAGTAATTAATTAATCATGAACCCCTTTTTTTCATAATACGACAATAATTTAGTGCCAAATAATCCCAAAAAAACATGTCATTTTGGAGATATCTCATCATGAGGTGGAATGTTAACTCAGTAAACAGGCATCTGTATATTTTGATTTTTCTCAAAATATAAAACATGAATAATTTAAAGTCTAATTATGAAATAATCAACCATAAGCAAAACTGAAAAAAAATACTACTAAGTACTATTTATCTAAACATATTACCAATTTTTGTTTCCACACCATTTTTTCGCATATTTTATCATTGTCAGCACGGTTAATTTGGGGTGCAAAAATAATACAATAATGGTTTATTGGTTTAGATGCATCCGAAAATAAAACTGAAAATTCAAATTAAAAAGTAGTGGTTTATAACTTAAAGAACATTTGAAAATGACAAAAAAACAAAAGTTAAGTGTGCCGACATATATTCATACAAAATTTTAAAATAATCAGCTACATTAATTCCTTATTATTCTATTAAAAAAAATCATGCAATTATTATCATAACATTTAATGCAATATAATATAATGTAATATTTTCTGCATTTTGTAAACCTTCCAAAATATTTGATTGCTGCATGATTGAATTTGATTACAGTAGGATTTTCATTTAATCCAATATTCAACGCACACAAAAACTACAAACTGAACTTCTTGAAATCTAAACAAATTGTTTATTCTCTCAAGGAAAAAACTCAATAGTATTACAAAGATCTTCGGAAATCGAAGACCAAACCTCAACTCAACAGTAATATTTTCAAACATTAGCAAGAAACCGTGAGATTTTAACTACGTACAAGAGGACGGAACGGAATGCGACGAGCACGTCGACTAGGCTTGAAACGACATCGCTCCACACCCGAGCCCGACGTACACCTCATCTAGCCATCACAGCCGGCCGACTGTGCGCGATAACAGCCTCCCGGAGCTGGTGATAGCCGCTGCGATAATGCTCGATCGAGAAGCAAAGTTGCCTTATTGCTTCGCGTTTCTCCTCCGCTCCTTCACGAATCGTTTCTTGCTTCCTCTCCACGTCTGCCTCGAGCTCCCCAACTCTCGACCGCAGCTCTTCCGCTGATTTGCGCGCCTCCTTCACGCTAACAATCAGCTCGACATGCTGCAGATGCAGCTGGTGCAGATGATCATCTTTCGAGCTAATCTCTGCACCGAGTGCAGCAATCTTGGCGTTCAGTTTATCTTTGACAGCCAGCAACACATCTAGTTTTTTCTCGAGTTCTTCAACACGGTCGTCTCTCTCAACAATGTCGGCCTTCAGCTGCTTGATCCGAACTCCTAATACAGCCTCCTCCTCATCTTTAGCAGACTTTACTCGTCTCACATCGTCTTCCAATGATTGGCAGCGTAAATCCATTTCTTTGAGGTTATCCTCCAAATAAGCACGCTCTTTCGTCATTCTAGTCATCTCTGCTTGAAGGCGCTCGTTTTCTTCGGCTAAAGCCTTGTTGGCATTACCTATTGATTCCTTCAATCCCCTGATTTCTTGATCGCGCTCAGAAAGGTTCGTCTTGTACCTCACTATCCGGTCTTGCAGCCTTGAGATGTCGCGTTTCTCTCTCTCAACTTTGTTTTTCCACACAGCAGCCTCCTTCTGGGTCGATTTCAGCTGATCCTGCAAATTCTGTACGGACGAGCCCTTGCTTGTGATTTCCCGCCTCAAGCTCGCTACTTCATCTTCTGATTCACGAAGCTTCTTTTCCATGGTTCTAAGCTCCTGCTCGAGTCTCTGAACTTTATGATCCAGGCCCACTTCGACTTCTAAGCCACTGATGTTGTCTTGAAGCTCTGTGCTGGATTCGAGTGTTTCAGAATCTTTCTGGTTTGTGACTCCATTAGAAAGCACGGTGTCTGAATCTCCAAGAGATTCGTACTTCTGAAGCTCGATTTTCAGGAGTGCTATTTCTTCCTTCGACACTTCCATATTATCTTTCGCAACTCTCAACTCATCCTCATATGCTGCTAATTTGGTTAGATTGATTTCAGTACATTCATGGCTGCATTCCTTAGAAACTTTCGAAATCTCTCCCTCTTCCGTGCGGAGTTTCTCTTTCACCTCCTGAAGCTCCGCTTCGAGCTCGATGATCCTCTTGCGCGAACCCTGCTCCTCCCCGTTGTTGCTCTGTGTGCTCGAGTAATTATTAACGGAGGAATCATCCGATTCTGATTCAGTATCCAGAGTTGAGGATTCATCTCCTTCCTTGCTGTTCAAGTCCGAGCCACTTCCGTTACTTCCAAGAAAGAAGTTGAATCCAGCAGCACGAGGCCCAGATTTCGTACGAGCAGGCTTTGTATCAGGAGAGAGCACGGACGAAGGTGGTTCAGAACCAACATCAGAAACCCCGGAGCCCTGAGATTGGATATCTGAAGGCATGTTTTTCTTGAGTTCCCCCGTCACGTGATCGTACCGCTCAGCCAACGCACGATAAATTCGATAGAACTCCTCAACAAGACTGACCAACTCGGGCCTCTTCTTGAAATACAGTTCAGCCTTTTTTGCAAAGGAATCGGCATCCTCTTCTATTAGTTTCAACATCCTTTTCACATTCTGATCCATTTCTGTGATCAACAATATTCTCATCATTTCGTTTTGCTTGATATAGTCGGTGAACATGCAAGAAACTCATCTACATTTCAAACTTCAACGACACGAATTCAAGAGTAACTTACCTTCAAGATTCTCTTGTAGCCACTTTGAGTTCTTGGGACTGATGTGGCTATCCCACCACCACGAGTGAGACTTTTTCGATTCCAGCCTCTTCATTTTGTTATGCTTCACCTACAAAAGAAGACAACAAAGACCCCCCTCAAGCAAAAGCAAAACACGAGCATGTAAAACTATACCAAAATATACTCTAAATTTCTTCCCCAATTCGCCCCATTATTACTTGTTTTGAGGCCCTCATGAGATTAGCATACATCTATCATGTCCAACCACAAACACAACACTTTCATGAAACTAGCCTACGCCTACTCGACTTAAATTCTTGAACAAAAAGGTATGAAGCTTGTTTTCTTACGAGTGATGAAGCCATTATCGCTGCTCAATCTTTGATCCAAAAAGCAGGCCAGAACAAGAAGCTGATCAACTGCAACATAGGATGGATGATATTACAACATAATAACACGTTTTACGACAAAGATACGGAATTGAAACGGTCATATACAAATTGCATTCATCTCATAACATCATACATTTCTTGAAGCTACAACAACATATTAGCCCAAGAACTGATTTTTCACCAAACACAACACGATCACATAAACGCTGCAAGAGCAATCACAGCCATTGCAGAAAATCTTGATCACCACCAGCCGAAAAATAACATGAAATGCATCTCCAATGGAGGCTACTTGAACATGAACAATGAATGAAAGAGTTGACAATGCAGCAATTAGTGAGTTAAAAAAAATGATAAAAACCGGGGCCCCACGTCCGCAGAAAAGGGCATGGCCAACGACAAACACTAAGCCTAATGAGAGCTTTGAACATTAGCACAACTGTATTATCCCATAAAACAGCTATTACATCCACGCGGTCAGTGTTCTTAATATCATAATAGCCTTGACTAACTCTCTTACGTTTAAAATTTTCGGTTAATTATGATTACCGCTTTATATAATCATCAATTAAATAAGAGATTATGTTACCAAGAATGCAGAACAAGGAACAAGCCACGATCTTTCTTAATAATTAAAAGGGGCAGGCACAAAAGAGATGTCCTCTCTCCCTTTATGCAATTAAAAATATAGTAATAAAATAAGATATTAATCCATTTATTTTATATTATTTCACTAAAAAAGAGGTGCCCCAACAACCTGAAAATCAGTAGACAATGCCGCAGTTAACATGTGGGAGAATTTAATGGCTTTGGAAAATAAAGTGTTCAAGAAAATTCAGCCCCTCAAACTAAAATCACAAAATTGGACCAAAAACAATCAAGTCAAGAAATAATTTATTCTTCAAATAATTGGAAAGTAATCCATATAGAGGAAACAACTGCATGTTCATTGATCCAAGAATAAAGAAGTTTCCTGCAAGCTTCAATTTCAAGATTTTCACACACATAACACACACTGACTCTGTGAGAGCGAGAGAGAGAGAGAGAGAGAGAGAGAGAGAGTATACCTCAGATCAGGAGAAGATTGAGAGCAAGAAGATAAACAGCAGTAGAAAAGAATTTGTCGGTATTCAAAAATAAAAGAGAGAATTTCTATGAAGAAAACGCAATCTTTAATTCAAACAAAAATTGCACAAAAAAAGTAAGGAAAGAAAAATTCAAGATTTCAGATAGTGGGAACAGAAAGGAAAGTATTAGAAAATATCTCACCTTTTGACTGTTTCTTGACAATCACGGGAAAAAAGATGGAGAAATCTAGAGAGAGAGGGACAAAGAGGCGAAGCCTATGAAAAAGAACAAAATTGTGAAGCTCCGGCGAGAGAGACAGATTTTGTGTATGTAAATGGAGATTCCTTGTTTTTTAGTTTTTAGCTGTAGGTACAATGTGTTTATATCTATCTGGAGAGAGAGAGAGAGAGAGAGAGAAAAGAAGGGATACAGCCGTGTCTGAAGTTTTCGTCACATGGAGATGGGTAATAAGTCAAAGCTGTTTCTCATCTAATTTATCCATTTTTATTTTTTGATTCTTAATACTATGTGACAACAATTTCTATAATAAATTTTATATAATCATATAGATAATTTAAATAACGAAAAAGCAAATAGTGAGAAATATTTTATTATATTATAGAAGAAAAATCATCCTATATTATTTTGAAAAATTCAAAATTAATCAGAGAGATGAGATTGGACAAGTAGCTTTTGGAATGATTTGAGGAGCGTCAAGACACTTTTAATATTTGGATGTAGCCTTAATAATTTGGATTATCTATAGCAATATGACTTTATTTTGATTTGTCTTGCAAAATTATATTTATATATGATTTGTTCAAACAAATTATATTTATACTCGTGATATGTCTTGAAACGATAAAATTAGGTTTGAGATCTTTGTACATAAATTATAATTCTAGAAGAAACTTGAATACTTCGTAATTCAAAATATAAGATTATTTATATCAGTATATTGTTCGTTATAATAGTGATTAATATGCTTTTATTCTCTTAAGTAAAATAATAAATTTTTGGATTGCAATTTTCCATCCAGTGATGATTTTACTGCTCCTAATATTTTTTTTATGAAAATTTACATCATTATATGGGATGCGACAAATCATGCTGCAATTCATTAATTGAGAAGAAATTAAGAAGATCCATCTTGAAAGGGACTGATAAATTAGGAAATGATAATAAATAAAATAAAATAATAAAAGAGAAGCTATTCCCACCGTGTTGTGGGCTATTGCTTAGTTCTCGAATATTACTTTGACATCATTATTTCATACTTTGAATACTCCTATTTTGGCCTTTTCTTTTTCGTCCATTTTGAACTCAGAATTGCCATTTTGTTTCTGTAAATAATTTATAAATCATCATGTATAATATAATATATAGAAGGATGAACATTTTTGTTTATTTTTCTTTCAAAACCACAAGCATATACATTGAGTTATGTAGAAGAAAAAAAAGAAAAATTCCTTATTAATTAGCGTTGCTCCTAATAGTGTTGTTTTCTATTTTTCGATTGAGTTTCGTTTAGATTTTTATTTTTCTATATATACTTTTACTTTTGCAAGTCCTTATTTTCATTTCACCAGTTGTTACTAATATATGCAGATTGTACAATAAAAATGCTTGTCTTCAAGTGTCCTATCGAATATTAAAAATACAATCAATAAATTTGATAGCACAATCTATACTAATTATATAAAACACAATATAACACAACAGAGAGGTCTTAATTGTTGTTTGGATCTTCTATTCCAATATTTTGTGTCTCATTCGTGTCTCACTATCAAATTTATTAATTTAATAATATTATTACAATATAATGAACCATAATTAATACTTTGTTACTATTAATTGTTGTTCAGATCTTTTGTTCCAATATTTTGTGTCTCACTCATGTCTCATTATTAAATTTATTAATTCAGTAATATTTATTATTACAATATAATGAACCATAATTAATACTTTGTTACTATTAATTGTTGTTCAGATCTTTTGTTCCAATATTTTGTGTCTCACTCTTGTCTCATTATTAAATTTATTAATTCAGTAATATTTATTATTACAATATAATGAACCCTAATTAATATGAGTACTTTGTTACTATAAATTGAAGTTTGAAAAATTATATATCCTAATTGTGGAAATAATCAACCCTAATAATTATTTATTAACTAAAATATTAAAATTAAATACAAAAAACTAATTATAATGTTTTGACAACAATGCCCTCCAAAAGTTACTTTCTCTTTCCTACTTTATTACAAATAATTCATTTTCTTAAACTAAAAACTAATTATATATCCATATTGCGTACAATTAACCCTAAAAATAAAAATTTTAATTGAAATGCTATAAAGTAAAAACAAAATTTAAATTGGGACACAAGACACCAAATTTGGATAGATCGTTGATCTCGAGTGAGTTAATTGTTATATATATTTCTTGCCTATTGTCAAATCAATTTACATTTCAATAATTAATTAAGAAAAATGGTATTCTACCTTTAAAAAGGTATTTTAGGTGTAGTAATATCATTTGTCAATATGGATATAATTTCAACTTTGAAATTTGAATTTATCAAATTAATGTCAGTTTAATTAGTTAGCTGGGAATGCTGGTAGAAGGAGCCCCTATAGCTTGGTGTTTTGGTGTTAATTAATGACACGTACCATATAAATGTTCAATTGATCATTTTAAAGAATATATTAGAAAAGTAAACGTGGCATGGTAATTTAGGCGGTGGAGTGATAATCGAAACTAAATATTCAAATTTTATCAATATTTTTAAGTTCAGGTATTTATTTGATTAAATTACAATTTCCATGCAAAATACCCCTTAACTTTTTTTTATTATTATTTAATTGGTCATTATCTATGTACTTGAATTCAATCCACAGTACAATTTAGGAAATATAAAATCAATTGCAATCGCACTGGGTTAACTCTCGTTTATATGCAATAGCTTACAGACATACAGAAGAGATAAACCACATCCAAAATATTAAGTTTGACATACTCAACTTATAAAGACATTGGTAAAATTTGAACATGAGATCAAAAACATCAACTTCACTACTAAGCCACCTTCAAGAGAACTCAATTTTTATTCTTTATTGTAGTTTGAGTTTACATTATATAATATTAGCCTACCCTATGTCTTTTATCATGCTAAATATGTAATAGGGACACCGCGAAGATTTTTTTTTTTTAAACTTGAGAAGGGAGGCGTTAGAGATTAATCCGAAACATCACTTATCACATATAATATTTATTACCGCTCTAATATCCCTTATAAAAAATAATGAATAATACGTCGTTAGATCAACACGTATCTAAAACCGGCCTAAATTGGTTGCCGCCTTCCACATTTTCACACAACGATGAACACGATCATTGACTTTATTTCTATTTATTTTATTTTCAAATAAACTAATCATATGTCATAAGACTCATAACGTCATGCGTTTTAATGCTAGATTTTAATTATTAATTCAAAATAATTCATCAATGATAACCATAAACTAATTGCCAAAACAAATTTCATAAAATCACAGTATGCGATAGACGCGTAATATTTGATGCCGAAAAGTTGCTATATGGAGTAATATACAGTTAAATAAAATATATACATGCTCTCTTGACAGAGAAACTAAACCGTAATTTAAAATTAGACGATAACAGAAAATAAATAAATAACTAAAAGAAAACTTGGCGAGTATTTGATTTATGTGGGATTTGAATTCGAATTAGTAACTCATAATCTTGAAATTAATTATGCCACTTAAGTTCCATTACAATATATAATTGGCGTAAGGAAGTGAACTAATGTTTTTATAATTGTTCACGTTGATTGAAAAGAGATATTTAATTAAATATGTGAAGAAAAAAATTATATCATTTTCAAGGTAGATGTAGAGATACTGCACCTGGGAATAAATATTATGATTGCCTCATGACAGCTAATCCCTTCTTAATTTAGTCAAGACCTTTTGTTTTATATTTGATTAGTGTAATATTTCATAAATAGTACTCCATCCGTCCTGTTATTCTTGTCTCATTTTTTTTAGCACGGGTATTAAGGAGAAAGGAATTAGGGATAGAATGCGTGTTAGTGGAATTTTTAATTGAATACTTGATAGGGTATAAATAGTGAAATAAAGTGAGTTCAAATAATGAAATAAAGTGGGTAAAGAGAGAGTGAATAGTAAACGATATAGAAAATGAGGAGAAGAATAGTTAAGAGTTGAGTAGTTAGGAGAAATAAGATCACATTAGCAATTTAAATTAAATAGGGCATTAATAACCTTTAATTTAGTTCAAAAAAGAAAACAATACAAGAATACGGAACAACCCAAAAAGAAATACAAGACAATAATAACATGAACGAATAATTTATATCAACGATCCATTTCATTCTCTCTCTCTCCCTCCCTGTGTGTGTGTGTTTTTTTCTTGGGAACATAACAATCAAATTGTTCAACTATCAGTGGTTCACCATACATAATGTTGGGATAGGCCCAGAATTTATTAGGCTTAAGTTGGTTGTTATTGTATCCGTTTTATTTTACAGTCTATTGGGCCAGCACTAATTTATTTAGGGTTAATTATCACTTATGACCCGACCTTTCACCCCGTGGTGATTTTATGGTCTGACCTTTCGAAATATTTAAAAATGGCCCGACCTTTACTCCGCTGTGACATTTATGGTCTGGGACCAAAAATCCGGCGACGGAAAAATGACTAGGACGGCCAAATGATGATGTGGATATTCATACCTTATTTTTTAAATGACGTGGAATTTACATATGTCATCTAG